>JANAVB010042020.1:18423629-19023629 GCA_029216955.1 Iris pallida
GGAACACTGTCACCCATCAACTCAACTCCAGTGTTTGTCCCGTCCCTTCTTAGCAATCATTATCACCCGAATAAAACTCATTATACGCAAATTTTTCTTATCTTTCATAGATGTATAATATTTACATATTTTTGACAGATCCAAATTAGTATATAAATTTTAAAGAGAAATTTTGAGTTGCACCCCATAATATTTAACCATATTCAAGGTGCACCCCACGTTTTATCATAATGTACAATACCCTCCACTTCCGTCAAAAACTAACGGTCAACTTCGTTGACCGTTAATTTTTGACCGAAATGTCCCTTCCATTTTTTCAAGCTGACGAGGGAGAACTGGTAATAATGATGATTTGTTAGGGGTATTTCGGTCAAAAATTAATGGTCAACAGAGTTGACCGTTAGTTTTGACGAAAGTGGGGGGTATTGTACATTATGGTAAAACAATGGGGTGCACCTTGAATATGGTTAAATATTTTGGGGTGCAACTCAAAATTTCTCAATTTTAAATATATAAAATTTTAAATATATTTTTTATAAATTATTAAAAAAAATTGGCACAAAAAATATACTGGAAACCTGTTTAATTAACCAAATTTGACAACATATTTAAGAATTTGAAATTTCTAACCTCAATATTTTATTTTTGAATATTTGATCGAATTTTTAACGTATTTTATTTGCACTGAGCCGATTTATACTCGTACTTTTGCAGTCCCGAATTTTTTTCGTTGGCCGAATTGCTAACAAGGGTCCCGTCTACCAAATACATTTGTAATTTTTTTTTCCGAATGTCCGGTTTAACGCATTCGACTTTGTGCACGCTACATTACGGACTATTTGGATTCATTTTTTTTTCAATTTATACACACATTCATACACGTTTCATGCAGTTTGATTCCGAGACCGTCCGTCTAACCAAAAAGGTTATCTTTTTTTCAATGACCACAAAAACAATATGAGTTCGGCACATTAGTAAAATCATTTATTCTTCCAAACTTTTTCTTTTAATTTATTCAGAAACAGTGTTACTCTAAACATTTCAAGTTTGTTAGTTATAGTCTTAGAAGAAAAAGATACTACGGTTCGCAGTTAGAGTTTATTGAAATTATTCTCTATAAACGATCACACATTCACTTAGCGTGCAACTCCAAGTACGTAGTTCAATATAATTTTTTATTTCTATTGATTTGTGTATATTGGGAGCGATAGTCCATTTGGTTGACATGGTGGAATATTTTTTTACTAGAGATCAAGATTTAAGACTTACAATAAATATTATATTTTGTCACTCATTTTTTTGGGATTCTTTCTTATGAGCTAAATCCTAGCGACTCGAACGAGGGTGCAAGTGCGTCTTTGATGACGCAAAAGTATCGAGATTTCAGACACTTTTGTGCATTGTTACATCGTTTATGTGTGAGTTCTCGCAAAATTTTCCCTTAGTATGGCACTCTTGCGCGGGATCAGCTCGTGCTGCACATATTTCGCGCACAGGGTGCTCACGCAAAATTACGCGCGCACGACAATGAGCTAGATTTTCGTGCGGAGGGTGTTCAGGGGAAAATGTGGGCCTCCGCAAGCATTGTGTCATATGGCTGATTAAGTGGATATGGTTAGTAGCCGCTCCTTATTAGTGAAAATTTGTACATAATTGTTAGTAGTCGTCTCCTATCTGTGGAAGCAGCTGTTAGGTATGGTTTGTGCCTCCCCTATATATATCTTCTCTACTTCCTTTTTGAAAGAGGGAAAAAAATATTGCTACGAGAGGAGGGTTAGGAGCAGCAAGATTCGTCCGTTTATCCGGTTCGAGATCTACATCAAGGGTGACAACGAGTGTTCAAGACGTTCTATTCTACGAAGATGGACGGAAATAATCGAATCTTTCTTTAAGCAACATTGATCTTTGGATCTGTTTTCTAAAATTTCTTCTTTTGTTTTTTTCTCGTTGTAGCAACAATGACTGCAAAATTTAATTATGTTTTAATTTCAACAACTTGTTGTTGCCATATTTTCGTTTCCAAGAGTCGGATTGTAATCTGGATGCATAAAGACCAAAATGCTACAATCAATCAATTTTCTCGATTTTTACGTACAAACGTACGATATCGTAACCCGGCAATAACAAAAGAGGTTTTATTTTTTTTTTGGGGGGGGGGGGGGGGGTTAGGGATAGGTTTAGGGTTATGCTTTTGTTGTTGATAATAAATAACTAGTTTTATAAAATTAATTAAAAAATTGTTAAAAAAAAATTAATATAACATGTTCTTCCTCCTTATTGCCGCTTCTTTGTATCTCTCCCGTTTCTTGCAGCTCGGTCTTCTCCTCTCTCTTTCCACATCCCTCTCCACACTAACATTCTATTTATAGAGAGCAAAATTCTCCAGCTCCCCACCCAAATTCAAACACTCCCCCCCATACCAAATCCTCAGACCCACATCTAATGAAATTTCTTCCCCCCACGATTAATCCCAATCAGCAGCCAATTATTTTTCTAACCTAATATTGTGTCGTCAAAGGAATTGACGCACCCTTACAAAGAAGGGTGACACACTAATTCCTCTCCACACTAACAATGTTTTGATGCTAGCATCTCGTTCGCTATTATTTTTCTTAAATTTATCTTCTTTTCTGTAAATTTTCAACCATTCATCCCTCCATCAAATTTTTGATTATTTTTTCAAGACGAAGGAAATATCGTTTCACCAAATTTTCAATTGAGCGAGACTATAGTAAAATAGCTAGGTTTCTTTGAACCACAAGCATGACTGCGCCTTTCTTCTGTCTCCCTTTTTCTTTACTGTCTCTCGTTTTCTTTAATTTTTCACAATAAGGATCTTGTAACTTAAATACAAGTCACAATGCATATCAACCCCTACAAGTTTGGATATTGTAACTACTAAGTAGTCATAGACGTCCTTACAAAGGGAAGAGGAAAGGACAAAATGATTGTGAAACTATCCAAATCAAACATGACTCAAAATTGTAATAAATCAATACCTTTTGATAAGTGCCAACTTAATACCCACTTCCATAACAGTTTCAACCAAAATAAAAAATGACCAAATTATCCTTCCCTTTCAAACCTCCCCCTCTCTCCCTTCCTCTTTTTTCGGTGGCGACGACCTTTCCACCCTCCTCTCCTCTCTCTCCGGCAGTCCCTCCCCCTCTTTCTCAGGCACCAGCGACCTGGGGCGGAGGGGGGGGGGGGGGGGGGGGGGGGGGTGAGGGCGGTGGACGAGAGCTTGTCGCGGGGGTCGTCGAGACTGGCTCGGATTGCTTGGGAAGTGACATTTTCGTCCAATTTTTTTTTTCCAATATGTCTCTACATTAAATCTTTATTAATTTAAAATTTGAATGAACAAATTAGAAGAGTTTATGATAACATTTTAGAAGTGTCACAAATTAATATCAAATTTAATGCAAAAAATTTAAATGAATAAAATTAGAAAAAAAATGTAAAATTATTTTAAGTGTCAACAACGACACGCAAAATATATATAATATATGCAAATGACCTCTAGCCTAGTGGTTAAGAGAGATGCATGCGGCCCAAGTGGTCGGGAGTTCGAGCCTCAGTTATATTATATATTATATATATATATTATATATATAATATATATATATATATATATATATATAACTTTTTTCAACAATTTTTACATGATTTTATTTATTTTTAAAATAAAATGGTTGATGATATGCACGGCTTAGACGACTCAATCTTGAGCCATTTTGAAGCTCCTTTATATATACTAATCACGTTCACGTATGTTGCAGGTATAAAAATATCAATAATAGTATTAATAAAATATAAAAATCTAAATTGTATTAGAATTTTAAAATATAATTTGAATTTTTTTAATATGATTTGTCATGATTATTATTTTAAACTTTGGATATTTTTTGTTTGGATATGTTATGTAGTTAGTTTAAACATAATTTTAATTTAAATTTATTCTAGTATATGGTAGTTTTTAATTTTTTACATGAGGATAGAAGGTTCGGTTACCCACATAAAATAAGGGAGGTAGTTATTTTAAAATTTTTATTTTTTAAAAAAAAAAGAAACTTGTTTATGATATACACGACTTAGACGGCTCATTTTATTTATAAATATATATATATATATATATATATATATATATATATATATAATGACTTAGACGGCTCATTTTATATAATATATATATATATATATAATATATATAATATATATATCTATATATATATATATATCTCCAAAACCAGTCGACTGGTTTTGTATTATAGAACCAAACTACGTTTTATGGATTGGATTGAAACTTAGTGGTTGAGACTGGAAGATGTAGACCTTACCACATTTTTAATTCATTTAATCTCAACCATGGCGCAATTCCAATCCAACGTGTATAACATAGGTTGGTGTTATAATACAAAACCAACCAGTTAGTTCTAGAGCATATATATATATATATATATATATATAGAAAAACTTGGTGGTGAAACTTTTGAATTCCTAAAATACCCTTGAGTATTTTATCAACATGATGTTATTATATCAACTTGCATGTCATTTATATTTAAGAGTCAAATCAATAAAGTTTGCATACTATGGATTTTTTTTTCCATACAACTCTTCATGTTCCAATGGTAATACTTTTTGTGTCATTACCATTTTTCGAAGATTATTATGTTCAATAGAAAATTAAAATAAAATAAAATCAGTACTTCCAACAGCTAACCTTATGACATTTTAATTAAACTACGTGCACAGCATGTACATGTAGACTAGTATATATATATATATATATATATATATATATATATATATATATATATATAGCAAATGACCTCTAGCCTAGTGGTTAAGAGAGATGCGTGCGGTCCGAGTGGTTAGGAGTTCGAATTCCAGTGGAAACGATTCCAGAAACAATTTACCTGGTTCCAAAAAAATAATTATAGAAGTATAATTAGCATTAAAAAGCATCATATGATTTGTTCATGATCGAATATGATGTTCTTGTGATAGGAGGGGAGTCTTCTACTACTTTCTAGCGTGCTACAGATTCCATTTGTCGGCTGCCCATTAATTAATTACTGATTTTTTTATGCACTCTTTTGATTCGGGGACTTATTAATAATATGTTATTAATTCGAAATGATTTATGGGTGTTTTTTTTTCTTTCTACTGTTGGTTTAGTCTTACTAACAAACAGTTGTATATATACTAGCATATGTGCACGTGCCTTGCACGTATTTTAATATTTCTTAATTAGTTTAGGAAGACTCTTTAGAAAGACCAAAATGTAGTCTTCCTAATTACTAAGTTGTCCTTATTAAAATTAATGAACAATTTTTAATTAGTATAAGTATGTAAGGGTATTTTCGAAATTTAAAAGTTTCACCATCTAAGTTTTCCTATATATATATATATATATATATATAGTTTATACAAAATGTATAATAGCATGATAAACTCACGTATGTCTTTTGGGTCAATTGTCTCCAATTTTCTCCATAAATTGAAGGAAAAAATACACTTCCGTGTCGATCTACTTATCTTCGGCCACCTAGCCAGAGATTTTATGCCTCTCTCCTACAGCTCTCCTGCCATCCAGTCAAAGATTTTATGCCTCTTTTTGTTGATCACAAGGGTCCACTAGCGGATCCAGAATTATAATTCACCGAAGACACATTTATTAAAAATTCGGATACAATGTCTTAATTTTTTTTTAAGTATAATAATATATGTAAAAGAAAAAATTTACTGGGGGCGCATCCGCCAGTGTCTCCCATGTAGATCCGCCGGTGCAAGGGTCACTCGGGTTCGGACTAAATTTTTATGCGTGTGATATTTGCTACTATTAGAGGGAGTTTTTGGCTGGTAACTCCTCCCAACCTTTTGGCGTTGGATTTATGTGTGTGATTTTTTTATGGTTGTTTTCTTGCTTTGTTAAGTTAATGATCATAAAGATGTAATCTTTAATAAATATTTTTGGTTTATCCTTCAATGAAAATATTTAACTAAAATACCGTATCTTGACAGTTATAAAATCACTAAGATTAATAAGAGATTCCATAACCTTTGATGAATATTTGATCATCTCAGTGAGATATTTCATAATTTAATCATTAGAGGATTCGGATTTAGGTGGAGCTCCGATTTGCATCCATTAAGAAAGCTAATAGGCTCAAATATTAAATTCTGAGTCTGGGCCTCGGCATATAAAGTTCTCTCCTCTACTGAATTTTTATTATGATCGTCAGGAGATGAACTAAATATGTGGACTGTCTCATATAAAAAAAATAATATAGATAATCAAATTTCTTGGCCCGTACTTGAATATGAAATACATATATTCGAGCGGTTTTCAGGATCCTATGTCTCAAATTTGACCATTTGTTCCCGTGACACACACATTATATATATCATAAAAATCATATATAATGTGGGTATGGTTTAAAAGCAGAAAAAAAAAAAAAATAATAATTTAAATTGGATGAAGATAGCCCAACCATGAACAAGTATAAGGACCTTTCAGCTTCTCTCATTTTCTGGCCAATAAGAGCACACGGCCTCATGTTAGTCTCTATAGCCTTGGGCTTTCTAGTCAATCTATAAGTTAATATTTAAAAGTAATCACACTCTAATCAATCCTAATATTACAAACAAATAACATCCCAACTATAGCATTTGAAATTTTTGGACATATTAACTTCTTATTGTTTAATTTTGGTACCTCAATTTCATAAACTGTTATTTTAAAACATATTTGGTCAACTTTGAAACACATCAAGATTACATTAAAACATATCTTGTAGTACAAAAGTATAATTTAAATATCTGTATTATAAAAAAAAAGTAAAATATTTTTGATGTATTTTAAAATTAACGAAAGATGTTTCAAAAGATCTAATTATAAAGTTAGTATGTCAAAATCGAACAGTCAAAAAATTTAAGATGACAAAAATGTTCGAAGGCATTAGTTGAGATGAATAATAATAATAATAATAATAATAAGATAGTTTGGTGGATAGGCAATTCGCTGTGGTCAGACCCAGATGGGGACTGGCAAACTAGACCTATTTTTTTGAAATTTGCACTCCATGTGTGTGCATGAATTTTGTATGGCATATGTTGTTAGTTAGGTGTGGAGTAAGCATCATAGTTACTGGCTATGAGCAATTTCATGAGCTACATTCACAAATTATTCACGAGGAGATGTGAAGATGACAGGTGTTCACTGTCGGCAGATGCTTGTCCTTTGGTTCTTGGCTCTGACTAAATATTAATTAGCACATTAACTATAGTTTTTATTATTATAGGGAATTATCTTTGGTTAGGTTAGGTCACGGTTGTGAAAATGACATTTTACGAGATGGCAAGTATGGGTGATAAATAATTTGTCAAAAAATATATTCATTTTGCGGTTTTGACTGATAAATTATGATTTTGCAATTCCATTTTTTTTTATGCTACCTCCCGTATACCCATATCCTAATCCTTAGAGGTGCAACTCGGACTGCTTAAATCTGAGTCCGATCGGATAAAATCGTTAATGAGTTGGATTATGATTGAAATATACTCGGAATCGGATTAAAATATTTGAACCCGATAAAAAATTGAAATGGGCTCAGGCTCATGTGTCAGGTTAACCAAAGAACCCGAAATCTAACATACATATAATTTATATTTTTTAATATATACACTGTTCCATACTTCGAAAATAAAAAGTCTAAATCATAAAAAATTTCATCCAAACTCTTCAATACCTTATGGTTAATTTTATTCCGTTTGTATTTTGTAATGATTGTGACTTGATTATTATTTTATTATGTGTTTAATATTAATTTTTTTTAAAATTACTTAAAATATTATATTGGAGTCCGACAAATCCCATGGACTTAACTCAATGCGAGCACAACCTCAGGAACATAGGTTCCTTTTCTATTCCTCCGGACACGCTCTTGGACTTCATATATTGGACCAACTAGGTTTATGATCCATTAGTTTGTACTCGGGTTGAGCTCAAGCCCAACCCAACCCGTCCGAGTTGCACCCCTACTAATCCTAAATCTAACATATCCACAAGATCTCTTCCAGTCTTGACACTTCGGAGTTCGGACCTGTGAGTCTCCCTCCTTCTTGTATATTATTATTAGGAATATTTTAGCAAATATCTCCATTCAAAATATAGAAACTAGCATATACCTCAAATTTTTTAAAAAAACTAGCAAATGTCTCATTCCTTTCTATGGAACAAATAAAAATATAAGATATACTCCCACTATTTAACCAAAATTTGGGGTGGTTTACAAAGAATGGGAGAATTTCCTAGATTTTTAAATAATGGTGGTATATGTTAGTTTCTATCTTTTGAAAGGAGGCATTTTCTAAAGAGTTTTGCTATGCCTACAACCAATGCTTACAACCTACCTACAACCTGCCACGTGTCGGATTTCGATTGGAGGAGGGGAGTAAATGGTGGGGTCGGATGGAGCCCATGTAGCAGGGGGGTGTGAGGGGTGGTGGGACCCGGTGGGACCATGTGTAAGGGTGGGTGAGTGAGGTTGTAAGAATTTGGTAGTAAACTTAGCATTTTTCTTTGCTAAAGAGCTTTGCTATGCCTACAACCAATGCTTACAACCTACCTACAATCCGCCACGTGTCGGATTTCGATTGGAGGAGGGGAGTAAATGGTGGGGTCGGGTGGAGCCCATGTAGCAGGGGGGTGTGAGGGGTGGTGGGACCCGGTGGGATCCATGTGTAAGGAAAATAATTTTTTTCTAGTAAAAGCACTAACTCACGTAAAATAATTTTTTTCCCTAATCTTATCAAAATATCATTTAAATATTTAAATTAAATTAATATTTGTTTTACATAATTTTGTATTTTAATTAAGATTTATAGAAATTTAAATTTAAATTTAATTTGTTATGTATATATGTAAATAGAAAGAAGTATTCAGTTATGTGGAAGAAAAATAAAAAATGGGTATTCGGTTATGCGGAAGAAAACGAGAGAAAGTTTAAAATTATAACCTTTCGTAATTTTTTTAAACAAAATGATTGATGATATACATATGGCTTACACAGCTTAATCTTGAGCCGTTTTGAAGTTCCCTTATATTTAGTAGTAAATGCACGTACTTTGCACGTATAATTACGCATAGTAAGAATATTATTCAATTATAGTCAAGTATCTCTTCTAACTCATGTGGTTAAGGTGTGAGGTATTTTTCTTGTTTGATTCCTCATGTTGACTAATTTAAATTTTTTTCAACAATTTTTTACATAATTTATTTTTTTGAAAATAAAATGGAACATAATATAATTACGAATTAGACGGCTCAAAAGTGAGCCGTTTTGAAGTCCCATTATATAGTAGAAGATTAGTATAGATGTTTTGATTCATGATAAAATTTATTTGTCTTTTTTTCTCTTTTTGAATGCTATGCAGTTAAAGACTAGTTTAAATCCGACTTAGCCGATTTACTAATTTATTTTGAACAAATATTGTTTTCAGATCCGTTAAAGGATAAGTCATCCTATATTTGATACTAGTAAATGTACGCACTTTGCACATATAATAAGGTATAATAAAAATATTATCCAATTTTTGTCAAATATTTCTTCTAACTTATGTAGTTAAGGTATGAGGTATTTTTCTGGTTTGGTTGAGTTAGATTTTCCATTATAACAAACTAGTCACGTTCACGTGTAAAAAAAAATCAATAATTGTATTAATAAAATATATAAAAATTTAAATTATATTATAAATATTATTTGAATATATTTGAATATGATTTGTTATGTTTTTTTTTAAATTATGGATATGTGTTTAATTAGATAATATTATGTAGTTAGTTTAAACATAATTTTAATTTTAAATATATTCTAGTATTGGGTAATTTTTAATTTTTTACATGAGAGAGAGTTCGGTTACCTACGCAGAAGATAAGACAGGTAGTTAATTTTGATATCTTATTATTATTATTATTTTTTTTAAAAAAGATTGATGATATACACGGCTTAGACGGTTCAAGTTTGAAATGTTTTAAAGTCCCTTTATAATAGTAGAAATTTAAACTTTTTTCAACAATTTTTTATATAATCTAATTTTTTTTAAAAAAAATGAACCGTAATATACTGACGGCTTAGATGGCTCATTTTTGAGCCGTTTGAAGCCTCATTATATAAGAAGATGATTACATCCTTATCATAAACCCTGACCTGATAAGCAAGAAAACAAGTCTTCTCCTTTTTCCAAAGCTAAATTCACGTTTTATCATAAAACTCTCACAATTTACCTAATCTTCACATGAAGATTGATATCCCATCCCCTCCCACATGTGTTCATGTAAGCATGCCCAAGCAAGAATAAAGCATGAATACATTGATCCAGTCCATCAACTACTCCGAAGTTCCTGCTGGTGAGAGTCCTAGTTTCGAACGCAGGACCTCCCCAATAATTCATATCTGTCTGGTGGTTTACGATCTCTCCAATAACTTTTACCAGCCCCAACTGCTGGACCACCCTCGATGGACCGTAAAATGCTGGATGATTGAAAGGCTTTTGAGAGTTATTATCTAACATCAAACTTGTAAGGTAAACACCTTTCCAAACGTAAATGAAAGCTTCATTTGTTAGCACGAAATCATTGTGAATTTTTAGTTCCAAAACACCTCTACATTTCGGCCTATGTCTCAACCACAATTTTGGCCCACAAGTATTAGGGGCCCATGTCGTCGTGTTCATTATTTTCAACTCAACTCTTTTCTTAAGCAAGTACAATTAAGTTCAATTAAAGGTGAGTTTTGGGATTGCTTATCTTATCTTGGCTGCTTCTACTTATAACTTTAAATAAGTCTTCATGATCCGATGGATAGACTGCAGTTTAAACCGCAGTGCCATGTCCCCCCTCACTAGCCGGGTTTTCCCAGCAAACGTCAACCTCTCCTGCTAACATGGGCCGTCCAGGCCCAACCAATGTACATAGGCATAGGCAGCTGGTCCCAAGGGGCTCAGGGATTATAGCTGTGCTGGTTGGAAATTTTCTTTTTTCTTATATCTATGTATGTTATACATTATACTCTGTTGTAGCCGAAACTATACATTATACTCTATTGTTGAAGTATTGATAATTTATAATATATGACAAATGTGGATACGCAAGGTAACTTTACAATCCAATTGAAACAACTAAGAAAATAAAGACCACAAGTAAGCATCATATTCAATCTGAACTTGATGCAACATCCACGTATTCCTAGGGCTGCAAACGAGCCAAGCTTTTGTAAGTTTGAGTTTGGCTTGACTAGAATTAATCGAGCTCGAGCTTCATAAAAAAATTATTTTAGAGCTTGAGCTTGGCTCGAGCTTGTTTATATTAAAGCTTGAGCTTGGCTTGATAAGCAAGCTTGATAAGCTCAATATCAAGCTCGTTAAGCTTGATTTCAAGCTTGTTCAACTTTATTTCAAGCTAGTTAGGCTTGAATTCAAGTATCTGTAATATCAACAATTTATTTATAAAAATTTAATTAAAAAGTTCATTTTCAATTATTAAGGACATATAAATATATAATGCACACAATAATATTATTATACATACATATATAAAATTAGAATTCAACAAACAAACGAGCTTCTAAATGAGCTTCTAAACGAGCCAACTCTCAAGCTCATAAACGAGCCAGCTTGCGAGCTCAAATGAGCCGAGTACTTCTAAGCTTGAGCTTGACTTGTTTATTAAACGAGCTCGAAAATGATGCTTGAGCTCAGCTTGTTTACTAAACGAACCGAGCTCAAACGAGCTTTTATCGAGCCGAGCTTCGAGCAGCTCGCAAACGGCTTGGCTCATTTGCAGCCGTATGTATTCCCATTCAATTAAGGAAATTAAAGACCGTTGCTACTATTGTTTTTTATGGTTATTGTCCATCATTTGATCAGTCGTCCCGAGGCTCGAAGTGGGCTACTTGAACATTTATGTTTTCATTAAATCTCACGTGTTGGGTACGGTCCTATTGATTCGGACGATCCAGACACGAATTTGTTGCACCGAAAGGCACGTACGGTCATAGCTGATGTGTGAAAATTGACGGAACTCGAATTTGTCGACTGTACGTGACTAATGTGGCTAGTACCGTTGAATTTTACTGTATCGATGTTTTTTCAAAAAATTACAATTATTCTCCTTGTGCTCTTCGGATCGCAACAAGAATTGCCATTAGATGCGTAACGTCGAACTTGTCCTAAAATGTAAGTTTCGTCCAATTCTGAGACCGTTAACCAGATTACTATTATTCTCCGTGTTTATTATAATTTATTATTTTCTTAATAGTAAACGGTTGTCATCTAGATAAAAATTCTGCAAGAGAACAAAGAAGTTCCAACCATCAGATGAAGATGAAGATCAAATATACGTGTTGAAGTGAAAGAAGAAGAAGAAGAAGAAGAAACAGTGGAATAAAGCACCAAATATGAATCTATCGATGTACATACAAACCAAGCTGGCCATGCCCAGCATAATTCACATTCAACAGCTTCACCACAGGTGCAAATGGAAGCTTTTATTACCAATCAATCTCCAGTTCATCACACTCAACGGCACTCTGCACTCTTCATCAGCCTCCGGACAAGAAAACCACACCAAACTATGTCTGCATTTACACACACCACACTCAGAGATCACTGCACCGCACCATCTTGTTCTCCTACAGGCAAGGATCGAAGAAGAAGATGTCGTCGAGGCGATCGTTGGTGGGCGAGTTCCCCCCGTAGACTAACAGCCCCCTGCGCCCTCCGACATCCGCACCGGAGAAGGCACACCACCCCCGCGGCCCCGGATGCTCCCCTCCGTCGTCGTCGCACGCCTCCTCCTCCAACCTCCTCCAACCGAGAGTCTCCGTGTCCAAAGCAAACGCCTCCCGGGAGAACATCCCCGCCCCCATGTGCCCCTGATCGCTCGGGTCGATCTCGCCCCCGTACACAACCACGTACTTCCCCACCCCCGCCGCCGAAAACACGCTACGGGGGCTGGGCCTGTCGCCGCCCGTCTCGATCACTTCCCACGCCCCTCCCGCCGGATCGAAGCAATGCACGTCGTCGAGCTCCTCGCCGGAGAATCCGTAGACGACCCACACCCTCCCCGCGACGACAGCCAGCCCCGGGCCTCCCCGGGGGCGGCACTTCTCGCCCGGCGATGCCAGCTGGGTCCACTGGCGGGCCCTGGCGTCGAACGCCCACAGGTCGTTGAGCCGGCCTGCGTTCCCGCAGCCGCCGAACACGTAGACCCGGTGGTCGTCGGCCGTCATGGAGTGGTAGCTCCGGTGAGGCGGGCCTGCCTCCCCCGAGGACAGCAGCGTCCACTCGCTGTTGAGGGTGTCGAAGGAGTAGAGCTCGTTGAGCTCCTCGTGTTTGGAGTCCCGGCCGCCGAAGACGTAGATGGTTGTGCCTACTGCGGCCATGGTGACGCCGACACGGGGCGGGGGGACGTCCCCGACGGCGTCGAGGACGGACCAGGTGTGGTCGTCGAGGTCGAACACGTGGAGCTTGTTGTCGACGGGCACGCGGGGGGTGAACTCCCCGCCGAAAGCGTAGGCCTTCGTTCCGACGACTGCAATGGCATGCGAGCTTCTTGCTCCAGGCGCAGTTCCTTTCTGTGGCAGCTGATAGGAAAAAAAAAAAAATCTTGTTGAAACAAATGCTGGTAAAATATAGAAGTACATACTATTGAATTCTGTACTCTTTGTAGCCATATAAAAGAATGCTTATGCAGTGTTCTAAAATTTGCTATGCGGATTCGATACTGAGGGACGCCTAGAGCCTGTACTGCCTAGGCGCCGAACATGTATCGGACTTTTTTTTTTTCTTTTTTCTCCCACTCCCTTGTAACAACATGTATATTATTATATGATAATGAAACACACTTAATAAAGAAATCATCGTGATTCGAAGACATCATCAACATTATTTCATAATGAAACACATTTAACAATAAAATCACCATATTCATACAAATTTAAAATTTTAATGTTCTAAATCCAAATTCAATCTTAAAATCCAAAAATATATATATCCACAATACAACTAAGTATCAAAAAAAAAAAAAAAAAAACAATCTTAAAATTCGAACATCCGCACAAGACGTCTAGGCGCCGAACAGGGGCCGCACAAGCCGCACAACCGCATTATACTGTGGAAGGGGATTCTCAGTTCAGCCTAGGGACGCCTAGCGCCTAGGCGGCCGAACAGTCCGATTCTTAGAACACAGTCCCTAAGGTCGTGATTCTACTCTCCCTGTGAAAATTGAATCAACTCCAGTACTGCGGCCAGTGTCATGTGAACCCTACAATAAGTTCTGGATACCAAAGCTCTTTCTTCCACAGATCATAAGAGAAGTAGACAAACGAATGGTTATTTACCAAGGGTACTCTTTCCATTTGGGTGGACAGGAAAATCAAGATATTTTGTGCTTTTATCTATTATCTTATTAAAATACATTTAATTTCCAATGACTTTCGGCTGACAAAACTTCTAAAACCCTAAAAATTTCCCCTTCTTAATGCCAAACATAGACAATTCTACCTCATAATAGTTACAAACAAGCAAATCTTCGCTAGGATACAAAACTGTACTTAAAGTTAGGTCAAGAACAATAACCCTATTTTTAGGGTCGGATTTTCGAATCTTTTTCTTTCATTCAGTTCTGGTGAGGGCCATGTCCTCTGTAAGTCTAACCCTTCTTAAAATTTCTTTGTGTTCGTTTAGATAAATGAAGAAATTGCAGAGAAGCAAGCAATTTGAAACCTTGTTAATAAAACCATTTATTAGCTAAAAAAACATGCCATTTATTAACAAAAAACATGCACTCTGCAGGCGAAGATAGGCTTTCATATAGAAATCTAACACTTTCAGTAAGCATTTTCACTTTTGTTTTATTTGTTCTTTCTTTTTTAAGAGAGTAAACAACAGAAACAAACTTAGAACAACAGAAGCCATTTATGTAACTTCAGGAAGGTCATGAAGACGGAAGGCATTTATGTAACTAAAGGAAGGTCATGGAGTTAAAAACAGCATACCAATTGCATAAATGGCATTTCACAATGAATAATCAAGAATTATTGGCTACATCAAATAGTTTGATCTTGTTTTTCGTGTGCATGTGTGGTGAAATGGCAATAAAAGAAAAAACTGAAATAATCATATTGTTAATGACTATCTACAACCTCTAAATATTTCAGCCACTTAAAACTTTTTAAGAATATCCATATGCATGGAAGATTTCATATCTATACTCTACAGATTGAATGGTCAATGACTAGTTGGCATCAAATATCAAGTCAACTAGATATTTAGCGCCTAGAACTCCAATTCCAAAAACAGTATACATATTCTCCTTAACATATGGAGTTGGCGTTTACTTGCTTAATTTCAATCAGTTTGGATAGCTTAGAAAATCTAGCACACTTTTTCTAGGTAAATTCGTCATCTGAGAATTAAACCATATGAAGCTTCGCTATGATCTATTATCCTCTAGATATTGTGGATATATTTAGTGACATGTTCATAACATAGATGACTCACCACCAAATATCTCTTCAGTCCTTACTGTCTTCCTCAATGTTGCGACTAAGTATTCATAGACAAAGTTCTACAATCTTTCTCAAAATCCTCACCACAATCGAAAACCCCTAAGCCATAGAAAACCCTACATCCAAAAAACTCACAAGATGGTCAGGATTAGCTCTATGAACTGCACCATAAGTCTTCATCAATATTGCTTGGAATGAGTACATATAATCTTCTCATTATGACCATCATCCAAGCTTCCACACATCAGAATGGTCAGATATAGAGCACAAGAAAGCTGCAAAAGAAGCTCCAAAAGAGTGGTAATAAATCTAGAAGGCCAATGGTGTCTGTAGAAGGATATAAAGTTTATATTGCATGTATCTTTAATATCTTTAATATTATGTTGATTTTAGTCTCACATTGAAAAAGCTCGAGGAGCGTGAGTCATCATTGCCTATATAATGTTATATATCATTCCAAAATAATTAAGTCAATTAAGTTGGGCAAACTTCTCAACAGGGTCCACCTCCTCAGAATTTAGTTTAGGCTGACACAACCAAGGACCACCATCGAAATTCTCCTTAGAGTCTGCTTAGCAATGATGTTTTCACCGGTTTTGAGGAGTTTTTGAAACAATCGTTTATGAAGTATTTAAAAATTCCATGCTTGATAATTTTTTTGAGGCACTGGTTTTGGTCGGCTCAAAAATCCCTCAAAACCGGTATAATGTAATTTTGGATGTCTTTATAAACACTCCAATCGATGGGTTTTGAGGGTTTTCATTATTTTATTCCATTTATATCCTCACCAAAAAAAATATAATTATAACTATTACTACCCTACCCTATTTTCTCTTTCTCATCTTTGTTTCTCTTCTACTTCCTCCAAACTACGGCTACTTCCCTCCGGTGAGTTTTTAAAATCTTGTTTTTCTATACTCTTGTATCTTCATTAAGGCGATTACTCTTATAATGACTAACGATCATTTTTATAAATCCTTAATCCATTAGATTATTGATTTCATGGAAAACTCATCTAGATTGTATGATACACATCCATAAAGACATCTCCAATAATCCCGCATCAAGCAGACTTCGGCATCAAAAAGTGAAACTTTGGAAGAATTTTTGTTTATACATGAACATATAGTAATTTTATTCTTGCAAAAAACTTTCAGAAACGTTTTTTAGTGAATTAACAAGCATGGGTTGATCTAGTTTAAAAGCCGCTACTTAAAATTACCCAAAACCAGACCTCTCTTTACCGCTCATAACCGGTACTCTAAAAATACCTCATAACCGCTCATGGCCAGCCCTGAGCTCATGGGGGCCCGAGGCGAACTTCCAAAATGGGGCCCCCATACATAATGTAAAAAAAGTAAAAAAAACTAAAACTAGTATATTAAAAAAAAAACTATCATAATAAGAATTGAACTAAGGACCTCATATATGCAAGCCAAACATAGTAACCACTACACCATAATTGTTTTGTGTTAAACGGGTCCCATGAAACATACTAGGTATAGATACAAAAATATTAATATATTTATATTTAAATTAATTTATTGGGGCCATCCGGATCCGTGGATACAAAAATATTAATATATTTATATTTAAACCGATTATTTTTTATCCCTCCGGATCCGTGGGCCCTGGGCGGTCGTCTTGGCTGCCCTGGGCCAGGGCCGGCCCTGTAACCGCTACTCCAACAAATGACAAGCAGACCTTTAGACTAGTAAAACAATCTAGACGAAGAGGTAAAATGATACAACTTGCTAACTTGCTATAGAGAATTACATTGATCTCTAGGGTCTATTAAGCCGAAGTGGAAAGAAAGGAAATCCCATTCTCAAAATCTTGTCAAGTTCTCACTAATTACAGACTGATCTTGCAGGTTGCCAGAGCGAAAAATTCAAAGCCCTAAAATCGAATCTGAACTTGAAGTTAATCTAACAAATCTACACCTTAACTCTAAATCTATTCAGAAAATTCAGAAAAATTTGATGCCATTATCTGAGGGATATAATCCACCAAAAATGGTTTATGTTCCACTCACCTCGAATCGAGGCTGGAACCCAACAAACACAAGTGTGACAACTATGATGAAACAAACTCAATTCTTTCAAACATACAACATCAAAAAATTCCACCACTTTCCTACTACTAACATCAACAGGAAGAGACCTATCTCACATAAATGAGCGCAGTTTGCTAAATAATCGGTGATGTTGAACAATCTGTGAATTGGAGCTGGGGCTCTAAGGAAACATTCGAAACTAGAAGGGGCCTATAGATAATTTATTTATGACAGAAGGGCCGCTTAGATGCTCACCTTGATCCATTTGCCCGCCATGATATCCCTCTCTCTTTTTTTTTTCTCCCTTTAATCCTCGGAAGTTACAGTTCAGTTCAGAGGATCTCCTTCCGCTCTCCTCTATAAGAACTAATTTGTCTTGTGAGAATGCCACTTGGTTTTCCATCAATTAACATTATTGCCACTGTTTTTTTTAATTATGAATCCACTTTTTAATAAATAATCTCATCTTTGTGTGATTAAAAAAAAGGTTCCTATTTCAGTAAGGGTTTTTGCTCAAGGTGTAACTTGGGCCGGGCTGGGCCGACCCGGACCCGATTTTGCCCGGGTCGGGCTCAGCCTGGATTAGGGGACGGGTCGGTCCGGTTCGGTGAACCTCGAACCCAGTCCGGACCCGGCCGGATTTTTATCGGGTCGGGATGAACCGGGCCTCTGTCGGTCTGGTTCAGGGTTGGACCGGCCGACCCGGTTTGGTTTAAGAAAACCAAATTATTTTATATGTTTTCAAAAAAAAATTTTAAAAAAAATGAAAAAAAAAAGTTAACTAAAAAAAGAGATTTTTAAAAAGTTTTCTAAAAAAAATAAAATAAAATAAAATAGTATAATTTAAAAATGTATAATTTAAAAAAGTAAATTAGTATAATAAGACTAAAAAAATTTAGAAAATAAAAATTAGTACAATTCAAATAATATAATTTTAAAATATTTTTATTAATGTTTATAAAAATTTCTATAAAAACATGTACAAGTATAATAAAATTTAGAAATTTGCACAATTAATTTGCTAAATGAAACATGAATTGAATGACCAATACAAGATGTGCATAATTTGAAAATTAAGGACTAAGACAAGATTACTAGTACATAAACTACAATTAATAACTCAAACAAGATTACTAGATGTTCATACAAGATTTTAAATGTCTGCGTAGCTTTCCTGTACCATAGCTATGGTCTCATTTAAATCGTTTCCTATAATACAAACATTCAACAAGAACTTTAGTGGAGTACCTTCTTTCGATATTGCCACTTATACGCTCATTGTAAACTCTGCTAAAATGATGCCAAATTTTTGATCATGATTCAAGCTCTTGTTGCGGTGCGTGTTGAGGTTGCGGTGCAGGCTGCCTGATCTTGTGGTAGTTGATTATTATCCATGATATAAAATAGTTTCTTCACACTAGGTTGCTGGTAAATATTGTAAGAGAAAATAAATTGTTGTTGTGGTTAATTTTGAATATCTATGGTCTATTTATAGATTTTTTTTTCGTGCAAAATGACATATTTTACCGTCAAAATATAGTTGTTATAAGAATATTTTTGGTCATTTTCAGCAAAATGATCAAATACCCTCCAAACGGTCAAAAAAACCATAAAATGAGGGTAAAAATGGTCTTTTGGTCCTCTAAAGGTAAAAATAAATAAATAAAAAAAAGGCTAAATAGGGCCTGGACCGGACTTGAACGGGGCCGGTCGGCTTCGCCGGATTTGATCGGTCCGGACTTGCGGGTCCGAAGCTGGAACCCAGCCCGGACTTGCTGGGTTTGGGGGTCGGGCCGGCCCAGACCGTTTTTGACCAGGCCTGTACCGAGCCGGGGACCGGACCGCCCGGACCAAGTCACACCTTGAGTTTTTGCTAATGGGCACCTATTTGTGACTATAAATATATGTTAGGTTCATTTAAAATTTGAATACCTTCAGCCATATATATATATATATATATATATATATATATATATATATATATATATATATATATATATATATATATATATATATATTAACAGAAACCCCTCCTTTTATTAATCAAGGCGCAAAAAGCCGCAGACCGGCCACGTATACAAGGCACAAAAAGGGAAGCCTATACAAATAACCACCAAAAGGAACTAAAAGGGGAACGACAAAACGATCCCCCAGAACTAAGGAGGGATCGGGGACCAAAATACTTTCGGGCTGTGGGAACACAGGGTGCTCCGTTTACGACACTGTCGGAAGACTTCCTTAATGAGTTGGTCGGCCGAGAATTGGATGCCTTCATATCTCGTCTTGTTGCGATTCTTCCAAATAGCTCATGTAGCGGCCGTTGCAACGATCTGGTGACCGTGGGAACTGAACTCCAGAGGTCTGCCAGATCGTAGAAGCGTCCCTCCTCTGGGACAATATTGAAGAGCTGGTTAAGGGTCGTCCATATCTTGTTGGGGAGGTTCACCTCCCGGAATATGATCAATAGTCTCCATCTGTCGGTCTGAGCAGCAATTGCAGGCTGACGCTAAGCTAATCCCGATGGAGTTAAGGATTTCATTCGTCGGCTGTTTCTTTCTAATGACTCTCCACATGAGGAAGGACCACTTCTTTGGGATACAGGTTTACCAATATCGAGCAATCGTTGGGTGCGGCTGGCCATTCCCTCGGATATATATATATATATATATATATATATATATATATATATATATATATATATATATATGCAAATGATCTCTAGCCTAGTGGTTGAGAGAGATGCATGCGGCCCAAGTGGTCGGGAGTTCGAGCCTCAGTGGAGGCGAGTTCGCCACAAGTACCCATTGCTTCAAAAATATATATATATATATATATATATATATATATATATATATATATATATATATATATATATATATAGTTTTTTTAGTCATAAATATCTTCAGCTATTTAAGTTTTTAAATTCAATCCTCTAGTATTCTATCATTAAATTTAAAAATATTTTAGCAAATACCCCATTTAAAATATAAAAACCAGTTTATCGTTAAATTTAGGAATATTTTAGCAAATATCCAATTCAAAATATAAAAACCAGTCTGTACCTCCCCTCCCACTACAAAACGAGTCTGTACCAGTCTGTACCTCCCAAAACCGAATAATGCTCAGAGCTAGTATATTGATGATGAGGATATATACTGCAGAATATGATTAAAGTACTAGTGCGCAAATGACCTCTAGCCAGGGCCGGTCCAGCGGATTGGATTGTCCTAGCAGAAAATAGTTTTGGTTGCCCTTAAACTTTATTAAAATAATAATACATTTTATCAATATTGTGTTATGATAAGCAAGACAAGCTAGATTTGCCAATATCGTGTTCCAGTGAAGTATCATGTAATGCAAAAAAAGTCTAATAGTGCTAAGATATCAGTGGAAGAAAATAATAAAAAAATGTAGCATCTAACAACTCACTTGTCAAAAAATCGTAATATTTAAAAATGAAATACTTTATCACCAACCTCCATAATCTTTGTTCTTAACATCCAAGTATGAAACAGGAAGAACCCACTGGACAGCTTAGACACTATGCATTCGAAAGCAAAGTAATGATTTTTTTTAGACTGAAAATATTGATTTCTTTGCTTCTTCCGAGTGCATGAGGACAGATAAAAGAAAGGTAAAAATTGAACTTTTGGCGATTTGGCGGAGAGGTGCGGCCGTCTGGGAATATAGAAATTGGAATAGGTTCAGGGCCGATGTGGATGAAGATATTTTTTTATTTTATTTTTTTTGGAGAAGGATTGCCCTAAGTCCCGGGGGTGCCCATGCTCGGGGGGTTGCCCAAGCCCAGGGGCTTGTCAGGCTCACCCCTGGGCCGGCTCTGCCTCTAGCCTAGTGGTTAAGAGAGATGCATGCGGCCCAAGTGGTCGAGTGTTCGAGTCCCAATGGAGACGAGTTTGTCACAATTACCCATTGCTTAAAAAAAAAAGTACTAGTGCAGTTTGATCGTAGGAAAAATTAATAAGCAACTCGTGTATAACCTAATCCTCCTGGCAAATATTTTACTGTATATTTCTTTTTTCAATGTGAATCTACTGTAATATTTGAGAAGGACATGTATGATTTTGACACCCAAAATAAAATAAAATAAAATAAATATACAAGTATGGGACCCAAGGTTTCAATCAAACTGCAGTGTGCAAAGTGATATTTCTTTTGCCAGAAATTTGTGTTTTAGAATTGTGTTGAGATGGAAACGTTAGTGTCAGTGCATGAAGCATCCAGTTGCAAATACCTCAGCCTAATGAAAAAAGGCATTCTTCTTGCCTCTTTGCTTACATCTATAGCTATTAAATATAGTTAACGAGAGGCAAATGAGGGTGAGCCTCTACCAGCTCCAGCCTACGTGCGCATTCTGTTGTTTTGTTTTTTGTTTTTGTGAAGTTTAGGCCACCACCTGCCTCAGATGAGCCCTCAATTCCTTCATTTTCCATAGTGATTTAACCTAACTCTTGATGGGATAAGATATTCAAAAGTATCCTATATAATTTCATGTCGTGTTTATCTTTTACACTTTGTTTGGTAGCAGAGAGAAGTGGGAGGGAGGAAAAATGGGAGAAAAATATTAATTTTCTCTTGTGTGGTATGGAAAAAAAAAGAAGTACGAATGATATTTTGTCCGCGGTTTGTAACTACATGTGTGATCGCCAGCCGACGTGGCGGCCACCCATTGGCCCCTGCTATCTCCAGGTCCCATCCGGACGGGGGCCGACCGGCCGTCATGTCGGCCGGCGGTCACGTCCGCAGTTACAAACATAGTAGCTCCAAAAAAAGTATAGGAAAAGAAAAGTTGAGGTTATTTTTTCTCCTTAACCCAAAGAATTCAATCCTCAAAAAATATAAGAGGGAAAGATGAAGGAAAAGTGAAGATTGTGTGATATTTGTTAGTCCCGGGGCTTGATCAAAGATGGTAGACTCAATGTCGAGATCAGAGGTTCAAACAAACGTTCCCCTTCTGATTATTCTCGAGATCCACGTACGAGGAACACTATAATATAAATCTGATTACAAAAGCAACAATAATCAGAAAATAAATCTCACGTTCTTCCTCGCATGCAATCGCAGTTGCTGACGGACAGAACTGAGTTACAACTCAGATAAAGGAGAAGAAAGAAGAAAGAAGAAGAGGAAAGGTTCTTGCTTGGGTGATTAAGATCACCGTTGCTCAAAGCAAGATTCGCCCCAACACGATCTGCTTTCAGGAACCAGCAAGTTCACGAAGAACTTCTGGAACGCTCGTAAGTCAATAATTGAGACCTAAACGAGCTTTCTGGATTTTACGGACTCCCTTAACTCTCTTCTTGGTGCATCTTTCAAAGGAGGCCAAGGGGCTCTATTTATAGAGTGGAGTGAGACTTCACCTCTTCTCCTATCCGATGTGGGACTAAAATACCAATACTCAAAAATAGAGATTGATATTTTAGATCATCCCACAATCAGCATAGAAGTGTGCCAGTCCACGCCTACCCTCCGAACACTCCCGTGCATGCACGAGACATCATGGAGTCCGTGTCCGAGTCCGAGTCTGCACAACAAAAATCAACTTACATCTTTGTTGGAATTAATTATTTTTTTCTTCTAGAAAAATACTCCCACATGACACACACTTGTGCCACACCACACCTCATGTGCACACCTCAACACAAGCAATGCATTATATTAAGATACTCACCATTTGGTGTAGCCGATGTGGGACTATCTTTCCTAGTCCAAAGGCAAAAACACCAACAATCTCCCACATATCTCAATATATGGGTTGAGAGTTCCCTACAGTGACTGTCCATCATGCATTAGGAGAGATGTCGCAACGACTTGAATCTTTCCGCATAGGTTAAATAACAGCATGATACAAGAATGGACTAAGCCTTGAATTTTGTACCATAACTGCAATTCTTCCTACTCACATAATGACATCAACTGTGCTTCTGGTTGCACATTAAAGGCCTTGTGCCAGCCTAATTTCAGTATATAATTTTTGGGCGTCTACAAGTTTACCCTCAAGAGACGGCCTGATATCTCTGTCCATACACTATAAGTGAGTTCTTCATAAAGAGTCATGGCATGAAGCATTGCACTTTTTTGCGGTGCTACGTCGCTATAACATGGCTTAAAGCCGAGGCTTTACCCCACCTGGGTACCTCATCGTAGTGTCATACTACTGTAGCATGAGGTCACAGGCCTCTTTGTAGTGCCAAACTACCCAGCATAAAGCCTTGCGCTTTCGTGCGGTGTTATGCCACTGTGACATGGCTCGCGAAGCCGAGGCTTTACCCTACCTGGTACCTCTTCGTGGTGTCATGCCACTGTAACATGAGAACATTGTCCTCTTTGTAGTGCTGTCTACCTCTCTTTATTATGATTATCATACAACATTAGGCTACCTGCCTATTTGCGGTGCTACTCCGCTATGACTTGGCTCACAAAGCCGAGACATTACCCCTAACCGGAAACCTCATGCTGTAGTCACCCCACTATAGCATGAAGTTACACTCCTTGTAGTGCTGTACTACCGTACTTCCTGTAAAGCACTCCAGGCATTCACTCTGCCTGAGAACTCATTAAGGCATTTAAGCCAACATTCCCACAGGATCCGTTTTCCGCAGAAAACAACAGTAGACAACAGTGGTTGTAGGTCCGTAACCTCTCCATGCCACAGATGACAAGTACCCACCGTTCCTGACATTCTTCTGGTTAATAGTCCTCCCTTGAACCAAAAGCTAGATGCCTAGTAGATTTTTCTTTGAACTAATAGCATAAAACTTTATGGTAGGAATGTAATAACACAATATCAGAATGCCTTCAAGCCCATTTTACAAACTGTGTCATCGACCAGCTGGCGCTTGAGACCCTTGGTGAAAAGATCCGCCAGGTTCTCCTGACTCCGAACATCAATCACTGTAATAACACCCCTCTTGATGAGATCGTGTACTGCCATGTGCTTCAACCACACAATCCTCTTCTTTCCGTTGAAGAGGTCATTTGATGCCACCGCCGCAGTCGCCTGGTTATCGCAGTATATCGGTATCCCCGATATTTGTGCCCCAACCACTGAAAGATCATACATGAGCTCCCGAAGACATTATGCTTCCTCCGCTACGGTATCAAGTGCAAAGAACTCAGATTCCATGGATGACCGCGAGAGCATAGTCTGCTTCTTCGATTTCTACGATATAGCAGCTCTACCCATTGTGAAAATGTATCCACCTGTGGACCTCTCGCTCTCCACTTCTGAGCACCATCTGGCATCACTGAAGCCTTCCACTATCGGCGGATCTCCGCTGTAGTGCAGTGCATATGTCTGAGTCTTCTTGAGATATCTCATAACCCGTTTCACAACTTTTCAGTGCTCAATGCCTGGGTTGCTCATGAAATGACTCAGCATTCCCACGGCGAAAGCTATGTCAGGCCTTGTGGCAGTAGTAGCATACATCAAACTCCCGATTACGCTTGCATTCTCCAGCTGCCTGACGCTTTCCCCTGAATTAGGCTTCAGCTTCAGATCACACCTGTACGGCGAATCGATCCCTAGAAGATCCTGATACCCGTAACGAGTGATCATCTTCTCAACATGATGAGACTGTGACAGCGCTAGTCCAGTGTCTGTCCAGATGATCTTGAGTCCCAAGATAAAATCAGCATCCCCCAAGTCCTTCATACTGAACTTCGTCGAGAGAAACTTCTTTGTCTCCATGACACAGCTTATATCCGTACCTAGGATTAGCATGTCGTCCACGTATAGACAAACGATGACTCCTCTTCCGTCAGCAAACTCCGTATAGACACACTTGTCTATTTTACTGACCCTGTAGCCATTTGACCTTATAACTTTGTCAAATTTTTTATGCCACATTTTGGGAGCTTGCTTTAAATCGTACAGAGATTTTACCAACTTGCAGACTTTGTCTTCAAGATATTTGACGACAAACCCTTCTGGCTGTTGCATGTAGATCTCTTCGGTCAGCTCGCCATTCAGGAATACCGTTTTCACATCCATCTGATGTATCGCTGCGAGAGCAATCAACATTCTGATGGTGGTTATCCGGGCTACTGGAGCATACGTGTCAAAGTAGTTGATCCTCTGCTTCTGAGAAAACCCCTTTGCCACTAGCCTGGCCTTGAACTTGTCAATGGTTCCATCAGCTTTCATCTTCTTCTTGAAGATCCACTTGCATCCGATAGGTTTTGCTCCTTCAGGTAGATCAACCAACACCCAAGTGTTATTGGAGGTGATTGATTCAATTTTATTGTCTACCGCCTCCTTCCAGAAAACAGCATCTCTGGTCTTTATCGCCTCATCATAGGTAAGCAGATCTGCTTCCACATAATAGGTGATGAAGTCATCTCTGAAGTTCTTCGGTCTCCTTGCTCGCTTTGACGACGGCTCAGTGAGTTCTGGTTCAATCATTGTCTCCTCAGCAACAACTTCATCTTGGACAACTAGCTCATTGAAGATCTCAGTCTCCTTTGCACCTTCATCATTCTCCGAAATGTCCGTTAGAACAATATTCTTGTGCCTTATAAACTTGTCTTCAAAATATTTAGTATCGCTAGATTCGATGATATGATTTGACTCAATATCAAAAAATCTTCGAGCATCACTCTTCTCGGCATATCCCAAGAAGATCGTCTTCGTAGTCCTTGTCTCCAGCTTCTGAATCTTCAGATCTAGGAGCTTCACATAAGCTAGACACCCCCACACTCGAATGACATTCAAGTTAGGTCTGACTTTGAACCAGAGTTCATGAAGAGTTACGTACGAAGTTGCATACGGCACTCTATTTAGAATAAAAGTGGCCGTCAATACAGCTTCTCTCCAGTAGCATTTAGGAAGACCCGCAGTTAGCAGCATTGAGTTCATCATTTCTGTCAACGTTCTATTCTTCCTCTCCGCTACTCCGTTAGATTGAGAAGAATACGGAGCAGTAGTCTTGTTTATGATTTCATGTTCTTTGCAGAACGATGTGAATTCATGAGACCGATACTCTCCGCCTCGATCACTCCTTAGCCTCTTGAGTTGTTGTCCAGTTTGCCGTTCAGCCTCGGCCCTGAACTCCTTGAACTTCTCGAACGCTTCGTCTTTAGACTTGAACAAGTAGACGAACGTGTACTTTGAGAAGTCATCGATGAAGGTTATGAAATACTTTATCCCGGCTTTTGTGGAGAACTGCTTGAAGTCACAAATATTGGAGTACACCAACTCCAGAAGATCTGTGCTTCGATTGACCCGATAAAAGGGTTTCCTTGTGATATTTGTCTGAGCACATACTTCACACTTCTCTACCTTACCCCCACATTTGGAGATAAGTCCTAGACTGGATATTTTGTTAATTCTTTTACAGTGAACATGTCCTAGCCTATTATGCCATAACTTAAGAGAATAATCAGAATGAGCGATTGCATTGATTACATTTGACTGGTTTACAAGCTGACTTTTGAACATCCCTTCAGTTTGAAACGCTTTTACGAAGTATGTTCCCTTCTTGGACATCACCATATGGTCAGCATTGATGTCCATCCTCGAGCCTGCGTTACTAAGCAGGCTTCCAGAGATCAAGTTCTTTGCATTCATCGGAACGTGCTTCACACCTTGAAGCGTCAGAGTGTTCCCGGATGTGAGTTTCAGCTCCACAATTCCGACCCCCAGAACTTCAGCTTGGGCTTGGTTTGCCATGATAACTTTCTCAGAAGTTGGCTGGTATGTGATGAACCATTCCTTGCCAGAGCAGACATGGCAGATCGTACCAGTGTCTATCCACCAGGCAGAGTCAGCCCCCACAGCTGTGACCTGAGCAATCATAGCAACAATGTTATAAATTATGGAAACCTTGCTAGGCTCACCTTGCTCAGCTTGTTTGGGCTTGGATTTGCATTCACTCTTGTAGTGGCCCTTCTTGCCACAGTTGAAGCAAGTTACGTGGGACTTGGACTTCTGTTTCTTGAACGAAGGACCCTTTACTTTCATATTAGTGGAGTCATTCTTCTTGTGATGAGAAGCCACCTGCTTCCCCTTGAACTCTCTTGTCTGCACCAAGTTGGCCTTAGCCAGTTGTTTGGACAGAGAGTCCATCTTTTGTTGAGATTGCATTTCGTTCTCAACGTGGATCTCTTGTAGAAGATCTTCCAAGCTAATGTCCAGCTTCTTCCGATGCATTCTAGCATAGAAGTTGCTCCAACCAGCAGGAAGTTTCGAGACTATCCCTCCAACGACAAACTTGTCGACGAGGGGCATCTTCTCGTCCTCTAACTTCTGGCGCAACTTCAGAAATTCCTTCACTTGAGGTAGCATCGTCATCTCATCTTCGAAGAGCCACTTGTGGTGCTTCTCGACGATGAAGATTTTGGACTTGTTCTCATCATCTTCATATAGCTTACCCAAAGAATCCCAGATCTCTTTGGCCTTCACCTTCTTGGAATATAACTCTGTCAGAGAGTCTTCCATAGAATTGAGAATCAGCAGTACAGATGCTGTTTTCTCTCTTCCATTTGCTTTGCTTGACGAGTGCAGCAGCAATAGCATTGATAGTTCCTCCTTCTGGAATCGTCGATTCATCCTCAATCAACACATGGTCTACGTCCACGAGTTGAAGATTAAGGGTGACCTTCCTCTTCCAGATTTGGAAATGTTCTCCGTCGAATTTTTTCAACTTGTTAAAGCTGGTATCGATGAGAGAAGCATGAGAGTTTTCCATCTACAAGGATCTTGCTTTGAGATTGTTAGTCTCGGGGCTTGATCAAAGATGGTAGACTCGATGTCGAGATCAGAGGTTCAAACAAACGTTCCCCTTTTGATTATTCTCGAGATCCATGTACGAGGAACACTATAATATAAATCTGATTACAAAAGCAAATCAGAAAATAAATCTCACATTCTTCCTCACAATCGCAGTTGCTGACGGATAGAACTGAGTTACAACTCAGATAAAGGAGAAGAAAGAAAAAAGAAGAAGAGGAAAGGTTCTTGCTGGGGTGATTAAGATCACCGTTGCTCAAAGCAAGATTCGTCCCAACACGATCTGCTTCCAGGAACCAGCAAGTTCACGAAGAACTTCTGGAACGCTCGTAAGTCAATAATTGAGACTTGAACGGGCTTCCTGGATTTTACGAACTCCTTTAACTCTCTTTTTAGTGCATCTTTCAAAGGAGGCCAACGGGCTATATTTATAGAGTGGAGTGAGACTTCACCTCTTCTCCTATCCAATATGGGACTAAAATACCAATACTCAAAAATAGAGATTTATATTTTAGATCATCCCACAATCAGCATAGAAGTGTGCCAGTCAACGCCTACCCCCCCGAACACTCCCGTGCATACACGAGACATCCTGAGTCCGTGTCCGAGTCCGAGTCCGCACAACAAAAATCAACTTATATCTTTGTTGGAATTAATCATTTTTCCTTCTAGGAAAATACTCCCACATGACACACACTTGTGCCTCACCACACCTCATGTGCACACCTCAACACAAGCAATGCATTATATTGAGATACTCATCATTTGGTGTAGCCGATGTGGGACTATTTTTCCTAGTCCAAAGGCAAAAACACCAACAATGTTTACCCAATTTACAATTATACCTGATGCAAATTATATTTATTTAAAAAATTGTTCATTGGAGTCAAATGGTAAAAGAGTATTCTTAATTAATGATATAATTGATAAAACATATAATTTTTATTTTTATTTTCTTCTATATCAAACAAAGTACATCCCTTCTATTTTGTATCCCTCTTGGCTCTTACCAAACGAAAAAAAAGGTAAATGATATATTCTTATGTATGCAAAGTTTATCTCTACTCTCTTTTTTTTCTCTCCCCTTTTCTATCCTTTCTACCTTAGGAATGTGAGACGACGACAACAATGAGCATGAGTGATAACTGTGGCGGCACAGTAATGGGCAAACGAAGGTTCAGAAGAAAATGGCATAATGGCTCACAATATACATAAGGAAGTGTAATGTCTGTAAATATTAATTACTAGCTTGTCTCTCCTTATTGTTTTCCCTTCAATTATTGGCAGTGTTCGATAGTAGAATTAGCAATTTTGCAGTATATAGCTTATGTCTCATATAGGAATAGACTAATTTGCACGTAAATACACTGCACTATCTCTTGTTTTGGCAATTAAACGCTATGAAGTATGAACTATTCTTTTACCACTAAAATATCCTGAACTTTTATAAGCTTTTGTAAGTTATCCTTTTCCGTTAGTCCATCCAACTGAAAATCATCCATTTTGGACATTTTTGTCCCTCAACAAAATACAAATAACTTCTATTTTGATTTTGTAAAAATAAATTTCAAAATTAATTACAACCGAACCCCTCCCCTCCGGGCCAGTCCTGAGCTGATGGGAGCCCGAGGCAAAACTTCCAAAATGGGCCCCTCCATACATAATATAAAAAAAGGTATAAATAAAACAATAAATTGTTGTAGTCTAGATTTGAACCAAAGACCTCTTAATAAGTCTAGCATTATAACAACTACACCATAATGCTTTTGTTATAAAAAAAACATAATACATATTAATTCTATTGTAGATAGTTCCAGGGACGGAGTCAGGACTCGAGTTGGACAGGGGCCGAACACGAAAGTTATTGAACCATGTTAAAAAAAAAAATCGGTAACTACATAATTTTTTTATAGTAAAAAATTGTTTCATCCCTGGTCAATAGTATGTATACATCATATGAAAGTAAAAGCTGAGTGCATGGCATTTAAATATTGATACTAGCAACTCTTCAATTATTTGTTGGTAGAAAAAATACAAGTTAAATATACAAAATTAAAAGAGTTTAGAGCATCTCCAACTCTATAGTCTTGTTTTTTGTTGTGATTCCTATGTGGCATGAGGCACAAGACAATGTCTTTTCTACGTGGCAAGATAATATTCACACAAGACAATGAGATAAAAAAAGTGTTCTCCAATGCAAAAGTTTGAGAAGACAATAAAATTACTTTTTTTCCAACTTCCAAGATAACTTTTCCACTTCTTCCTTTTTTTTATAAATATTTTTATTCATAAATGATGATGTGGAAGTAAAGCATTGTGAAGTCTATTGTCTAGATCTAGACAACCAACTTCACATTGTCTTTGACATATCATTGCTATGTCAACTTCAAAATTTATTTCACATTTGCATTGGAGAAGGAATTTTGAAATAAGAAGTGGTAATTCTTATGTGGCAACCATTTTTTTCAAACTCATAGTGGGATGGAGATGCTCTTATAGTGTTTTTTTTTTTTTTTTGGAGAATAGGAACTTTATTGATATCGAAAGAACCAAAAAGCTATCAGGTCCGAGCAGCTATACAACGCCAACCAGAAGCGATCCGAAGAGTGTGTGCAGCGTCTGTTGATCTTGTGGATTTGTTGGAGGACCTCCCTGTTTAGCTGTAGGGGGTTGAATTGGCGTCATTCGTACCTGTATTTGTTCCAGCTCTTCCAGAGGACCCAAATTGCGGCGGCAGCGACGATCTGATGCCCGTATGATCTACCCCAGCTGACGAGGAGATCGTTGAAGCCCCCGGCCCAGTGAACCTGGTCGCAATGGAGGGAGAGGCTGGACCATAATTGCGAGGCGAGGCTTCCGGTGAGCAGGATGTGTTCTGCTGTTTCAGCGTGGTGCTCAGTGCAGCAATGGCATATAGAGGCAAGGCTGAATCCGATGGATGTGAGGGAATCGTCAGTTGGAAGCTTCCGGCTGTGAGCTCTCCAGATGAGAATTGACCATTTGTTGGGGATACATGAGTGCCAGAAAGTGGCGATTAATGGGGATGGCGCATCGGTGCCTCTTACCACGGTTCTGGCAGATGCCATTGTGAAGGTGCCATCTGACGTAGGAGACCAACGCAGGGTGTCAGGAATCTCGCTAAGTCGGACGTCAGCGGCGGCCAGGTTGGCTGTCCCCTCCCGACCCAGCCAATTCCTGGCGCGGCCCCAGTTCCAACCAGTGCCGTCGATCCATAAATCTTGGATCTTGCAGTTTGGGTCGGCGGACGGAAAAAGCTGGAGGATAACATGGCCGAGCCAACGCTCGTGCCACAGTGACGAGTTGTCGTTACCAAGTTGCAGGTGGAGATGCTCTTATAGTTTGTTTGTTTGTAGAAACTAATAACTCCTTTAACCGTTAATTATATAATACCTTGTCTAAAGCAATGTGCATACCATCAATAACTAATCAATATATTTTTTTAGACTTTTTTTTCAAAGTCAGGGGGTCCAGGGCCCCCTTTGGCCCTAGCATAGTTTCGTCCCTGGATAATTCTATGTTGGTGCCCTCTTTAGTCTAGGGGTGAGCATTATTCGGTTTTGGACCGAAAACCGAACCGAACCGAACCGAATAAGAGATTCGGTTCGATTTTAAAAAAAAACCGGTTCGGTTTCGGTTTTGAGAATACTAAATTTTTTTATTCGGTTTCGGTTTCGGTTTTGGGTTTCGGTTTCGGTCCAAAACCGAAAACCGAATAAGAAAATTTAGTTTATATATATATATATATATATATATATATATATATATATATATATATATATATATATATATATAGTTAATATATATATTAATAAAAAAGCACAAATAAACCCAAAAATCGAATAAACCGAATAAACCGAAAACCGAACCGATTTAATTCGATTCGGTTCGGTTATTGACCAATTCGGTTCGGTTTCGGTTTTGCTTATTCGGTTTCGGTCCAATTCGGTTTTCGGTTATTCGGTTCGGTTGGAACCGAATAAACCGAATGCTCACCCCTACTTTAGTCATGGGGCCCATAAAGGGGTTGCACGAAACCGCTGCAGAAGAATATTTTTGAGGAGAATAAGGTCTTTTGGTTTACATTTAAGGCTAATTTGCAAAATATCGATAGTTCAAGTTATTTAAGTGACAATAAAGTTTAGGATAGTAACTTGGCAAAAAATATAGTACATAGTAATTAAAGTATCAAAACTGCATACTTTGAGGTATTTAAGCCTACTGCATGAAGAAGAACTGAATAGTTTAAAGTATTTAAGTGAAAGTGAGCAATATGGTACAATTTCATGTATTCAATTTTTTATTCACGTTAGGCTCACTTTAATACTGTGTACAATCTAACACAGAGTTGACATGATGTATACTTCATACGATTAAATATACTTTAGGATAATTATAAAAAGGGGGGTAACTTTAACAATTTTACAAAATAAGGAATGAAACGACATCCCAGATGGCGCCAAAGGGCTCCCACCCCCTTGGCGACATCTATGATGGCGCCAGAGGGCCGCCACCCCCTCGACGCCATCTAAGATGTCGCCAGACATCCTTTCCCCCCCCCTTGGCGCCATCCTCCATGTCGCCGAGCCACCCAACGTTCATATTTTCAACGTTCACATTTCTAACGTTCGTATTTCTGACCGTTGGAGATTGCATCTATATAAACGAGGTGATTGTGAGAGAATTTCATTCCCACTTCACTCTTTCTATTCTTCCTTCCACTTTCTATTAGCAGCGCTCTACAATCTTCAAAATTTTCTACAGAAGTCCATTTTTTCGATATGGATCAGAGCCTAAGAATATTGTGCTCACATGGAGGTTCAGTACATGGGTTATCATACGAAGGCAGTTTTACACAACTTCTTTTAACCGATCGTATTACTACATTAGATAGTCTACGAACTTTGATTATTAACTCTTTTTCTATTCGATATGAATTTATTTCACATGGAGGTGATTGTGCTCACATGGAGGTTCAGTAAATGGCTTATATATTCAGGCGCACTAGGAATAGTTTGTACGAGAACGAACTGGCGAAGAACACGATCGGCAGGGTGGTACATGGTCCGAAAATCATATAAGATGACCACGTTATAATGACTATTGGGATATGACATCCTTTGGATGTCGGGAGCATCGCCGCGTATAATATACGGCATCCACGTAACCTATATGAGATTTTGTCAAGTCAATACATAAGCATAATTAAACACAAATGTAATATTAATTTTTACCTCGTCATGTGTTAGAGAGTCAAATTCGGTACGATAGATAGAGAAAAGGGGGGGGGGGGGGGGGGAAAGGATGTCTGGCGACATCTTAGATGGCGCCGAGGGGGTGGCGGCCCTCTGGCGCCATCATAGATGTCGCCAAGGGGGTGGGAGCCCTTTGACGCCATCTGGGATGTCGTTTCATCCCTTATTTTGTAAAATTGTTAAAGTTACCCCCCTTTTTATAATTATCCTAAAGTTTACCCCCCCCCCCCAATGAAATTACCCGTTAAATATTTTCCTCCAGATAAGCCTGTTGTATATAGGAAGAGCACCACGTGCGGGATCAAGGAAATAACAGGTAAGTACCAACACTCATGACAAAAATAATCCTAAAAATAAGGCACATGATAATTACATGTCCATTTTAACGATTTTTATCCAAAAATATCAGCAAAATCTAGTTCAGACACTTTTTGTTAGAACGGGGCACAATTTTCAATGAAAAACTGAAAGAATTCTGGAATACGAAAAATCTAAGAAGATTTCGTAAACGTAGCAAACGATAGTAGTACTTCTAAACAGAAGGTACTAATCGAAATGCTAAAAGCAGCAGCGAAGACGACTGGCGAAATATGAAAAAAAAGTGGTCTGCTGGGGTGTCAAGAACACCAGTGCCCAAAGCTAGATCCGTCCACACGGTCAGCTTCCAGGAACCAGCAAGTTCGAGTGAACTCTGGAAAGCTCTGGTAATCTGCAATAAGACGGACTGCTCGGAAAGACAAGGACAGAACTCCAGTTGCACGAGGAGGAATAAGGTGCGCAGCAACTCTCTCTTCTCTCTTCGGAAATATTTTTCTGAAGTCTATGAAGTATTTAGAGAGAGAAGAGAGGCTCTGAATATATAGCCACTGCTGTAACTGCCCAGATCCGAGATGTGCGCAACGACTTGATGTCAGATCCGAATTATCAAGATCAGTTCATACGTTACGAATTAGTCAGAACGTGGACAGCCACAATCTGTGCGTGTTGCGCCAATTGAACGGATTGCGCGCGCGCCATCAGCGCAAATAGCGCACACTGCGCACGCGGCGCAACTGGCGCAACCTGCACAAGGTGGCGCAACCGGCACGCCTGCGCACCCGCGCACCCCGCGCAACACAGCGCACCCGCGCACCCTGCGCAACCCAGCGCACCCGCGCACGCGTGCACCCCGCGCAACCAAGCGCAACAGCGCACACGCGTGCACCCTGTGCAATCCAGCGCAACCGTGCACCCACGTACCCTGCAAAATCCAGCACAACCTGGGCGCGACCTGGGCAGCGCAACTGGGCCGCGCAACGTGGGGGCGCAACGTGGCCGTGCAACCTGGGCGCGCAACGTGGCCGCGCAAGTGGCTCGCGCAACGAGCGCAACTTAAGCGCAATATGCGCCTAGCGATGAAGCTGACGTGCTAAGTGCTAAGTGCAAAGTGCGCCAACAAAATGCCACATTACGCCTCATGAGCCCATGAGTCCGAGTCCGAGTCGCTAAGCCCCTACGATGAAAATTAATTTCCCAAGAGCAAAAAGCATGAATGCTTTTATTGGAGTCTTATCCTTACCTCATAGTAAAATTACCCACATGGTTCCCTCCTTTGGGTCACACCCCATATGCATATCCCAACAACACATACAAGTATATATGTTGAGATAACTCGTGGTGCTTTTCCAATGTGGGACTAAACTTTTACTAGGCATGTTGAGAGCAAGCTCTCTTCATGTCAAGGAGCAAGAGCACCAACAATCCCCCACATATCTCAACATATATATATATATATATATATATATATATATATATATATATATATATATATATATTTGGAAAAGGGTAAATTTTATTCCACAATCATCGCAATAAGGTTACAACATAGAGATACAATCCCAACTCAGGGGGACATTACTAGTACATCCGACTCAATGTTATGAAGGATGCCCACCAGTGGGGTGGACAGTCCCTCATAAATGCGCCGGTTCCTCTCCCTCCAGACATGCCAAACTGATGCAGCAAGCCTCAATCTAGCACGTCTGACCCAGCTCTGCCCCCGGCCCCTGCCATCTCCAATCCACTTAAGGATTTCTCTGAAGTCACGCTCCCTTCCAACCCCTCCCAAGTATCTCCGGCTCTGCTCTGCCCAGATGCTCCACGCCACTTGGCACTGAAAGAACAGGTGCCCAATGGATTCATTCTCTGCCTCACACAAAACACACGTATGGTCAGGGACAGGGACCCCGAACCGAAGCAGTCTGTCCCTAGTAAGCAACCGGCCCAGCACCAGTTTATATGCAGACAATTGCATCTTTCTGGCAAGGCCCTTCCCCCATATAAAGTCATACTCCTCGATCTTGTCGAAGTGGGAACGAACAAGATCGTAGCAGCTGCTAAATCTGAACTCCCTAGCACCCTCCATGTAGCCGAAAGGGGCCCAAATCCAGACGTCAGACAGTACATCAGGAGTGATCTGTACCTGCCTGATCTCCCCTCCTAACTGAGTAGTGAAACGATACTCCTCTGGTCTCCAGACCCCACCCCTGATGATGCGCCTACAAGTCAGACCTCTGTACTCCACACCGTCCGTCTGGGGACCCAGAATCTCCAGGAGAGACTGACCAGCAATCCACGGATCAAGCCATAGGTCCGTCTCCCCTCCCTCCCTCATCTTCCGCCGAATCGTCTTCCGAAGAACAGGTCGGTTCCTCTGGATATGCTTGAAAGACACAGAGAAGTTGTTGTCAATGTCACATACCCAGAAGTTCCTACTCCGGAGGTACCGACTAGACATCCAAGCCGACCAAAGAGAGCCGCCCTGAAGGAACCTCCACGCCAGCTTGATCCCCGCCGCCTCCCTGACAGAAACCAGAGAACGCAGACCCACACCTTTCTCCTTCCTAGGACGACAGAGCTGCTCCCAAGAGATGGCATGAATCCCCCCATGCCAAATGAACTTGGCACATATGCCCTCAATCTTTCTGATAGTAGCCAAAGGGACCATAATAGATTGTAGCCAAAATAGAGTAATAGCAGATATAACCGATCGAACCAGCTCAATACGTCCTCCAAAAGATAGGCCAGCCGCCTGCCAGCCCTCTACCCTCCTCTGCGCAAAGTCCACTAGACTCTGACATTCTCGGTCCTTCGCGTAATTGACAGATAGTGGCACCCCCAGATATTTCACCGGGAGGTCACCCTTTTCCCCCCCAAGCTCCAGGGCCCGTTCCTCCTTCAAGGTGCAAGAGCTGTTGAAGTAAACTTTGCTCTTGTCCCTATTCAACCGAAGACCCGATAACTGTCCGAACTCCTCCATCACCACCGCAAGCTCCCTCATCCCTCGCATGGAAGGCCTCAACAATACCAATAGATCATCCGCATAAATGAGGTGTGAGACCACCGGAGACACCCTATTGTATATCGGTACAATCCTCTCCCGATGCACCGCGATGTCCATCAAACAGGTAAAATACTCCATCACGAGGGTGAAAAGGTAGGGGAAAGCGGGTCCCCCTGCCGAAGCCCCCTGCTGCTGCCGAAGAACCCGTAAGGGATACCCTGGATGAGAACCGAGAATGTAGGGGAGGTGATGCACGCTCGAACTCTGTCCACCCATGTCCCGGAGAAGCCCATCGCACCCATCAAATGACAGAGGAAGTCCCTGTTGACGGTGTCGTAGGCTTTCCTCAGGTCAAGCTTCACACATGCTTTCATCCCCCTGGCTTGTGGAACTCCCGAATCATCTCATGAGCCAACAGACTATGCTCAGCAATAGACCGCCCCTTGATGAATGCCGCCTGATTCCAAGAAACTAGGCCCTGCATAGCGTCCTCCATCCTTCTGCACATAAGATGAGTAATTATTTTATACAAATAATTACAGCAAGCAATCGGTCGAAAGTCAGCAAGAGAAGTCGCCCCCTCCTTCTTGGGCACCAGCGTCAGGAAGGTGTGGTTCAGCTCCTTCAGGAGCTTGCCCGTCTCAAAGAACTCCTGAACAGCCTCTAGAACCTGGAACTTGAGGGAACCCCAATGTCGCTTGTAGAAGCCGCTGGAGAAACCGTCCGGCCCAGGGGACTTGGAAGCATTAGCCTGCATCACAATCGCCTCCACCTCCGCCATCCGGATAGGAGCCATAAGAAGACTGTTGCCATACTCAGTAATCAACGTCTTCGTAGTCAGCTGCGGAAAAGCCGTGGGATAGTCCGTCTGATGATAAAGCTCAGAGTAGAACCGGACAGCCTCCTCCTGGATAGCAACCTGGTCGGTCACAAGACGCCCATCACTGCCTAGAAGTCTCTGGATGCAGTTCCGGTGCTGGCGAGCCCGAATGACATCATAGAAGAATTTGGTGCAACGGTTCCCATCCTTGAGCCAGGAGCATTTGGTCCGTTGGGCCGCACTAATCTCCTGCTGGAGTCTCAAGGTGTTGACCTCTGCAGCCAACTTCTTCTCTCTAGACGCCAACTCCCCACTCATCTTGTCTCCCTGAAGATTTGACTGCAGGTCTCTCAACTCCGCCTCCTTCTTCTGTAAGGAGGTCCGGGGGAGGGCCCTCACCCAGTCTCTGATGACGCGTTTGGTCTTCTTCAGCCTGTGAACCATATATATGTGTGTGTGTGTGTGTCTAGGGTTGAGCGTTCCCCACAGTAACTGTCCATTTTGCATTAGGATAGATGTCACTGACGACTTGAATCTTCCCGCATGGGTTGAATAACAATGTGATATAAGAATGGACTATGCCTTGAATTCTGCACCACACTTGTAATTCTTCCCACTCACAAAGTATAGTTACATGTGCTTCTGGCTGCACATTAAAGGCCCTGTGCCAGCCTGGTTTCAGTGTACAATTTTGGATGTCTACAAGTTTACCCTCAAGAGACGGCCTGATATCTCTTTCCATACACTATAGGTAAGTTCTTTATTAAAGAGACATGGCATGAAGCCTTGCGCTTCCTTGTGGTGCTACGCTGCTATGATATGGCCTAAAGCCGAGGCATTACCCCTACCCGGAAACCTCATCGTAGTGTCATACTACTGCAGCATGAGGTCACAGCCTCTTTGTAGTGTCATTCTACCCAGCATGAAGCCTAAGGCTTCCTTGCGGTGTTATGCCGCAACGACATGACTTGCAAGGCTGAGGCTTTATTCCTACCTGGGTACCTCATCGTGGTATCGTGCCACTGTAACATGGGGTCACCCTCCCCTTTGTAGTGCTGTCTACAACTCTTTAATTTTATCATACAGCATTAGGCTACCTGCCTATTTGCGGTGCTACGCCGCTATGACTTGGCTTGCAAAGTCGAGGCATTACCCCTACCTGGGAACCTCATGGTAGACTCATCCCACTGTAGCATGGAGTTTTACTCCTTATAGTGCTGCGCTACCGTGCTTCATGTAAAGCACACCAGACATTCACTCTGCCTGAGAACTTATTAAGGCATTTAAGCCAACCTCAACACAGGATCCGTTTTCCACAGAAAACACATAGTAGACAACAGTGGTTATGGGTTCGTAACCCTTCCATGTTCTCAAGAACAAGTACCCACTGTTACCTGATAGTTTTCCAGTTAGCGGTCCTCCCTTGAACCGAAAGTTAGATGTCTAGTAGATTTTTCTTTGAACTAATAACATAAAACTTTATGGTAGGATTATAAAGACATACTATCAGAATGCCTTCAAGTCCATCTTTCCTGCAGTGTCTTCTACCAGCTGGCGCTTGAGGCCCTTCGTGAACGGATCCGCCAGGTTCTCCTGATTTCGAACATCGATTACTGCAATGACACCTCTCTTGATGAGATCGTTCACTGCCCTGTGCTTTAACCGCACAGTTCTCTTCTTTAACCTCTCGCTCTCCAACTCTGAGCTCCAGCTGGCATAACTGAAGCCTTCTACTACCGACGACTCTCCGCTGAAGTGCAGTGCATATGTCTGAGTCTTCTTGAGATATCTCATAACACGCTTCACAGCTTTCTAGTGCTCAACGCCTTGATTGCTTGTGAATCGACTCAGCATTCCCACGGCGAAAGCTATGTCAGGCCTAGTGGCAGTAGTAGAGTACATCAAACTTTCGATGATGCTAGCGTACTCCAATTGCCTGACACTTTCCTTCGAGTTTGGCTCCAGCTTCTGATCACTTCGGTATGGCGTATCAATTATAGGAAGATCATGATACCCGTATCGAGTGAGCATCTTCTCAATATAATGAGATTGTGACAGTGCTAATCCAGTGTCTGTCCGGATGATCTTGAGTCCCAAGATAACATCAGCATCCCCAAGTCCTTCATACTGAACTTTGTCGAGAGGAACTTCTTTGTCTCAGTGACACAGCTTATATCAGTACCTAGGATTAGCATGTCGTCCACGTACAGACAAACGATGACTCCTCTTCCATTAGCAAATTTAGTATATACACACTTGTCTGTTTCACTGACCCTGCAACCGTTTGATCTTACAACTTTGTCAAACTTCTCATACCATATTTTGGGAGCTTGCTTTAAGCCGTATAGAGATTTTACCAACTTGCAGACTTTGTCTTCTAGGCCTCTGACGACAAATCCTTCTGGCTGTTGCATATAAATCTCCTCGGTCAGCTCGCCATTCAGGAATGTTGTTTTCACATCCATCTGATGTATCACCATCTTGTGTATTGCCGCAAGGGCAATCAACAATCTGATGGTTGTCATTCGTGCTACTGGAGCATACGTGTCAAAGTAGTCGATCCCCTACTTTTGAGAAAACCCCTTGGCCACTAGCCTGGCCTTGAATTTGTCAATGGTACCATCAGCTTTCATCTTCTTCTTGAAGATCCACTTGCATCCGATGGGTTTTGCTCCTTCAGGTAAATCAACTAACACCCATGTGTTATTGGAGGTAATTGAGTCAATTTTATTGTCTATTACCTCCTTCCAGAAGACAACATCTCTGGTCATCATCGTCTCATCATAGGTAAGCGGATCTGCTTCCACATGATAGGTGACGAAGTCATCTCCGAAGCTCTTCGGCCTCCTTGCTCGCTTCGTCGACGGCTCAGCGAGTTCTGGTTCAATTGTTGTTTCTCCACCAACAACTTCATCTTGGACTACTGGCTCATATGAGATCTCAGTCTCATTTGCACCTACATCATTCCCCGGAATGTCTGGAAGAACAATATTTTTGTGTCTTGCAAACTTGTCTTCAAAGTATTCAGCATCGCGAGATTCGATGATGTGATTTGACCCAATGTCAAGAAATCTCCGAGCATCACTCTTCTCGGCATACTCCAAGAAGATCACCTTCGTAGTCCTTGTCCCCAGCTTCTGAATCTTCAGATCTGGGAGCTTCACATAAGCCAGACACCCCCACACTCGAATGACATTCAAGTTAGGTCTGACTTTGAAGCAGAGTTCATGAGGAGTTATGTCAGAAGTTGCATATGTCACTCTATTCAGAATAAAAGTGGCCGTTAATGCAGCTTCTCCCCAGTAGCACTTTGGAAGACCTGCAGTTAGCAGCATTGAGTTTATCATTTCTATCAACGTTCGGTTCTTCCTCTCTGCTACTCCGTTAAATTGAGGAGAATACGGAGCAGTAGTCTCGCAGATGATTCCATGTTCTTTGCAGAACGATGCGAATTTATGAGATCGATATTCTCTGCCTCGATCACTTCTCAACCTCTTGAGTTGTTGTCCAGTTTGTCGTTCAGCTTCGGCCCTGAACTCCTTGAACTTCTCGAACGCTTCGTCTTTAGATTTGAGCAAGTAGACGAATGCGTACTTAGAGAAGTCATTGATGAAGGATATAAAATACTTCATCCCGGCTTTTGTAGAGAATTGTTTGAAGTCACAGATATCGGAGTGTACTAACTCCAGAAGATCTGTGCTTCGATTGACCCGATGAAAGGATTTTCTAGTGATCTTTGTCTGAGCACATACTTCACACTTCTCTACCTTTCTCCCACATTTGGAGATAAGTCCTAAACTATACATTTTGTTTATTCTTTTACAATGAACATGTCCTAGCCTATTATGCCACAACTCAAGAGAGTAATCAGAAAGAACGATTGCATTGATTTCATTAGACTGATTTACAAGCTGAATTTTAAACATTCCTTCAGTTTGATAAGCCTTTCCGAAGTATGTTCCCTTCTTGGACATCACCATATGACCAGCATTAATGTCCATCCTCAAGCTTGCGTTGCTAAGCAGGCTCCCAAAGATCAGATTCTTGGCTTTCATCGGAACATGCTTCACTCCTTGGAGCGTCAGAGTGTTCCCTGAAGTGAGTTTCAGCTCCACAGTCCCGATCCCCAGAACTTCAGCTTGGGCCTGGTTCGCCATGACAACTTTTTCAGACGTTGGCTGGTACGTGATGAACCATTCCTTGCCAGAACAGACATGACATGTCGCACCGGTGTCTATCCACCAGTCAGAGTCAGCCCCCACAGTTGTGACCTGAGCGATCATAGCAACAATATTAGAAACCAAGGAAACCTTACTAGGCTCACATTTCTCTGATTGTTTAGACTTGGATCTGCATTCACTCTTGTAGTGGCCTTTTTTGCCACAGTTGAAGCAAGTCACGTGAGTCTTGGACTTTTGTTGTTTGAACGAAGGACCCTTCACTTTCAGATTAGTAGAATCCTTCTTTTTGTGATGAGAAGCCACATGCTTCCCCTTGGGCTCTCTCGTCTGCACCAGATTGGCCTTAGCCAACTGTTTGGACAGAGTGTCCATCTTCTATTGAGAACGCATCTCGTCCTCAACATGGATCTCTTGAAGGAGATCTTCCAAGCAAATGTCTAGCTTCTTCCGATGCATTCTTGCATAGAATGTACTCCATCCAGGATGAAGTTTAGAGACAATTCCTCCAACAACAAACTTGTCGACGAGGGGCATTTTCTCGTCTTCTAGCTTCTGGCGCAACTTCAAGTTTTTACCCGAGGCAGCATTGCCTTCTCGTATTCGAAGAGCCACTTGTGGTACTTCTCGACGATGAATATTTTCGATCTATTGTCGTCGTCTTCATACAGCTTTCCCAAGAACTCCCAGATGTCCCTAGCAGAAGTATTCTTGGAGTATGACTCTGCCAGGGAGTCCTCCATTGCATTTAGAATCAATAGCCTACAAAGACTATTATCCCTTCTCCATTTGGTCAGTTTGACTTGTGCAGCAGCAATGTCATCTGCTGTACCACCTTCTGGAGTCGTCGATCCTTCTGGAATCGTTGGTTCTGTCTCAATCAACACATGATCGACGTCCACTAGTTGAAGATTGAGGGTAATTTTTTTCTTCCAGATTTGAAAGTGTTCTCCATCGAACTTCTTCAGTTTGTTAAAGCTGGTATCGAGGAGAGAGGCACAAGAGTTTTCCATTGTGCTGGTCTAGCTTTGAGATTGTTAGAACCGGGGCACAATTTTCAATAAAAAACTGAGAGAATGAAACAGTTGTAAAAATAATGTTCCAACGCAATGCTTCAAGGAAGGTGCGTAACAGAGATCCTAGGAGGATTTTGGAATACGAAAATCTAAGAAGATTTCGTAAACGTAGCAAACGATAGTAGTACTTCTAAACAGAAGGTACTAATCAAAATGCTAAAGGCAGCAGCGAAGATGACTGGCAAAATATGGAAAAACGTGGCCTACTGGGGTGTCAAGAACACCAGTGCTCAAAGCTAGATCCGCCCACACGGTCAGCTTCCAGGAACCAGCAAGTTCGAGTGAACTCTGGAACGCTCTGGTAATCTGCTCTAAGACGGACTGCTCTGAAAGACAAGGACAGAACTCCAGTTGCACGAGGAGGAACAAGGTGCGCAGCAGCTCTCTCTTCTCTTTTCGGAAATATTTTTTTCTGATGTCTATGAAGTATTTAGAGAGGGAAGAGAGGCTCTGAATATATAGCCACTGCTGTAACTACCCATATCCTAGATGTGCGCAACGACTTGATGTCAGATCCGAATTATCAGGATCAGTTATCGCACGTTATGAATTAGTCAGAACGTGGACAGCCACAATCTGTACGTGTTGCGCCAATTGAACGGGTTGCACGCGTGCCATCAGCGCAAACAGCGCATACTGCGCACGCGGAGCAACCAGGCGCAACTGGCGCAACCTGCGCGAGTTGGCGCAACCTGCGCGAGTTGGCGCAACTGGCGCGCCCGCGCGCTCGCGCACCCCGTGCAACCCAGCGCACCGACGCACCCGCGCACCCCGCGCAACCCAGCGCACCCGCGCACTTGCGCACCCTGCGCAACCCAGCGCACCCGCGCACCCTGCGAAACCCAGCGCGCAACTTGGGCGCGAACCTGGGCGCGCACCAGGGCAGCGCAACTGAGCCGCACAACGTGGCTCGCGCAACGAGCGCAAAGTGCAAAGTGCGCCAACAAAATGCCATATTACGCCTCATGAGCCCATGAGCCCGAGTCCGTTAGCCCCAATGGAAATTAATTTCCCAAGAGCAAAAAGCATAAATGCTTTTCTTGGAGCCTTATCCTTGCCTCCTAGTAAAATCACCCACATGGTTCCCTCCTTAGGGTCACCACCCATGTGCATATCCCAACAACACATACAAGTATATATGTTGAGATAACTCATGGTGCTTTTCTAATGTGGGACTAAACTTTTATTAGGCATGTTGAGAGCAAGCTCTCTTCATGTCAAGGAGCAAGAGCACCAACACTTTTTAAATCAAAACGTAAAGACCATGACATTTTTCAGGCACCATTTGGACAATTAACTCATTGAAAAACCCCAACACCTAACTGGCTCGCAAATAAAGGGATGTGTACTCGATTATGGCAAGCGGGACGCATCAATGTTTGTCTTCTGGAAGCTCAAGGATTGCTGGTACCTCTATATGATTGGGATAGTAGATCAAGTTCCTATCACCTGAAAGAATATATAAGCTTCAGCAATGTCAAGAAATAAATTGTTTCAGAACACTTGGTATAAAATGAATAAGCATATCTAAACCCCAGGATCCTTCAAAGTCCAATTTGATCTTGGAGTCTCTACATAAGAAGTAACCAAGACTGTTTAGTTTCATCTGAAAGTTGCAGAACAATTGACTCTAGTTTGGTCAATTTGATCACACTTCTATTTTGGTAAAATATCAAAAACCTCCTCAATATTCATCAGGAGATTGGAAACCTCACTTATGTCAGTTAATGTTAACCTTTTGCCCCTACCATCTGTCAAGACCGTTAACTGGATAAAAGGGATCATCAAATAAAAAGAAAGAAACTTAAAAGTGATGCGGGACGAAGACCCAAAAACGAATTATTAGTATGAAATTAGGGTTTTGAGAAGATTTGTTTGCTGAAGTTTTAATTGAAGAGTGAACAACAACTATTATAAATTTGTCTCATAAAATTATAATAGAAAAGCAAAATAATACTATGATTATCGTTGAGGACGTCAACGTCGAAAACGGAGAAGCAACATTGATAGAGAGATCCACTTTAAGGTTTTGGAATTGCACCATATAAACTCAAAATAGATTTCTCATTCTCAATTCTTCGATCCATAACTTATGAAATTACAAACTATTTATAAGCTACAAAATAAATCTCTAAGTTCTTATCCATAAGATAAGTCAATCCCTAACCAATCCCAACTAATTCAAGAGATAAAATTCTCTTTATTTTGTTTTACCCTAACAAACAAACTAAAGAAATCCAAAATAACCGAAAATTCTAAGTTCTCCACCAAAAAGAGTAAAAAAGAACAAAATCTTCTACTACCCAACCTCCAGCAATTTACTCATTACCCGGTGATCTTCCTCTTAGTAAGTGATTCGTCAAGCCCCATATAGACTTTGCGAAATGCTTGTCCAACCCTTTGCAGACCCCTCCTTGCAAGAGAGCAAGCACCTCGATATTATTCATGAGATTTCTGAACTTAAACGACATTTTGAACATCTTTTGTTATGAAACCACTATCTAGGGTGCACCCATACGGAGTCGGACACCTTTATAAGGTAGTCATTCCACCCTATGCTCATATTTTTATCCCCACCCTTGTTACCAGCTGTGAAGCGACTATAGGCGTCCCACTGGACAACGAGGCTTTTGGTTCAACACCAACATCAGAAATACATATTAGTACTTTGGTCAGGAATGAAGGTCCGAGTCCAGATACATGGAGAGAAGGTCAGCGGAGGTTTTGCATTCTGGAGTATCCTCATCATGGACAAAGTAACACTGGACGCAGTGTTCCTCGTCAAAAATGGATTTCCCGTGTTACAAAAAGAAAATCTCCTAATGCTATCCTTCTTTTTCGTCTTTGTAGTTATTTGAATTTCATATTCTTCCATTAGATGGAGGTTTTTTTGGGTCATTTTCGTCCAATTCTAAATGCCCAACTGACTGCAACGACGCAAAAGGAATGTAAGAAAGGTCCCCATTTCCAAACCAGATCTTTCAAAGGTTTAATACTTTGCCTACTTTCACTATATTTATAATAGGCAATATAGTTGCATATTATTGCATGGTGCATTCATTTGAGTGAATATGGTAGTTGAAAATTTCATTTTACCATTCGACCAGTCTTGCCCAGCTCTATTTTGAATATGAAGCAGAACCTTGCCAAATAGTGCATTTGTGTGCAAAATCATAGAGGGAAACAAACTCTAAACCAAGATAGTCGCAAGGAGGGTGAAGTCTTTGTACCAGTTTCTTTCCAACACCAAAAACAAGTGAACTGGAAATCATTTAAGCTTACCTGATTTACTTGATCTACTTTGCTGATAACATGTAGCCGTACATCGATCTGGTAACTCATCTTTAGCAAGGAAAGAAAAATTGGAAGAAGCTGCTCAAGGGTTGCATCCTACAATAAAATGAGTTTGCAAGATATAAGGCAAAAAAATATTAGCAATGGTAAAAAAAAGGTTAACTAATTTTAAGACATACATATTCATGCTGTGTACTATGTAAGAGAACATGCATGGTGCCAAGTTATAGTTTGAACAAATTGCTCCTTTATGATACTAGAGAAGTATTTCTTCAGAATGCATTAGGATGAAATTTGGGTTAGTTGCAAGCAGCTAAAGCCATGTATGGAAAAAGAGCCAACATGGATAGGTCACAAAACTTCCACAAAACCAGAATTTCCTTGGTAAAGGATTAGGAAACTGAGGAAATCGAGGTTTAGGAAATTTCGTGCAAAATTTCGATGTTACAAACAGGGGCGGACGCAGGAATTCAAGAGAGGGGGGTCGGTCTTAAACGTAAGGAGTGTAAAAATAAAATCACATTCTAAAAAACACATGATAATTTTCAAAACACATACATGTGTTCATTGGATAATGTCTTACAAAACACAAGATAAGTAATCTCAGATTACAACAACTAATTTCAGATTACAATACTCCTCTGCGATTGCACATCTTTTGAAATCGTTGAATAATGTCTTCTTTGCTTATGGTCCCAGACATGTCTTTCTCAATATAAGCAATCAAACAGTCATTCATAAACTTATCTCCAAGTCGATTGCGTAGCTGAGTCTTGATAATTTTTATAGCTGAAAATACTCTCTCGACAGTTGCTGTTGCGACGGGTAAGATCAATGCCAACTTCATAAGCAGAAATACCAATGAATATTGTCGATGCCTCTTGGTTTGAACCATTTTTCTAGCAAGTCCACTAATACCTATAACATCAGAAAACTGCTCGCTGGTACGGACGTCCTCAATATAGTTTGAAAGTTGATAGCCAAGAGATGAAATATCATCTTCATTAAAATCAGAGGGGGTAAAACTCAACAAATCGTATTAACTTATCCATATCAAATGCTGAGAAAGAATCGGCTGGATCAAGACATGACATACACAACAACAACTTTGTATTCATATCGGTAAATCGATTATTCAACTCTTGAAGTTGTAAATCTATAACGGAGTAGAATAATTCAACACGATAATAGTGAAGATTTGTGCATTCTTCAACATTACGACGTGCATGATCTTCCATGAACTTCAAACTTGGCTTCCATGTTTGGGATTCCGATTCCATATTTTGTACAAAATAACGATACTTCATTCAACAATGATTCCCATCCACCATCTCTCACTCTTTGGAGTGTTTGCTTTGTAATTTTCACAATATTCATAGCATTAACAATGTCTTGGTCTTTTCTTTGTAATGCTTGTGACAAGTCATTAGTAATTCTCAGAGATCATTTTCATTAAGTGTAAGCAGAAGACAAATTGAAAAGATTGAATTCTCTCACATAGATCATCTGCTTGAATTCTGTGAGCTACCTCATGTGCATCTTCTCTTATAACCAAGAGCACATCGATCACTGAGGAAAATAAGTTAATCAAACTCACTATTGTACCAAAATGTGAACCCCAACGAGTACCGTCCGGTCGTTGCAATGTTGTTTCTTGATTCAAACCTCTCTCCGTCAATATTTCACCATCCCCAATTATTTGAATAAGCTTTTCAAATTGTTTCTCTCGAAGAAGATCTCTCCGTTTGCATGAAGCTCCAACAACATTTGACAAAAGTGCTACAATATCAAAGAATGCACCAATCTTTGTATGATTTTTAGCAACAGCTACAAGTGTTAGTTGTAATTGATAAGCAAAACAATGAATATAATGGACAGCTAGATTCTCCATCATAAACAAAGCTTTAAGACCATGGAACTCACCTCACATATTGCTCGCTCCATCATAACCTTGTCCACGAATACTTGATAAACTCAGTCCATGACAAGAAAAGAAGGCCTCGATAGCTTTCTTAAGTGATAAGGCAGTAGTATCGCTGACATGTACAATATCAAGAAAGCGCTTAACTATGCATCCTCTGTCATCCACAAAACGTAAAGCAACCGCCATTTGTTCTTTCACAGAGATATCTCGTGCCTCGTCAACTAGAATAGCAAACAAGCCATCACCAACCTCTAATGATTGCATTTGTAGTCTCACTTGCAATGGCACTAACAATATCTTTTTGGATTCTAGGCGACGTCAATTTATGATTTTCGGGAGCATTCTTCAATACAACATTGTTGATTTCTTCATTGTGGTTGGCAAGAAAGCTTAGGAGTTCAAGAAAGTTACCCTGATTTTCTGAATTCTCAGATTCATCATGACCACGAAAAGTCAAACCTCGACTCAAAAGAAACCTAATGCAATTAATAGAGGCAGTCAACCGAATGCGATAATCTGCTTGAATTTGTTGGGATTGATTAGACAAGCAAACTTCTATGTATTGTCGTTGAAGTAATAGATCATTGCAAGCCCTTGAACATTGATTATGAGTACTATTATGGGCTCCAACATGAATACTGAACCGGCTCTTCTTCTTCCAATTTCTAAATCCCTCTCCAACTGTCACCTTCATTTCCCGTATTTCGTATTTATACTCGTATCTAGATTTTGGCATGTATTTTATTTTTCTCAACTTGTAGAATTTCGGTATTTCTCGTATTTTGGTTTTGGCATGGCTCGATTTTATTGGGGATGGTTCGGTTTGGTTCGGTTTTATGCGTTGGAACACCCTAGTCCTATGCTACACCCTCAACCCACCACAACTCCCCTCTTTATAACTCCATCTACCACTCTCTCTCCTCATAACCACCATTAATTTCCTTCTTCTTCTTCTTCTCCTTCCTCCACAACTCTCCTAACCCTAGGCAAGTGCATCTTGCCACTACATGAGGACCCTCTTTTCTTTGTCCATTTGCTAGTTTAGGACATGGAGATCAACATTAGTTCTTGGGTTTTTATGATTTGGAATCTCTGTTAATGTAGATCTAAGTTATTGCTATTTTTGGATTTTGCATGTTTTGATCCTTTTTGGTTGGTTTTCTTTGAGTTCTGATGTTTCCATATGGAAGAGCTTTCAGTTTCACTCCAGTTGGAGCCTTGAAAATCCGAATTTGGAGTTCGGATGGCCAAGTTATGAACTTTTGAAGTTTTGGTTTCAGCCATGTGTTCTTGCTGTTTGGAGAAGGCAGTGAGCAGTGTGCAGAGCTGTTTAGCTACGCACACTGAGCTACGCGCGCTCTTTAGCGCTGCGTACGCAGGCTTGAGTACGCTTCCTGTTGGAAGCGTGTCTCCTTGAGCGTGCGTGACTTTCACACACTGCTCCCTTGAGCGTGCGTGACTTTCACACACTGCTCCCTGTAGCGTGCGTGACTTTCACACACTGCTTCCTTGAGCATGCGTGACTTTCACACATTGCTCCCTGTAGCGTGCGTGACTTTCACGCAGCTGCTCCCTTGAGCGTGCGTGACTTTCACACACTGCTCCCTGTAGCGTGCGTGACTTTCACACACTGCTCCCTGTAGCGTGCGGGACTTTCACATACGCTGCCCCCCCTAAGCGTGCGTGACTTTTCATGTACGCTGCCCCTGAGTGTGCATGACTTTTCACCCACGCTGCCCCTTGAGCGTGCGTGACTTTTCACCTACGCTGCCCCCTTGAGCGTGCGTGACTTTCACATACGCTGCCTTCCTGCGTGCGTGTTATAATGCGTATGCATTCTCCCTGCGTGCGTGCTTTTGTGCGTACGCATCCCCTGACCCGTATTTTGATATTTTATTAGATATTTCATGCCCATTTTATATCCTTACGCCTTTTGTCATGAACTTGATTTTACTTAATATGTTGGAATGACTATGGTACATGGCTTGGTATGACAAAGAACTAGCATAACACGACAGTGACCCGTGGTGGTGCACTCCTGACATGACCAACATGACTTGATAGTGGCCCGTGGCGACGCACTCCTGACTTGACATGACTTGATAACTTAACTTGACCTGTCTTGACACCGTGGGTGGTTCTTTCTTGCTTGCTTGTTAATCCACTTGTCCAGTCTTGCATCATGTCTAGGATGGAACTCCTGAGTACCACGGTCAGGAGTACCTACTAAAATGGATTAAGGTTAATAACTAGAATAACACAGTTGTCATGAAGAGATGACACAGCTACAGGCAATCCTGTTACCTGGGCGCTCTTGGGATCTGTAGCCTGCCGTCGAGTAGGGCACATTTCCAGCGCACCGTCGAGTGTTGCACCCTCTAAGTCACCTAAGGGTACATTTGTCTTATGGGCGATGTACCCACCTGAATTCAACCCTAATCTTTCGTCCTGGGTAGCCTGGATGGTCTGCAGGGCTTGTGGCTGTGGAACAATCTCACTGCATCTTGTTAGTAATTAGGCCTGTGATAACCCTAGTTAGTTAAAGTAGTAAGCCGTAGTATCTGCTCGGCCGTGATTGATTGAATGAAGTATAACCAGTCTGGGCATGTCTTGATCCAGTACCAGAATATTTCCTGTCTTGATTGCTTACATTATTATCTTGCCGATAAATGGTGGGAAACCAAGCTCTGTTCAGAGGAAGGGTTACAACCCCGGTCCTTGTTTGGTTTACGGGTTGTAACCTGGCTATCGGAATAGTTCCATGGTTATCTCGTCGTATATCATCTTGACATGTTTTCTTAAATTCTAGTTTTAATATTATATCTTCTTGTGTTAATGCTGGCTTTTGTCCTTATTTCGTGGCCCCCTTGTGGCACTTGCTCTTTCTGGGGTTGACCCAGCTGGTTTTGTGTGGCCAGATTTTGGAGCAGCTCCCGAGGATCTACCAAGCTTCCAGCCCAATGGTGAACACTAGACGGAACCCGGGCTACGAGTGGGTTTTCTATTTTGTTTCGCTCACTCTATTGTAAATTTATTCTTTTGAGGCGTTTAGCCCACGAGCACCTGTTAGCTCGATGAACTTTACTTACTGTCTGCCTACGGGCTGTATACATGATTAACAAATCCTAGGGTGATCATATATGACTTAACTCTTGCTAGTTCTAGCATTTTGTACGACTAGCTTCATGATTAGCTGAATATGTAATATTTGGGACGCCTTATTATTGTATATTTAATGATCATACATCTTGCGACTTAACTTACTTGTGGTGATTGAGACACTAGGCTTGTTCATGACCATAAGAGACTGTTGGCTTGTAGAAAACCCTCACATATCTAGACAGCCGTGACCGTATATCGGGGTGGTTTCTATTTCAATATACGTAGCTGGCTATGTCTGCCCCCGCTCTCCAGTATTCTGGTTCTGGGGCGTGACATGGTTTAAGTGTTGGCCCATGCAGGTCTTGTCAATCAAGAAATGTGAGGGTTTACCGAATAGATGTCTCAATCAGTATTCGCCCTTGATCTCCGCCCGTATTTTCAAATCCCTAAAATTCTTGCCCTGATTATATGCTTGTATCGTTGATCTGTCCTGGTCCTTCCTTATTGTTTTCCTGTGCCGTCTTCATCAGCGGCACTGTACCTGACCCTGCCGATCAGCGAGGTAGAGCACCTCCGGTGGACCAGCAGCAACCTGGAGATCAAGCCCAGCATTCCGGGGTAGCCTCCAGAGTGATACCTACAGGAGGAGAGTCACCAGTTCGGCCCGTCCAGCCCGCAGAGCCGGATGATGGTACCTTAGTAGGCCTCATCAGAACCTTGATAGCTTCCCAGGATCGTCGAAGCGACGCCCTGCACCAGACAGTTCAAGATGCTTTGACCCGAGGCGGACATCCAGGGAACCAGGCGGCCAACAGCTTCAAGCGATTGAACCCTCCTTTCTTTGACGGCAGCGAGGATGCGATTGCCGCGGATGCATGGCTTCTGGATACCGAGGTGGTTCTGGAAGCAGCTAGGATACCCGAGAATGAGAAGGTGGCGGTGGTACGCCTGCAGTTGTTGGACTTGGCTCGCAGTTGGTGGGCGGCGCAAGCCATGGGATTAGTGGCACCCATTGCTTGGGCAGTATTTAGAGAGAGATTCCAGACGAAGTACTTTGATGCTGTGGCTCAGTACGACCTGCAGACCCGATTCACCAACTTGAAGCAAGGAGGCAGATCAGTCGACAGTTATGCATCGAAGTTTTCTAGACTCAGTAGGTTTGCCCCCACCTTGGTGGCGACTGAGTTTGATAGGGCCCAGCGATTCCAGCAGGGACTGCATTTAGAGATCTTGTTGGCGGTTGAGCAGTTCGAGCACCAGACGTTCGATGCAATCTTGAGAGCAGCTAGGAGGCATGAGTACACCTCCCAGAGGATCGTGGATAGGACCGAAAGTAGGAAGCGGTCCCACAGTCAGATGCACCAATCATCAGCTCCAGCCCCGGCAGCTAGGGGATTGACCATTGGAACTCCGAGGCGGGCGGCCTCAGTAACGTCGGTTCAGCATTCGACCCCGATGTACCCGCAGCAGCAGAAGCAGAAGCAGACTTCCGCGATGGGATGTTCTCATTGCGTGAAGCCAGGCCATGTAGTGGCGGACTGTCGCAGGGCGCAGGGATTGTGCCTGGCTTGTGGAGCAGCAGATCATAAGATAGGGGTTTATCCGAATAGGGGTGGTTCATCAGCATCCAACCCTTCTAGCTCTTCGGTGAGAGGACCGGCCCCAGCACCAGTTCAGCAGCAGCAGTATCAGTCTTCGAGGCCCTTGCCGCCTCAGTCTCAGGCATTCCAGCAACAGCACCCCCAGCAGTATGCACAAGCCCAAGCTCAGACCCAGAATAGGCAGAGAGGTTTTCAGCAGAGGGGACCAGCAGCCAGAGGACAAGGTCAGGCCATGATGATGGCTATAGAAGAAGAAGTTGCACCAGGTGAGGTAGTGGCAGGTACTATTCTCGTCAACTCCTTTCCAGCTTCGGTATTGTTTGATTCTGGTACATCGCATTCATTCATGTCTGCACGATTCGCGACACGGATAGGATTGGAGCCTGAGTCATTATCAGTAAGGCTCAATATACTTACGGGTAATGGTCTTGTGGGAGTAGATCGAGTGTTTTCCTCGTGTCGGATCGTAATTAGCGGTAGGGAGTTCCCCGCTAGATTCATAGAGTTTCCTATGGCAGACTATGATGTAGTCCTAGGCATGGATTGGTTGAGGAACCAGTATGCTAGGATAGACTGCCATATTGGCAGGGTTGTCTTTAGTATCCCCGGCGAGCCAGAGTTTTCATTTTCCAGAGGCACAGTGGAGCCGTCTTCCCCAGCATTGCGGTTGGCAGTAGCAGCAGTGCAGTTGCCCCGGATAGTTGAAGAGTTTTCTGATGTCTTTCTAGAGGAGCTTCCAGGGATGCCGCCGGAGCGGGAGATTGAGTTCACTATAGACTTGATTCCCAGGATAGCACCAGTATCAGAGCGAGTCTACAGGATGGCGCCTTCAGAGTTGGAGATTTTGTACAAGATGATTGAAGAACTGAGGACCAAGGGATTCATCCGTGCAAGTGGATCGCCTTGGGGAGCCCCGATGCTTCTTGTGAAAAAAAAGGATGGTACGTCCAGGCTATGTGTTGATTATCATACCTTGAATTCAGTGACAATCAAGAACAGATACCCTCTTCCGAGGATAGATGACTTGTTTGATCAGCTCAGAGGGGCTTCAGTATTTTCGAAGATCGACTTGCGGTCGGAATACCACCAGATCAGAGTCAGAGAGCAGGACATCCCGAAGACAGCATTCAGATCGAGGTATGGGCATTGGGAGTTCCTTGTTATGCCCTTTGGAGCGACCAATGCGTCGGCCATATTCATGGACCTCATGAATCGTATTTTCATGCCTTACTTGGACCAATTTGTGATCGTGTTCCTAGATGACATCCTGGTCTACAGCAAGAGTGAAGCAGAGCATGAGCAGCATCTCAGAGTCGTCCTCCAGACGCTTAGGGAGCATCAGTTGTACGCCAAGTTCAGTAAATGCGAGTTCTGGCTCGATCGCATTTCATACTTGGGTCACATCATTACCCGAGGAGGAGTGGAAGTGGATCCCCAGAAGATTGTGGCTATCGAGTCATGGCCGGTACCCAGTGTTTGCCATTAAAATTGTTTTGATTGAAATCTTAATACAAACAGAACAGTGATACAATATAGGACTTAGATGTAGTCCTAGGAGTACACTTTTGTTTAAGCTGGGTCCTTAGTGCCAATGGAGCGAGTGGTAATGCGTTGACTCCGTTGACCGGCTGACGACGGTTATCGGTTCTCTGAAGGTGTGGATTGCTCTGGGTGCTGGAGCTTGCTGAGAGGAGGAAGACGTTGAGTGTCTAGGACTGCCTCTCGGTGATTCTTTCTGTGTTGTGAGTCTTCTGTTCTGAGTCTCTGTGTGTGTGTATGAAGGAGATGACCCTTCTATTTATAGTTTTGCAGGCTGGCTGCTCATGCGCGCATGTAGGATGCGCCGGTGTGGGAACGCCACGTGGAGGTTGCTGATGGAGGCGCATGGATGCTGCGCCCTGATCGAGGGGGAGAACTCTTCATACTGCTGTTGTGAGCCGGCAAGTAGCAGAGAGAAGATCTTTCCGTTGCTGAAATCTTGGACGAATTGAGTCAAAAGACACGTGTCGTCGACTCATGGTTCGAAGATCTCGGATTTGGTGGAGAGGAGTGATCTGGTGGGCTGCGCCTTGGATTGGGCGCAGGAGGAGGCTGCGGCTCATAACCTTTAGGAGTTACAAACCATTTGGGGCGCATGGCTTTTGAGGCGCATGCAGGCGACTTTCCTTCTGTCTTTCGGGATCAGAGAGCAGTCTGAGGCGCATGGCTTTTGAGGCGCATGCTGATTTGGACGCATGGCCGTAGAGGCGCATGCTGATGGTGGAGTGGCCACGTGGCAGTAGCCGTCGGAACAAGGTCATGATGATGCTGACGTTGCCGACGCTTCGTTTTCTGAAAAGCTGTCAACTGTTCAGACTTTGGGAGGCGTGCTGCCAACTCTGTCAGTTCAGCATTTAATGTTGGTGATGTTCGATGGACAGCTGAGTGGGCGCGTCGGTTGGCGTTCCACTCGGTATGGAGATGTGTGAGGGCGCACCCTCTATAATGCGCCGAGTACTGTAGGGCGCGTCTGTGTGATGCGCCTGACGCCGAAGGGCGCGTCCGTGTGATGCGCTGTCTGGCTGGCGCATCGGACATGTCTTTTAATGATGCGGCTGTCTCGCTCTTCGAGTGCTATAAATAGCCGTTTGGCTGAATTCGAGGCGTCCGGTTCATCCATTTAATGTAAATTCATTGCACGGAATTCAGAGGGCCATCCACTTGGCGCGTGGGTTTGATCTGCCCGGCCTATAAATAGTGGCATGGAGAGAAGATTTGCTTCTCATTCCCTCACGTACTTCCAATATGAATTTGAACATACGGGTGCATTCTGCTGACGAAGTGCTCCCGAGGGTGAAGATGAGACGCTGTGTTATCTTTGATGCACTTGAAGGTGACTGTTACATCCAAAAGACGGAGTCGAGGGCTTCTGAGGCAGGCGGAAGGTGCCTGTTGCATCCAAAGATAAGGATGCTCGAGCCTCGTCTCCGTTATTCCGGAAGAGCCGTAGATCGGAATGGCGGTACAAGGCTCTCTCTTCCTGCAAAGTGGGGTTTCCCCACTTTGATCGTGTCGAAAGCTGCTCCTTTAGCCATGGTTTCGATCACGGTCTTCCTTCGGCTTTGGAGGATCTTTCGAAGCCTCCCCTGGCCACAGCATTTGCGGTGCTATTCTCTTCCTTGGTTCCAGCCAGAGGGTTAAATGCTTTGTGTGGAAGCATTTATCGGGCGAGCCTGGTTGGAAGAGCGGCACATAACTGGGCTCTGCTCGGCCAGGTGAGCCTGGCTGGAAGAATTTGGCTGAAGGGATGCACATAACTGAGGTGCTGAAGAGATGATGGAATGCGCCTGGATGGAGGCGCATGATATCTGCTGCGCCTTATTGGTGGCGCATAGTGATGCTGCGCCTATCTGGTGGTGCATGGTGGTTGCTGCGCTTATCTGAAGGCGCATGATGGCCGCTGGCTGTAGACTTAGGCTCTTTCCTTTGTAGGAATTCTCCTTTGTACAGCCTTTTCTAGACATGTAATAGACTTTTATATATAAAAAAGTCCTTCTTCAAATGTCTATAGTTATTGACTTTGCTGTGAAGTTCTTCATCTGAGTTCTGGCGCATGTAGTGTCTGGCGCATGGGCTTTCTGGTTGTGAAATTCCATGCTTCTACAAGACCCCCTTCAAAGTTTTCAAAACTTTTGAGTAAGTTTTTGGAATACTTTGAATAAGAAGCATGGAGGTCAGGGCGCATAATTTCTGGGCGCATGCCTGTTCGGGCGCATGCTTTTCTCAGTTAATGATGATGGTGCCTCGGTAACCGAAAAGATTAATGATGATCTTTTGGTTTTATTTGCTGCTATCCTTGCACAGAACCCGAGGCGACGGCTGAGATCACACGTCATCTGTTCACGCGTGCGACCATGCCCTATAAATAGGTAAGAGTCGGAGAGAGAAAGAGTTCTTCTTCTCTGTGCCTCTGCTTCTTTAGAGTTTCTTCTTCAAAACCCTAACTTCTCCTTCTTTGAGAGAATGGCTCCCAAGACTCCTCGCGGCGCTACCGGCAAGGGGAAGGAGAAAGCGAAAGAGTCCGCGGATGTTGCGGCGGCGGTCGTTCCCCGTCGGCCTGTCGAAGTTCGGCCGGAGGTGGTTGGTAAGTCTCATTGTCCCGCCAACGCACATAGGCCTTGAGTCTTTAATGATGTGCCGTGGTCTTTGTCCGCCAACGCGCATGGGTTTAAACCTTGGATGCGCCGAGGCTATTCCGCTGACGCGCATGGGTTCAAAACCCTGAAGATGCGCCAAGGCTATACTGCTGACGCGCATGGGTTCAAACCCTGATGATGCGCCGCAGTTTTCTCCTTTAGACACATTTGTGTGTTCTCTTCTGACTTTTTCTGATCTTTTACTAGTGTCGATGGCAATCCCGCTTTTGAGTGAAGTTTTCTCGGAGGCTGCCTTCAACCAAATGGGAGTAGAGCATAACGAGGGGGTGATGAACCCTGCTCAAGATGTTCTTATGCTGGATCAGCCTCCTGAGAGAATGACCCTAATCCGTGAACAGCCGTATTGGTTCCTCAAACGGATGATGGAGCGTGGAGTCATTAAACCCTCCACATCTGATAAAGCGACCTTTCTGAAGCCTGAGTTCCTGTTTGGAGACCGTCTCACTTCTACTGACTCGTCAGTACTGAAGGTCAAGGAGGACTGGTTCTTTACTGCGAATGGAGTGCATATGACTGTTAAGCAACTTGAACGTCAGTGGCCTTTGACGTCCTTCTGTCGCCTCGTTTCCCAGAGGAGAATGTCTTGGGAGCTTACCCCTTCTCAGGGGGGAGCGATGACTGGTGTCATCCAAATTGATTCTACTTCCGACCAAAGGGATGCTTTGACTGTTGTAAGGTCTGGGTCTTCTTACACTTGGCGGACTTTACGTCCTGGGAGCCTCTTCAGTGATGTACCCATTGATATGTTTGCTTATAGTGCTTCGACTTTTACACATCGTATGTTTTTGATGGAACGTTCCTACCCGACAGGAGAGTTTCGGGTGGAGGGTTGGTGCCATTACGTCTCCAAATGGGATAAACTGACGCTCTGGATCTTGTCGCGGTTTCAAACTGAGCTCCGAGAGATCGGGTTGACTGCCGCGATCCGTGCTACCCAGGCAGGTGTTGACCTTAATAGGCACATGTTCCTCGCACTCCTGGAGATGTTTGATATCCATACCGGGACCTTCTTTACCCCGGTGGGGGAATTAGGGTTCGCACTTCATGAGATGTACGAGGTGTCAAAACTCCCTTGGGGGTCGGAACCCTATGAAGAGTACTTTCCAACCAATGAGGAATTTCAAGTCCTGGGGGACAGGGCTGAGGAGATGACGGCCGTCTTCAAGGAAGTGGCGAGTCATCATTACTATATGCAGAGACGGGATAGGAACGGGACGCAGCCTCATGTGACCGCTTGGAGAGATCATGTCTTTAGACAAGACAAGGAGGATCCCTCACAATTTTCCACTCCACCGGCGCTCTCTCGTAGCGAAGTGTTGTCCGAAATGAGCAGGTTAGGGGAGAAAAATCCCCGAGGAAGTGAGGACCAGCAGTCAGATGCACGCTCCTACAGCTGCTTCTGGCATCTTGCTTATCGGATGTCACCCAAGGCGGTGTTGGCATCCTACCTGATGATATGGCTCCGGGATTGCGTATTTGCGGGCGGATCCGGTGCCGTAGAGAGGGTAACCCGAAACTTAATCCTGCCAGCCGTGAAGCTGGTTTTCGGTCGGCGTTTGGCTCTTCTCCCCGCAATGGTATGTAACCTGCAGCGAGGTTTGAGAGAGTTTGCTGGAAATGTGATTCATGACAGAGGCCGAAACAATAACTTCCCACGCGCCGAACTGCCGTTTCACTATTTGATGGGATGGCTGATTTTGCATCATCCCAGTGTGATGAGCCCAGGCTCGGAAGGAGATTATAGGGCTGGAGATGCATTCCTTCGTCATTTCCATCGGAGGAGCTGGTCGCATACTGGTGTCCCGGTTTGTAGAAAGGTTTTATCCCGTCTTCAGGGTTGGGAGATCACCAAAGTTGGTCCCATCTATTTGGGTTTTGAGGCCAACGAGGATTTAAGGGACCTGGGCGAAGGTACCACCACTCTGCCTCAATGGGGATTCCGCTGGTTGCAAAGTATCCGGCCGTTCCATCTGGTGTACCGGAACAGGAATCAGTGCTACCTGGAATCCTACTTGCCGAGCCGCTTTGCGCGGCAATTTGGTTATGCTCAGATGATGTTGGATACCCCAGTAATACCCTAGGGTATGTTGGAAGTTTGTTGGATGGTGCACGAGCTTGGCATTACTATAATGCCGGATGTACCGGAGCTCATTTTACGTTGCCCGTCCCCGATCCGCGGCCGCCCATTCTTTACTCGGCCGCCAAATTTTACTGCGTTATGGCTGCCCCGCCTTCCGGATATGACAGGGAGACCAGCCTTATCGGCGGCACCCAGTTAGCAGCGACTGGGGATACGCCAGTGAAGGCCCGACCGAATCGTCCGTCAGGGGTGAGTCAACGGAGTGCCGCCTCCGCATCACAAGCAGAACCCTCTGACGATCGATCGAAACGATGTGCAGATACAGGAGCTGAATCTTTTGTATCGAAGAAGCAGAAGAAGGCACCGTTACCGACGGTATCATCGGATTCGGCGTCCGAAGAGGTAAGGTTATCCTACTAAATCTGATTTTGGTTCCGCCACTTACGAGGCCTCACCTTCTTTTGTAGGAGCCGCTAAAAAGAAAACCTCGTACCCCAAAGTCGGGTGGGAGTAGGCGAGAAGAGATGGTGAGCTCGTCTGAAGTGCGTATCCCGCCGACAATGATGTCTCTCATGGAGGAAGATCCGGAGGATACTGTGGAGGTTCTGGTCAGGAGGGAATCTGAGGGTGCAGCAGCTTCCGAGGTGGCGAAGGCCACAGCGGAGGCTTCACATGTTTTAGCAAGTGCGCAGCTTCCTGGTGATGAAGAGGAATGGAGTTCATCATCTTCCGATGACACCGCTCCGGAGCTGCAGGAGTCTGTTGCGGGGGCAGCAGAAGTAGTGGGGATAGAGGAGAGGGTTGATTCCCCTCCTGGTCATGATGAAGGGAGGTCGGCTGAATCATTGCCGAATCCTTCCTTGGCTTCAACCATGGACATAGAGATGGCTACCGATCAGGCGATAGCGACAGATTCTGTCCCTGTAGAGGGACTTGAGAAGAATGAGACTCTTCTGCCAGTCTTGTCTCCTGGGGCTGGCCAAGAGATAAATGTTGACCTCCCCGTTTTGCCGGGGGAGGTGGCTGATGCTGATAGAATGTCGGGGGAAGAGGTAGCCGTTGACGTCGGTGATTTCTCCAGTCTTGAGAAGGGTAAGGGTGTGGAACCCTCTGTTGCTCCTTCCACTTGGGGTACTATCACGACGCATATGCCTGCTCCTTCTGTTCCTTTGACTCCTCGGGCCAGCAGTCTGGGCCCTGTTGATGAAGAGCCTATTGCTGCCGAGATTCAAACCTCTCAGATCGAGGTCGGCGGATCTTCCTCCGGTCCGCAAACTGTAGTAGCTCCCTCAACTCCTGCTATGACGCCGCAGGTGCTGGCGGAAGCCGACGGGTATGTGAAATTCCTCGTCGAGGGAGTGTACAAAATGCTGGAGAAAGGTGTATCTGCAGTGGTAGATGCCAAGGGGAGCTTTGCGGCGGCAAAAGCTTTGGCAATGCCTTGTATTGAGCTGATCCGCATTCACCAGGGCCATGACCATATGGCCGAAATTCTGGAGGTTTCGGTGATGGAGCTGGACGAGCGGCTCGCGGAACTGCAGCGCATCCAACGAAATGACCTCTCGGTCTTGGTAGATGCAGAGATAGGAAAGTCGATGGCTGAGATCGAGGCTTCCCATCGAGCCGAGGTGAGCAGTTGGGAGCGTGAAGTGGCTGGGACTGAGGCTGCGGCGGAGCAGCTGTCTCAATCTATGAAGAAGACAACGGAAAAGCGAGCTGCGGTGGATGCTAACATCGCAGAAGTTGATGCTCAGATGCGCCGTCTTGAAGACCAGCGGGCCCAACTTCAACTAGAGGCTGAGCGCGTCCTGGCTGAACACGTGGCATTCAAACGGGAGGAAACGACTCTTACTCAGCGGACCCTTGCTTTGGCTCAACAGCGACGACAGCTTGATGAGAAGTATGAGAGTAAAACTTCTGCTGAGGCTGTCGGGTTAATGCGTCAAGAAGCCGAGCTGCGAGTCCAGGCGACTGTGGAAACTCGCACTGCCGACCTGAGACGTCGAGTCAGAGAACTCTCATCCCACCCTGGGGAGGATCGGGGATTGTAGCTTCTCTTCTTTTTTGTGTGTTTTTGCAACTCTTGCTAGGAAAATAGCGTATTTTTGTACTCCCTTTTTTTTAAAATAAAGAAATACACTATCTCTTTGATGTGTTCATTTTTAATTTCATGAACTTGATGATTTATGTGGACCTATTATCTTTTGCGCACCTTGGTTTTTAGGTACAGATAATAAGTATAAAGGAACCAACATGTTTGCTCAGAGGTAATGTGGACATGGCAATCATTAGGTTCAAGTGATAGAATCTTCCTACTCAGAGGTGTTTATGGACGTGGTAGGAATGATCCTGTGGGATACGCTGAACAACTCAGAGGTAATGTGGACGTGGAAGTTCTGCGATCAAATGTACGACAACGTAGGAGTTGCTTGTACGGGATGTTTACTCAGAGGTAATATGGACGTGGTAAACATGAAGGATAGCGTAAGCTCACGAAGTGTAAGGTTCCGCTTTGTAGGATGTAGAGAGACAACTCAGAGGTAATGTGGACGTGGTTATCTTTCTACGGAAGGATGCCATGGAACAGCTGGGTTCCGGAAGCGATTGATTTTGTAAAAAGAGGCTATTTGGGGAAATACATGTCTTGGAGGATGTCAAGAGTAGTACTTCTTTAGGAACTTGCCGTTGATGGGCATCATGAACAAGTCCCCATTGGGTTTGGCGAGCCGGTAAGCACCGTTTGAGTATACCGTCTCGATGATGAAAGGTCCTTCCCATTTGGGCTCGAACTTCCCTGGTGTCTTGTGAGTTAACACCATTGGCCTTCTGACTGCTAAAACCAGGTCGCCAACTTGGAAAGTTCTTTGCTTGACCTTCTTGTTGAAAGCCTGTGATATACGGGCTTGGTAAAGTTCGATGCGTTGTTGAGCTAGGAGACGCTTTTCGTCAAGTGCCTCCAATTCCCGTAGACGACGACGTTGATTGTCTTCTTCTGTGAGATCGTTTGTGATGGCCACGCGGAGCGAAGGTATCTGTATCTCGAGAGGCAGTACTGCTTCGCTCCCGTAGACCAGGGAGAATGGAGTGTTGCCTGTTGGGGTCCGTACCGTTGTGCGGTAGGCCCAAAGGCATTCGCCAAGCTTTTCGTCCCAGTCGCGTTTGTTGGATGACACGACCTTTTTGAGTAGTCTGACGATAGTTTTGTTGAATGCCTCGGCCAATCCGTTTGCTGCCGGATTGTAGGCGGTTGAGGCCACGTTTTGAATGCGATTCTTGTCACAGAACCTGCTGAAAATGTGGCTGATAAACTGAGGACCATTGTCATGGATGATTCGCCGGGGTACCCCGAAACGGTAAATGACATGGTGTCTGATAAAGCTGACCACCCTGGAGCTTTTTACTTCTGCTAGTGGGACTGCTTCCGCCCATTTGGAGAAGTAATCGGTGATGGCCAGGATGAAGCGGTGTCCTCTCGATGAAGGAGGGGTGATTGGCCCTACAATGTCCATGCCCCAGGCTTCGAATGGCCAGGAGGCGACTGTAGGATGTAGAGGTTCAGATGGTGTATGTATGAAGTCTGCATGAAGTTGGCATGCATGGCACTTCTTAGCATATTCCACTGCGTCGGCAACCATGGTTGGCCAGTAGTAGCCCATACGTCGCAGTCGATCTTGGAACTTAGGCCCTGGTTGGTGACCTCCGCAAGTTCCGTCATGAGCTTCTCGAAGAGCTTCGGCCGCTTCTTCGTTAGACAGGCATCGAAGGAGAAGCCCGTCGAAGGAGCGTCGGTACAGCGTTTTAGTGGCTGTATCGTAGTAGAATCGAAGAGAGCGTCTCCTGACTGAGACGGCTTCCTTCGGGTCCTCTGGAAGGATTCCGTAGACAGCGAAGTCGATGAACGGGAACCTCCAGTCTCGGACATTAACCCCAGTATTTGTCGGCATGGCGTGAGCCATTTGCAAACATAGGTTGTTTCTGGGACAAATCAAGTCTCGACCAGTTACCGTGACATAGTGTTGAGTCCTAAGGGGCGCGGCCAATGAGGCTGCGAGGCCAGCTAGAGCGTCAGCCTCCAAGTTTTGTAGGCGGGGCACATGTTCGATGAAGAACCCAATGAAGGTTGAAATGATGTTCAATGCAACTTCATGGTAAGGGATCAAATCTTCATGGCGAACCTCGTATTGCCCCCGAATCTGGTTTACGACGAGTTTCGAGTCGCCGTAGGCTTCCAGAAGATCCACCCCCAGCTGTTGTGCTAGCTGGAGTCCCATGACGAGTGCATTGTACTCAGCAACATTGTTGGAGCACGGCTTCGAAAGGGAGTATGCGCGCTGGATGACCAGCTGATCGGGGGAGACTAAGACTACCCCCACTCCTGCGATGATTTGGCCATTGGGGCCCATTCTTGAAGCGCCATCGAAGAACATCCGCCAAATGGGGCTTCCTTCAGTGACATTTGATTCTTGAACTTCATCCGGGATGTCTTCATAGAGTTTTGAAGATTCTGGGATGGGGTGTGCAGCTAAAAAGTCAGCCAGAGCCTGACCCTTGACTGCCTTCTGCGGGACAAACACCATGTTGTATGGTGTTAGTAGGATCGCCCATATAGCCAGCCGGGAGTTTAATGACCCTGGCTTTGTCATGAGAACTCTGAGCGGATTGACTCGGGAGATGACGTGAATTGTCTGGCCCGAGACGTAATGACGAGTCTTCTGAATGGCAAACACCAAAGCCAAGCACTCCTTTTCAACGGGGTTGTACCGGTGTTCGGCTCCGATGAGTGTTCGACTGAGGTAGTAGATTGCTTGCTCGTAGCCTGCATCGCTGTTTTGAGCTAGCAAAGCACCGAGGGAATGATCCATGGCACGGACGTAGAGGAGGAATGGTTTGCCGGCGACAGGTGCCACTAGGACTGGCGGGCTTGTTAAGTAAGCCTTGATGTCGTCGAAAGCCTTTTGGCACTCCTTTGACCAGACATAAGAGACTCCCTTCTTCATGAGCTGAGTAAAGGGTTGACATTTACCGAAGAGGTTTGCTATGAACCTCCGGATGTATGCCAAACGTCCCTGTAGGCCTCGAAGTTCTCGAAGGTTCTTCGGAGGGTCCATGTTAAGGATGGCTTTGGTCTTCTCAGGATCAACATGAATGCCTTTCGCTGTGATGACGAAGCCCAAGAATTTGCCGCTAGAAACCCCCAGAAAGGATTTAGCGGGGTTCATTTTGAGTTGATGCACCCGCATGAGATCGAAGACCGTCTTCAGGTCCTGTAGGTGATCTCTTTTGAGGCGGCTCTTGACTGCGATGTCGTCAACATAGCACTCAACTGTCTTGCGAAGATGTTGACGGAAGATGGTGCTCATAGCTCGCTGATACGTTGCACCGGCGTTCTTCAAGCCGAAGGGCATTACGGAAAACACCCTTTGGAGTCCTGAATGACGTGTGTTTTGCGTCATCGGGGAACATCTTGATTTGATTGTAGCCTGAATACCCGTCCATGAAGGACATGCGTTCAAAGCCACATGTGTTGTCGATCATTACATCGGTGATTGGGAGTGGGAATTAGAGTTAAGCCAGAGCTTTACTGCAGGTAGCATGTTCATACTGCAAGCGGAGAGAAGCGCATGTTCTGGCATGCCTGGAGGTAACCTGAAGCAGGCCTGACGGAAGCGTTCGATGAATGCCCGAACCGTTTCCTTGTCCTTCTGGCGTATCTCAATGAGAGACGCCATCGTCATGTCCTTCCCACCGTCGTAGAAGCGGTCGAGGAAGAGGCGTGTCAGGTCGTCGAAGGACGATATGGAATTGTCGGGGAGGCTGCAGTACCAGTCATACGCCACCCCTTTCAGGGCCCCAACAAAGATGCTGGTGAGGAGCGCGTCCTCCTTCGGAAGATGCCCTGTCTGCGACTGGAAGTACGTCAAGTACCGTCGTGGAGAGTCCTTCCCGTCATACGGCGTGAGTGTCTGTGGTTTATACTTTGGGGGATAAACCACCTTGTTCCACTCAAGTGGATAAGGCTGGGGAATGCCCATCTTCTGGCGTTCCTCCTGCCTGTTCCTGGACTCGAAGCGCTCCCGCAGATCTTTGATCATTTCGACCACGTCCTCCGTGGAGCTAGGAGCCGGGGAAGGAGGTACCACCTGGAGTGGAGCGTTTGAGGGCTCCGATGTCCGGGGTGCTTCTGTGTCTGAGGGTGTCCGCTGGAGGGGCACACTCGACTCTCCATTAGCTCCTGGGTCGGGACCATTTGAAGGTGTCCTGATCAAGGCCGACCGCATCTCAAATACTGCTTGAGTCAGTGCTTGCATTGAGGCAGAGAGAGTTTTGAGTCCTCCCTCTAACGAGTCTATGCGCTGGACAATGTCCTGTGGCGGCGCATCAGCCTCAAGATCACCCCCGGTCATGTATACTGTCATGACACGGCCGGAAGTGGATGGATTAGTTGAGGCTTCGCTCTCAGCCTCACTTTCATGTGGGGGAGTTACTTCTCCTGGTGTTTGGCCACCCCCAGCCACATTCTGGAGTTCGTCTTCGACAGGCGCATCTGTAAGGGCCTGACTGCCCTCAGCTCTGTCTTGAAGGGCCTCTTCGTTTTCCGCACTACCCCCGGCGGTGTCCTGGAGGACATCGTCATTTTGAGGGGCTTCAGGGAGGCCATCTTCGCCTTGATGAAGATCCGCCGCAGCTGTGCTTTGGACATCTTCGTCTTCGGAAGGAGGCTGAACAAGGGTCTGGCTACCCCCAGCTTCCTCCAAGGACTTCTTCCTTGACCGAGTGCCTTCGAACACCCCAGAGGTTGTGACAGCTGCCTTGGTTTTCCTCGACTGGCTTTTAGATGAAGACGAGGAATTGGCAGTCGTCATCCGGACAGATGAGGAATTGGAGATCACGTTGCATGACGCAATCTTTAGTTCCTCTTCTGCTGACACCTTTGTCCCAAGGCGATGTCGGAGGGGTGTCGATGATTGTAGCCGTTGGAAGACCGACTGCTTTGGCGGTTCTGCCGTCTTGCAACAGCAGTTGATGGTGACCACTGCACAAGTGTGCCCCGTGAGAGGCGCATCGTGCTTGTTGGTCAGCTCTCCTGACCGGCGCTTGTGAGTGATCACGTTGCGCAAGTCGTTGGAGGAGAGTGCTACCCTCACACCCCTCTCAGGCGCATGGCAGGGCCAAGCGCCGGGGTGGTCGGGTGAGTGCTGCGCCCCCTGATCTAATACCAAGCAGGCATCACGATCAGTAGTGGGGGAACCACAGCATTTGAAGTGACTTGAACGGACCTCAAACGCACAACCAGAGGAGGCGCGGGAGTTCAAGACCACTGAGTTTGCCTCTCTCGGCTTGGTTGTGCACGCAGTGAATGCGCCCAAGTGAGATGAGGACTTTGAAGGTCGACTCGTTGTCGGTGCAGGAGCACTTGAGTCAACCTTGTACAGCTTGCCATCGGCAGCGCGTGTGATTGTAAGCGCGTGCCTCTGGCCGGCTGCTGGCATAACACGTTTGTGGCGCATGGCCCGTGCCGCCTTGGATTTCTTCGTACCAGCCCGCTGGGGCGCATAGTACTCAGCATCCAAATTCTCCTCGCCGTTACAGCGAGTGAGTCTGTCAAAGACAGAGGCTCTTTGTGGCGCATCAGAAGTAATGCGCGGGGCATTGGCTGCGCCCCTGCTCCGTCGACGTATCTTCCTCGCCTGAGAGGAAGATGGCTGGGGAACGTGGTCAGCCGCACGCTTCCCCGAGAGATGCGCTGCATCAGCAGGCGCACCTTGACTGCTGAGGACGTCAACAGGAAGGGAAGGCTGGACGGGCGCATCCCCTTCAACGGTGGTGCCCGAGGCGTCGACTTTGCGCACCCAGACTGCGCGGGTCTTCTTCGGCTTCGACAGCCGCTTCGAAGGACTCGCACTTCCTTCAGAAATGAACTCCTCGTACGCCTGTTGATTGAGGCGCACTACCAGCGTCTTGTGGGAGGAGCCCACCTTCACGTCGTCGGCCTGTGACACGACTTTCTCGGTAGAGGAGAAAGAGGTCCCCAGCAGAGTCGCCAGCTTGTTTGCCATTAAAATTGTTTTGATTGAAATCTTAATACAAACAGAACAGTGATACAATATAGGACTTAGATGTAGTCCTAGGAGTACACTTTTGTTTAAGCTGGGTCCTTAGTGCCAATGGAGCGAGTGGTAATGCGTTGACTCCGTTGACCGGCTGACGACGGTTATCGGTTCTCTGAAGGTGTGGATTGCTCTGGGTGCTGGAGCTTGCTGAGAGGAGGAAGACGTTGAGTGTCTAGGACTGCCTCTCGGTGATTCTCTCTGTGTTGTGAGTCTTCTGTTCTGAGTCTCTGTGTGTGTGTGTGTGTGAAGGAGATGACCCTTCTATTTATAGTTTTGCAGGCTGGCTGCTCATGCGCGCATGTAGGATGCGCCGGTGTGGGAACGCCACGTGGAGGTTGCTGATGGAGGCGCATGGATGCTGCGCCCTGATCGAGGGGGAGAACTCTTCATACTGCTGTTGTGAGCCGGCACGTAGCAGAGAGAAGATCTTTCCGTTGCTGAAATCTTGGACGAATTGAGTCAAAAGACACGTGTCGTCGACTCATGGTTCGAAGATCTCGGATTTGGTGGAGAGGAGTGATCTGGTGGGCTGCGCCTTGGATTGGGCGCAGGAGGAGGCTGCGGCTCATAACCTTTAGGAGTTACAAACCATTTGGGGCGCATGGCTTTTGAGGCGCATGCAGGCGACTTTCCTTCTGTCTTTCGGGATCAGAGAGCAGTCTGAGGCGCATGGCTTTTGAGGCGCATGCTGATTTGGACGCATGGCCGTAGAGGCGCATGCTGATGGTGGAGTGGCCACGTGGCAGTAGCCGTCGGAACAAGGTCATGATGATGCTGACGTTGCCGACGCTTCGTTTTCTGAAAAGCTGTCAACTGTTCAGACTTTGGGAGGCGTGCTGCCAACTCTGTCAGTTCAGCATTTAATGTTGGTGATGTTCGATGGACAGCTGAGTGGGCGCGTCGGTTGGCGTTCCACTCGGTATGGAGATGTGTGAGGGCGTACCCTCTGTAATGTGCCGAGTACTGTAGGGCGCGTCTGTGTGATGCGCCTGACGCCGAAGGGCGCGTCCGTGTGATGCGCTGTCTGGCTGGCGCATCGGACATGTCTTTTAATGATGCGGCTGTCTCGCTCTTCGAGTGCTATAAATAGCCGTTTGGCTGAATTCGAGGCGTCCGGTTCATCCATTTAATGTAAATTCATTGCACGGAATTCGGAGGGCCATCCACTTGGCGCGTGGGTTTGATCTGCCCGGCCTATAAATAGTGGCATGGAGAGAAGATTTGCTTCTCATTCCCTCACGTACTTCCAATATGAATTTGAACATACGGGTGCATTCTGCTGACGAAGTGCTCCCGAGGGTGAAGATGAGACGCTGTGTTATCTTTGATGCACTTGAAGGTGACTGTTACATCCAAAAGACGGAGTCGAGGGCTTCTGAGGCAGGCGGAAGGTGCCTGTTGCATCCAAAGATAAGGATGCTCGAGCCTCGTCTCCGTTATTCCGGAAGAGCCGTAGATCGGAATGGCGGTGCAAGGCTCTCTCTTCCTGCAAAGTAGGGTTTCCCCACTTTGATCGTGTCGAAAGCTGCTCCTTTAGCCATGGTTTCGATCACGGTCTTCCTTCGGCTTTGGAGGATCTTTCGAAGCCTCCCCTGGCCACAGCATTTGCGGTGCTCTTCTCTTCCTTGGTTCCAGCCAGAGGGTTAAATGCTTTGTGTCGAAGCATTTATCGGGCGAGCCTGGTTGGAAGAGCGGCACATAACTGGGCTCTGCTCGGCCAGGTGAGCCTGGCTGAAAGAATTTGGCTGAAGGGATGCACATAACTGAGGTGCTGAAGAGATGATGGGATGCGCTTGGATGGAGGCGCATGATATCTGCTGCGCCTTATTGGTGGCGCATAGTGATGCTGCGCCTATCTGGTGGTGCATGGTGGTTGCTGCGCTTATCTGAAGGCGCATGATGGCCGCTGGCTGTAGACTTAGGCTCTTTCCTTTGTAGGAATTCTCCTTTGTACAGCCTTTTCTAGACATGTAATAGACTTTTATATATAAAAAAGTCCTTCTTCAAATGTCTATAGTTATTGACTTTGCTGTGAAGTTCTTCATCTGAGTTCTGGCGCATGTAGTGTCTGGCGCATGGGCTTTCTGGTTGTGAAATTTCATGCTTCTACACCCAGCTCAGTGGCAGAGGTTCGCAGCTTCCTTGGATTGGCCGGCTACTACCGGCGGTTCGTTTCAGATTTCGCAAGGATTTCAGCGCCGATGACCCAGTTGACCCGCAAAGATGTGCCGTTTGTTTGGACAGCAGAGTGTCAGGAATCATTTGAGAAATTGAAGCGAAGTTTGATAACGGCTTCCATTCTCACCCTTCCAGATGGGACCGAAGGATTCACAGTTTATTGCGACGCTTCAGGCAGAGGATTGGGGTGTGTCTTGATGCAGCATGGGAAGGTAATATCTTATGCGTCACGTCAACTTCGTGATCATGAGAAGAATTACCCGACCCATGACTTGGAATTGGCGGCGGTAGTGTTTGCTTTGAAGTTGTGGAGACACTACTTGTACGGAGATAGAGTGGAGATCTTTACTGATCATAAGAGCCTGAAGTATGTTTTCACCCAGAAGGACCTTAATATGCGGCAGAGAAGATGGCTCGAGCTACTAGTAGATTATGATGTGGATTTGCAGTATCATCCCGGGAAGGCCAACGTTGTAGCAGATGCATTGAGCAGGAGAGCCGGAGTTTATTTCCTGACGGCACAACCAGAATTATTGGCAGATCTTCAGAAGATGGGAATTGAAGTGGTTCTTCCTACCAATGTGGCATTGATGGCCAGTCTACAGGTTCAGTCCAGCATAGTTGAGAGAATCCGGGTAGCGCAGTCAACAGATTCCAAGATCCAGCGACTCAGAGCAGAGTGTGAAGCAGAAAGAAGGCCAGAGTTATGTATCCATGAAGATGGTACACTTGGGCACGGCACTCGTCTTTGTATACCCAGTGGAGATATCAGACAGGAAGTCATGGCAGAAGTCCACAGTTCGCAATATTCTATTCATCCGGGTGGTACGAAGATGTACCGTGATATTCGTCAGCACTTCTGGTGGAATGGCATGAAGAGGGAGATAGCCCGGTTTGTCTCTCGGTGTTTGGTTTGCCAACATGTTAAAGCTGAACATCAGAGGTCCGCTGGACTTCTTCAACCCTTACCGATCCCAGAATGGAAATGGGAGCATATAACCATGGATTTCGTGACCGGATTGCCCAGATCTCCGGCCGACAGAGATGCTATTTGGGTAATTGTGGACAGGCTTACCAAGGTGGCACACTTTCTCCCATTCAGAGTTGGACAGTCGACGACACAGCTAGCAGAGATGTACCTCAGGCAGATCGTCAGTCTTCACGGTGTGCCAGTTAGCATCACCTCAGACAGGGATTCAAGATTCACATCACACTTTTGGCGCAGCTTGCAGGAGAGTTTGGGGACTCGCCTTCAGTTCAGCTCAGCTTATCACCCGCAGACGGATGGTCAATCAGAGCGCACAATCCAGACCCTTGAAGATATGTTAAGATCCTGTACCCTTGACTTCGGTGGTTCATGGGAGAATCATCTGCACCTGGTGAAATTCTCGTACAACAACAGTTATCAGGCCAGTATCCAGATGGCACCCTTCGAGGCTCTTTATTGCAGGAAGTGCAGATCCCCGCTAGCATGGGACGATGTCGGGGAGAGACAGATGCTCGGACCCGAATTGATTTCCCAGACGATTGAAGTGGTCAGGAAGGTCAGAGATCACCTTCGAGTTGCCCAGGACCGCCAGCGCCATTGGGCCGATGCTCATCGGCGTCCCTTAGAATTTGCTGTCGGCGACCATGTATTCCTTAGGATCTCGCCTAACCGCGGCGTCATTCGCTTCGGCGTGCGGGGAAAGCTTAGTCCTAGGTATATAGGGCCGTTCGATATTCTAGAGCGAGTAGGAGATGTATCCTATCGTCTCGCTCTTCCGCCGTCGCTAAGTGAGGTGCATGATGTATTCCATATGTCCCAATTACGACGGTATATTTCGGACCCGAGCCACATTCTAGACCATTCGGAATTGGTTGTTGGTACCAACCTTTCGTATGAGGAGAGACCCGTGTCTATTTTGGACCGGAGGAAAAAGATACTCAAGAACAAGACTATTAAATTAGTCCGTGTTGCTTGGGGTCATCACTCTCTAGGTGAGTCAACGTGGGAGCGTGAGGACGACATCCGATCGCGATATCCCTACCTGTTTGACTCGTGAGGTATAATGTCTTTCTTATGCCTTACGTTTTCCCTTCCTTGCTTGTATTGTATGATTGTATGATTGAACTGCTTAGTGTAACTTGCCTGTACTTAATGTAGCTTGTCGTGACAATCTCTAGCTCCTTGATTAAATTCCGAGGACGGAATTCTTTTAAGGTGGGTAGAGTTGTCACCTTCATTTCCCGTATTTCGTATTTATACTCGTATCTGGATTTTGGCATGTATTTTATTTTTTTCAACTTGTGGAATTTCGGTATTTCTCGTATTTTGGTTTTGGCATGGCTCGGTTTTATTGGGGATGGTTCGGTTCGGTTCGGTTTTATGTGTTGGAACACCCTAGCCCTATGCTACACCCTCAACCCACCACAACTCCCCTCTTTATAACTCCATCTACCACTCTCTCTCCTCATAACCACCATTAATTTCCTTCTTCTTCTTCTTCTCCTTCCTCCATAACTCTTCTAACCCTAGGCAAGTGCATCTTGCCACTACATGAGGACCCTCTTTTCTTTGTCCATTTGCTAGTTTAGGACATGGAGATCAACATTAGTTCTTGGGTTTTTATGATTTGGAGTCTCTGTTGATGTAGATCTAAGTTATTGCTATTTTCGGATTTTGCATGTTTTGATCCTTTTTGGTTGGTTTTCTTTGAGTTATGATGTTTCCATATGGAAGAGCTTTCAGTTTCACTCCAGTTGGAGCCTTGGAAATCCGAATTTGGAGTTCGGATGGCCAAGTTATGAACTTTTGAAGTTTTGGTTTCAGCCATGTGTTCTTGCTGTTTGGAGAAGACAGTGAGCAGTGTGCAGAGCTGTTTAGCTACGCACACTGAGCTACGTGTGCACTTTAGCGCTGCGTACGCAGGCTTGAGTACGCTTCCTGTTGGAAGCGTGTCTCCTTGAGCGTGCATGACTTTCACACACTGCTCCCTTGAGCGTGCGTGACTTTCACACACTGCTCCCTGTAGCGTGCGTGACTTTCACACACTGCTCCCTTGAGCGTGCGTGACTTTCACACATTGCTCCCAGTAGCGTGCGTGACTTTCACGCAGCTGCTCCCTTGAGCGTGCGTGACTTTCACACACTGCTCCCTGTAGCGTGCGTGACTTTCACATACGTTGCCCCCCTGAGCGTGCATGACTTTTCATGTACGCTGCCCCTGAGCGTGCGTGTCTTTTCACCCACGCTGCCCCTTGAGCGTGCGTGACTTTTCACCTATGCTGCCCCCTTGAGCGTGCGTGACTTTCACATACGCTGCCTTCCTGCGTGCGTGTTATAATGCGTATGCATTCCCCCTGCGTGCGTGCTTTTGTGCGTACGCATCCCCTGACCCGTATTTTGATATTTTATTAGATATTTTATGCCCATTTTATATCCTTACGCCTTTTGTCATGAACTTGATTTTACTTAATATGTTGGAATGACTATGGTACATGGCTTGGTATGACAAGGAACTAGCATAACACGACAGTGACCCGTAGTGGTGCACTCTTGACATGACCAACATGACTTGATAGTGGCCCGTGGCGGCGCACTCCTGACTTGACATGACTTGATAACTTAACTTGACCTGTCTTGACACGGTGGGTGGTTCTTTCTTGCTTGCTTGTTAATCCACTTGTCCAGTCTTGCATCATGTCTAGGATGGAACTCCTGAGTACCACGGTCAGGAGTACCTACTAAAATGGATTAAGGTTAATAACTAGAATAACACAGTAGTCATGAAGAGATGACACAGCTACAGGCAATCCCGTTACCTGGACGCTCTTGGGATCTGTAGCCTGCCGTCGAGTAGGGCACATTTCCAGCGCACCGTCGAGTGTTGCACCCTCTAAGTCACCTAAGGGTACATTTGTCTTATGGGCGATGTACCCACCTGAATTCAACCCTAATCTTTCGTCCTGGGTAGCCTGGATGGTCTGCAGGGCTTGTGGCTGTGGAACAATCTCACTGCATCTTGTTAGTAATTAGGCCTGTGATAACCCTAGTTAGTTAAAGTAGTAAGCCGTAGTATCTGCTCGGCCGTGATTGATTGAATGAAGTATAACCAGTCTGGACATGTCTTAATCCAGTACCAGAATGTTTCCTGTCTTGATTGCTTACATTATTATCTTGCCGATAAATGGTGGGAAACCAAGCTCTGTTCAGATGAAGGGTTACAACCCCGGTCCTTGTTTGGTTTACGGGTTGTAACCTGGCTATCGGAATAGTTCCATGGTTATCTCGTCGTATATCATCCTGACATGTTTTCTTAAATTCTAGTTTTAATATTATATCTTCTTGTGTTAATGCTGGCTTTTGTCCTTATTTCGTGGCCCCCTTGTGGCACTTGCTCTTTCTGGGGTTGACCCAGCTGGTTTTGTGTGGCCAGATTTTGGAGCAGCTTCCGAGGATCTACCAAGCTTCCAGCCCAATGTTGAACACTAGACGGAACCCGGGCTACGAGTGGGTTTTCTATTTTGTTTCGCTCACTCTATTGTAAATTTATTCTTTTGAGGCGTTTAGCCGACGAGCACCTGTTAGCTCGATGCACTTTACTTACTGTCTGCCTACGGGCTGTAAACATGATTAACAAATCCTAGGGTTGATCATGTATGACTTAACTCTTGCTAGTCCTAGTATTTTGTACGACTAGCTTCATGATCAGCTGAATATGTAATATTTGGGACGCCTTATTATTGTATATTTAATGATCATACATCTTGCGACTTAACTTACTTGTGGTGATTGAGACACTAGGCTTGTTCATGACCATAAGAGACTGTTGGCTTGTAGAAAACCCTCACATATCTAGACAGCCGTGACCGTATATCGGGGTGGTTTCCATTTCAATATACGTAGCTGGCTATGTCTGCCCCCGCTCTCCAGTATTCTGGTTCTGGGACGTGACACCAACAAATGCATCACCACCGCCTTGATGTCCGTAGTTGGGCTTGAATAGATAACAAACCAAACAATAGGCAGCATCTTTTGATATGCTGTACTCCAACCAATCATACTCTCCAAACCAAGCACCAACGAAACTGCGATTGACTCCAAAAAATATTGTTTCCGAAAAATGATGATTTCTGGGTTAATATGGTCCTTTTTGTAGATACCACCATCGGACATTCTCCCTGTCATTAATGTCATACTCATGGATATTCTTTCTTAATCCAGGATCGACAGGGAGCTCATTCAAGTCTATAATACGAGTGACCAGAGGGAGAACGGGATTAGGAGTGGAGTTATGAACGTCTTGTTGATTTCTAGAAGACGTACTCTCATTTGCAGACTTTGGCGTTGACACCTTAAAAAAATCTTTGCATCATGATCCTGGAGTAAATAAAAGAAGAGAAGCTAGCTGAAAATCAATAACCTAATTTCTAAATGCACTAACCTAATTTCTAATTCTGGTAATACACGTGGGATTTAAGCACTTTGACCACTGATTTTTGCCCTAATATTTTAGCAATAATTTTTGCCCTAATTTTGAGCACTGATTTTTGCCCTAATTTTTTAGCACTGATTTTTGCTCTAATTTTTGCTAAAACTTACCCTTATTTTTGCCCTAAAAATGTGATTTCTTAAAATCACTGATTTTTACCCTGATTTTTGTCCTAAAATTTCTTAAAAAATGTGGTTTCTTACCCTAGTTTTTGTTAAAACTTAAAAATACTTAGTTTAGGAATTTTAATTTGAGTGAGAAATATAGTAAGAGAGAGATGAAGAGAGAGGGTAGAGAGTAGATGTACCTCTTCCTCTTCTTCTTCTTCTTCTTCTTCTTCTTCTTAATGTTGGTTGCTTCTTCTTTTTCGTCTTCTTCTTCTTCTTTTTTTCTTCTTACTCTTCTTCAGTTCTTTTTTTCTTCTTACTGCTTCTTGACCTCTTCTTCTTTTTCTTCCTTCTTACTTTTTTTTTTCTTACGGTTGTGGGAGTCTGTAGTAAAATATATTATATATATATATATATATATATATATATATATATATATATATATATATATTTGCAAGAAGTCAGTGGGGTCACGTGACCCCACTTGACCCTGGGTGGGTCCGCCCCTGGTTACAAACGCAAGGGGTTACAAGAAATGTGTACACATAAAATTCATACCATTATATTAGATTAATTAGTAATTGAATTGGCAGCATCTACAGTGCTTATAAACATTTAATTGTTTACTATGTTACACGGACACGGGAAATTGGTGTTAACCGTACCATGTTCCTACCGTACAAAATACATGACTACTTATTGTAACTTTCTAAAAATGTCCGTATCCCATATCCATGTCATATCCTTATCCATATATATGTCCATATTTGTGAAATATAGATTATTTAAAATTATTAGGTACATCCAATCTAAGATTATTGCAGAAATTAACATCAAAAAACTAACGTAACCACGAGTGCCGAAAACAATTTATAAGTTGGAAGTAGATGCGGCCACTTTTTATATAGCTTCAAAAATATACATCTATACCAGAATAACTTGTCATCAAATTATTATCTAGAAGTAACCTAGATAGATATTTAGACATAGTAACGATAAAGAATATAGAAACAATATGATCTGCTGTCACACTTTCAGTCATTAGCATTTTTCTCCAATTTCAAATGGTTCTTTGTTCCATCCTGCAACCAAACCTATTGGATTTACTGTATATGTCATCAAAGTTTACAAGTGTCATAGCTTTTAAAGATAATGGTTATGCCTGAACTCAGCAATGGAGCTCCCAAAAAAAATCATTCCCATATGTTATTAGAATCAATACCATGTATAGAGCATACTACGTACTAACAGCAAGATCTTTAAAAAGAAATAAACAAGTATCAAAAGACTTTATTAGTCACATAAATACTTGAAATGTATGTATCCATGATGCCTATCCTAAATTTTCCAGGACAACTGGCAAGAATACCAAATCTTGAACTATTTATGATAGGTTCAAACTTCACGTATATCACGAAAAGATGTGGAAAATGAACAACTTAGTATAACTGTATAATGCAGAGTCAGAAACTGGCGGAAACTATGAAGGAAAATTAGTCAAAAGCTTCCAAAAAAGTACATAAGAACATAGACATTCATGTGACAAGAAAGCATTGTATTAACAACACATTCCTATTGTAGCACAAAGGTGCATGGCATAACATACGGACCAGTAAATATAACATAGTAGAGAAACCTGCAAGAACTTAATTAATTAACAATAATTGGAAGAACATGTGCTACATAGTCTTGGGGTTCCAACAACTTCCCACGGGCTGCACAACCTTCAACTACTAATAGGCGCACAAATCTTGATCTGAAACAGACTTATGTAATACAAATTGCATTAAGAGCAACATGTCAAGAGTCAAAGAAAAAACAGTAAGGGCCTGTTTAGATAGTTGTAACTTCTTGAAAGTGTGAAAGTGACACTTTCAACATGTTTTAATGCAATGCACTTTTAACATGTCACTTTCAAACATTTGTTTGGATATAAATAAATTTGTTCCGCCAAAAGTGAGGAGTTTCATAGCAATTTTGTTTGGATGACAGCATAAAAGTGCAGTTCGGAATTAAGATTACGAGTTCCATTGTTTGGATGTCATCTGCATGCAAGTGCTATAATCACCATTTCAAATAAATAACCCAATATAATGAAAATAATTGTTGAGAAACAATAAGGGGACTTTTAGTCCCACATCGGAATATGTAGTATGTAGAGGAGCTAGACTCCCTATAAGTAGTGAAGTAGTCCATCAATAAAACTATCCAACCATTATTTTCTACATGGTATCAGAGCCATAACTCTCTCTCTCTCTCTCTCTCTCTCTCTCTCCACAAAAAAAAAAAAATTCTTGCCGACCCCCCTTCCCTTGCCGAACCCCCCCCCTCGCCGACACCCCCCCCCCCCTCGCCAACACTCCCTCGCCGACCCCCCCCCCCTCGCCGCCCCACCACCAGCTACAGCCCCCTAAGCCGACCCCCCCTCGCCGACACACCCCCGATCCCCCCCCCCGACACACCCTCGCCGACCCCCCCCCTCGCCGAACCCCCCGACCCCCCTCCCGACACACCCTCGTCGAACCCCCCGACCCCCCCTCCACGCAGACCCCCCCCCCCTCCCGGCCTCCACCAGCAGCGCCCCCCCACCCCCCCCGCGACCACCAGCAGCCCCCCCCCCCCCCCCCGACCACCAGCGCCCCTCCTTCCCAAACCCTAACCCTAGCCATCCACCATGTCTAACCCTAGCCTTTCCATCTACTACAAACCCTAGCCGTCCTTCCTTTTTTTTTTCTGAAAAAAAAACAAAAAAACAAAAAAAAACAAAAAAAAATTAAAAAAAAGGCGTATTTCGAAGACAGACGGCTGCCAAATACTTTATTTGCACCAACTCTGATCCTCGCTTACGCCGTTTGGAACTAACAAATACTTTATTTGTTATTCCTTCTTCACATCGGGATCTCTACAGAGACTGATCATGTCTTCTCTGGTGTCCTGACGCGTTCACTTTACATGTGCGCGCCGGTGCTGGCCAAGTTAGTAGCACATTCGTAAAGTCTGTGGCGTCGAAGAAGACGACGAAGACGACGTAGACGAAGAAGACGACGAAGTGGGAGAAGTTGCCGACTCCGACGTTGAAGACGCCGAAGAAGACGACGAATAGAGTTCACAGTTGAAGAAGCCATGGATTCGATCAGTGGCAAACTGACGGCCGAAGAGATGAAGGCCTTGGTTGATGATATCTTATCAAAGAGATTAACCGAGGCAACCCCACGTGTGATCCATACTGATGTGGATCCGTCACCTTACAAAATGGAGAAATTGGAGAAGCTGGAAACGAAGTTGGAAGGAACGTCCAACTACTTGAAGTGGTCGCGGCAGGCGATGCGGACGCTGAAGGGGCGTGGCTTGGTTGGCTATGTCACTGGCCAAGCCAAGGCGCCAGCCGATCACTCTGCAAAGGAGTTTGCTGTTTGGGAGATTGTCAACAACGTAGTGGCTGGGTGGTTGACTTCCTCCTTAACCGACCAGGTGTCAGGCAATGTCGAGGCAATGGAGGCTGCTGCTGATATATGGCAAACTCTAAAAGATATGTACTCCGGCTCAGGCAACCCTATGCGAGTCTTTTAACTGCAAGATGAACTCGATAGGGTGGCCCAAGACGAACGTACCATCTCTGAGTACGCAGCCCTGTTGAAGAAGTACTGGTCTGATCTGGATTATTATGATCCTCTTGGGATGGAAGATGCACAAGTCGAACCGGCATTCGCGAAGTACTTTCAGACGTTCTTGGCTTATATTTTGCGGCAGCGTATGATGAAATTCCTGAAGGGACTACACCCTGTATTTGAGCAGAGACGGAATATCCTCTTATCCCAACCCACGCTTCCGACCTTGGAAGAAGCTATAGCCGTCATGACACAGGAAGAAGCTAGACTGAAGTTGATGCCCAACAAGGGCTCCTACCAGGGGGAACAAGCCGCGGTTGAGAAGTCTGCCCTTGCTGCCTTCAATCAACCTCCATCTGTGGGTAGTGTTTGCCACAATTGTGGTGACTCCGGACATTACATCCGATTTTGTCCAAAACCCTTACGCAATCAGTCTAATGATCGAGGACGGGGTCGTGGAGGCCGACGTGGTAGTAGAGGAGGATATGCTGGTAGAAGGGGCGGACACAAAGCAAATCTGGCGGAGGAAGGGGGAGAGAATCAACTGGCTGAAATAACCCCGCTTGAACGGGAGTTCCTTGAGAAGTTGCGAGGCACAAAGCTGGGTTCGGCCGACAGTCCTGGGGCGTCTTCTACATCGGGAGATCACATCACTTGCTTTGTCCAAACCAGCACCGGTAATTCTGTACGTGCTCTTGCATCTGTCCATCAGCCAGGATGGATTATGGACTCTGGGGCATCTCGCCATGTCACGGGATCCCGTGGTGCGTTTCAGGACTATACTCACCTACCATTGCCGGAGAGTATTCAGACCGCTGATGGTACATCCAGTCCTGTAATGGGTAAAGGCACTGTCGTATGCACCCCTTCCATCACTCTAACCAATGTCTTACATGCTCCGTCTTTTTTTGTCAATCTTTTATCAATTAGTGCCATTATACTTGATCTTAACTGTACTGTTTCCTTTGACATTCCTACGGTAACTTTTCAGGAGAAGGGGACAGGACGACGACTTGGAACTGGCACATGGCATAAAGGGCTGTGGTATTTAGACATGACTGGACTGGACAACGTATTGGCATCCTTGGTAGCAGACGCACAACCAGAAGCTTCATGTCGTAGTGTTGAAGCCGACTTGCTACTCCACCACTAGCGTGTCGGTCATTCCTCTTTTAAAGTTATTAGTCGAATGTATCCATCCTTATATCAAAGGGCTAATAAAGAGAAGTTATTTTGTAATGCTTGTGAGTTGGGAAAACATACCAGAAGCTCGTATGTGAGCTCTGGGAATAGGAGTTCAGCTGCTTTTGACATGATACATTCGGACGTATGGGGCCCTTGTCCTACAACCGGAATTAACGGTTTTCGATGGTTCGTCACCTTTATTGACTGTTATACCGCGTGATATGGGTCTACCTTATGAAGAATAAAAGTGACGTCCTTGAGGCCTTTTGGGACTTTCATCGCCGGGTGGAAACACAATATGGCGCTAAAATTAAGTGTTTTCGGTCTGACAATGGGACGGAGTATACTAATAAGAGGGTTGCTGAGTATTTTTTCACTCATGGAATACTACATCAAACTTCATGTGCATATACTCCGGCACAAAATGGTGTGGCTGAGCGAAAGAACAGACACCTGCTGGAAGTCGTACGGGCGATGATGCTGGCTATGAATGTCCCGAAACACTTATGGGGGCAGGCTATATTGACGACCTCTTACCTCATCAATAGAATGCCATCTCAAGTATTGGACTGGAAGACACCGTTGGAGATGCTTACTGGGGCAACTACATACACTGTTCTACCGAAAGTTTTTGGATGTGTGTGCTTTGTCCAAGATAATAGGCTAGGCGTTGGCAAACTGGATCCGAGAGCAGTTAAATGTGTCTTTGTCGGTTACACGATGACTCAGAAGGGATATGCCTGTTGGAGTTCAGTCGAGCAAAAGATGTTTGTAAGCATGGACGTTACATTCGGAGAACTCGAACCATACTATGGTTCGGATGAAGGTTCAGCATTTGGTGACACACCTAACACAGATGGTGTTCGATGTGAGGGGGAGATAATAAGCCCAAATGTGGTCGTCGGATCGGTTCCGTGTCCGGTTGTAGAAAACTGGACGAAAGGGGGAGAGCACAGTGACTCAGATACAGAGAATGAAGAAGAAGATACATATGTTTCACAGAGGGAGCAACAGACAAGAGAAAAGGAGCTCCAAGTCTACAGAAGGAGACAACAGAAGTCCAGTACTGTGCATATGCCGTGCCTTGTGCCTACTGTACCAAGTCCCTCGTCTACTCCTGCTCCAACTCCTGAAGATGTTGTCCCCGCACTGAATCACTCGAATTCTGATGCGGATCTCTCCGACTCGGATGGTATGATCTCTCCACCACTTATTGCTCCCTTAAGAAGATCTTCTCGCATCAATGCGGGTAAGGCTCCTGCTCGTTTTGATGATTACGAACATGGCATTGCCAACTTCTTGTCTTATTCTAACATTTCTTTGAATTATCGAGCCTTCATTGCATCGTTAGACTCTACTTCGTTGCCCAAGTGTTGGCAGGAAGCAAAGAAAGATCCAAGGTAAAAAGCTACAATGATGGAAGAACTTGAGGCACTGGAGAAAAATAAGACATGGGATGTAGTGTCCCGTCCCGCAAAGTCAATCGGAGGAATCGAAATGCCGACGGCGTTCGGCCTTAGCCTTGCAACGGCTTGCTCGGAGACATCGCTCAGGTGGGGTAGTTTTGGTGAACTCTCCTCATCTTTGCCTTCACGTAATAAATCGTGTTTTCAACTTGCACAAGTTAGGCTTGATAATAAAAGCTACGTATCCACATAGCTAAGGGAATAATCCCGATGGTTTGAATCGAGTTAGAACATGGAAAACGTCCCACGGTCGGCTTAGAGTTGGTGCACGACGTGCTTTGAAAATGACACTCGGTCCTTCGTCCCGTGGCTTGGGAGAAGGAAAGTTGGTCTTCGGTGCAAAAGCTGAGAGTTAGCCTAAGTCATAGGCGTCGCCCGCACAAATGCTTGCTAAAGCATGCACGATCCTGTCCCGCAAGGCTTGGCGTAGCCTTTGCTCGTCCCTTGGGTTAAGTTGTAGGCTTGAGTGAGTTAGGCAAAGTTATGTCGGTCGACCTAAGTTATTCTATGTGCTGTCCCGCTCATTCTGCGGTTGTCAAGATAAATAGTCCCACAACCCCAAGGCCCATCATATGAAGTATGATTTGGGCGATAGCGTTGCGTAGAACACGAGTCGGTTTAGAGGCACGAGCCACGGTTGGTTCAGTGGAAAGTATCCACGGTCGGTCGATACTTAAGGAAACACGTTATGTTCAAGTTAAGTTGGAAGGCTATGCAGTAGCCGTTCCCTGAGTTCAAAGAATGTTAAGTCTAAGCGATGGTTAGTCGCCGAGAGGAAATATGTCGGGACTGTGGTTCAGTCGTCGAGGCAACCCTAGTTTGGGCTCTGCAAAGGAAGTATGAAAAGAGTAAAGCAAAGTAGCTAAATGATGATGATGTGACCATGCATTACGTTAAGTCTAGAAGTTAGCGTAGGCACGTGGTCATGGACAACTTGTCGACAAGGGCGATGGTTCTTCGAGCGGCAGCCCTGGGCCATGGGCACCGACTCGGCCTAGGAAGAACAAAGTATAGTCGAGCTGGGTATGAAGCAACCGGTAGGTCGGGGACTTGCATCGAGGATCGCAACCGACGGTGCAAGGGTCCCGAATGCCAGGCTATGTCCACGATGGCTAGTTAATGCCAGTGACCATTCATATAGATGTGTCGGCATGGGCGACAATCCGCGTGTGTGCCTTTGGATTGGGTTGAATGTGTATGCAGTTAGAAGACACAATGTTTGGGCCTAAGATTTGGCTATAACGAAGGCGGCGTGCTTCGGCACGAGAGGCGGCGTCGAGTGTTAAGTTGTTGGCTTAGAGTTGCATGAGATAGGCTCGAGTTGTTGCGAGTTAAGTCGAAAAGGGCCGTAGGGCAAGTTGTGTGAAGTTACGTTGAGTTATTGGGTACGGCCTCGAAATATGATGCACGGCTGCGTTATCACAACACAAGTATAGGCAAGACTAAACAAGGAGGCACTGCCTCGAAGATATTGAGGCACGAATCGAGTTTATGGCACGACCGAGTCGTTAAGTCCCAGAGTTTGGCACAAAAGACAAGTATAAGTCGGTGCGTCGATAATGCAAGCACGAGAAAGGTCTAGAGGCAAGGAAATGGAGTCCTTCGTATAGTTGCGTCTCTGATTATGGCCGTAAGACAAACACGACCTGATAGGTTAACGTTGTTGGCACAAGGAGTGGTCTAGGCACAAAGTATGAGTTAACGTTGACATGGCAAACACGGGATGGTTCCGATACACAAGTTGTGCTAAGGCGCCGGTCCTAAAACTGATCCTAAGGCAAGAATAGAAAGACAATCGAAAAAGGGTTTATGTTGCACAAAGTAAATGAAACATGTAGGTTTTGTATGGGTGGGCGAGGAGCTCACTCCACCAGTACAGTGGTACTGACACCCACACAGTGTTTCATGTGCAGGCACAGGTAGAAGCTCGTGGCACGGAGCTCGCTTGGATGCGTCGAGGCACGGAGTTCCTTGGCGATTTGAAGCGTGCGCTCGCGTGGATTGAAGACTTATACAGGACATAATGTATGGACATCGCCTTTCAAAGCTTCCGCTGGATTCAAGTATTGTATCGAGAGATGAGAGAGAGCAGAGTGACTTGTAAATGAGAGAAAAGTGAGCACGAGAGACATTGTAATTTGGCCTTGCGCCCACAAATGTAATCTTGTATTCAATATCAATAAAGAGCTTCTTTTGAATAACTTGTGTTCATGTGTTACTTGTTCTTAAATTCCGTTGTATGTTTCAATATTTCTGCTTGGGACTTCTGTGCGACGACCTCGTCGCCGTCGATGAGATCGGCCGTTATGGAATTGCCTTGCACGAGCGCAATCTAGGCTCGTGCGGCATCACGCCTTAGCGAGGACGATCGCTCCTACGGAAGCGGGGCGTGACATAGTGGTATCAGAGCACGGCTTTACGTCCTTGGACCGTCGATTGAATTCTTTAACTTCGATGTTTTCGTAAAACTCTGTTGCTTCCGCAAGTTGTTATCGTTGGTGCGCTCTCTCTCAAATGTCCATCGGCATGTCCATACAATAAGTCTAAATATTTTCGAAAGCTCGTACAAGCGTTCAATCTAACGCATCGGTAGGCCGTTGCCAAATGCGTCGATAGGGCCTTTGTGCCGAACGTTGCAAACTTGACTCGATAGAAAACATGTGCTAACATGTGTGCCCGAATAGTCCTACGTTGACCTTAGCAAGTCGCGTGCATGCCTAATTCGTCCAATGTCGACCCTAGCAAATGAGCATGCAAACTCGAATAAAAGTTCGCACAGGATGGCTATGCACACGGCCTTTTGGCTAAGTTGTGTTTCGCATCGCGCACCTCGACATTTTGGTGCAAACGAGTCGTGAGCGATATTAAGTATCGTTCGGTCGGGAACGGAGATGCACTTGGAGTGTCTATCAATAGGAACGCTATCGGACTAACGCTTAGGCGTTCACGAGAGATTGATTTGGATTTCGAGGAAATAGTACGAACGACTTAGTGCGTCGATGCGACGCGAGCGACTACTCTAGCGATTCGTCGAACGAATCTGAAGGATGTCTTAGCGGATGACGCGAATGTGATTGAGGACTAGATCTTATGGCTTGAATCCGAGTGGTGTATGTGATAGGTTCGGAAAAGAATAAGAATGAGTGTCGACGACTAGTCGAGTGGCTCGAATCTGAGTGGTGTATGGTTCGTCTTGGAAATTGTTCGAGTGAATATTGAGGATTACGAGTAAGCAGCGAGGCGATGCGATCGCGCAAAGCCTTAGAACGCGTCACGCTTAGTTGGTCGTGACTTCGAATGTCCCAAAACGAGCATCTCGTTCGGACAACTTGTGAATGAGCAACGCGAGTAGAAAATGATTCAGAACGATGGATGAAAATGAATGGTCTTGATCGAGGAAACTTAGAGGATCGCACGTGCGATATTGGATTGATACAAATGAAATATGACTTGAGTTTTGAACAACGATCTTGAAACGAGCTTGAGGAATAGCGATCGAACTTGATCTTGAATATCGAGAAAAATTATGGAATATCTAACTCGGACAATAGCATTAGTCGCATGACTCGAAATTGGTTGCAAGGAAGATCGTCAGCTGGTTATGCATATCGTCAATGGTATTGAGGCGTATCAAAGATCGATATGCGGTAACTCGGGGGTACTCTGACTCGACAAATGACGATCGTGCAAATATCATTGTTCCGATGGATGTTATAATCGAGATGTTAAAATGTGTCGAGGAAAGGATAGGCTTGGCTCGAGGATTTTCTAAGTTGAACGAATGACGATCGAACTATCGAACTTGGCTTGGATGAAAACTGGAATGTTTGGATTTGCTTCGTCGACAACCACAACGTTGATGTTCTTGTCTTATGCGAGTGCTACTCCAGCCTCGCACATGCGTCACGTCGATTAGGGCGATCACTCTGCGTGAGCGCTGGTATGGTGATTCATATAGCGGGAGTGGTCGAACTTGCACGGTGCGACAATTTGTGCTTCGATTTGTGGTTTGACGCAAAGATAGACTCGAGATTGAATCGGTGTGCTTGTCGATTGAACTTGAGGATTGAGTAGGTCCAATCCGCGTATCGAGAATGAATGAGTCTAAACTCAAACAAGAGTTACGCTCCGATGAGAATGATTATTCCGCGGGAGCGTTGCGTGGTGATTCACAAACCGCCGTGGATAATCGGACTCGCGTGAGATTGGGGCGCAATGTATTGTCGAGCGAGATGACCTCGTGATCGAATACATGAATTGGTTAGAATTGGTGAATTGAAGGGATTTGAATATACGCAACGCGTGCCGTAATGCGAATTGGGTGATCGTGCTCGATGTTTAAAAATCTGAGTGACGCAAGCTTGGGTAGAAGATCCCGTATGATCGACTTTGGTTTGACCCTAGGATTGGGGTCAGTGTTGGCATTATTGTTTGGGAACTATGATTCCAATCCTGACATTGACTTAGCCTCGAAAAGAAATAACCTAGCGGTTAGGCGAGACGCCCTGTTTCAAGTGTTAGCAATCGGAAGGATTGATCTTGAGGATTGGAATGGATAGATGGCGTGGATCACGAATATAGGAAACCCAGCTCACGAGGCTCGGCTGACATGCATATATTTCAGGGACGCCTGGGTATGTGCACGATGCGACTCGAGTGAGAATGACAAAGTTTCTATCATGCGGCTTGGCTGAATGCATGTAATTTAGGGATGCTTGGAATGCGTGCATGATCCAGCCAAGTGATACGACGAGTTCAAGCAAGGCTTGAAAGATGGGAGTGTGTCGAGATCTTGAGATCGTGTTAAAGGAAAGATTGAAAATAGTACGAGCGTGGCTCGGAATCGAAGGAACGCGTAGGCGAAATGTGTACGATTAAGTCTTAGCCATAGAAATGGTAGGATAGCTTGCCTTCAGGAAAGTCTCGAGGACGAGACTTGTTCTGAGTGGTGTATGATGTAGTGCCCCGTCCCGCAAAGTCAATCGGAGGAATCGAAATGCCGACGGCGTTCGGCCTTAGCCTTGCAACGGCTTGCTCGGAGACATCGCTCAGGTGGGGTAGTTTTGGTGAACTCTCCTCATCTTTGCCTTCACATAATAAATCATGTTTTCAACTTGCACAAGTTAGGCTTGATAATAAAAGCTACGCATCCACATAGCTAAGGGAATAATCCCGACGGTTTGAATCGAGTTAGAACATGAAAAATGTCCCACGGTCGGCTTAGAGTTGGTGCACGACGTGCTTTGAAAATGACAATCGGTCCTTCGTCCCGTGGCTTGGGAGAAGGAAAGTTGGTCTTCGGTGCAAAAGCTGAGAGTTAGCCTAAGTCATAGGCGTCGCCCGCACAAATGCTTGCTAAAGCATGCACGATCCTGTCCCGCAAGGCTTGGCGTAGCCTTTGCTCGTCCCTTGGGTTAAGTTGTAGGCTTGAGTGAGTTAGGCAAAGTTATGTCGGTCGACCTAAGTTATTCTATGTGCTGTCCCGCTCATTCTGCGGTTGTCAAGATAAATAGTCCCACAACCCCAAGGCCCATCATATGAAGTATGATTTGGGCGATAGCGTTGCGTAGAACACGAGTCGGTTTAGAGGCACGAGCCACGGTTGGTTCAGTGGAAAGTATCCACGGTCGGTCGATACTTAAGGAAACACGTTATGTTCAAGTTAAGTTGGAAGGCTATGCAGTAGCCGTTCCCTGAGTTCAAAGAATGTTAAGTCTAAGCGATGGTTAGTCGCCGAGAGGAAATATGTCGGGACTGTGGTTCAGTCGCCGAGGCAACCCTAGTTTGGGCTCTGCAAAGGAAGTATGAAAAGAGTAAAGCAAAGTAGCTAAATGATGATGATGTGACCATGCATTACGTTAAGTCTAGAAGTTAGCGTAGGCGCGTGGTCATGGACAACTTGTCGACAAGGGCGATGGTTCTTCGAGCGGCAGCCCTGGGCCATGGGCACCGACTCGGCCTAGGAAGAACAAAGTATAGCCGAGCTGGGTATGAAGCAACCGGTAGGTCGGGGACTTGCATCGAGGATCGCAACCGGCGGTGCAAGGGTCCCGAATGCCAGGCTATGTCCACGATGGCTAGTTAATGCCAGTGACCATTCATATAGATGTGTCGGCACGGACGACAATCCGCGTGTGTGCCTTTGGATTGGGTTGAATGTGTATGCAGTTAGAAGACACAATATTTGGGCCTAAGATTTGGCTATAACGAAGGCGGCGTGCTTCGGCACGAGAGGCGGCGTCGAGTGTTAAGTTGTTGGCTTAGAGTTGCATGAGATAGGCTCGAGTTGTTGCGAGTTAAGTCGAGAAGGGCCGTAGGGCAAGTTGTGTGAAGTTATGTTGAGTTATTGGGTACGGCCTCGAAATATGATGCACGGCCGCGTTATCACAACACAAGTATAGGCAAGACTAAACAAGGAGGCACTGCCTCGGAGATATTGAGGCACGAATCGAGTTCATGGCACGACCGAGTCGTTAAGTCCCAGAGTTTGGCACAAAAGACAAGTATAAGTCGGTGCGTCGATAATGCAAGCACGAGAAAGGTCTAGAGGCAAGGAAATGGAGTCCTTCGTGTAGTTGCATCTCTGATTATGGCCGTAAGACAAACACGACCTGATAGGTTAACGTTGTTGGCATAAGGAGTGGTCTAGGCACAAAGTATGAGTTAACGTTGACATGGCAAACACGGGATGGTTCCGATACACAAGTTGTGCTAAGGCGCCGGTCCTAAAACTGATCCTAAGGCAAGAATAGAAAGACAATCGAAAAAGGGTTTATGTTGCACAAAGTAAATGAAACGTGTAGGTTTTGTATGGGTGGGCGAGGAGCTCACTCCACCAGTACAGTGGTACTGACACCCACACAGTGTTTCATGTGCAGGCACAGGTAGAAGCTCGTGGCGCGAAGCTCGCTTGGATGCGTCGAGGCACGGAGTTCCTTGGCGATTCGAAGCGTGCGCTCGCGTGGATTGAAGACTTATACAGGACATAATGTATGGACATCGCCTTCTGAAGCTTCCGCTGGATTCAAGTATTGTATCGAGAGATGAGAGAGAGCAGAGTGACTTGTAAATGAGAGAAAAGTGAGCACGAGAGACATTGTAATTTGGCCTTGCGCCCACAAATGTAATCTTGTATTCAATATCAATAAAGAGCTTCTTTTGAATAACTTGTGTTCATGTGTTACTTGTTCTTAAATTCCGTTGTATGTTTCAATATTTCTGCTTGGGACTTCTGTGCGACGACCTCGTCGCCGCCGATGAGATCGACCGTTATGGAATTGCCTTGCACGAGCGCAATCTAGGCTCGTGCGGCATCACGCCTTAGCGAGGACGATCGCTCCTACGAGAGCGGGGCGTGAGCTGGTTCTATTACCCAAAGGGAAAAAAGCTGTGGGATACAAATGGGTGTACACAGTGAAAGAGACGCCAGAAGAAAAAGTAGAGCGGTACAAGGCGAGGTTGGTTGCAAAAGGATTCACACAGTCATATGGCATAGACTATGATGAGACGTTTGCCCCAGTAGCAAAATTGAGCACCGTGAGAACTCTGGTCTCCATTGCAGCGAACTATGGGTGGAAGCTGTACCAGCTGGATGTGAAGAATGCCTTTCTTCATGGGGACCTGCAAGAAGAAGTATACATGGAGCTCCCGCCAGGGTGTTACGCGACAGAATCAGACGGAGGGACGTCGCAAGGAAAGGTGTGTAAACTGAAGAAGTCGCTATATGGGCTCAAGCAATCTCCTCGAGCCTGGTTTGACAGATTCAGAAAGGCTGTTACAGGCATGGAATACCGTCAAACAAATACAATCATACGGTCTTCCTCCAGCATGCAAGAGGCCACATCACTATACTTGTTGTATATGTGGATGATATAGTAATAACAGGTGATGATGAAGTCGAGATCACTAAGCTGAAGTCAAAACTCGCGAAGGAGTTTGAGGTGAAAGATTTAGGAGCGATGAGGTACTTTCTAGGTATCGAAGTGTGTGAAGGCGAACAGGGAATTGTTCTATCACAAAAAAAATACACACTAGATCTGCTGAAGGAGACAGGGATGCTGGGATGCAAAGCAGCCGTTACTCCAATTGACCAGAAGAGTAAGCTTGGAGCAGAAGCAGGAGAGCCTGTTGATCGTGAAAGATATCAAAGACTTGTAGGAAGATTGATTTATCTGGGACACACTCGCCCTGATATCTCATTTGCGGTGAGTGTAGTGAGTCGCTACATGCATGATCCAAGAAAGGGTCATATGGAAGCAGTATTTCAGATCTTGAGATATCTGAAAGGAACGCCGGGAAAGGGGCTATGGTTCAAGAAGAATGGACGTATAGAAGTTGAGGGATACTGTGATGCAGACTGGGCGAGCTGCATAGACGACAGAAGGTCTACCACGGGATACTGTATTTTTATAGGAGGAAATCTGGTCTCATGGAGAAGCAAGAAACAATCAGTGGTAGCACGGTCGACAGCTGAAGCAGAATACAGAGCAATGGCTCTGGGAGTGTCAGAGTTGTTGTGGGTGAAAGCATTGCTGACAGAGTTGAAGCTGGATAAGGGAGCACCATTGCGTCTTCTGAGCGATAGTCAAGCTGCAATAAGTATAGCTAACAATTCAGTTCATCACGACAGAACGAAGCACATCGAGATTGATCGATTCTTCATCAAGGAGAAGCTGGAACAAGGGATACTGAAGATTGACCATGTCCGCTCAGAAGAACAAGTTGCAGACTGTCTGACTAAGGGTCTTAGTTCATTAAGTCTGTCGAAGCTATGTAACAAGATGGGGATGATCAATATCTATCGCCCATCTTGAGGGGGAGTGTTGAGAAACAATAAGGGAACTTTTAGTCCCACATCGGAATATGTAGTATGTAGAGGAGCTAGACTCCCTATAAGTAGTGAAGTAGTCTATCAATAAAATTATCCAACCATTATTTTCTACAATAATAAACCACATCATATCAAATAAGCTTATGAATATTCAATATTTGACAAAAAATATATCAGAGCATAGCCGCCACTTGCAATAGAGTTGCAATGACAAAACCAAACACGGGAACTCCGAGGAGCAAAACCCCCCACTTGCAATGGAGTTCCTCTCCCTTTCTCCTGTAGGTGAGAAACGAATAAATGAGGACAATAACTAAAAAGTGTCAAATCATATTCACTTGCAATGGAGTCGCAATGACAACCGAAATAAGCACACTAACAAAGAGTCCACAAAAACTATCAAATATGAATTTTATAGGTACATGAAAACAATGATGCACTTAATTAACTATTGTGCGCGCGCGCGCGCGCGCGCGCACACACACAAAAAAACTAACTTCAGCTATAACCAAGAACTAAGTTGGAATTGTGGAGGAAAACTGAACAACTCAGCATAGAATTACAATGAAATGGGAAGGAGCTACCATAACTATTCCTTACATGAACTGAGTCAAGATATTCAACTGCAAACCCAAAATATATACTCAGTGTTGGCAGATGTACATATTGTTACATGCAAACAACTTGAAATTTGTCGATTCAACCTTTGCAGCCCAACAGGAGGAATTGCATATGCATGTATCACTAGTAAGGGCAATGAGGTGTCCAACCACCAAGCAAATATTACATGGCTCAAGGCAAACTGATCCAAAGTAATGAGTCGGTTTGTCACTAATAAAGCAAGGTTAACCTTCCATATTTATTATGGAATGTAATGGTAAAGTTGTAGAAAATAAGAAGGTTAGGAAACTATCGTTATTTTACGACATTAAAAAAAAAAAATTCAACCAACACGTGTAGTCTCAGTTAAATCGTGTCCTCCACATGCGATTTTTAGCCGGTCGTCAGTTCACTTTGGACTCTTCGTGCGGATCTTGCCCGCACTGACTTTATCATCATCGGCCCACACGCACACCCCACGCACTCCAGAGCTCCACAAGACGGCCATGACGTCTTTCAACGCCCGCAGCTCAACGCCCGCAGCTCAACGCCTCGTTTCGCCGACGACGTCGAAGGCACCCCCGACGTATTCACGACGCCTACGACAGCCGATGCCATCCAGCCACCCGTTCTATGCGCACGACGTCCTTATGACGCCGCACGACGGATCGCATGGTCGGCCGGTACGACATTTAATAGCCTCAGGTAGTTAGATGTAATCCTCTAGAGGTACACAGAGGCATCCTAGTGTATGGCTGTCTAATTGACAGGGGATGAATCTAGGATGAGACCAGGGGGATGGATCCAGGAGTCAATTGGGTGGGTGGGGGCAATCACAAACTTAAAAAAAATAAAAATAAGTGAGGTAGTTTGAGAAAAGACCATTTTTTTTGGCCTGTGGTGTTTTAAAAAATTCTTGAGGAGCCATCCAACCCACCACATCCCCTGACTCCATCCATTGGATGAGGCCAAACAACAAAAAGACTTGAAACAACTAGAACACTAATTTGAGCATTTCGAAACCAACAGAGAAGTTAAGGCATGAAGATTAAACTAATTTATAGAACATTCATAGATCAATGCTAGAAGACAAGGGATGGGTAGGATGGAAAGTGAAAGGTATGAGCTTATTAGAGCTTAGAAGTATGAAGAGAGAGAAATCAATGGGGGTATCATATGTCAAAAATGCAGTGGAAGGGAAAAAAAATGTAATATGCTAAAGTAGAGGTCCTAAACTATAGTGCCAATGAACTTACTCGATACAAAGTTATGGCATTGCTAATATGACATGGAAGGAACTATGAAGGAAGCATTTCAGTATACATGTATTTATTGGACTCAGATATATTGCATGCATAGCCTGCTGGGGGTAAATTTCAATATTTCCCTTCTACAATGGGGAGTTAGATCGTATTGGGCGCGTGTGGAAGCATTTTGCCAATCCACCTGATCAAAACCAACCCCGTCTAACGGACACCAGGCACAAGATGAAGACAAGTATATGGCAGTGACTTACGTCACCTGGACAAATCTCAATCTTTAATAACTCAGATGAAATTACAAGATTGACATAACTCACGTTGAACCCTTTGCCCTAATATGTTCAACCCATCACCACTCTCAAGAAAAAAAACAGAAGATTACAATTGAGATCACTCAGCAACCCATAGCAATCTTCCTAACCGAAGTTGATGACTCCTTGATTAGATCTTCTTTTTTCTTCTGTCTTGGATGGTGAAGTCCTAAGAGCAAAATACGAATTTTTTCTTAGATTTTCTTGTGGATAAGTACTCCGAATATCTACTTTGTGCTGTGCTTTGTGCCTCCACCCTCACCCTATATAGATAGGATGAGAAAATCATATTCTAGTCATAATAAATTTCCTAAATAGGAATATTATTATGCCTAAAATATTCCATCAACATCCTACTTGAGATCATAATAAGATTTCCTAAAATAAGAATTCTATTATATCTAAAATAACACAACACCAATTATGGGCATCCAAATTTAATCAAATCAAATATTTAACTAGATTTGGATTCCACAAATATGTTGTTACCAAATTCAGACTGGACTCTAACAGATCGTTCATCTCCGTCACGCTATGAAATAGTACAGAACTCTCTTACACTATGCTCAGTTCTTTCTCTGTAACTCTGAGCAGAGGAACGTAACCCAATTAGTCAGAAGAGATTCTGATCATATATAGGCCACCCTTAGTTGATATCGCTGATCTTGCTAAACCCAACATTCATAACTTTAGATTTCAGAATTTATGGTGTGAATATCCTGAAACTCGTGATTTAGTCTCTAGCACTTGCAGGGGCGGAGCCAGGATTTTGGAGTAGGATGGGCTAGCTAACAGATTAATAGTTACTATAAGACACTAAATTTAAAAATTCGGTAAAGTTTTCTTTATAAATTCGATGATAAACTTTGACATATCATTTTCAAAAAAAAATTAACACATCCATTTTGCAGATTCTCCAAAGACATAAAAGAGTAAATCTTGATAAAACTTCTTCACATAGTACCCATAAGACTCAAAAGACCATTTTCAAGAAAATCTTGAAAGAAAAGTAAGGACATTACATGCTGACATTCACAATAATGGCACATGCATGAAAAGATTTAATGTCAAAACAGAAATTCTAGACTGCGATGACATCTAAGACTGCTAAAAAAATATTTTCATTAGAACCAGGGTGCAGCCTAGCAACTTTGGTTGAAAGGATTGCTCTAGTTTCTCAGAAGGCACACATTCATCTTTTTCAATATAACTTGTACCTGCAATAAACATGTGTCTTCATTTGTGAATTAGGGCTGTCTTGTTTGAAAATAATATCAAAATTGCAAGTTTGCAACTAACAAAACAGTGACGGCTAGTTCAAAAGCAGAAGTTGTCACATAACAGTAGGAAAATTATATTTGAATGAATGAAGTTTCATTGTTGGTGGGCCAAGATATTGGAGGAAAAAAAATGATGTCAGTACCAAGCACATTGAACTATCATGTAAAATTTAGTAATAAGATGACAATAATTTCTATTGCCATATCAGATGGTAGCTGTATTGCAATCCTAAACATGACTAATGCATGGAAACATATAATGGTTTTTAGTTAAAAAAAAATACTGCAACCTTATCTTGATTCTTTTTACCTCATAATTAAATAAGTTAATTATCTGTTACCGACTTCTTCGTGCTTTTCTTTTAGTTACTCCATTGTATCCATGGGAACCTCATCACTACTCAGAAAACTTTTGAAATGGTTATGGTGAAAATAATGTATAAATTTCCAGACCAACCCAAGTGAAGTATTTTTTTTTTTTTTGGAAAGGAAAGGTGAAGTCTGAAAGAGGTCACCAAGTTGGAAATTGGGACTCGGCTGGCAGCTTGGTACCTTGAGCAATACCTCCTTTCATTTCCAAAAAAATAATAATAATTGACATTTTTTTTGGGGTTGCACTGGGCTACAGCCCAGTGCACTTTGAATGTGCCTCCGCCCGCTGCACTTGGCGAAATCCTAGCAATGGCACGGACACTGATTTTTTTTCCAATAATTTCCATGTTTTTGGGGGGCTTTCTCGAATCGGAACAAAAGATACCTTGGCAGACTTGAGCAAAATCTTCTTAAGATAGAAAAGGACATTACTCATTATGAAACTCTGGACTGTGATGATGTTTTACATCCTAGTGATTTTCCTAAACTTTGTACTCTTTACAATCATGCTAATGCTATATCTAAGCAAATTGGTACTAAATTGTGGGATAAAACTAATTAGTTTGTTTGGATTAGAGATGGCACCAAAAATACTAAATATACTACCATAATCTTGTTACTCATAGACGTAAGAAAAACCTCATTTCTGCCAATGTTGAGTATTACAAAAAGAATGTAAGATAACGCCTTAGAGCATCATTAGTAGTTGGGACTCTCAAATGCAATTTGGGGCCCATAATTTCAAAAAAAAAGGGTAAATGTAGAATGGGTTGGATTTGTATGAGAATAGTAGGAAATGATTAAGTGAGCTCCGGTTCTAAAGATTGTGTGGTCAAAAATTAATGTAGGAAAAATGATAATATAAAGTATAGAATCTAGAAAGTTGGGCTCCAAATTGGGACTTATTATTCAACAAAACGAGTTCCTACAATCTAGAATATATAAATTGGAAGGTCCAACCCTTAGTACCTATGGGTGGGATGGGACCGAAATTGGGATTAGGGATGAGACTTATTATTCTACAAAATGAGCTCCTACATTCTAAATCTAGAATCTAGAAAATGGGATGGGCCTTACTGATGATGCTCTTATGAGTATGTTGATAATAATCTGCCCCCTATGAATCATATAATGACACAATTTCTGATTCTTTCTCCACTAATGAGAATCACAGTGTTATCTCCTCTTTTAGCAATGGCAAAAGCCCTGGCCCTTGATGATTTCACAGTTGAGTTGAGTTCTATAAAACTTCCTTGACCACTATTAGTGAGTCTTTCATGCTTGCCCTTGAACAATTCCATCCCTTGAACAATTCCATCGGACAAAAATCCTCCATCAAGACTGGACCAACACTTGCATCACATTCATCCCTAAGATTAACAATCCCCAAACTGTGGCCAACTTTACTTAGACCTATTTCTCTTTGCAATGTTAATTACAGCATCCTGTCAAAAGTCTTAGCCAATTGTCTAAAGCCTTATATACCTTCTATTCTATCTCCAGAGCAATCAGCTATGCATAGGAAATACATCTATAATACTAAAGTGAAAAATCTTTATATTATGATCAAAATTGATATTGAGAAAGCTTTTGACAATATCTCTTGGAAGACTATCCATCAAGCTCTTATTGCTATAAAGCTCCAAAATCATTTGATTGATCTTATCACGAGTTGTGTCACTACCCCAAAATTCTCGCGCCTTATCAATGGTCAGCCCTCATCCTAATTTAGAAGCAACTGCGACATTAGACAAGGAGATCCTGTCTCTGCTTACCTATACATCAATCCAAATTCTTACCATTACGTTGAATCAAGCTAGTAATAACTGTGAGATTTGCCCCTTCAATCTTAAAGGTAAATTCAAGCTACCCCATCTTATGTATGCTGATGATATCCTTTTATGTAGTCAAACCTACTAAGAAGTCTTGTTCCAACATTATCAAAATTATTTTTAACAAAAATACTATTTGGCTTCCAAAAAATTTGGGTGATACCATCTTCCATTATGTGACATATGACATGGCTGATGACATGACAGTTGACATGACAAAATTAAACATTAAAATTAATATTAAAATTAACATTAACATTAATATTAATATTAATATTAATATTAACTTTAACATTAATATTAAAATTAATATTAACTTTAAATTAAAATTAGCATTATTAACATGAATATTAATATTAATATTAACATTAACATTAATTTTAACATTAACATTAAAATTAATATTAACTTTAAATTAAAATTAGCTTTAACATTAACATTAACATTAACATTAATAATAAAATTTTCTGGGTAATTAATTTTTTGGGTTAAAGCATGACATGTCAGCTGCCATATCAGTTGCCATGTGAAATGCCATATAATGGAAGATGGCATCACCCAAAAAATTTGGGAGCCAAATAGCATATTTGTATCTTTAATGACTTTGAGCATATCAGCAATCTCAAATTAATTGCAACAAATCCGATATTTACTTTACGAAGGAAACCGCAAGTTTTACCAAACAATCGAGTTGTAACCAACTTAGGATGAAGGCTGACAATTTTCCTTCTTAAATACTTAAAGACCTGGATTTTCCCATCCAGAGTTCCTAAAGAAACCAACAATCAGATTATTCTCTCCCTTTTTAATAGACTTGCTTCCTGACAAGCAAGGCATCTTTCTCAAACTGGAAGAACCACCCTTATCAAATTTGTCTTCTCCTCTATTCCTATATTCGATCTTGGAAAACTTGGATCAATGAAAAAACCATCAATATCGTTAATAAGCAGATCAAAGCCTTCTTTGTAACCACACTGACCATAGAATTGTTCACTGGATATCTTGGAGAACCCTTACCCACCCGAAGAACTGAGGGGGTCTGGGTTTTAGGAACCTTTCTCACACTAAGGTCTCGTTTGGTACACTGTAATATTATCTTATCGTAATGTAATCAATTTTTTTTTTAATTATATTGTGATTACGATTACATTACAACGAGGTCTAAAGCGATTACGATTACATTACAACGAGGTCTAAATCTGCCCTTCAGGCTAAGCGGGTACATGCTTACTTAAAAATTCACGACTCTATCTGTAATAAAATTGCTACTACTAAATACGGTCAGTTATAACCTTGGGCTAACAAGAACAAACCTAACATTTCTTGGTTGATCGAAACTGTTTTGCTACTCTCTCCCGAAGCATATGGCTTCTTTTCTGAAAATCATCGGTAACAAAGGGTGTTTATAAGGGTACTTCAATTTTTACTCAAGGCTAGCCCATTTTAAACTTTGTATTATTTACAAGTTTGTCATTGAAGAAATTGATTAGGGCTATCCCACTCTTTGGTATAAAAGTCACTTTTTCTATTTTTTTCCTCTTCTTCCTCAACCCATCCAAGAAGAAGAAGAACAACAACAACAACAACAAAAAGAAAAGGAAGAACAACAACAACAAAAATGTTAAACCCTAATATATTGGTGGAAATCCTAATATTGTTATTTCTAATTTTTTTTTTATTTCCAATTTCGATGGCACCCAAAGGCTTCTCATAATATATAAACCCTAATATGGGAGGAAACCACAATATTGTTGTTCAACTAGTGCAAATAAGGACTGTTCAATTTTTCGGCATTCCTACAAACTGAATGGACTGCCAGAAAACTGGGCAGTTCTAAGTCACAACATGTGAAACAAATGACTGCCCATTTTTTCGGCAGTCCTTACTGTATGTAGTCCTGTCCAGTTTTCTGGCAGTCCTGAATACAGTAAGGACTGCCAGAAAAATGGGCAGTCCTTTGTTTCACATGCTGTGACTTAGGACTGTCCAGTTTTCTGGCAGTCCATTCAGTTTGTAGGACTGCCAGAAAATTGGGCAGTCTTGGTCGACACAGAGTTTTCTCGTTCGTACATACTTGTGTTTAATTTAAATGGGTAATTTTTTACTCCGAATATAGTTTAATTCAAATGGGCTACAGACAATTGAAATAAACAATGTAATGGATGCTTGAATTTTTCAAATTAATTTATAGGATTTTGGAAACAAATAGAGAAAGAATTTGGGTGCCATCGATCTTCTTGAGAAGGAAATTTGGAAGAGAAGAGGAAGAAGAAGAGAAAATTTCTAGGGTGGAAGAAATTTCTAGGATTTTCAAATTAACTTCTTGCTTGGAGATGGAGAAATGGTGGAGGAGAAGAGGAAGAAGAAGAAGAGAGGAGTTAGGGTTTAGGAAGAGAGAAAAATTTTTTGCAAATAAGAGAGAAATTTTGGGTTTGGGGGATTTCACTTTGGGACAGCCCTAGATCAAAAAATGGGCTGTCCTGAGTAAAACACAAAAAAATCTGGGCTAGCCCTGAGTAAATTTTGAATTGCCCTTATAAATACCCGTAACAAATCCTACATTGATACTTTAAGGGTCAGCTTGGATTGAGTGTGAAGAGAGTTAAGTGAGGGAAAAACAATCCTTCTAGGTTTGAGGGTAGGGGTTTAGGAGGAGGAGTCATAGAGGATTAAGTGAGGGAAAGTTTAACCTTGCTTTGTCTAATTTTTTCACCCCCCCCCCCCCCCCCCCCCCCCCCAAAATCGGGAGTTAACAAGGGGAAGTGAGGGCTTCATGTTTGAAAAGTCGTAAATGTTTCTTGTTTTGACAAGTTTTAATTAAAAACTCAATTAAATCTAATTTTATACCACATGTAATAAGGATATCTTGATAACTATTGTATTTTTATTAATCATCTTCCCACTCAAAACCTTCAATCCAAGTAAGAGTTATTAAACACACCTCACTTAACTTCCCTTCAGTTAACCCCACTTAAGTCTGTTTTTTCCCCTCAATCCAAGAAAACCCTAAGGGTCTGTTTGGTAATGATGTTTTTGCCGGTTTTGAGATATTTTTGAACCGACTATTTATAAAAACCTCTGCTTGTTAATTTTTTTAGGCACTGATTTTGGTCGGCTAAAAAAACCCCAAAACCAATGTTATATAATTTTGGGTGGTTTTATAAACACCACAAATCGGTAGATTTTGAGGGATTTTATTATTTTATTCTATTTATATTTCACCAAAAATATATAATCATAACTACTAATACCCTACCCTATTTAATTTTATTTGTGTAAAAAGCTTTCAGAACCGTTCGTTAGTGAATTACAAGCATGGATTGGACTGGTTTAAAAGCCGCTACTTAAAAACCACCCAAAATCGAACCCCTCATAACTGCTCATAACCAGTACTCTAAAAAAAATCTTATAACCGCTACCTCTACAATTGCCAAGCATACCTTAAATGTCTCCCTATCGCCATCAAGCCTACTTTCATTAATGGTGATAGAGATTCATAATTATCCCAAGGCCAAAGATTATTGCTAGTAAAAGCTGGAACCCTTTTGTTCTGAACAAATCTCTGTCTCCAACAATTGGATGAATAATGCCCAAGTTTTAGCGACCACTGGATCTGCTTACAATATGACACAAGCTAATACCTATGTCGATAATGTTAGAGGTGCCAGGGAGGATGGAAGCATTACTGGAAAATCAGCACAACACCTAGAGTGATGCAACTTTGTTGGAAAGTTCACCACATGACTGACTCCCTACTAACACAAACATGGTAACATGGTTGCTTCACGATTAGCAGAACCTAAGCCATGTGCTCTATTGTAGTTCGAAGTCGGACTCATGTTACTGTTTAAAATTTCAACTAATCGACAATATTCAGTGTTAAACCATCTGTTGGTGTCTTTGAGTTTGATGAAATGGTGTTAGAAGGGGTATTGAATAAGCAATGGTGATAGAAGGGAAATTGAATAGAGAGAGGTTGGAAGTGGTGGAGGTGAGCCATGGAAGACAAGGGGTAGAAGTGTTGTATATTTTGTTGAAAAATATACAACACTTCTACTTTCTTGCCTCATTCTTAACCACACCTCCACATTCTATGGCATACTTTCACTTATATAAAACCTACAACTCCACTCTAAAGGTATGATCCCTTCTTCTTCTTCTTTTACCATTAGAAAAGCTCCTCTTCTCAGATCTACTCTAGCTCTCACCAGTAATGGCTAAGCCCTTTGCATTGTTGTTGTCCACATGCGCAACTGCGCATAGCATTCCCTCGTCGGCCCCTACGCTTGTGGATCTTGTTCAATTTTCTTTTCTGGGAAAAGCTAAGTTCGGATCACTCTCGAAGATGTGTGCAGTGACGATAAGTCGGTAGCACGGGGTGTTTTATCTCTAGGAAAATTAGAGAACACGTCTGCACATAGACTTCGAATAATCTCTTATTTTTCTTACACAACTTCCCAAGAGGCCGCTAACTCTAACCTTATGTTAATTTTGTTTACAGAAAATCAATGTAAAATTCCAACAAGAAGAAGGTCGAAGCTGAAATAGTTTTAGGTAAAATTCGAATAATCTCTTATACCGTGTAGAGAATGGTAATTGAGAAGATGATATTTATGAATTATCATCATAGATGTACATGGTTATACATACATAAAATGATAATTGAGAAGATTTACTCATGAGTTATCATTATGTACATGGTTATACATTCTGTAAATAAATCCCAAACATAAGAAATTAGTTGTAACAAACTATCTAGAAAATAAGTCTTTAGTTATTTGTTATAACTAATAAGTTTATCTGTAAGAAACAAATTATAAAACAAGTCTTTGGTTATTTGTTATATAACCACTAAGTTTATGTTGATGCTCTTGCTCCTTGACATGAAAAGAGCTTGCTCTCAACATGTTTTGTAAAGTTTAGTCCCACATTGAAAAAGTACCATGAGTTATCTCAACATATATATGAGTATGTGTTGTTGGGATATGCACGTGGGGTGGTGACTGTAGCACCCAGTTTCCTAAATGAGGGTAATTTTGAAATTTCGTGTTTATAATTATTTTAATAATGATATTTAATTCATGATATAATTTTTGGTGATTTTAAATTATTTTAAAATTATTTAAATCAATGACTTGTGGTTTTGACGTTTTGCTAGTGAAACCCTAGAGACTGTTTGACCTAGAGCCTAACCATGTGATTATGATATTTTAATGTCATTTTTGGCCTAAGAATATTTTTGCATTTGACCTCTTTGAATTATTTTGATATTATTTTATTATTTATGATATTGTTTTGGGATTATTTGAGTCGGGTTCGAATTTCATCTCAATCTGACTTGTAACGGAGACCCGGGGGTAGTTTGACTCTAGTGGGACCCACACACTAGTTAGGCATGGCCCACATGATATTAATTTTAGTCCACATGATAGAAATATTTTAGTTAGAGGTTAGACTAATTATTATGGATAAGGTTAGTGTGATTAGAGACTTTAGAATGACTAATTTAGCCCCAACCAATTAACCATTTTTCTAATACTCATAGAATAGGTTAGTGGGGGCATTTTGGACCTTACCATAATAGGATAAATAGTCCCATATGGCCAGCCACTTTGGGAGAGGATAGGCTCAAGTTCATTTCATTATTCTCATCCACACTCTCTCTCTCTTGTTCATCCCCAAATTCCTAGAGAGCAATTCCTAGCAATTTCTCCACCAAATCCTTCCATTTTGCCACCAAATCTTCTTCTTTCCTTCTCCATTCTAGCCAAGGAGGAAGCTACCCAAGTTTGGGAGGATTCGGAGCTCGTTCGTGTCCTTTTGGAATCTCTACGTGTCGGTGTCGCTTCGGGAAGGCTTTTCTTCGATTCGATCTACCGGGAGGTATAAATCCCTTCTCCTTTTCATTTCCTCATGCATATAGGTCTATTTTGAACCCATAGGAATGACCCCCATGGTTGTATCTCCATTTGTGTCCATTTCGTGTCCATTTGGAGGTCATAGAAGTGTCCTTTGTGTTGTGGTTGTGTCCATGTGGGAAAACCCCAAATTTGGACACACTATGTGTTGTTGTTATGTATGAATGAATTATTACATGTTTAATCTCATATTTTTGTATTGGAGATATGTTCTATAGTGTCTCATATATATATATATATATATATATATATATATATATATATATATATATATATATATATATATATATATATATATATATATATTAGTGTAGAGAGTGAGTTCTTGATATATTATGTTATATACTTGTGTTCTTTTGTCTCAAACTATCCAAATCCGTCATAATTTTTATCCACGTTTTTAATTTCAGCCCTAACTTAGAAATGACATAACTTCTACCTCAAAGCTCGGTTTAATCTTCCGTTTTTTTAAAAGAAGCGTATTGAAGTTAGCTTTCCAAAAATATGTGTTAATAGGTCTAATTCTTTCTGTAACTTTCTGGAGAATTATTTGAGTGTCAGTTGTACGAAAGACAAACGTGTTCTCGGTGTTTTCGCGATTCCGGAAGTTTTCGGAAACGAAAACGCGATCCGTTTGAAGTTTCGGAAAGCTAACACATAGATCTATAACATACTTTAATCCTAGATTTTAATTCATGCTGAGATGGTACAGTATTGATTATTAGTAGGAGTTACTATTCGGTATATGCATTGTGTGCACCCTTGTGTGTAATATAATATTCTATTTGATTTTAACCCATGTTAATGTATATACATTATGTAATTAAATAGAGAATGCAAGCATGAGTAAATGTTTAAATAAATGATGTATGAGGTGTAAGTATCCTATCTAATGTAAGCATGTATAAGTATGGCTTGTAATGAATATGTAGGTTCCATAGTATGTAATGTATGGTGCATATAGTGGTACAAGAGAATAAATGAATGATAAATGAATGCAAGCATGAATGTAATGTAATAATAGATATAATGTATGCAATATACAAGTTAATGAGATGTAATGTTCTATGTTAACACAAATTCTATATTACCTCATGTACCCCCTTACACTATGTTGACACTATCACACTTGACACATTGTTCACTTACACTTTGACACTCTTTTATATGTATACACTATGTATGCCCATTTAACCCTCACTTGCCCCTTTGCTATTTTCACATACACACACATAGCCTTTTAAATAAGTATTTATGAATACAGTTAACTTAGCTATGTATGTATATTATATATATGTTAGCATATTGTGTTGTAATATATAAGTTTATATAACCATTTGAAATGCCATGATTATAGACCTAATGTTGAATACCAATATATGCATGTGTATATATGTGTAGACATATATAGCTTAAAGTAATAGATTACCTAGTGTATATCCAATATGAATTCTTGCCTATTTGAGTATTGAATAATTGCATGCTATATAGAGTTGGGTGTATGTTGGCTTGTATAGCCTTGTATTGATGTGTGCTTGCTAGGATAGTCTTGGTTAGGCCTAGTAAGACTTGCTGGGTTGGGACATGACCTAGTTGACGTAGTTGACTAGTGCAGTTGACCAGAGTTGACCAAGGGTTGACTTTGGCCTAGTTTGACCTAGATTCATGTAGAATGCATTGTAGTGCTTTCTATTACCCTTCTGGACATGTTGTGACTTGTGCTGTTCTAATTAGGAGCCAGACACCTCTCCTCGGACAGTATCTTTACCTTGGACATTCAGATATCAGGCGAGTACATTCTCTGATCATTTCATATCCTGCTTAGAATTATTTTCTGCATTAAATTACTTTACTTGTACTGTCACGTTGGTCACACGGGTTGGTACTATATGGATCCCTTCTTGAGATGTTATCCTTAGGGAGCATCGGGTACTACATGTTCTGTGCGTTTCACTTACATGTCGTATCACTATGCTTCACAGGTTCTTCGATCACTTGTGACATATACTCTTATGATCACATAGTCTCCTAGAATTCCCATTTTTGGGACTACTATGTACCACCCTTCGGGGGCTTATCACCTTTCGGAAGCTTACCACCCTTCGGGGGCTTATCACCTTTCGGAGGCTTATTACCCTTTGGGGGCTTATCACCTTTCGGAGGCTTATCACCCTTCGGGGGCTGTTACATAGTATCATAACATAACCTGTTTGGATCCTTGTGTACTGATTGGGGGTACGGGAGAGTAGAAGTAGACATGTGAATAATACCCAAGTAGTATCTTATCAGAATCTCTTCCATAGTGTCTTATCAGAATCTCCTATGCCATTTACATGTCTATATTGTACTCTGACTCACTAGCCACATGTTAGTTCTCTATTTATAGTAGATATTTCTATTACAGCTCTCTCTCTCTCTGTTTACATACATCATTTCTTTCAGTACATGTATCTTACTTTACTGCATGATTATATTTTCTAACCTGCTAAGAACTGTTGAGATGTGTAATGTGCTCGCTCCTGTCCTGACTGGACCTGTTGACAAATTTTACAGATAGCCTGGAGGTTGCCTGCTAGCCTAGAGGAGACAGTAGAGGTTGCATAGATAGCTAGGGTTTTTGCTTATAGTTTATTTTCAGTCATCTTGAGTTGTATTTATGGATTACTGTATTTGGATTTTGAGATGTATTCTGAGTTTGTATCTTAGACACTTAGACTTCTATCTGTTGTATCTCTTTTCGATTTCATATTTTATCTATCTTCCTTTATGCTCTACCTTAGATATGATTGAGTTTACATTCTGCTATGTCACCCCCATTCGGGGAGTATAAACTGTTTAGTCTTATACAGTTAGATGCATTGAGACCTAGGACAACGTTCTACCGCCGACACTGCGGCGTAGGCTGGGCGTTGTTACGTTCTCGTGCCCTAACTCTAGGGTGCGGGTTATGACACATTTTTAGTGGTGGCCCATACAGGTCGAGATTCGTATTAGTGCGATTTCGTAGTAGCGCAACGACTTAGTTGTACTACTACGAGCCTGCTATAGGATATATAAATTAAGATGTTAGGATGAGAGGATACTCAATCACTATTAGGATTCCTTAAGAGATTCCTAGGATGACCCTTGAGAATCTCATTTTGAATTCCGATTTAAACTCCTTTTCCTTGTTTTGATTCACCTTTTTCCTTGATTTGAATTTGATTTTGTGGATTCATTGTGGAACTTTGAATCCTGGTATTAGTTGATGATTTTGATAAAATTTTGTAGTTGTTGATTTAATTTTGTATTTAGATTAATATTTTCAAATCCAAGGTACTCAATCACACTTAGGATTCTTTGAGAGATTTCTGGGACGACCCCTGAGAAACTCATTTTGAACTTCAATTGGAATTCCTTTTCCTCTTGTTTGGATTCACCCTCATTCCTTGCTATTCAATTTAAGCTTGATGGGTTCCTCTCGTTTGAACCGATGAGAAGGAACATATCTTCATTATTCTTTCTCGCGCATTATTCCCTTGCATTCTTATTTACCTCTTATCTTAAACTCTGTCTCATTATATTAATTACCCATATCTTGTCGTCCCTACCAGATGTACTTCGAAACCCTTGAATCTTCATATCTTTTGCATGGGGAAGGCTAAGGAAGTGACGTAAATTATGTAGCTCAGAGAAGACGTAACTGGTTATTTTATGATGATCTAAAGGAAATCAAATGTGGAGTGTTCCATATGGAAACTTGAGATAGAAATGTGGTAAAGGTCTCGAATAGAATAAGGAGATGTATACTGCCAATCTGAAAACAATTACATTTAGAGAAATTTTGGGTTTATGAGATAGTTTATAGGTGTATTCAAAACTAATGAGGATATCAGAGGTCAACCTAGTTTTGAGAACTTAGAAAATCTTGGTTATTGATTCTAGGAAAAACTTTTACTCTGAGGCTATGTAGAAGGTTAGTGATGGAAAAGAGAAGTTAATTGTGTTTAATAAGAATATTAAACAAGATGTTGCGAGGAAATGACTAGGGATAGAGAGAACACAAAGTTATGGAAGTTTAGAGATTGTTGTGAAATATTTTTAGGAGAATAATATTCAAGGGTGTATGTCGAAGAAAATACGGAAGTTGATTTTATGATGGAAGATAAGTTTTGTAAGGCCTAGAGATTTAAATTAAATAATACGAGGAGAACAATTTGAACAAGTTCAAGGAATTCGTAAACGGGATTTAGAGGTTTTGGGTCAAATTTAAGACAAGGTGAAAGAACTTGGAAATTTAAATAAATAGTTAATGTTGATTCCTAAATGTGAGGGCTGTGCTTCAAGAGTGATGTTTGGAAATTGGAAATTGCCTACGGTAGTCATGGTAAGGGTTTAAGTAAAGGTTAAATTTTCATATGGAGACTGGTGAGGTAAAGATATGATTGGCAAGTTATGACCAGATGAACTTAAGAGTATCAGAAGCAGATGACTAACTCGATCTTCATTATTTTTGTGCATTAATTACCACCTCTTGAACTTCCACTTTCTAATTGAGATCCTTGACGTTCCTTATCGTGACTTTGATATTCGGAATGTAATACTAGCTGTTACCCTCCAACAAATCTTATATGCAAGACCTAGACGAGCTCACCTTCGTGTAGGTATATCATGTCCCACTAAAACCCGTCTTCTTGTACTCTATTTTCTTGATATGATTTTCTGGTCAACTGGCTAAACTATAACCTCTACCATTATACTAAATTTCTTCTTATTTCAATTAGAAATCCAGCCTTGACTCAATTCTTTCGACCCGACATGTTGTCACGCCCCAGAACCAGAATAATGGAGAGCGGGGGAATGACTCAGCCAGCTATGTATTACGGGTAGATGAATACCGTATATACGATCAATGCTGTCTACAAGACGAGGGGGGTGCATACTACATGAAAGTCTCACTATGGTCATTTCACATCTATTGTCTCAATCATTCAAATAAGAAGCGGGAATAGAGAACATGTGAGATAAAGCAGTAATGCGTCCCAAACGCTCTATCAAAATGTTCTTGATATCTGGCTTTACAAAACATAGCCAGATTGATGTAGCAAAAGTATACACAATTGTTATCAGCTGCAGCCTGACTTTAGTTACAATTATGCAAAAGTAAGTACAAGACAATCCGACCAACATGTCGGTGCCAAACGACAAAGTATAAAGTAGATAACAAAACGAGCGATGAAGTAAGAAACCCACTCGAGTCCTCCTGCGATCATCCCTCTAGTGTTGACCATGTTGGAGATAGAAGTAAGCTGGATCCTCGGGGACCGGCTCTAAATCTGGCCATGAAAAACCAGAGAGGTTAGACCTCTAATAGCAAGTACCACAAGGAAGCACGACATGAGAACTAAAACCAGTAAGTAAGAGAATATAATAATAGGTCTCTGCTTCCCACTAGGATTCACAAAACATCACGACACTTCGAACCAACCTCCCAACCAAACAAGGACAGAAGTTAGCCCGTCATGTCCTGACATTCTGATCATCACAGTTAGGCAACAGAGTAGGTACAGTACACAAACAAATCATCTTGAACGGCCAATCAACTACTACGGCTTGCTATTGTGAGTCCCAAGTTATCATGGAATTATACAATTAGGGGTTCCTCAGTTCTTACTATGTGCAAGCAAGGCTAGTCTATCCAATCAATCAATTGCGCCAATCATGTAGTTAGACGAGTCCCAGCGGGACGCTCGCCGCTATAGCATGTACAATAATATAAGCAGATACTGTTCCCTGCCCGTGTGACAGATTTACAGTATCTGTGGGAACCAGCCGGCCCGTCGGGCACTTAATAGTCCCAAGGGGGCTGCCATGTAAGAACTCGGGAATCCATTCTCTCTATGCCATCATTATTTTATTTAACTTAATAGTCTCTACGTTGAGTGAAGTTCCATGCCGTGGATCATGGTCATTCAAATGAGTACTTTCGTAAGGGGTACGATATACGCAACTCTACAACGATACCCGTGCGGCTAGGTTGTAGGTTTTACATAGCGTAATGTAACAATCAAATCTGACCACGAAGTAATCATGCCTTGACCATAAAGTACACATGCTGTTTTTGTAAAATAAATAATTTAAAGCCTGCATGTGCCTGTATGCCAATATTCGGGATTGGCTAATCGAGTACAATAGTTCATTACATGAACGTGTCTCATTCATTTCATTCAATAAGACGACTAGCCAGTCTCTTAGTTCTAACTAGGAACGCATGATCAATTTTAGTCAAGATAAGCATTATCATCAATGGTGACAAGGCATGAAAGTCAAATAGTATTCAGTGGAGTCAAGTCTACGACTCTCAGGGTTTAATTCCAGTCAATCGGGGTATCTATAACTCAATTCACGACACATGGTACATCCCACGTAACAATCTATATTTAACAGAAATATCAACATATTATGATTATATCAAGTTTATGCAAAAAGACGTAAGGATATAAAATGGACGTTAAACATCTAATAAAATATCAATATACAGGGCTATAGAAGATCCAGGATAAGCAGGCTACTCTCATGTCAGCCTACGCTCATGTCAGCGTACGCTCAGGTCAAGCTACGCTCAAGCCAGCGTACGCAAGTCATACGCTTCCAAAAAGACAGCGTATGAACTCCATACGACTCCTGACCATCCACGTGAGCGTATGCAAGTCATACGCTCCCAAAAGGTAGCGTATGAACTCCATACGACTCCTGACCATCCAAGTGAGCGTATGCAAGTCATACGCTCCCAAAAGGTAGCGTATGAACTCCATACGACTCCTGACCATCCAAGTGAGCGTATGCAAGTCATACGCTTCCAAAAAGACAGCGTATGAACTCCATACGACTCCTGACCATCCAAGTGAGCGTATGCAAGTCATACGCTTCCAAAAGGCAGCGTATGAACTCCATACGACTCCTGACCATCCAAGTGAGCGTATGCAAGTCATACGCTCCCAAAAGGCAGCGTATGAAAGACACACGCTACCTAAAAGGTAGCGTATGGACTCCATACTGCGCTACGCTAAAGAGCGCGCACAGTTCAGTGACGCAAGCTAAAAAGCTAGCATACACTGCTTACTGTCTTCTCCAAACAGCAAGAACTCTATGGTTGCACCCCAAAGCTTCAAAAGTCCATAACTTGGTCAAAACAAGTCCAAATCCAACTTTCCAAAGATCTAAATTGGGTAGAATAAACTTCTCTACCACATGGAACCATCAGAACTTGAAAAAAAGAAGTTTGATAGATCAAAACCACTAAACTCTGAAAATAACTCATTTCTAGATCTACAAAAATTAAGACTTCGAAATAAAAAATGCCAAGTTCTAAACTCTCTTAGGATCTTGCGAGGAAGATAAATGAACTACAAAAGCATGGGTTCTCATAGGGAGCATGTTGTACTTGCCTACGGTTTGGTAGGTGGAGAGAGTAATGAAGAAGAAGAAGAGTAATGGTGAGAATGAGAGTTTATGAGGAGAGAGAAAGAGATGTAAGCTTTAAATAGAAAAGGGGTGGTAGGTGGGAGTTGGGCCGGGTTCAATGGGTCGGGTTGTAGGGGATCCAACCAAAGCCAACCCGAATCCAAATAAGCAAGACTAAGGCAGGGAATAAAAGCAGAAAATAAAGTACAGAAATAAAATTGCAGAAAATATATTAACATGAAAATTTAAAGAGCAGATTAATAGATTAACATGAAATTAAAAGAATTTTAAATACAGGATAATACATGATAAATATTAAATAAATACACATGAGTTGTACATGTATAAAATACGCATTCTGGGAATGGGGAGTGACATCTCTACCCTCCTTAGAAAAATTTCGTCCTCGAAATTTCAAATCTAAGCAGGATAGAAACATCGGGGCTAAACTAATCTAAGTACAAGCAATTCAATCAAGCAATCATTTTACAATGTCCTTAGCAAGTAATATATCTATACTTAACAATCTACGATATTAAGCAATTCTACCCATTAGGTGATAAGCATGAGGAATCAAGACAATCAAGGTACACAGAAAAAGATATACCTTGTGAGTCAAACAGATGTGGATACCGTGATCGGATATCATCCTCACGTTTCTACGTTGACTCTCCCAAAGAGTGATGACCCCAAGCAACCCATACAAGGTTAATTGTTCGGTTCTTGAGTATCTTCTCTCTTCGGTCCAAGATGGACACAGGCTGCTCCTCGTAAGACAAGTTGGTACCAACAACCAATTCAGAATGATCGAGGATATGGCTTGGGTCCGATACATACCTTCGTAACTGAGATACATAAAACACGTCATGTACCTCTCGTAACGAAGGTGGAAGGGACAAACGATAAGCAATATCGCTTACCCTATCAAGAATAACGAATGGCCCTACGTATCGCGGACTCAACTTCCCGCGAACGCCAAATCTAATGACCCCACGGGTAGGTGAGATCCGCAAGAACACGTGGTCTCCAACGGAAAACTCTAACGGCCTACGATGCTGGTCCGCCCAATGACGATGTCGATCCTGCGCAACTCGAAGTCGCTCTCTAATTCCCTTAATCACTTCGACCGTCTGAACAATCATTTCTGGGCCTAACATTTTTCTCTCTCCGATATCATCCCATGCAAGCGGTGACCTGCACTTCTTACCATATAATGCTTCAAATGGCGCCATCTGGATACTGGCTTGATAACTGTTGTTGTAAGAAAACTCAACTAAGTGCAGGTGGCTCTCCCAAGATCCTCCAAAATCTAACGTGCAAGCTCGTAACATGTCTTCTAAGGTCTGAATCGTTCTTTCTGATTGTCCGTCCGTCTGAGGATGGTAAGCCGTGCTAAATCTTAACTTGGTACCCAGACTATGATGTAAGCTCTTCCAGAAATGCGATGTGAAATGGGTATCTCTGTCTGACACAATACTGACAAGGACTCCATGCTGCCTGACTATCTGTTGCATGTACAACTCTGCCAACTTTTCTGTAGATTGTCCTACTCTGAAAGGAAGAAAGTGTGCTACCTTCGTAAGCCGATCTACTATCACCCAAATAGCATCCTTACCACTTGGTGATCTCGGTAAACCGGTCATAAAGTCCATTGTAATATGCTTCCATTTCCATTTCGGGATAGGAAGTGGTTGCAATAATCCAGCTGGCCTCTGCTGTTCTGCCTTTACTTGCTGACATATCAAGCAACGGGAAACAAACCTAGCTATCTCCCTCTTCATTCCGTTCCACCAGAAGTGCTGCTTGATATCTTGGTACATCTTGGTCCCTCCAGGATGTATAAAATACTGAGAACTGTGAGCTTCTATCATAACTTCTTGTCTGATATCTCCACTAGGCACACATAGATGTGATCCAAACCTAAGAGTACCATCTTCATGAATTCTCATTTTCTTTCTGAGTCCTGACTCACATTCTGCCCTAAGCTTCTGAATCCTTGGGTCTTGTGCCTGAGCTGCCTTGATCCTGCCTACCAAGTCAGATTGAACTTGTAGACTCGCCAGAATTCCTACATCATTAGGAAGTATAACTTCGATGCCCATCTCCTGAAGGTCTTCTAAGATGTGCTTCTGCGTTGTCAACATAAATGCGCCGCCTCTTCTGCTAAGAGCGTCTGCTACTACATTAGCCTTGCCTGGATGATACTGAAGCTCCACATCATAATCCTTGATCAACTCCAACCACCTTCTCTGCCTCATGTTCAGCTCCTTCTGAGTAAAGATGTACTTCAGACTTTTATGATCTGTGTACATCTCCACTCGGTCACCATATAAGTAATACCTCTATAGCTTCAGAGCAAACACTACTGCCGCCAATTCCAGATCATGAGTTGGGTAATTCTTCTTGTGGTCCCGAAGCTGCCTAGATGCATATGCTATCACCTTTCCATGCTGCATAAGGACACATCCAAGTCCTTTACCTGACGCATCACAATATACCGTAAAACCTCCGGGCCCAACTGGCAATGTAAGGATAGGTGCTGATATCAACTTCTGCTTCAGATTCTCAAATGATGCCTGGCATTCTGTCGACCAGACGAATGGTACATCCTTCCGTGTCAAGCGGGTCATGGGTGCGGAAAGTCTCGCAAAATCTGATACAAATCTTCTGTAATATCCTGCCAATCCCAAGAAACTCTGCACATCTGCTACGGTCTTGGGTACTGACCAACTCTTTACTGCTTCTACCTTCTTGGGATCCACTGCTACTCCAGCTCCTGATATGATGTGACCCAGAAATGAAATATGATCCGTCCAGAACTCATACTTGCTGAGCTTGGCATATAACTGGTTCTCTCTCAGAACCTGCAACACTTTCCTGAGGTGGTCTTCATGCTCCTCTTCACTAGCAGAGTATACGAAAATGTCGTCAAGGAACACAATGACAAACTGGTCTAAGTATGGCATAAAGATGCGGTTCATCAAATCCATGAATATAGCTGGAGCATTGGTCAAACCAAACGGCATTACTAAGAATTCATAATACCTATACTTCGACCTGAATGCTGTCTTGGGAATGTCTTCCTTCCGAACCCTCACCTAATGGTACCCTGAACGAAGATCTATCTTGGAGAAAACTCTGGCCCTGCTCAACTGATCAAATAAGTCGTCGATCCTGGGTAATGGGTACTTGTTCTTTACTGTTGCCGCGTTAAGCTTCCTGTAGTCGATACACAATCTGGATGATCCATCCTTCTTCCCTACAAGTACCACTGGCGCTGCCCATGGTGATATGCTAGCTTGGATAAACTTCTTCTCCTTCAATTCCTCTATATGCTGATAAACCTTGGCCTGTTCCGAATCCGCCATTCTGTAAACTCGAACTGATATTGGTTTAGTTCCAGGTGCCAATTCTATGCTGAACTCAATGTCTCTAACCGGTGGTAGACCTGAAAGTTCTTCAGGAAATACGTCTAGAAATTCTTCAACTACCTTCGGGATATGAACTCACTACAGCAAATATGGCCTACAATAGCATGCGCAGAACGCTGTAGAAAGCCTTCTATAGCAGAATCTGTCTGCTATGATCGCCCACGCTATAGTATGTCCAGACATGTGAACGCTATAACATTATAGCGTTCATGAATGCTGTAGAAGATTTATAGCGTTCGTGTATGCTGTTGATGGTTTATAGCGTTTCTGAATGCTGTAAATACTTTATAGCATTCTAGAATGCTGTAGATAGTTTATAGCGTTCGTGAGTGCTGTGGATTACTTATAGCGTTTGTGAATGTTGTGGATTATTTATAGCATTTTGTGAATGCTGTGGATGATTTATAGTTTATTTATTATAGCGTTCATCATATGCTATCGTGGTAGTAGCAATTTAGACATTTTGAGTGCTATAAACCTGCTACAGAATTTCATATTATTTCATATCTGCTACATAATTTCATATTTCATAACCTGTTTTGTATCACATATAAATAACAATAATCGCAAACAATTTCAATCGCAACTTGCATTTCGATCAATCAAGATATAGTAAAGATTTGCCAATGTTTCATTAGAACATTCAAGATGTACAAAAAGTAGTAGTCATTAAAACATTCAAGATGTAGAAAAAGTAGTTGTACGCCAAAATAAACCATTCCATTTACAAAGTATCTGTAGTCCAAAATAAATCATTCCATTTACAAATATCTATAGGCCAAAAAATAGGTCGATCGCCTCTTTCCTTCTAGCAGCTATCCACAACCATCAAAAATATATACGCCAACCTACACAAAATTGAGAAGAAAACACATTATGATATAAAAAATAAGATAGAAATATTTGACACCATAAAAGGAACTAAATACGCAATAGCGAATACAATATGTTCAGTGGCTAAGGAGGCATGCAATGTGTTAAATGTGAATTGCAGGGACAGTAGTGTTATGTAAAGCAGTGTAATACATGAAGTAAAGTGCAAGAAGGTTTTAATGTACGCAGTGGCTAAGAAGGTTTCCGATCTCACTCAAAGATACTCTCAGCATGCTCAACCATTAGACAACTACAGGTTCAAATAGAATAAATTCAATGTACTCGTCCAACAGTCAAGAGGAGAAATAACATTTATTGTACTCGTCCAACAGTCAAGAAGGAGAAAGAAATATAGCCGATACTAAGAAACTTGATAGTTACAATAGAGTTAAAGTTTAATATATAAATTATGGGAAGTCTTGTGCCTAGGCGTACAAGTCTGAATATTAATAGAATCTATCTTTTTTGCTTAAGATTTTTTCAGCTAATGTAATTTTGCTCCAGCTGAAAAAAAAAACTTTACTTTCGTCCGCCGCTGCTTCTCTCCATTAAATGAAAAGAGAAGGAAAAAAACCCATCATGCATTCCTGACAAAGAACAATGAAGTGAGTGCTAGAGGAGAAGGCATGACCTTAACAATAGTGGCATATCAAACAAAGGATACTAATGAGTACGCAACGGAAATGAACTCCTCTCCTTTTATGATTTCTTAAATCCGAGAACCAAACATGACCTAAATATACTTACACAAAAAATCAATGATCGAAACAGTTGACAGTAGTGGCATACAAGAAGTCAGATGATAGTTTCAGTCTCAATATAGATTGAGCAGAAGATATAAAGTTCCTGGAGTAACTGGATGTATTCTTGTTTACTGATGATATAATTTAAGTCCTAGTGTTTTCAAGTGAAAATCTTTGTGAAATCCCTTCACCCAGTTAACATAAGGCTCTCATGTCAGCTGATGGAGAAATGGCGGAGATAAGTAAATTTATTTAAAACAACAAGTCTCAGAGGTTACACATTCTTTTAAATTACTTCAATAGATCATAGAGAACACTGAGTAGAGCATCTTGGAACTATTTACGACCAAACATTCACTCAATACAATGAGGAAGACTAATAAAATTGACCTGAAAGTGAACTTTTCGAGTGTCCTTCCTCAGTTTGCAAGAACATCATGGCCCGGAAAGGAAAAAATGGCAAATTTTCTTTCATCTCCATTATCCCAGCTTTGTACACTTGAAGAGAAAGATGCTCAAAGTTTCTCTTTGCTTCGTCTCTTTCACTGTCAGTGAAAAAAAAAAGGAAAATTCGTATTGCATTCTAAGTATGATAAAAAGAAGAGAGCAGTCACATAAAGAAGATTGACAGCATATATTGAAGAATATAACTCAAAATTGATTGAGGCTATAGCAATTAGCAAGCATCATTTTAGCATCACGATATTGCTGGCGAAGGCATTCAGTATTCTATACAAACTCTTTAAGTTTTACTTTTAGGATACAAGTAGTAGCTGTTGTCGCCAGGATTGTACCTGATCGTTTTTATAAAGTAAAAAGAAAAGTGTATATTAAGGCATAGTTGAACCATCTGATAAATATCAATTTGCCCACTTTCTCTTTAAGAACTTCAATATGCAATCAAAAACTGAACCATATATAAATCAATATTAATTTATGTATATCTGCAGAGACATACATATGCAGTCACCTTGTATCTATTTATGGAGAAATGTCATGTCAGACACTGAGACACTGTCTCTGTCATGTCCTTGTCCACAAAATCAGAGGTTATTAGCAACTAATGGGTCAAATTGAAAGTTATTGACAACAATTTGGTAAGCATTTTTTTGGATAAATTATATGACCATGACAGCAACAGTGATAGATGACAGTGTGGTGGAAATGACATTATATTTCATATGAATTTGGTTTATCCCAAATGAAACAATGATGTATGCAACAATTATTTTTGAACATGGATATTAGTATTCAATTACATAACATGATGTATGCAATTAAGACTTCCAATTATTTTTCTTAATTTTCCTTCTTCAACTTGTTCTTAATTAACCAATCCAATCCTTTACCAATTTATGTCACTGCAAAACATAGATTTGTTACAGTAGGCTTAGCATAATTGTAATAAATCTACATAGGTTATCCTAATGAAAATTTTCAGATATTTTATCAGAAAATGCATTGAAATAACCTGAATGGGTATATACAAAGCAGTTAATAGCATCTTAGCTCTCTTAAGTGCACTAAGTCTGATGAAAATGAAGAAACCTTTTCCGCATGATCAAATACTATAACATTACTGTAGAGACCTAAGTGAACATCAGGAAGGTTCCTATCATCCTCAGGAGCCGTGGAGAAATGAAGCTTTTTCTTCTCCACATACCGCACAATGTCATATGAAAAGTATCCAATCCACCCTCCCGAAAAGTAATATGCATATGTATAATCATACATGCAACCATTTGGTTTGCTTTTCAGAATCAGCATACATTTGTATAGGAATAATATTATAAACCATTCCTCATGTGATCATACAGCTAAACATAACAAAATGATGCATAAGAATCAAGTCTCCTTATACATTTCGGCTTGAGCCAACGGGTCCTAACTTGGGCAATTATTCTTATTAAGACAAATATTCTCATAGCCATTCCCAATATTATAAAACTAAAAAAGAAAAAAAGAAACTTCTCTAAGTGTACTAAGACAGTTTGATGTTCAAGCAGTTATTTTGCTCCAATTACACAAGTTTGTTCCTCCGCCACCAGTCAAAAATGTTCAAAGATCCAAATCACTCGGTATAAGCATGTTAGAAAGAGCTTAAAAGATTCAACTCAGACTATATACTTCACATTTTAGCTGTGATGTCACACAGGAAAGCTTCCAGTGTTCAGTTCTGATAAAATAGTCACTAAATCACTATTTAAAGATCAATCCAGCCAAATTTTTACGAGTAAGCATTATACAAGTATGTATGTCACAAGTGCAAGATAATAAGTCCTAGTTTTAGAATTTAGATCAATCAGGCTGTTTTAAGAGCAAAAGCTATGAAATTAACTAACCATTTTGGTGAGGCGTACACGATATTCCCCAGGTAAAGTGAGCTGCAAATAAAGGCGCCCATACAAAAAATATTAACACAGGAATATACATGTGATACAATGTTATCTCCAATTCCAGAGGAGATAAATGGAAAAGGTTGAATAGCAAGTAAATTATATATGGCTATTGTATAGAAGAGGAAAGGAAAGTGCTGCTTCTTAGATAGGATTGAAGGCATGCTCAGCAATTGTATAGAATTGGTTGAAACTATATATCTAACCACATCAACGACGAAGTTCTCTCGAACAGGAAAATATATTCTCAAAAGAAACAACAAGATAATAGATTAAGTGGTACAATTTAACTGGAAAATATTCTGATCCAGTGGAAACAAATCAAGTAGCATATGTTATACAACTAGATTTACAAGCACCCTTTCTGTATCTTCAACCTAAACGTCCTTGTCATAGATCCCTTCGTTAATTGAATAGTAAAAACAAGAACATCTCAACACTAGAATTGAATAGTAAAAACAAGAACATCTCAAACCCTTTCTGTATCTTCAACCTAAACGTCCTTGTCATAGTTATTTTGCTTCTAACAGGAGGTCATGGAGAAAGCAAAGGGTTTTGCTGGAGAATAACATGTGTCAGATGTTTGGGGTCTAATGGAGATGTCAGGCTCATAAACACAGTCTCATTAGTCAAGAACCATTATGCTTGCTGGATGAACAAAAATGATCAAAGAGACTTGCCTAATGGGCAGACACGTTATGTCCTACTACTCTGTTCTTTCAAAGAAACCTGCAGCATCATGTTTGTGTTCATGCAATGGAAGCAGTGATGGCTTGCTGGGAGCTTGAGCTATCTTTACAAAGCCTTACATGTGTCTTCCCGGGTGAAGGAACAGGTGCAACCATGTCTGATGATGACGTTAACCAAGTGGATTTCCATCTAGTAATAATAATTGATGTTGCTAGTGCTTTCGGTAGAAACTTACATTAGAATCATATCATTTCAAAAATGTTAAGGAATCGTTTGCAATCTTAGAAGCTTCCTAAATATTTTTAATTTAATAAGATTATTTAGGTCATCCCTTTCGAGAGTATGACGTAGGCACCTCATTAGTTGTTCCGGGGGACAACTCAAGACCTAACGTGTCCCTAACTTTCATAAAGTTAACATCATAACAACTAGGGAGTTTTGTTTATTTTGCAAACCTTGAGGGGATCATGTGCATCACACCCATAATTAAAATTATTAAATAAAAATATAACCATTTTGACTGATGTTGCATAGAAAAGACCATTTATTCATGAGACCTTGCAATATTTCAAGATACAATGAAGAAAATATAATAACCCCACGAGTGGAACCACTTTCCAACCAACTATTACTCAGTCGTAATGACCTTTGGAAGGCTTCTAAACAATGTTTCTCACACCAAATATTAGATTAAATCCTCGATTTCTTTATAAAAGTTCTAATCACGTGTCAATTGATTATGACATTGCCAGATTGGCCATTACCCAGTGAACTATGATAAAGAAAATCAATTAATAACCAAAAAAAGTGCTTTGTGCACCAAACACTCCTAGATTAAACTTTTACTTTCTTAGTTCAAGCACATTATTTTACCTCAAATTGGAATTTTGAAAAATTAATTTCCCTAATAGACATTCCACTCAGACCCAATCAGGAAGAATCGACCGTCAAACACCCAAAAACTCTCCTAAAAATCGCAGTTTCCTTACAGATAGAAAATAAAGCGAGCAAATCCCAAATACTATTAGCTTAAATCCCTTTTCTTTCCAAATAAAATTACAAGCACATAAAAATTCTGAAATTATACAGTAAATTAACTTGTCTAGAGGACTATGACAACAAAGTAATGAATCAATCACCAAAAAAGTTCTTTTTGCACCAAACGCCTCCTAGAATAAACATTTAGTTTCTACATTCACTTCATATATGGCTAGATTTTTGTTCAAACACAATATTTTTTACTCGAAACTCGATTTCATATAATAATTTCTATAAATCGAGAAGAATCTGCCGCTAAATAAGCATAAAAACCCTAAATATCACATTTTTCGTAGAGAGGAAGAGATGAATCGAGCAAACCCTAACCAAATGAGAACTTTAAGCAAAGTAGCAGTGAGAATTAGGGGATTAGAGAGCAATACCGACGATGGAGATTGGGGAAAAGTTGAAGAACCCTAGAAAAATGTAGAGAGAGAGAACGTCACCTTTGTTGTGACCGCCAACTTAGAGAGGGAGAGTAGAAAAGAGAAAGGGAAATGGAAGAATACGAGAGAGAGAAAGAATGGGAGAATAAAAGAGGGAGTTTGCTGTGACCGCCAACTTAGAGAGGGAAAGCCAAAAAAATTGGCCCCAAATTTTTCGTGGAGAGCTGTTGTCTGGCCGCCAAAAAATTGGCAAAAACTAGCTGTTGTAGCCAACTTTTTAAGAGAAAAAAATCAATAGATAAATGTTATAGATTCTACAGCATTCAGGAAACGCTATAGATAGATATTTTTACAACATTACAGAAAGAACACTATTGTTGATAACATTCTATAGCGGGGACACTTGAACGCTATAAAAAACTACTATTGTAGGTCATATTTGTTGTAGTGACTTCTTCCATTGCCGCTACTACTCCCTGCTCTTGCTGAGTTGCCTCTGACCTGACTAAGGTGAACCTCTTCATGCCTGGAATATCAAAGATATACTCCCGCTACGACAATCTATTGTCGCATGACTGTCTTTCAGCCAGTCCATGCCTAGGATAACGTCAAAATTTCCAACAGGAAATTCTATCAACTGGACGGGTAAGGAATGCCCGCAAACTACAACACTACACGCTAGAATAACTCTACTAACTCCTACGAGCCCATTGCCAGTGAGTATATTCAACCTCCCTGGCAATGCCTCGAACTCTATTCCTAGCCGTGTCGCAAATTGTGCAGATATAAATGAGTGTGATGCTCCCGAATCAAACAATGCTACTGCGAGATATGAGGCGACGAGAATGTTACCTGCCACAACATCTCCCGATGCTAATGCCTCCTCCAAGGACAAAGTGAATGCTTGCCCTCGACCTCCTTGCTGGTTTCCATGTTGCGGCCTAGCCTGGTGCTGCTGCTGGCCCCTGCCTTGATGATGCTGGGGTGGTCTATACTGGTGTTGCTGCATCGGCGGTCCCTGCTGTCGATACATCTGAGCCTGCGGACGCTGTGCCAACGGCCTTACTGCCACTGCTGGTCCTCGATACTGCCCTGCCCCTGGTGCTTGCAGAGCAGGAAACTGCTGCCCTGGTCCTCCTGACCTCGAATTCATGGGACATGTGGTAACCCGATGGTCTGGATTTCCACATATCAGACACAGTCCATTCAATGTCCGACACACATCTCTAGTGTGCCCCATTTTCCCACAATAAGTGCAGCCCGCCGGGGGTTGCTGGTTCTTCCTCTGTTGCTGTTGCTGCTGCCTGGGTGGTGGTGCTGGTCCTCGTATCGCCACATCGTGGATACGAATGCCAGTGGTTGGTGCTGTTGTTCGGGGCGCTGCTCCCCCTCCTCCTTCAATCTGACCGTAGGATCTCTTCTGACCCCCAGTCCTTACTGCAAGCCTCTGAATGGTGATCTCATGCCTCCGGGTTGCCGTCAATATCTCATCAAAAGTCTGGTAATTGTGCCCTTCTATCAATTGCAAGAGCTCAAGATGAAATCCTTGCTGAAACCTCATAGCCCTCTGGCGTTCTGTCGCTACCATCTCCGGGGCAAACCTACTCAATCTGCAGAACTCCGCTGCGTAAGCATCCACAGTCTTTCCGGCCTGTCTGAGGCTGATAAACTTCTGTTGTAGCTCAAACTGCACCACAACTCCATAGTACTTGGTCTTGAATCTTGCTGTGAAGTCGTCCCAAGCAACGGGACGTCTGATACCTGCTTCCTCTGATTCCCACCAATCACGTGCGAGATCCTGAAGTAACAACTTCACCTGATCCACACGTTCTTCTGCCGGTACCTTAGCGGCCGTCAAAATAGCCTCAATGTCCTTAAGCCATGCATCTGCTGAAATAGCAGCCTCCGTGCCCTCGAAACGACGGGGGTTGTACTTGCAAAATCTGGTTGATGCTCCTGAATCTGGCCTCGCCCCTCTTTCCAATGCCGTCTGCAATCCTTGGTTGAGTAGTACGTTCTGCTCTTGCAACTGAGCGTGCATACGCTGCTGGGCTAACATCTGATGTTGCTGAGTAGCCATCATTCCTCTCATGATTTCCAGAAGGGCTGGTGTGTCCACTTGGGTAGGTGGAACTGTTGGTGGTGGTGGAACATCCGGATACTGCGATCCAGCTGCTGGTTCCACGATCACTTCTTCCTGAGTAGCCTCCTGAGTTAGTACTGGCTCTTGTTGCTGACCAACAGGGTCAGGTTGTCCATGTTGCTCCTGCTGTTGTCCAGCTCTGACCGATGCGGACGAAGTGCCCCTAAGAGAAGGGACAAGAGAACAATCAAACGACCGGACATGAAGGATCAATGAAGTCAAAGGATACTGGAATGTCAAGCTAGAGTTGAGAGTAATGAATCATGAGATCAAGGGTAAACATGTGTGATTGAGACATCCTATTAAACACCCCACAAGTCTGAAATCAGACCTGCATGGGCCACCACTAAAACCTTATCACGCCCCAGAACCAGAATAATGGAGAGCGGGGGAATGACTCAGCCAGCTACGTATTACGGGTAGATGAATACCGTATAATACGATCAATGCTGTCTACAAGACGAGAGGGGTGCATACTGCATGAAAGTCTCACTATGGTCATTTCACATCTATTATCTCAATCATTCAAATAAGAAGCGGGAATAGAGAACATGTGAGATAAAGCAGTAAGGCGTCCCAAACGCTCTATCAAAATATTCTTGATATCTGGCTTTACAAAACATAGCCAGATTGATGTAGCAAAAGTATACACAATTGTTATCAGCTGCAGCCTGACTTTAGTTACAATTATGCAAAAGTAAGTACAAGACAATCTGACCAACATGTCGGTGCCAAACGACAAAGTATAAAGTAGATAACAAAACGAGCGGTGAAGTAAGAAACCCACTCGAGTCCTCCTGCGATCATCCCTCTAGTGTTGACCATCTTGGAGATAGAAGTAAGCTGGATCCTCGGGGACCGGCTCTAAATCTGGCCATGCAAAACCAGAGAGGTTAGACCTCTAATAGCAAGTACCACAAGGAAGCACGACATGAGAACTAAAACCAGTAAGTAAGAGAATATAATAATAGGTCTCTGCTTCCCACTAGGATTCACAAAATATCACGACACTTCGAACCAACCTCCCAACCAAACAAGGACAGAAGTTAGCCCGTCTTGTCCTGACATTCTGATCATCACAGTTAGGCAACAGAGTAGGTACAGTACACAAACAAATCATCTTGAACGACCAATCAACTACTACGGCTTGCTATTGTGAGTCCCAAGTTATCCTGGAATTATGCAATTAGGGGTTCCTCAGTTCTTACTATGTGCAAGCAAGGCTAGTCTATCCAATCAATCAATTGCATCAATCATGTAGTTAGACGAGTCCCAGCGGGACGCTCGCCGCTATAGCATGTACAATAATATAAGCAGATACTGTTCCCTGCCCGTGTGACAGATTTACAGTATCTGTGGAAACCAGCCGGTCCGTCGGGCACTTAATAGTCCCAAGGGGGCTGCCATATAAGAACTCGGGAATCCATTCTCTCCATGCCATCATTATTTTATTTAACTTAATAGTCTCTACGTTGAGTGAAGTTCCATGCCGTGGATCATGGTCATTCAAATGAGTAACGATATGCGCAACTCTACAACGATACCCGTGCGGCTAGGTTATAGGTTTTACATAGCGTAATGCAACAATCAAATCTGACCACGGAGTAATCATGCCTTGACCATAAAGTACACATGCTGTTTTTGTAAAATAAATAATTTGAAGCCTGCATGTGCCTGTATGCCAATATTCGGGATTGGCTAATCGAGTACAATAGTTCATTACATGAACGTGTCTCATTCATTTCATTCAATAAGATGACTAGCCAGTCTCTTAGTTCCAACTAGGAACGCATGATCAATTTTAGTCAAGATAAGCATTATCATCAATGGTGACAAGGCATGAAAGTCAAATAGTATTCAGTAGAGTCGAGTCTACGACTCTCAGGGTTTAATTCCAGTCAATCGGGGTATCTATAACTCAATTTACGACACATGGTACATCCCACATAACAATCTATATTTAACAGAAATATCAACATATTATGATTATATCAAGTTTATGCAAAAAGGCGTAAGGATATAAAATGAACGTTAAACATCTAATAAAATATCAATATACAGGGCTATAGAAGATCCAGGATAAGCAGGCTACTCTCATGTCAGCCTACGCTCATGTCAGCGTACGCTCAGGTCAAGCTACGCTCAAGCCAGCGTACGCAAGTCATACGCTTCCAAAAAGACAGCGTACGAACTCCATACGACTCCTGACCATCCACGTGAGCGTATGCAAGTCATACGCTCCCAAAAGGTAGCGTATGAACTCCATACGACTCCTGACCATCCAAGTGAGCATATTTAAGTCATACGCTCCCAAAAGGTAGCGTATGAACTCCATACGACTCCTGACCATCCAAGTGAGCGTATGCAAGTCATACGCTTCCAAAAAGACAGCGTATGAACTCCATACGACTCCTGACCATCCAAGTGAGCGTATGCAAGTCATACGCTCCCAAAAGGCAGCGTATGAACTCCATACGACTCCTGACCATCCAAGTGAGCGTATGCAAGTCATACGCTCCCAAAAGGCAGCGTATGAAAGACACACGCTACCTAAAAAGTAGCGTATGGACTCTATACTGCGCTACGCTAAAGAGCGCGCACAGTTTAGTGACGCAAGCTAAAAAGCTAGCATACACTGCTCACTGTCTTCTCCAAACAGCAAGAACTCCATGGTTGCACCCCAAAGCTTCAAAAGTCCATAACTTGGTCAAAACAAGTCCAAATCCAACTTTCCAAAGGTCTAAATTGGGTAGAATAAACTTCTCTACCACATGGAACCATCAGAACTTGAAAAAAGAAGTTTGATAGATCAAAACCACCAAACTCCGAAAATAACTCATTTCTAGATCTACAAAAATTAAGACTTCGAAATAAAAAATGCCAAGTTCTAAACTCTCTTAGGATCTTGCGAGGAAGATAAATGAACTACAAAAGCATGGGTTCTCATGGGGAGCAAGTTGTACTTGCCTACGGTTTGGTAGGTGGAGAGAGTAATGAAGAAGAAGAAGAGTAATGGTAAGAATGAGAGTTTATGAGGAGAGAGAAAGAGATGTAAGCTTTAAATAGAAAAGGGGTAGTTGGTGGGAGTTGGGTCGGGTTCAATGGGTCGGGTTGTAGGGGATCCAACCAAAGCCAACCCGAATCCAAATAAGCAAGACTAAGGCAGGGAATAAAAGCAGAAAATAAAGTACAGAAATAAAATTACAGGAAATATATTAACATGAAAATTTAAAGAGCAGATTATTAGATTAACATAAAATTAAAGGAATTTTAAATACAGGATAATACATGATAAATATTAAATAAATACACATGAGTTGTACATGTATAAAAATACGCATTCTGGGAACGGGGAGTGACACATGTGATGGTGTTCTGCTTGTTTCCTTAGATGCTTAACCTTGTACCTTATCTGATTACTTGACCCGTTGGTTAAGAAACTTGGACTATGTAATTCCTTTCATCATTACCATCCTTATATCTTGTGCTGCTAAATTAGCCTTAGTTTTGCAAGCTTATCTATTTTCGAGCTTGGTCATGACATATTTTATTGGGTGGCCACCCACTAACATATTGTCTAATCAGAACCGGTACATGATGGTCTGATCAACCTATTGCACTTTGGTTCACTTTTTTTCATGTATCAATCTACGAGAATGGAGACATAGTTAAACTTGACCCTAGAGTCTCATTCGCGACAGCCTTGACAATTCTCCTTGAAATTTTTTCATCGCCTATGAACCTCGTATTCGTACTCAGCCGAATTAAATTTAATCATGACCTGAACCTCCATCATTGGATGCTCGTACTCATACTTTGATTTCATTGATTTTCCTTCTTGCCCAAATCTTGTTTTATCCCGAAATTGATCAACTTAGATCGTGTCAAGACAAAAATCTATTTATGATTTGTTGTGCCTAAATTTTCAATTTTTGCCATTTTATGGAATAGTAACCTTTTAATAATTTCTTAGTTGCTTGTTAATGACCAATTTTTATATAGGATGGTGGACAGCCCTACAACCTTGATGATTGTTGTTCCCTTACCTTCCCAATTAGGACACCCTAGATTGTTTGTGTGTTGATACCATAGTACTGTTTTGACCTAGAATGATTAGTGTACCTAGGTGAGACTTCCAACTGCTACGGTATGCCCTGACCTTGTATATTATTCCTTCAAATTGTATGATTTAGATAAAAAAAATTAGACCTTGATTGTTGGGAAATATGGACGTCACTCCATTAGTATCAGTTGTAGATATATATGGGTTAGTCCTTGATGTGGGGATGTGTGTCTATAAACATGTAGCTTAGGAGATTTAGGAGAGATTATAGTATCAGCCTTGATAGGATATACTAGTCTTTTGGTGAGTATAAATGTGTTATGAGAGATAGGGGCCTATATGTCTTAGTAATGCATCGTTCCTATAGTAATAGAATGTACTAATAGATGGTTAATAGGAAGATAATAGTTTGAGCATACCTATAGCCTATGATCAGTTCCTTTTCATCCTTAGTTAAGACCACTTTAAAATAGGTCTAGTCCCTTGGATATAGGTTCCAGTCCATATTCTATTGAAGTTCTATTACCGCCGTACAGCAGAGCAGTATTGGAGGTATTCCTAGATTGACACTTTTTAGATGTCCGTTTATTATTCCAGTGTTAGGAAGTGTTACCTTATATATTGGGTAGGTTAGAGGCTCTAGAAGGAGTACTATCGATCTTAAATTTCGAGGACGAAATTTTTCTAAGGTGGGTAGAGTTGTAGCACCCAGTTTCCTAAATGAGGATAATTTTGAAATTTTGTATTTATAATTATTTTAATAATAATATTTAATTCATGATATGATTTTTGGTGATTTTAAATTATTTTAAAATTATTTAAATCAATGACTTGTGGTTTTGACGTTTTGCTAGTGAAACCCTAGAGACTGTTTGACCTAGAGCCTAACCATGTGATTATGATATTTTAATGTCATTTGTGGCCTAAGAATATTTTTGCATTTGACCTCTTTGAATTATTTTGATATTATTTTATTATTTATGATATTGTTTTGGGATTATTTGAGTCGGGTTCGAATTTCATCTCAATCTGACTTGTAACGGGGACCCGGGGGTAGTTTGACTATAGTAGGACCCACACACTAGTTAGACATGGCCCACATGATATTAATTTTAGTCCACATGATAGAAATATTTTAGTTAGAGGTTAGACTAATTATTATGGATAAGGTTAGTGTGATTAGAGACTTTAGAATGACTAATTTAGCCCCAACCAATTAGCCCTTTTTCTAATACTCATAGAATAGGTTAGTGGGGGCATTTTGGACCTTACCATAATAAGACAAATAGTCCCATATGGCCAGCCACTTTGGGAGAGGATAGGCTCAAGTTCATTTCATTATTCTCATCCACACTCCCTCTCTTGTTCATCCCCAAATTCCTAGAGAGCAATTCCTAGCAATTTCTCCACCAAATCCTTCCATTTTGCCACCAAATCTTCTTCTTTCCTTCTCCATTCTAGCCAAGGAGGAAGCTACCCAAGTTTGGGAGGATTCGGAGCTCGTTCGTGTCCTTTTGGAATCTCTACGTGTCGGTGTCGCTCCGGGAAGGCTTTTCTTCGATTCGATCTACCGGGAGGTATAAATCCCTTCTCCTTTTCATTTCCTCATGCATATAGGTCTATTTTGAACCCATAGGAATGACCCTCATGGTTGTATCTCTATTTGTGTCCATTTTGTGTCCATTTGGAGGTCATAGGAGTGTCCTTTGTGTTGTGCTTGTGTCCATATGGGAAAATCCCAAATTTGGACACACTATGTGTTGTTGTTATGTATGAATGAATTATTACATATTTAATCTCATATTTTTGTATTGGAGATGTGTTCTATAGTGTCTCATATATATATATATATATATATATTAGTGTAGAGAGTGAGTTCTTGATATATTATGTTATATACTTGTGTTCTTTTGTCTCAAACTACCCAAATCCGTCATGATTTTTATCCACGTTTTTAATTTCAGCCCTAACTTAGAAATGGCATAACTTCTAGCTCAAAGCTCGGTTTAATATCGCGTTTTTTTTAAAAGAAGCGTATTGAAGTTAGCTTTCCAAAAACATGTATTAATAGATCTAATTCTTTCTGTAACTTTCTGGAGAATTATTTGAGTGTCAGCTGTACGCAAGACAAACGTGTTCTCGGTGTTTTCGCGATTCCGGGAGTTTCCGGAAACGAAAATGCGATCCGTTTGAAGTTTCGGAAAGCTAACACATAGATCTATAACATACTTTAATTCTAGATTTTAATTCATACTGAGATGGTACAGTATTGATTATTAGTAGGAGTTACTATTCGGTATATGCATTTTGTGTACCCTTGTGTGTAATATAATGTTCTATTTAATTTTAACCCATGTTAATGTATATATATTATGTAATTAAATAGAGAATACAAGCATGAGTAAATGTTTAAATAAATGATGTATGAGGTATAAGTATTCTATCTAATGTAAGCATGTATAAGTATGGCTTGTAATGAATATGTAGGTTCCATAGTATGTAATGTATGGTGCATATAGTGGTGCAAGAGAATAAATGAATGATGAATGAATGCAAGCATGAATATAATATAATAATAGATGTAATGTATTGTCACCATCCGTACCCAGTGTGAGGGCACGAGAAGTAACGAACGCCCAGCCTACGCCGCAGTGTCGGCGGTAGAACGCTGTCCTGAGTTACCATATCTAACACAATCTAACCAAGCTATGAATAGAGAGTAAATAATACGTAACTCAATCACAATACTAAGATGGAACAGGAGAATAATCTCAAGAAAGTCACTATAAAGGTATAGGTGTAAACCACCAGAAATATCTCAAGTATAACTCATAAAAGTCTCAAATAGAAAATACAAAGTAAAGTACTAAGTCTCAGCTAGACTATGGGCAAGTCCTCAGCGACTGTGGGATCCTCCTGTGGGCCCACGTCGCCAGTGTAATTTAAGCCAATGCCAGAATAAGTAGGACAGTACTCCTCATCATCACCTGTAAAATTTTCAACATGCCCAATCAGGACGGAACGAGCACATATCTCTCACAACAGTTCATATCAGGAATGGACATATAAAGCAAGCTATAGAAGACTATACATGAATCGCTGTAAAGAGAAATCAACAGGAAAGAAGATATAACTGAGGTATAAATATGGTAAATAAAGAGTATAACCTTCTACGTGAAATAGAGCATGAATTGGTTATGTAAACAGCTTGGGTTACACATGGATACAACTACGGAAAGAACATGGATAACAACTACTGGGGATAATGATCACATAACCAACTACACTCTCCCTGCCCCCAACCAATACACAAGGATCGAAGCATGTTATGTTATTGCACATGGATAACAACTACTGTATACATGGAGCTCATATGGTCATGAGTGTACATGAATAACATATGAGTGCACATAGATAAAAGTGAATACATGGAGTACATGATGAACATGATAAAGTACATGAAACATGACATACTCGATGTATCCGAGGGGATAACATCGCATGAAAAGATCCATAGGGTACCGATCCGTGTGAACGTCGTGTCAGCATCAAGTATACTAGTCTATAACAAGAGTATACATCCAAAGAAGCATGAAAAGATCAGAAAATGTACTCGCCTGGCAATCCGAACTGCTGATGATGAAAAGTGACTGGACTGGAGTAATACGATCCTATTTAAAACAACCACATGTCATAATACAGTCTAAAATATCATAAAGAAAGTCTTCCATGCAAATTCTACATGATTTGGGTCAATCTAAGTCAAAGTCAACCTTGGGTCAACTTTGGTCAACCAAGCTAGTCAAACTAGGTCAAAGTTGGTCAACTAGTCTACAAGTCTATTTTTTGGTCACTATTAGTCCTAAACTAATTAATCACAATAAACTTGGCATTACAATTTCTAATTGACACTCAACTAACTAAACTGGACATACCAATTCTTATCTAATAGTAAACTGAACTCTAGTAATCCTACAATCAAACCATTCATATATACATCACAAAATTCAGATTCCTCCCAAAGCTACCATAACAAATTCTAAGCTAATCAATCAACCAACTTGGCTAATCTAAACTAATTGGACTTGGCACTCCTGAAATCAATCCCACATCAACTCAATATCTGTCATAAGCCATTACCTATTCTCTATACTCCTATTTCTCCCAACACATAGCACACACACATAGACACAACTCAAAATTAGATTTCTAATCTAACTTCAACAACCCATCCTAACTAAACTTAGCTTGGCATTAACAATTTTAACTAACAGCTCACTACTTGGCCTTTACCCATCCTAGCTAACATTGAACTAACTGTCATTAACAATTCCTAACTAAACTTGGTATTTGGACTAATAGCTAACTACTAACAAAACTTAAATCAGTTAGATTAATGGTCACCTAAACAGGTATAGGTGAACACCTATCCTTGATATCCCATATAGATACCTAGGAATCCCATGCTAAGCCCAAAACCTCTACCACAACCTCTCCATGATGCCCACTATATGTAATCACATAGAGGGGATTAAAGGGGACCTGTAGGTTCTGTTTAAAGCAGGAATTATATTGGAAAAGAAAACTGAAACTGGGACCAAAACTGAACTGCTACTTGATATCAAAACCAACTCGAACACCCCTATCCAATATGCAACCTAGTAAATATTCCTCGATATGGTCATACAGGTCCTGTAGGTTGAGTTATATACAGAAACTTATATTCGAAATCAGAGCAAAGGAAAAGGGAAGAAACTGAACAGAAAACTGGAAATCATGAAGAAACCCGATTTCGAATACAACCTATCTCATTAAATAAACTAACAGGAAATCTCCTAGATAGGTTTAATAGGATCTGTGGGTTTGTTTTACTCAGACAAATCACACTCGAACTAATGGGAAGAAGTCAATACCTGAAACAGAAAACTGGGAAATCAAATCTAACCCGATACTCAACATCAACACTCAACTCAAACTCTCGATGCTATAAACTAATAGGTATTACCTAGATAGGTCCAATAGGGTCTACTGGCTCTGTTTAATACATGAATTATATAGGAAAACTGATGGGACAAAGGTTTAATTCATTGAAACCTTAAAACTGAATCTAAAGAAAAACCCTATACTATAAGCCAACCTCAATTCGATCACAGCATCCTCCTGATGCAAACTAACAGGTAATCACATAGGTAGGGTCAAATATAGTCTGTAGGTTCTGATTTGATCAGGAATTACATTCGAAATAATCAAAACAAAAAGGAAAACTGAAACAGTAAAAACAATTCTGAACCTAAACTCGATACTCAAAACATACAACCTAACATGATCTAAACATCCACGAAACCTCAAGATAATCAAAGACCAAAGGTTGGTAACGTGTCAAAGGTTTAGACATGAGGTGTAGGTGCAATCGTGTCCAAGAAAATAGGACACGAAGTGTCCTGGACACCAATGAACCAAAATTGAAACTAAATCATCGTGCACGCGTGTCACTCATCCTAGGGCTCGACACGGAGCGAAATAGGACACGTGGTTACTCGTACATGTAGCCCAACTATAGGGCTACACGACCACGTGTCTGCACTGGTCTCTCGCCATGTGTCCGTGTCGCACGAAGTGCGTATCGGACGCGCGTTCTTCACGCGCGCGCGACAGTGCACGCCCCGTGCCGTGTCGATTTCTACCTCGATACTCTATGAAACCTCACCAAACTTTACGAGCACTATGAAAGACGTTGCCCCTACCTACAACCCAAAAATCACATGTCGAGTCGCTGTGTCCAGCGAGAACGGACACAGCAGTAGCAGGGCACGCGCGCGGCCCTCGTGCGCGCGTGCGTGTCCTATTTTGGGACACGAAATCGAGTCAATTTAATCAAGAACCTAGGGTTTTGGGATCCCTACATCTAGGGCTATCGATTCATGAAGTTAGTTTACAGAATTAACATAATCGAAATCTAAGAGGAATTTCATCGAACACCCTAAAACCTAATCCGATACGTGTCCGATACACCTATCAAACGGACACGAAACCTAACCAAACTTCATGGGTAGTTCTAGGGTACCTAGATGCATGCTAACATGAAGAAAAATCAGAAGAAACTATGGTGTTTGGGTGTTTACCTATTGAGAGTTAAAGTATCAAAGAAACTGACTCCTCGATCGATGAGACGACCAGTTTCCACCGAGCAAACGCCTCCAACTCCTTGCTAACAATGCTCCAGCAAATTCTCCTCCTTCCCACGATCACAACGCACTTTGTTTGGGGTGAAACGAAGGTCGGATGAAAAAGTTAGGGTTTTGGAGAGCTGGAAACTAGGGTTTTGTGAAGGGGGTGTCTATTCCAATGCAATGCTTATATAGGGGATGGGGGCTTCCTGTTTTGGCCGGCCATAGGAGTCCTAATAGGGTCAAGGTTGGTCCATGGGTCCCACTCCTCTATTTAAGTTGAGTTTAAGCTCAATTAACAAAAGGCTACAAAGGCCAATTAATTAATTAGCCTAAAAATAGCCAAATGGCTTCTAAATTAAACCAAAGCCTAAAAATAAAATCTAATTAGCTAGATACTCATCATAGGTCATGGTTAGTCTCTAATGTGGGTTTTCTAAAGTTAGACCAAAGGCTAAATCAATCACAAGTCAAAAATATCTAGAAAATCACAAAATGACTAAAATGGCTAAAATAACTAAAATACCCTCATTTTAAAAAGTGGGTGTTACAAGTCTACCCTCCTTAAAATAATTTCGTCCTCGAAATTAAGATGATCCTACTCTTCCTAGGTCAAAACCCCATCAATCATGGTCTCAAGAAAACTTATCTAAATCATGCAGTTGAAAAGAAATTATACAGGGTTATGGCAGGCAATCAGTCTGGAGTCTCGTCTAGTAGTTACTAAAGTCATACTAGATCAAAAGTAGTCATAAGGTATCAAACATACAAATATTATGGTAGGGTACAATAATCATCAAGATAGGATAAGGTATGGGTCAAGAACTCACCTCTACTAGGTCTGGTAGCTGAAACTCTCTCTCCTGGAGGTAGGCCTCGTCTAGGGCAAGTGTAGTAGGACAGTCTCGTATCTTGTGTGCAGCTGACCCACAAAATAGGCACAATCCTAGTCTCTTCCTACAGTCCTTCCATTCGTGCCCAAGCTTCTTACAGAAGGCACAGGTAGGCACTCGCTCAGCTGATCTCTGCTGGACAGGAATCTGAACTGGATAGGCTGGTCTAGGCTGAATGCCTGGGTACTCCTGAGGCTCTGGGTATAAACTGCTCCTTGCTCTCTTGGGACTAGGCTCCTCCCTCGAATGCATGTAATCTCGCAACAATTGGATACTGAGACTCTGCTCTCTCATAAGCTCAGCCTGAAGTCTCTGTACCTCCCGCAAATCCTGAAGAAATCTGTGAATATGAGCTCCAACAGGAATGGCATGGGTATCGCTCCAGGAGGCAAAGGAAGGCCTTCAGTCTCCGGCTGAACTGCAGTCCCCTCCTGAAGGACTGGAGATGGAGGGAAATTCTCCGGTGAGGCTGCTAACACCTCCTGAGCAATAGAAGGGGAAGTTACAATCTCGGTCTCATCCGAAATTGCGGCTGTGCACTGGGGACAAATTCTGGTCATGGGTGCCATTCTGGAAAAGATAAGGATAAATAATAAATCATTGGGCTGTAAGGCAGTATCTCATCCTATATAATTACTGGTGATTATAAATACAACTGAAATTAACCATAAAGTATTAATATTCTTAAAGATGATCAAAATTGAAAGTTTAAAGCACGACTGTCAATAACACTGAAATCCAAGCACACTATATATATATCTACAAGAAATTTTAGTCTCAATATGATCTAAGTTGATCCAAGGGCAAGATGGAGAACGAGGTCATTGAAGTCTAGACACGAGTATCCAAGATTTGAAATCCATGTCACAATTGAATTAATTCAATTGAATAAGGTTCCAACATTAGACGATAAGGGAATGACCAAGTCGACTGGTCGCAATCGTGGGTTTAGAATTCAACACTATTGAAATCCTAAAGGATACTGTGAGGATATAGAATTAAGCCACTATCCTCCTTTTGATAAGGAAGCTAAACGTGATACTCTAGGTTGACCTATTAAATATAGTGCCTTGCCTTTCTGAATTATGTGAAAGGCAAAAACAAAAGAGTTCAAAGACGATACTATTGAGTACAATACGTAGTTCATAGACGATGAAAATAGTTCAAGGAGAATTGCCAAACTGTCGTGGATGAGACAGATGCTCTAGAGTCTCATCCACGTAGAGTAATATATGAAAGCGAACCAATGTGCACTAGGTTGATCAGACCATCATACACCGGTTCTGATTAGACAATATGTTAGTGGATCGCGACCCAATAAAATATGTCATGATCAAGCTCAAGAAGGATAAGCTTGCAAAACTAAGGCTAAATTAGCAACATAAGGTAGTCAAGTATAAGTAAGGGAGGTAATGATGAAGAAGAAAAGAAGTAGTCCAAGATCCTTAACTAAGCTGGTCAAGCAATCAAGATAAGGTACAACGTTAAGCATTTAAAGAACAAGAAGAACTCCATCACATGTCGGGTTGAAAGAATTGAGTCATGGTTGAATCTCGAATTTAAGTCAGAACGTAATTTTAGTATCATGGTAAAGGTACAGGAATAAAGGAAATCAAGTTGAAGCATGAAATAAATTTAATTACGAATCCAGTGAAATAATCTAGGGACACAGTACTAAAGGCGAATACAGTTAAGGAATGATCAAATACCAACGGTTAGAAGTCATAAAAAGATCTGGATTTGAGGAAAGGTTGAGTAGGTCAAGATTTGAGATAGAATCCTATAGTTTGGCAGACGACTAACAACACTAGAGTATATACTACTATCATAGTCATGAGTGACATGGCAATTTGTGTGGAACACTTCTATCTCATTAAGGTTACCTTGGTGGCCTACCTTTACATTCCTTTTAAAAAAAAATTCTAAAAATAATTACCTCAATTTGTATTCATTCTAAGCCTTCCAATCTAACCACGACTAACATTTAAACCCTTTTCATAAATCTCATAATAACTTTTATCTCGTTACTACTAACATTTCCAATTTTAACATTTCAATCCAACTTTTAAACTCCAGAGTTAATGAATCATGAATCCATAAAATTCTATATCACTTCCTAAATAAAAAAAAGACTCCCCAATAATCCTCAAGATAGACACTCAGCTTATCACGACAATCTAGCAGTTACAGCTCAGTATTTTAACGCGCTTATCAACCATAAAAATTTTTTTCTTCTAAGTCATTGAAACATAATCACTACTTCTTAAACCAAAATCCAAATAGATTTTTAAATCTTTAATCAATTGACATGATTCCAAATTTAAAAAATTTCCAAAACAATCGTTTTCATATCTTCCCGATCTTCTAAACCAAAGTTTTTAATATCATTGCTTCCACTTAAATTTAAAATTCAATAATCATATACACCACCACTTGTACGACTCCATTTAATAGTTCATATTGCCACCCCCCTTTTTTTCATTATCAAACCAATCTATATACGTTCAAAGATGTATAATCATAATCCAATATTTCACGAATCACTTCAATTCCTGAAATCAATTTATTTAGATTCTAACTAATTTCCTCCAGTATCAAGATATAATTTTATAATCCTCTGGTGATTACTACTTAGAATCTTCAAGATAAATTTTCTTGGTAATATCCCAACTTACAAACTACTAATCATTAAAGCATCCATTTAGAAAAATGCCCTTATAACTTAATTAAAATCTCCGTGTATCCCAATTCCTTAATGTAATCCTCCTAGCCATGCGTTTGACAATGAGTATATAGCAGTGTAGTCATCTTCCTAACCATTATTAAACACAAGAAAGTAAGAGTATTGGTGAAAAGAGTTCAAACAAGATGCAAGAATCGAGGGAGGAAGGTGGACTAAAGTAAGGGAAAAAGGAATTTAAATCGAAGCTCAAAATGAGATTCTCAAGGGTCGTCCCAGGAATCTCTCAGAAATTCCTAATAGTGATTGAGTACTTTAACTTATTTTTATATCCTACTGCAGGTTGTAATGATACTCTAGTTCGAGTACCACTACGAATCACACTAGTTGTGATTGCGGACCTGCATGGGCCACCACTAAAAACATGTCACGACCCGCACCCAGTGTGAGGGCACAAGAAGTAACGAACGCCCAGCCTACGCCACAGTGTCGGCGGTAGAACGCTATCCTGAGTTACCATATCTAACACAATCTAACCAAGCTATGAATAGAGAGTAAATAATACGTAACTCAATCACAATACTAAGATGGAATAGAAGAATAATCTCAAGAAAGTCACTATAAAGGTATAGGTGTAAACCACCAGAAATATCTCAAGTACAACTCATAAAAGTCTCAAATAGAAAATACAAAGTAAAGTACTAAGTCTCAGCTAGACTATGGGCAAGTCCTCAGCGACTGTGGGATCCTCCTGTGGGCCCACATCGCCAGTGTCATTTAAGCCAATGCCAGAATAAGTAGGACAGTACTCCTCATCATCACCTGTAAAATTTTCAATATGCCCAATCAGGACGGAACGAGCACATATCTCTCACAACAGTTCATATCAGGAATGGACATATAAAGCAAGCTATAGAAGACAATACATGAATCGCTGTAAAGAGAAATCAACAGGAAAGAAGATATAACTGAGGTATAAATATGGTAAATAAAGAGTATAATCTTCTACGTGAAACAGAGCATGAATTGGTTATGTAAACAGCTTGGGTTACACATGGATACAACTACGGAAAGAACATGGATAACAACTACTGGGAATAATGATCACATAACCAACTACACTCTTCCTGCCCCCAACCAATACACAAGGATCGAAGCATGTTATGTTATTGCACATGGATAACAACTACTGTATACATGGAGCTCATATGGTCATGAGTGTACATGAATAACATATGAGTGCACATGGATAAAAGTGAATACATGGAGTACATGATGAACATGATAAAGTACATGAAACATGACATACTCGATGTATCCGAGGGGATAACATCGCATGAAAAGATCCATAGGGTACCGATCCGTGTGAACGTCGTGTCAGCATCAAGTATACTAGTCTATAACAAGAGTATACATCCAAAGAAGCATGAAAAGATCAGAGAATGTACTCGCCTGGCAATCCGAACTGCTGATGATAAAAAGTGACTGGACTGGAGTAATACGATCCTATTTAAAACAACCACATGTCATAATACAGTCTAAAATATCATAAAGAAAGTCTTCCATGCAAATTCTACATGATTTGGGTCAATCTAAGTCAAAGTCAACCTTGGGTCAACTTTGGTCAACCAAGCTAGTCAAACTAGGTCAAAGTTGGTCAACTAGTCTACAAGTCTATTTTTTGGTCACTATTAGTCCTAAACTAATTAATCACAATAAACTTGGCATTACAATTTCTAATTGACACTCAACTAACTAAACTGGACATACCAATTCTTATCTAATAGTAAACTGAACTCTAGTAATCCTACAATCAAACCATTCATATATATATCACAAAATTTAGATGCCTCCCAAAGCTACCATAACAAATTCTAAGCTAATCAATCAACCAACTTGGCTAATCTAAACTAATTGGACTTGGCACTCCTGAAATCAATCCCACATCAACTCAATATCTGTCATAAGCCATTACCTATTCTCTATACTCCTATTTCTCCTAACACATAGCACACACACATAGACACAACTCAAAATCAGATTTCTAATCTAACTTCAACAACCCATCCTAACTAAACTTAGCTTGGCATTAACAATTTTAACTAACAGCTCACTACTTGGCCTTTACCCAACCTAGCTAACATTGAACTAACTGTCATTAACAATTCCTAACTAAACTTGGTATTTGGACTAATAGCTAACTACTAACTAAACTTAAATCAGTTAGATTAATGGTCACCTAAACAGGTATAGGTGAACACCTATCCTTGATATCCCATATAGATACCTAGGAATCCCATGCTAAGCCCAAAACCTCTACCACAACCTCTCCATGATGCCCACTACATGTAATCACATAGAGGGGATTAAAGGGGACCTGTAGGTTCTGTTTAAAGCAGGAATTATATTGGAAAAGAAAACTGAAACTGGGACCAAAACTGAACTGCTACTTGATATCAAAACCAACTCGAACACCCCTATCCAATATGCAACCTAGTAAATATTCCTCGATATGGTCATACAGGTCCTGTAGGTTGAGTTATATACAGAAACTTATATTCGAAATCAGAGCAAAGGAAAAGGGAAGAAACTGAACAGAAAACTGGAAATCATGAAGAAACCCGATTTCGAATACAACCTATCTCATTAAATAAACTAACAGGAAATCTCCTAGATAGGTTTAATAGGATCTGTGGGTTTGTTTTGCTCAGACAAATCACACTCGAACTGATGGGAAGAAGTCAATACCTGAAACAGAAAACTGGGAAATCACATCTAACCCGATACTCAACATCAACACTCAACTCAAACTCTCGATGCTATAAACTAATAGGTATTACCTAGATAGGTCCAATAGGGTCTACTGGCTCTGTTTAATACATGAATTATATAGGAAAACTGATGGGACAAAGGTTTAATTCATTGAAACCTTAAAACTGAATCTAAAGAAAAACCCTATACTATAAGCCAACCTCAATTCGATCACAGCATCCTCCTGATGCAAACTAACAGGTAATCACATAGGTAGGGTCAAATATAGTCTGTAGGTTCTGATTTGATCAGGGATTACATTCAAAATAATCAAAACAGAAAGGAAAACTGAAACAGTAAAAACAATTCTGAACCTAAACTCGATACTCAAAACATACAACCTAACATGACCTAAACATCCACGAAACCTCAAGATAATCAAAGACCAAAGGTTGGTAACGTGTCAAGGGTTTAGACATGAGGTGTAGGTGCAATCGTGTCCAAGAAAATAGGACACGAAGTGTCCTGGACACCAATGAACCAAAACTGAAACTAAATCATCGTGCACGCGTGTCACTCATCCTAGGGCTCGACACGGAGCGAAATAGGACATGTGGTTACTCGTACACGTAGCCCAACTATAGGGCTACACGACCACGTGTCTGCACTGGTCTCTTGCCATGTGTCCGTGTCGTATGAAGTGCGTATCGGACGTGCGTTCTTCACGCGCGCGCGACAGTGCACGCCCCGTGCCGTGTCGATTTCTACCTCGATACTCTATGAAACCTCACCAAACTTTACGAGCACTATGACAGACGTTGCCCCTACCTACTACCCAAAAATCACGTGTCGAGTCGCTGTGTCCAGCGAGAATGGACACAGCAGTAGCAGGGCACGCACGCGGCCCTCGTACGCGCGTGCGTGTCCTATTTTGGGACACGAAATCGAGTCGATTTAATCAAGAACCTAGGGTTTAGGGATCCCTACATCTAGGGCTATCGATTCATGAAGTTAGTTTACAGAATTAACATAATCGAAATCTAAGAGGAATTTCATCGAACACCCTAAAACCTAATCCGATACGTGTCCGATACACCTATCAAACGGACACGAAACCTAACCAAACTTCATGGGTAGTTCTAGGGTACCTAGATGCATGCTAACATGAAGAAAAATCAGAAGAAACTATGGTGTTTGGGTATTTACCTATTGAGAGTTGAAGTATCAAAGAAACTGACTCCTCGATCAATGAGACGACCAGTTTCCACCGAGCAAACGCCTCCAACTCCTTGCTAACAATGCTCCAGCAAATTCTCCTCCTTCCTACGATCACAACGCACTTCGTTTGGGGTGAAACGGAGGTCGGATGAAAAAGTTAGGGTTTTGGAGAGCTGGAAACTAGGGTTTTGTGAAGGGGGTGTCTATTCCAATGCAATGCTTATATAGGGGATGGGGGCTTCCTGTTTTGGCCAGCCATAGGAGTCCTAATAGGGTCAAGGTTGGTCCATGGGTCCCACTCCTCTATTTAAGTTGAGTTTAAGCTCAATTAACAAAAGGCTACAAAGGCCAATTAATTAATTAGCCTAAAAATAGCCAAATGGCTTCTAAATTAAACCAAAGCCTAAAAATAAAATCTAATTAGCTAGATACTCATCATAGGTCATGGTTAGTCTCTAATGTGGGTTTTCTAAAGTTAGACCAAAGGCTAAATCAATCACAAGTCAAAAATATCTAGAAAATCACAAAATGACTAAAATGGCTAAAATAACTAAAATACCCTCATTTCAAAAAGTGGGTGTTACATGTATGCAATATACAAGTTAATGAGATGTAATGTTCTATGTTAACACAAATCCTATATTACCTCATGTACCCCCTTACACTATGTTGACACTATCACACTTGACACATTGTTCACTTACACTTTGACACTCTTTGATATGTATACACTATGTATGCCCATTTAACCCTCACTTGCCCCTTTGCCATGTTCACATACACACACATAGCCTCTTAAATAAGTATTTATGAATACAGTTAACTTAGCTATGTATGTATATTATATATATATATGTTAGCATATTGTGTTGTAATATATAAGTTTATATAACCATTTGAAATGCCATGATTATAGACCTAATGTTGAATACCAATATATGCATGTGTATATATGTGTAGACATATATAGCTTAAAGTAATAGATTACCTAGTGTATATCCAATATGAATTCTTGCCTATTTGAGTATTGAATAATTGCATGCTATATAGAGTTGGGTGTATGTTGGCTTGTATAGCCTTGTATTGATGTGTGCTTGCTAGGATAGTCTTGGTTAGGCCTAGTAAGACTTGCTGGGTTAGGACATGACCTAGTTGACCTAGTTGACTAGTGCAGTTGACCAAAGTTGACCAAGGGTTGACTTTGGCCTAGTTTGACCTAGATTCATGTATAATGCATTGTAGTGCTTTATATTACCCTTCTGGACATGTTGTGACTTGTGCTGTTCTAATTAGGAGCCAGATACCTCTCCTCGGACAGTATCTTTACCTTGGACATTCAGATATCAGGCGAGTACATTCTCTGATCATTTCGTATCCTGCTTAGAATTATTTCCTGTATTAAATTACTTTACTTGTACTGTCACGTTGGTCACACGGGTTGGTACTATACGGATCCCTTCTTGAGATGTTATCCTTAGGGAGCATCGGGTACTACATGTTCTGTGTGTTTTACTTACATGTCGTATCACTATGCTTCACAGGTTCTTCGATTACTTGTGACATATACTCTTATGATCATAGAGTCTCCTAGAATCTCTATTTTTGGGACTACTATGTACCACCCTTCGGGAGCTTATCACCTTTCGGAGGCTTACCACCCTTCGGGGGCTTATCACCTTTCGGAGGCTTATCACCCTTTGGGGGCTTATCACCTTTCGGAGGCTTATCACCCTTCGGGGGCTGTTACATAGTATCATAACATAACCTGTTTGGATCCTTGTGTATTGATTGGGGATACGGAGGAGTAGAAGTAGACATGTGAATAATACCCAAGTAGTATCTTATCAGAATCTCTTCCATAGTGTCTTATCAGAATCTTCTATGCCATTTACATGTCTATATTATACTCTGACTCACTAGCCACATGTTAGTTCTCTATTTATAGTAAATATTTCTATTACAGCTCTCTCTCTCTCTGTTTACATACAGCATTTCTTTCAGTACCTGTATCTTACTTTACTGCATGATTATATTTTCTAACCTGCTATGAACTGTTGAGATGTAATATGCTCGCTCCTGTCCTGACTGGACCTGTTGATAAATTTTACAGATAGCCTGGAGGTTGTCTGCTAGCCTAGAGGAGACAGTAGAGGTTGCATAGATAGCTAGGGTTTTTGCTTATAGTTTATTTTCAGTCATCTTGAGTTGTATTTATGGATTACTGTATTTGGGTTTTGAGATGTATTCTGAGTTTGTATCTTAGACACTTAGACTTCTATCTGTTGTATCTCTTTTCGATTTCATGTTTTATCTATCTTTCTTTATGCTCTACCTTAGATGTGATTGAGTTTACATTCTGCTATGTCACCCCCATTCGGGGAGTATAAACTGTTTAGTCTTATACTGTTAGATGCATTGAGACCTAGGACAGCGTTCTACCGCCGACACTGCGGCGTAGGCTGGGCGTTGTTACGTTCTCGTGCCCTAACTCCAGGGTGCGGGTCGTGACAGTGACCCTAAGGAGGGAACCATGTGGGTGATTTTACTAAGAGGAAAATGATTAATTCCAACAAGGACGTAAGTTGATTTTTGTTGTACGGGCTCGGACTCGACACGGACTCCAGGTTGTCTCGTGCATGCACGAGAGTGTTCGGGGGAAAGACGTGGGCTAGCACTCGACTATATTGATTGTGGGATGATGTAAAACATTAAACTCTATTTTAGAGTATTGGTGTTTTAGTCCCACATCGGATATGAGAGATGGTGAGGTCTCACTCCACTCTATAAATAGAGCCCCCTTGCCTCCTTTCTAAGATGCACCAAAGAAGAGAGTTAAGGAAGTCCGTAAAGTTCAGAAAGCCCGTTCAAGTCATAAATATTGACTGACGAGCGTTCCAGAAGTTCTCTTGAACTTGCTGGTTCCTGTACGCGGATCATATAGAGGCGAATCTTGCTTTGAGCAACGGTGTTTTTACACCCCAGCAGATTTTATCCTCTTCTTCTTCTTCTTCTTCTTCTTCTTCTTCTTCTTCTTCTTCTTCTTCTGTTTCTCTGTAACTCGTTCTTCAGGTTTTAAGGCACCTACTGAGTAGGGAGGCCTAACTTTGTTCTTGAGATCTATCTCATTTGTGGCACCTACTGTGTAGGCTTGCTAAACTCCTCATTAGTGGCACCTACTGTGTAGGCTTGCTAAACTCCTCATTTCGGCACCTACTGTGTAGGCTTGCTGAACTCCTGTTTTCTATCTATATTTATGTCTCGGGACTAACAATCTCAAAGCAAGATTAGTACGATGGAAAACATTAATGCTTCACTCCTCCAAACTGACTACTGCAAGTTGAAAAAGTTTGATGGAGAGCATTATCAAGTCTGGAAGAGAAAGGTCTTTCTCACCCTTCAACTCCGAGACATTAATCACGTGCTCTTTGAAAAGGAACCTACTGTTCCAGATACTGGGTCTGTTGCCGCTATAACTGCGGCTACTAAACTTCAGGCCAAATGGAGAAGGGAGAATAGTATTTGTAGGCTTCTGATCCTAAATGCTATGGAGGATTCCCTGGCAGAATCCTACTCATAGAAGGATAGTACCAGAGAAATATGGGTGTCTGTGGAAAAGCTGTACGAGGAAGACAAAAACATGAGCAAGATATTTTTCGATGCTTCCTGAAGTGAAGGGGCTTCTGAAACTTCGTCAGAAACTGGACGATGAAAAGATGCCCCTCGTCGACAAGTTTGTCGTTGGAGGGATCGTCTCGAAACTTCCTGCTGGATGGAATACGTTCTATGCAAGAATGCATCGGAAGAAACTCGGGATCAGTCTGGAAGATATCTTGCAAGAAATCCATGTTGAGGATGAGATGCCTTCTCAACAGAAGATGGACGCTTTGTCCAAACAATTGGCCGAGGCAAATCTGGTACAGAAGAAAGACTCCAAGGGGAAGTGTAACGCCCCAGTCCCAAAATACGTAGGACCAAGTACGTAGACATGCCAGCTGTATACATACGAAATACATGGATCTCGTACGTATACATAAGCTATAAATGTAGTAATCTAAGACAACTAAATCTCATCCACAAAGATAAATAATGATATAAAGCAATTTTGAGTTTGTCATGTACACAATAGTTGGGCGGAGACAAAGTCCACTACCAACCAAATTAAATATGGAAAAATATACAAGGAAAGAATTTAGCAAGTGAGAGCAAGTGACGAATCCAAGAGCAATCATCACGAAGGAAGGAATGGCCTTAGCTAGAGCACCTGCAAGAAATCACGAAACACACACATGGAGAGATAACCAGGTCCTCAGAGGGACGTAACAAGACACATAATATCATGCCGATAAAGTGAATAAATAAAGCTCAATAGAAAAGTATGCATGGATAAAGGTTCCTAACCATTCTATGTGGATTTCAATTTAGAGGACAACGTTCTACGCAGGGGCTGTCTCAAGCATGTAATAAAGAGTGGCCAACAAGTAGCGCTCATCCGAGACACTATCGGCCGGGTAACACGTAGCGCTCATCCAAGACACTATCTCCCAAATGTGTGTAAAATAAAAGTAGCCCCTACGCTAGTAGCTGTCCCCTCCCCCCCAATGATACTATACGTGTGTCGTAAACATGACACACAAACACATGTCGTTTCCACAACACGAGTTTATAATAGATAACTGTCAAGTCTTCTAACATGCCTCTATTGACAGTTATCCCTACGCATGCGCACGGGTGATCAGCCAACACGCAAGTGACCACTATATGATACTCACAACTCTCACACACAACTCGTGTACCATCGTGACAAGTCAATGTGACACACTAAATTTGACGGTAGTCCCTTAACTCTAAGCCAATTTTATAAAATATTGTAATTTGTATCTATATATAATTTAAAAGAAACAACTTGAAAATAAACACAACATGCATGGTATTGAGCAGGAAATCTAAACAGTAAAGGCAAGGTGTCTTGCCTGGGGTGACGCCTGGTGTGGTGTACTGTTCTGACATGTTCTGTTTTGTCCAATAGCCAAGATCGTTGTGTAAGAGTCCGAGATTCGCGAGAAAATAAAAGATGTGAGTAGTCATGGTCAATGGCTATAATGAAAGGGAGTAAACGAATGATTACACTATTTTTTTTAGAAAGTGATATTTGTAATACTTTAGAAAACCATATTTGCTAATAAAAATAATTTTGGAGAAATACTTGAAAATGTCTATTGTGTAGTAATTTGAAATTTATGATTTACTAGTCCAACATTTTCATATTAGAAAAATAAAACTAAATTTAATAATTTAAAAATAATAATAATACTTGGTAAATACAATACAAGTGGTAGTAAAAAAAACTTATATATATATATATGTATACTTGTATTTCAAATTAATACTAATAAGTATAAAATTCTAATATACAATTACCAAAAATCAAGTTAAAGATATTATTAATAATAATAAAACTATACTGCCACATTCCCTTTTAATAATTTTAATAATAATAATAATAACTATAATGATAATAATAATAATAATAATAATAATAATAATAATAACTTTAGTAAAAATAATAATAATAATTAATAATAATAACTTTAGCAAAAATAATAAAAATAATATTAATAATATAAACTCTAAACTTACTACTCTCCTCCCCCAAAATTACTCAGAGAGAGAGAAAGAGAGAGAGAGAGATGGACAGAAGAGGGGGTGAGGGTTTACCCGACGGGATCGGTGGCGGCTGCACGCTCGGCGGTTGCCGACGGAATCCAGGAAGAGGTAATCGGCGGCGACTGCGGTCGCCCATGCTGTGGCGCTGCTGGAGAGTCGCAGAGGCGGCGCTGCTCGGTGGTGCAGCTCGACGGTGGGGACGAGGCGGCCGGAGGTGGTGCGGGGTTCTAGAGAGGAGCGCCGGCGGGGCGTGGATCTGTGGGCGGAGCTCCGACACGGTCGGAGCGGAGAGGAGGTGGAGTCGACGGATGAGCGTACGGCCATCGGCGAGAGGTCGGCGGGTCCGGCGGACGGAGGGTTTCATCGGGGCGGCGCTGGAGAACGGCGGATCGGGTTGGCCATCTCTCCGGAGGAAGCCGACGGACAGACGGTGCTCGCGGGTTGGGGCGGAGCGGTGCAGGTGGTAGTGCACGCTCAACCGCGGCGGACGGCCGTCGTTCTCCGGCGATCGGTGAGGAAAAAGGGGTGGCGCGATATCGACGGGCGGCTCGGACAGGTTAGGCTTCCTCCACCTTTTTTTTCCATGGGTGATGGTGGTGGTGTGTTCTCTTGGGTGGTGGTGGCGGAATTCGGTGCAGTGGTGGTCGGAGTCGGATGTCGGGAAGACGGAGGCAGGTGGTGGCTGGTGTTGCTGAGGGTGGCGGTGAATGTGGTGACTGACGGTGGTGATGGTGGCGTTTGGGTGTGGCAGCGGTCGGGGAGTTTGGCCGGGGATCTGTGGTGGTGGTGACGAAGATGTCGGGTTTGGGTTAGGAGTTTGGGATGCGTCGTGTCGGGGGTGTCCGACACGACAAGGTTGGGTGTCCGGGGTTGTCAGACACGGGGTCGAATTTATGTATATGTAACAATGGAATACATAGTGGATGGAACACGGACACGGTCATGGACACGATGCACTCACTTTGGGGAAATTTTGTGGAGGAATTTTGGCTTGTGAAAAAAAAATAATGGATGAGTACCTGCCTATTTATAGGATGTGGGAATTCCTATTTGGATAGGATTATGAAAAGATTTAATCCCCAATAGATAATTGCTACTAATAAATTTAAATCTAAATTCAAATCTAATTCCAAATCCAAATCAAATCTAAATCCAATTAAATCTAATTAAAATCTTGGTTTAAATCAATGGAATAAATCAAAATTTTAAATATTTCACTATTTAAATAAATCCATAAATTCGAATCACGATTTGATTTGCCACAATAATTTCGAAATATATTTTCCAAAAATACAATATAATAATTTTGAAAATAATATTATTATTTAAATGCACTAATAAATAATTAAAACAATATTTATGAAGAATTTTTTTTTAGTAACTGCTATAAACAAAAAAAGGCTTTCATAAATAAAATCGTCAACTTGAAAATTTTGGTATGATAACTAAAAATATTTATTATATATATTATTTTGAAAATAGAAAAAAAATATTTTTCTAAATTATGTACGCTCGCACATAATCGCACTCGTCGAGCAAATTCAAAAAAGGAAATAAAATTTTGTGCGCGACGTATGATACGACTACGCGACGTATATTACAAAATTTTAAATCAGTACTAAATTTAATAAAATAAAAAAATAAAAAAATAGTAGAAATTTTAGGGGTTTTACATCCTACCCAACTTAAAAGAATTTTGTCCTCGAAATTAAGAATTTGTAGGGGGGGTGAGAGGACACAAGGGTATAGCGATAAGGAAGCACAGTCAATTCATTGGACGAGACAATGAAACGACGTTGAATGAAAACAGACATTAGTGTCATGAATTTAATAAATGCGAAGATAACCATGGATTAACGTAGGAAGGAAAATATTTTAAGATGACGCGCAATAAGCAATAGTATGGGTTCAAGAAAATAAAATAAATTTGAGACCTTACAGTTATGGTCTCTTGAGGGTAGGTTGAGGGCACGATTTAGAGAGCGAATTAGATTTCACTCCTATTTTTAAGCGATTTGAAAGTCGTGATAGGGCCGAGAAAAGTACGACGCCTTCGTCCTTCTAAAAGTTGAAAGCGAACGTAATTAAGGAGTTCAACTGACGATACCATCAATTACGAATACGTGGTTCAAAGGCGTCAAAATAAGTTCAAAAAGAATTGCCAATGCAGTCGCGGGGGAGACTCTAGGGCCAAGTTAACTACGTCTCCATCCACGTTGAACAATATATAAAAGGCGAACCAAGTGCACTATGGTTGATCAGACCATCATGCACCGGTTCTGATTAGACAATATGTTAGTGGGAGCTCTTCCAATAACATATGTCGTGAACAAGCTTGATAAAGGGTAAGCTTGCAAAACTAGACTACATTATGGCATTTTAGTCGAGCTAGTCAAAATATAAGTACGCTAAATAGTAAAAACAGTCTAAGTTCCTCAATAAGTCATAAGGACAATAGAATACTAAACTGTGAGGCATTCTACTTAACTTGCAAGAGTTAAGCTAGTAGCATGATGAAACAATGGATTTAGTATTCAAGATAAACCATAAGTTAAGTATTTAAGGAATTAAATGAATCACAAACACTCCTCTGTTTTCCATAAATAAATTCACTTTATTTATTGTGTTTCTGAGAAAATTACAACTATAGGAATCTAATCTAGAAGACGATTACTTTATCCCTTGGACGATGCGATGAAGAAAACTCGAACTTCGAAGAACTTGGAATTCATCTTTCATTAAATGTATGCTGTGCTGTCATCTCAAAAAATATTAAAATATTCACTGAACGTATGGCCTTTAGATGAGCGTATGGCCTTGGCTGAGCATATGACCTTGAGCGTATGGCTTTGACTGAGCATATGGCCTTGAGCGTATGACTTTGGCTGAGTCTTATGTCAGCGTGTCATAATTTTTCACACCCTACAAGTCCCCCTTCAAAGTTTTTGAACTTTATGAATTTCAAAAGTTCGAAATTACTTTAAACTTAAAGTGGGAATAAGTCTTGACACGTTGGCATGAGTTTGTTATCTTCCTCAATATCAGTACAAATCTTTAGGGATTCTGTTTAAAGAACGGCCGCCGTTTGAACTTCTTCTTTTCTTCTATAAATAGGTCTTTCAAAACCTAATTTATTTCTTTACTTCCGCATCCGTCTTTGAGAGAGAAAAGCCCCAAAAACTCAAGCTTCCTCTTCTTCAACTCAATCTTCATCAATGGCGCCCAAGGTCGACGCTGCTGCGAAGGGAAAGGGGAAGGCTCCTGCGGAGTCATCTCAACCTGCCGCCGCCGCTGCTAAGAAGACTACTGATGAGCGTATCCGACGAAGTGAAAGCCCATTGAAGCCCCTCTGTGGTGAGGATGGAGATGATGAACAGTAACTATCCCCTATTTAGGGCTCTGGTTAGAACAAGATCATAAAACGTATTCCCTTTTTAGGGTCAAATACGTCAGAAAATACGCTTCCCTCTTTAGGGTTTAGCCGTATTCCATATTTTTCGTTTATATAAAAAATATGTTTGAAACATATTCTGTAAGATACGCGTATTTTTGATAGAAATGTCGAAATACGCTGTCTTGAAAGAATATGCTATGTCAAGTTGTCTCACTGAGATACGCTAACTCCTGTGTTAGCGTATTTTTTTGATGATCGTCTTGTCAACCATACGCTAATACGCTCAAGCTGAACATAAACTGAACTTTAAAATTTATCATACACTCAGGATAGAAAAAATGATCTCTGAATCCATCATACGCTTTAGGATAGAGTGAGCGTATGTTTAATCTTTGAGTCTGCCGTACGCTTAGTATAAACTGAGCGTATGTTGAACTTTGAGTCTGTCGTACGCTTAGTATAAACTGAGCGTATGTTGAACTTTGAGTCTGCCGTACGTTTAGTATAAACTGAGCGTATGTTGAACTTAAGTCTGCCACACGCTTAGTATAAACTGAGCGTATGTTGAACTTTGAGTCTGCCGTACGCTTAGTATAAACTGAGCGTATGTTGAACTTTAAGTCTGCCGTACGCTTAGTATAAACTGAGCGTATGTTGAACTTTAAGTCTGCCATACGCTTAGTATAAATTGAGCGTATATTGAACTTTGTCATCTCTTGATGTTGAAGATTTCTAACGTTTTATTCTTCTTTTGCAGTGGATATTCTGGCTCAGGAGGCAGAATTTGAAGGATGTGTAGGAAATAACTATAGAAGTGACCTATCACATGTTCGTTTTCCCCAATTCGATGGACCTTCTACAAGGATAGCTCTTTTGACAAATCAGAAAAATGACACCTTGTTGAATTTGATGAGTGGACTGTCTTTACAGAGTGTGGATGGTGTTACCCACTCGAAGCCAGCATTTCTTTTTGAAGATGCTATTGACATAAACTCCCAGCCTGCTCTTGATAAAGTATCATACTCTTATTATAGGGATGGTGATGCAAATCAGCCAATGTATCTGACTGGTTTATCAAAAAGTATCAACATAGCTCGCTTATTCCACACGAGTCACCAAAGACAAATAAAGTGGGATATCACTCCATCCCGTCAAGCAAAAGCTGGGTGGATAGGATACCGTCAAGGAAGATTCCACAGTGGTACTGAACCACATGTCTCAGCTTTGTGAGGACTGCTGCCAGCTACCATTCCTCCCGAGGACTCGACACTTCTGAAGCCAGTTAGAGTCCCAATTTTTGCAAATGAATTTGTTCAGCTGGAGAATGTTGTTTACCCAAAACAGTCTATGAGGCTGGCTGGTCTGGTAAATCCGGAGAATACCAGATGGACTGTTCTTGTAAGATGGATTCTGAAAAACTTTGGGGAACAGTTAAAGGCAATAGGTCTATATAATGCCATCAAGTGCACCGCTTATGGTTTTAGGCCAAACCCGGATTTGTTCTTGGCATTAGCGGAGAGGTATAATTACCGTACCGGTACTTTCATGACTCCAAGAGGCGAGATGGGATTCGCCCTCCATGAGATGGCATATATTTCTCAGCTGCCAACAGGAGATTTGCCATATGAGGAGTATATCCCTTTCATTGATGAAATGAATAAAATCTCCGATGCCAACCCACTGGTTCTTCATGTCTTTGAAGAATTAATGTGCCATTACAGTATTTGTAAAGCTTTTTATACAGGACAAGGTGCAGAGGGAGATTCTAACTGCTATTCTTCCAAGTGGATGGCCTATTTATTCCAAGGCCACACTGATGAAGTTCAGAAGAAGAAGAAGACCGATCAATATGTCGATGAATTTAAACCTTTGAGTCAAGCTAAAATTGATAAACTAATTCGGGATACCACTCATGACGACATCGTCATTGAAGAAGACGAAGGCACCTACAAAGCCGGTGATAGGTTGGAGACCTATATTATGCAGGGTAGCCGAGAATTATCTGCTGAAGGTCATCTGGCTGGATTTATATCTCTCTGGCTGAGAAAATTTGTAGTACCTGGCACCTGTTCAGCAGACAGGATGCACAGAGGAGTTGTCTTTGCAGCAGTTCGTCTGACTTTCGGGTACAGGATGGATTTGCTGACAGCAATGACATGCCGTCTGAATGCTGGCTTAAGAGCATACACAGATAGAATGTTTGAATTGGCAATAAAGCGACTCACAACCTTTCCTCGGGTAGAAATGCCCTTTACATATTTATTTGGGTGGCTACTTCTCCATTTTGAATCTCTCATGAATGCTGGGATGGCCAGACCAGATGACACCTTTCTGGAAAGATACAGTCACACGCCGAAGTGGAAATATGACACTCTGACGGACTGTAGAACCATACTAAACAGGGGAGAATTATGGAGCTTCACTTGTGTTCCTCCACCTGTTAGTTATGAAACTATGCCTGGGAAATTGATTGATGGCATTGGTGCCAATGAGTTGGATGATATTCAACATGAATGGCTGAAGAGGATCAGGCCATCTCACTTAATCTGCCATCGTGACAATATTACCTATCTGGAGCCATATCTTCCGAGTAGGTTTGCTCGGCAGTTTGGATATGATCAGTTGCACATGGGAAATGCAACGACATGTTTTGGTTACCAAGGCGGTTTAATCGATGGTGCCAGAGCTTGGATATACTTTATTGCTAAAGGTACATGAGCTACCTTTTCTATGCCAGATCCGGTTACTTATCGGAAAGGGGCTAGAATATTGGCGTCTTATGCCAAATTCTATGTATCAGCTAATACCTTTGATGAAAAATTCAGCATCTTAGGTAGAAGCTTTATTCATGTTGAAAAGAAATCAACCAAATCAGCCTTGCCAAGAGATTGTCACGACCAAGAAGATCCTCTGGCTACTGATGAAGTTGATGATGAAATTTTAGAGACTTTCTTCTCTGATGAACTTCATCAACCATTACATGTACCCATTGGAAGTGCTGAAGAGAGTATATCTGCTGACAGTACACCAAAGAGAAAGCGGGGCAAAGGTGCTGCTGGGCCTGCCCCAAAAAGAGTTACTCGGGCAGAGGCTCGAAATCGTGGAGGAATTACTATTCCAGGGACTTCTCCTGCTTCCAATCGAGTCAGAGATGCTGATGAAGCAGGTAGTGACTCAAAAGACGATTATCCTACTGTTCCATTAACAAAAAGAATAGGAAGGAAAGTGATCGTTTCAAAAACTAAATCCGTAATTTGTCTCGATGCAGAGAGTCCCACCAATCATGCCGAGCGATTGGCTTTAGAAAAGCAAGCTGCCTTTGCTTTTTCTGTAAAGACGGAACCTATTGAAGAAGATGTACCTGAGCCTGCTGGATCATCCATGCCTTCTGATATAGAATCGATTCCGCCAACAGCCGATGATGCGCAGGTGATTAGTCAACCTGCGGTAGAGGCCGAGAATCAGACTGAAACAGCTAATGACTTACTGATTTCGGGAGAATCAATGAAGGAAGCCACTACTCTCAATCAAATTGCTGAAGTTTCAGAGAGCAATAAGAGTGATGACGAACAGGTTGACTAAGAACCTTCGTCTCATTCTTTTGAAGAAGAGGACATGGAGATAGACGATAAATCACCATCTAAAACTCTAATTAATGTACTGAAGACAATTGGTCAACATTCAGGGTTGACTCCAGAGCCGGAAAGGCATCTAGAAATAGAAGTTCAAGCTCCGAGTACTTCTGGGGCGGGCAGCAGTGAAATAAATCCTGTGTCAGAAAGCACTCTGAACAGACTACGAGCTGGGCTGAATGCTCCAAAGGAAACTAAATATGAACCAGCTCCAGGTAATATTTTATTCAGCAAAGTTTTGTCTTTTCCTTGCTTCATTGTCTTTTAATTTTGATTATGCTTCTTTGATTTCAACAGTTGTAGGAACTGCACCGGCAATGAGTTCGACTCAAGCCCCACTTGTCCAGACTGATATGGGTGAGGGGAGTTCACATTTGCTTAGTTCCCCGAAAGCACTTACTTCAACTCCTAGGATAGAGGCTTCTCCTGCTCCTTCCTTTACTGTTGCAGCGACTCCCGGTTTTGAAACAGGGATAGCAAAGGTCATGGGGATGTATTCCGATATTATTTATTCATATCTGGATACATTCTCCAGACGGCTTATGAAGGATGAAACTATGTCTTTCTCGGATCTTCGAGCGGCGATCAAGTTCCCGCTTTTAGCTTTGAGACAGGCTGGTTATGAGACCCAGTGTGTCTTCTTTGAGCATCTCCTGAATAATTTAGAAGCAACCATCCACAAGTACTGGAAGATCAAAAAGGAGGATATTAAGTCTTTGACTGCAGCTGAGATTGCCCAATTAGAAAATGAAGCTCAAGCTCAGCATACTGCTTTGAAAGAATTCCTCGCTCTGTCTTCTGAAGAGTTAATGGCGAAAGATGAAGAGATAATAACCACTCGTCAGAATATGGAGCGCCTGGAGAAAGATGAAGCATCAAAATGCGAGGAGCTTAAGGAGTTGAAAGAGGAGTTGGCTCGTCTTCAAGAGCGAATTGCCTCCATAGAAAAGGAGCAATCGGAGATTGCCACTGCTCGTATGTCTGAAGCTGAACGCTGCCAACTTCTACATCAAGAGCGGAAACTGATACAGGCTAACCAGATTGAAGAGACAAACCGTCGTAGCTTTATTATCGCGGATTATGATCAACGAATGGTTGGAGTTGAAGCAGCAGAGCGAATCCACAAAGCTCATGAAGAAAAGATGAATAATGTAATTGTTCGTATTCAGGAGATAATTACTCCTCCTAAATAGATCTTTTACATTTTTCATATGTTAAATTTTTGAAATCCAATTGTAATCAATATTTTGACTTTGATTAAAGAAATGAATATTTTGACTTGATTTCAATTCTATGGATGATATTTTTATAGAAAACATGTTCAGAGGTACATAATACATGACATATTTCAATAGAATAGAATATATAAATAAACTTTGTGATTCTATCAGATGATATTAAACCAAAGATAATTTTAGTTTAATACTGATTAGAGAAAACATAATTCAGATATAAAGATATCTTTGGACTCTACTTTCCATGATCTTTGAACTCGGAAATCAAAAGACTAGATATCATTTTTATAGAAAACATGATACTGAGATAGAAAATTTAGAGGTAATATGGACGTGATTTTCTATATGAGATCTTTATTAAATCCACTGGGGATCTAATAAGACAGAATATCAAATTCTCTGGGAAGATGATACATGACAGAATATCACTTTCCACTAGGGACAACGATATCGAGATAATTTCTGTAGGGAAGAATTAACTCTGATTTTATACTTGCTGGGGAATAATGAAAATATTATATATATTGATGAAATTTATACATAATATTTCTTTAGGAATTTGCCATTGATAGGCATCATCGTAACTTTCCCATCCATAGAGGCAAGCTGATATGCTCCATTAGAAAAGACTTTGTTTACTACGAATGGGCCTTCCCATTTTGCATCGAATTTGCCTTTGCTCATATGTGTCATAGTCATCGGACGTCTGACAGTAAGGACCAGCTCTCCTTTCTGATATACTCTGACTTTGACTTTTCGGTTAAAAGCTTTTGAAATTCGGGCCTGATACAGCTCAATATTTTGTTGAGCATACAATCGCTTTTCATCTAGAGCTTCCAACTCTTGAAGTCGAAGACGATCATTATTCTCTGTTGTAAGTTCATTGGAGATTGTGATTCTTAGAGAAGGAATATGGATCTCAAGGGGAAGAACAGCTTCACACCCATATACCAAAGAGAAAGGCGTACATCCAGTCGCATTGCGAACTGTGGTGCGGTAGGCCCATAAGCATTCACCAAGCTTCTCGCTCCAGTTGCGTTTGTTGGAAGAAACAAACTTTTTCAAAAGTTTGATGATCGTTTTATTGAAAGCTTCTGCCAATCCATTAGCTGCTTGATTATATGCTGTAGAAGCTAAATTATTGATTCGATGGTCGTCGCAGAATCGAGTAAATTTCTGACTGACGAACTGCGGTCCATTATCATGAATAATACGCCGAGGAACACCAAATCGATAGATGACATGATGTTTAACGAAGTTGATGACATTAGAAGTTTTGACTTCAGATAACGGGATTGCTTCAGCCCATTTGGAAAAGTAATCGGTTATTGCTAAAATAAACCGATGTCCTTTTGATGATGGTAGGTTGATAGGACCAATGACGTCCATGCCCCAAGCTTCAAAGGGCCATGATGCCGCTGTTGGGTGTAAGAACTCTGACGGTTGATGGATAAAGTCTGCATGAATTTGACAGGCTTTACATTTCTGAGCATATTGAATGGCGTCAGCCACCATCGTGGGCCAATAATAATCCATACGTCGGATACGATCTTGAAGTTTAGGACCTGGTTGATGAGCTCCGCAAACACCATCATGTACTTCACGGATTATCTGTTGTGCTTCTTCACCAGCGATGCATCGAAGGAGAAGACCGTCGTAGGCCCGACGATATAGTGTCTTCGTTGTATGATTATAATAGAATCTGAGAGATCTACGCCGGATAGACGCTGCTTCACTCGGATTATCGGGAAGTATGTCATACAATACAAAGTCTAAAAATGGACGTCTCCAATCTTCAATTATGGCTTCTGTTTTGTTAGAAAAGACATATTCCATAGTAGAATCGGAAGAAGACGAGGACACTTTGTCAAACTTTAATCCAATATCAAGGTTGAAAGAATCTTCGTCTGGTTTATAGGGAAAAGCCAAAGCCAAATTATTCTCAACGCAGAATAGTTCTCGGTTATAAACCACTATTACTTGCTAACGTCTGATTGGTATAGCTAATACAGCAGCAAGATTAGCCAAAGCATCAGCTTCTGCAGTATAGGCTCGTCGAACATGTTCAATAAAGAAACCTTCAAAGGAGGAGGCTATAGAGAGTGTTGCTCGATGATAAGGTATCAAATCCTAATGACGGACTTCATATGTTCCTCTGATCTGATTGATGATAAGCTTGGAGTCTTCATAAACTTCTAAATATTGAATATCCAAATGTTTAGCAAGTTGAAGACCGATGAGCAACGCATTGTATTCGGCTATATTGTTTGAACATGATTGATCCAGAGAATAAGCCCTCTGAATAGTTAGTCCTTCTGGGGATACAAGAACAATCCCAACTCCGACGACAATATCGCCATTAGGACCTATTCTAGATGCTCCATCAAAGAATAGACGCCAGGTAGGAATTTCTTCAGAAACCAGATTCGAATCCAGGACTTTATCTGGGATCTCATCATATAATTTAGAATCTTCTGGAATCGCATGAGCTGCCAGAAAATTAGCAAGAGCTTGTCCTTTAACTGACTTCTGAGAAATATAATGCATGTCGTATTGAGCTAACAAAATTCCCCAATTAGCTAGTCTGGAGTTGAGAATACCGGGTTTCTTCATCATAATCCTGATGGGATTCACTCTGGAAATGACATGAATTATTTGACCGATAATATAATATCGCATTTTCTGAACGACAAACATTAATGCTAGGCATTCTTTCTCGATTGGAGAATAACGCGGTTCAGCACCTGTCATTGTGCGATTGAGATAATAAATAGCCTGTTCATGGCCATCTTTATTTTTTTGGGCAAGTAATGCACCGAGAGAATGATCCATGGCTCGAACATATAGAAGGAATGGTATTCCCGAGATGGGAGGTACCAAAACCGGAGGGTTCATGAGATATTATTTGATATCGTCAAATGTTTTTTGACATTCTTCGTTCCAGACGAAAGATACACCTTTCTTCAGAAGTTTGTTGAATGGTCTGCAGCGTCCTGATAAGTTGGAAATGAATCTCCTGATATAAGCAATTCTTCCTTGAAATCCTCGTACCTCTTTTAAGGTGCGTGGAGGACGCATCTCTTGAATGGCTTTGATCTTTTCGGGATCCATGTGTATACCTTTAGCGGTAATGACGAAGCCGAGAAATTTGCCACTAGAGACGCCCAAGAAGGACTTAGTAGGGTTCATTTTAAGTTGATGCTGACGCATTAAATCAAAGATAGTCTTCAAATCTTGGATATGATCCTCCTTTCGTCGACTTTTAACTGCAATATCATCAACGTAGCATTCGACTATTTTCCGAAGATGTTCGCGGAATATAGTGCTCATTGCTCGCTGATATGTTGCTCCTGCATTCTTGAGACCAAACAGCATCACTGTATAACAGTATGTACCGATTGGCGTTCTGAAGGAAGTATGTCTCTCGTCTTCTGGAAACATTTTGATTTGGTTGTATCCCGAATATCCATCCATGAATGACATTCGTTTGAAACCACATGTGTTATCGATCATGACATCGGTAATTGGAAGAGGAAACTCGTCTTTAGGACAAGCTGCATTGAGATCACGAAAGTCTATACAGACTCGGATCTTGCCGGTCTTTTTGAGGACAGGAACGATGTTAGCCACCCATTCAGGATGTTGTTCCTCTCGAATAAATTCGGAAGCCATAAGCTTGTTGACTTCAGCTTCAATTGCATCCATAATGTCTGGACGAAATCGTCGTTGTTGTTGTTTGACTGGTTTAGCATTTGGCATGATATTAAGTTTGTGCGTTGCGATCTTCGGATCTAGCCCTGGCATATCCTCGTAGCTCCAGGCGAAGACATCGATATAATCATGAATAAGCTTGATCATGTCTTGTTTATCTGTTTCTGAAAGACTTTTACTGATGAATATTGGTTTAGGGGACCCCTCTTCACCAACATCAATTTTGATCAGTTTATCTTCAGTAGGAGGTTCTCTCTGCTCGAACCTGAATTCCCATTGATTATCTAATCTTTGAGCCCATTATTCTGATTCGGGTGATATTTCAAAATCATCCTCATCTTTATCATTTTCTTGCGGGCCATCAACAGAGACCATATTGATAGATAGAATAGAACGATGAAGATCACCAATACTTGTGTCAGAATCCCAAGAGAAGGAATCGGAAGACTCAGATCGTTCGTCTTCATCGGATTCTGAATCTTTATGGACTATATTGATAAAGGAGGTAGGAGCAATGTAACCTAAACCACATTTTGTCCTTCCGTACTTTAATGGAGGAATTCGAACAGGCATTCTTCTTCCTTTTCCATTATTGAGGCTTGTTCTGAAGTCATAACCCATATTCTTGATGATATTTTTGGATTGCTGACTGTAGCGACGTAGTTGTAACCTTTCAGTATCGTCGTTTTGGTCATCTTCTTCCAAGTTAGGAGGATTCTGGGGTCCTTTGTAGAAGATTATTGGATTTTCTCCCTTCTTTCTAATAGGGACCACGAAGTATGATTTTTGTATAGACTCTAATGATACGTCTGTGTGAAGAGTTTGAACAACTCCTATAGTTAGTGGCTCTAAGCTATCTAACAATTGTAAATAACTTTGTACATGATTACAGACATCAATATACTGTAAAGGAGATGCTTCATTAATATTAGATGCTGTATTTACAACAGAAGACCGAGCCTTATCAGACTTAGTCAAATTAATGACAAAAGGGGGAGAGGAAGAGCGATCAGAAATTTTGTTTCGATTAAGATCGATAACAAAAGGCTCAGAAGAGGTGAGCTCCCTTGAAGAAGATCGTGGATATGTAGTACGTCCACTGACTGGAATGACTAGAGTATCAGGTCTAGCCTGAGAAGATGGAGGGGGAGTGGTGCGTCCACTGACAGGAATTATCAGCGAACTTTATGGAGCTTGGGAAGATAAGGCAGTAGTACGTCCACTGACAGGAATTATCAGTGAGCCTTGTGAAACTTGGGCAGGTGATGAGGTAGTACGTCCACTGACAGAAATTATCAGTGAGTCTTCTTCAATTGGTTTAAGAGACTGCGGATGAGTGATACGTCCTTTTACAGGAATAACAAAAGTGTCGACTTTTGATATCTCATCGTCGTTATCCATAGCTTGCAAGACTTTTGAATATTCATCTTTGTACATGCGAGCGTCATTGAAGTAAGCTTCGACTGCTTTAAATGGATAGAGATCTGCCACTTCTTTTTGAACCTCTCCATTATCATCAACATATTTGAAGCATTGATGAAGAGTCGAAGGAACAACATTATGTTCATGTAAAAATGGTCTCCCCAATAGAGCATTATATGAGCAACCATGATTGTCGATGATATAGAAAGTAACCTTAGTGCGAAGATCGCCTATTTGAAATTTGAGACGAATCTTGCCTAAAGGCTCACTTTTTCCTTGATTGAATCCCAGGATGGTAGTGATAGTACTGGAAAGACTATGCACGGGTATCTTCAGTGTATCTAGCATAGTTTTTGGCATAATACTGAGAGTGGATCCTGGATCAATCAGTAGACGATCAACCTTCATGGAATTAATATATCCTGTATGATATAAAGGACGGTCATGTCGATTATCCTCTAGCAGCATATCGTCCTGCGTAAAGGTAATGTTTGGAATTAATTCCAATACATTATGGCAATGAGAGACAGGTTCTGTTTCCAACTTCTTGAGGAGAGTTAGGCAGGTTTCTGCTTGCAGCAGTGCTTCACTCAGAGTTTCTCGAGTCTCCTTAGAGAGGCGTAAGAGCTCGAAGATTGACAATTTAGCTGGTGTATTGGCTAGTTGAGCCAATATATCAAAATTATAAGGCTTTTCAAGTCCTGTAGGAGATGATTTCTTCAATGGTTTGTCGAAGCGGACTTGTTGTTTGCCTTTGTCAGCTGCTGTTGGTTTAGAAGGAACTGTCTCAACATGAACATTTGAAGGTTCTTCGTTAGAGACTGGTGTTGGAGCTGTAACCAGAGGGACATCAGGAGTTTCTTCAGGAATTTCAGCATAATCTTTTAGATATATTTTTCTTGACCGAGTTCCAGCAAGAACTTCGCCTTCAGGCTCAGGTTCAGGGTTTATCGAAACCATGTTGCAATTCTTTATTTTGTTCTTGGTTCTTTTGTGTTTGATGAGAGCTTCATTCCAGAAACCAAGGCCAACACGAGATTGATTATGTCTCATAGTGATGGCTAAAGGTGCTCGGAGTCCTTTGCCTGAGTTCAAACCAGGAGCAGTGGCTAGATCATAATCCATCTTCGCCATTACTTCACGAGATTGTGAACTATATAGATGGAATGCAGGCTTGTATCTATCTTCAAATTGAGGTACAACTTTTACCTTCGTAGGGGGTGAATTTCCTGCCAGGATGAAAGTAGGGGTTAGAGAAAGATTGGTTGTGATACTAGAAATCACGTTGCATGACTTAGTCTTCCCAGGCTTCTTTTTAGACAAAGGAGTCTTCCGAGGAGAAGAGGAAGACGCCTCGAACTCCGTCATTAAATCCGGGTGAATCCACATAATCTCTCCCTTCTTAGTTGTGACAGGAACAAGTCCTTCATTCTGTGCTGGTGGGATATTCACAACTTCGAGAGTTGCTTTGGGGATAGGAACAATCCTACTTTCCACCATTAAAGGAGGGAAGTCACCGAACTGCATTGAAATCACATTTGCTGTGACTGTCTTGTCTTTGGGTGTTAGTGTCACAGCTCCTGATTTAATTATTTCCTGGATCTTTCCTTTTAATACATAGCAAGACCGGATTGTATGCCCCAACATTCTATGATATGGACAGTACTTTGGATGATCCGTCTTATTGGCTTCATCAGGCTTTTTAATTTCTGGCAATTGAATCTTGTTACCTTTGAGCAAGCATTCAAAGATACCCTGAACATCGTCATCGTCAAAAGAATACTCTTCTTTCGGTCGAGGAGGTCTCTGTTGTTGATTTGTCGGAGCTGGGGTAGCTTGAATAGTCTTTGTCTCCTGACTATTGCTCTGGAGATTGACTTCTAGAGCCTCTTTTCCTTTACGATTGTTGGGTCGAACACTATTGCTAGCACTCTGATTTGATTCTTTGGGAGCCATTTGTACCCCCAGGCCTTTGAAGGTCTCAGCACTGACTTCGGCAGCTTTGGCACTGACGATGAATGAAGGCCAATCTTGGAACTGAGTGGACCCTGTCCACATGCTGATGATTGGTAAGAGATTTGACTTGCAAGTGTCGATAGTAACAGCATCGGAAGTTCCGAGAGGCATTTTGAGGGCTTCTCTTCTGAATCTTTCAATGAAGTCCTCAGTAGTTTCATTATTTTTCTGATCAATTCTTATGAGGGATGACATAGTCATGTCATTGAGCCCTTCATTGAACCGTTCAAGAAGTATTTGTTTGAAACCGGCAAATGAGGTAATGCACCCATCAGGGAGACTTCTATACCATTCATAAGCCGTTCCTTTGAGACATCCGACGAATACCCGAGTGAGGAGGGCATCGCTTGGTTGCAACTGATCAGTCATTACTTTAAAGTGATTAATAAACTGACTTGGGGAGGTAGTCCCATCAAAGAAAGAGATGGTCGAAGGTTTGTATTTTGGTGGATACGATACTTGCTTCCATTCTATCGGATAAGGTTGCTTGATGCCTAACCTTTGTAAACCATCCTTCTGTTTGAATGCCTCAAATTGAGTTCGGAGATTCCTTAACTCTTCAGTAACAATTCCAGAAGATTGCAGAGTTGTAACTTGTTGAGTGTAATTGGGAGGAGGGACTGCAGCATATGTATCACCCCCAGCTCCGGACTGACTTGGAGTGGGTTGTACAGGAACATTAGATTGTACTCCCGGAATAGTAGAGGGTTCCGGGTTTGGGACAACAGGAGTATTTAATACCACTGGTGGTGCTGTTTGTTGTACTTGCTGAGTTTGATGCTGAGCTTGCATAAGAGTATGCATAGCATTCAATGTATCTGCCATAGCTCGCAACTGTTGTTCCAAGGAAGAAATCCTCTGTTCATAAGCTTCAGTGCTAGCCGAAGGTTCATGATTGCCGTCTACCATAAAAGTAGTAATCGTTCGAGGAATAGACGATGAAACAGTCTGTTCTGAATCATCGCTGTGAGAGTCAGTATCTTTCCCGGGGCTATTTACGGGAGTCAATACTGGGAAGTTGGACTCTCCAAGAAAGTCCTCTGTGATCTCCGGATTATCAATTGGATGAGAAGAAGAAGAGACTCTGGTAGAGGCTCCGGTCCTGGATCGGGTGCCGAGGTAAACACCATCTTCAGAATCTGACATAGCATCAGATCGTATTCTACCCCCAATATTTCTGGAGGTCATGTTGACAGAAGCATAAAGAGGTTCATCTTCATCCAATATTGGTTCATATTGAATCCGTTCAAAAATAGATCGTCTTTTTGGTGAACAACAACACTGAATCACAACCCGAGGTTGGAAGTTGCAACCATGCTTTTCATGGCAAATATGAGTGTCACGCCCCAGAACCAGAATACTGGAGAGCGGGGACAGACATAGCCAGCTACGTATATTGAAATGGATTCCATCTCGCTATACGGTCACGGCTGTCTAGATACATGAGGGTTTACTACAAGCCAACAGTCTCCTATGGTCATGAACAAGCCTAGTGTCTCAATCACAAACAAGTAAGTAAATGTTACAAGATGTATGATCATTAAATATACAATAATAAGGCGTCCCAAATATTACATATTCAGCTGATCATGAAGCTAGTCGTTACAAAAAAGTGAGGACTAGCAAGAGTTTAGTCATACATGATCAACCCTAGGATCTGTCAATCATGTTACAGTCTGTAGGCAGACAGTAAGTAAATACAATCGAGCTAAACAGGTGCTCGTCAGCTAAACGCCTCAAAAGAATATTTTTACAATAAAGTGGGAGAGCAAAAATAAACCCACTCGTTGCCCGGGTTACGTCTGGTGTTCACCATCGGGCAGGAAAAGCGGTGGATCCTCTGGAGCTGCTCCGAAATCTGGCCATACAAAACCAGCTGGGTCAGATCCCAGAAAGAGCAAGTGCCACAAAGGAAGCTTCACTTAGGAACTAAAACCAGCAATCAGCTCAAGATATAAATAAAAGTAAGAACTGGAAATAAAGAAAACACATCAGGATGATATACGACGAGATAACCATGGAACTATTCAGATTACCAGGTTACAACCCGTAAACCAAACAAGGACCGGGGTTGTAACCCTTCGTCTGAACAGAACTTGGAATTTTTACCATTTATCGGTAAAATAAATACAGGCATTCTGGTCATGCAGTAGTCTGGAACAGGATCAGGACAAGGCTAGACAGGTTAGACTCCATTCAATCATATCACGGCCAAGCAAGAATTACGGCTTAATACTTTAACTAACTAGGATTATCACAGGCCTAATTATTAGCAAGATGCAGTAAGATTACTCCACAGCCACAAGCCCTGCAGACCATCCAGGTTACCCAGGTCGAAATTAGGGGTTGAATTCAGGTGGGTACACCGTCCAGGAAACGCATGTACCCTTAGGTAGCTTGAAGGGTGCAACACATGACAGTGTGCTGGAAATGTGCCCTACTCGACGGCAGGCTACAGATCCCAAGCGCGCCCAGATAACGGGATTGCCTGTAGCTGGAGAAATCTCTTCATGACTAACGTATTAATCTAGTTATTAGTCCTTAGTTCATTTCAATAGGTACTCCTGACCGTGGTACTCAGGAGTCCCTCCCTAGACATGATGCAAGACAGGACTGGTTTATTTGTACAAGCACAATCGCCCACGGTGTCCATGTAATTTATACAGGTCATGTCATGTCAGGTAGCCGTCGCAACAGCTTCTCAAGATATATCATGTCAGGTTATCATGTCAAGTGTACTTGTCAGGAGTGCGCCACGGCGGGCCACTATCATGTCATGTCAGGTTTTCTTGTCAAGAGTGCACCACTACGGGTCACTATCAGGTCATGTCAGGTATCATTTTCAAACATATTAAACAAATCCATGATTATCAAGTTCACGACAAAAGACGTAAGGATATAAAATGGACGTAAAATATCTAATAAAATATCAATATTCAGGGCTATAGAAGAGCCATGCGGCTAAGGCATATGCGGCCAGGAATGATCATATGCGGCTGGAAGAGAACAGCCCATGCGGCTGAATCAGTGGTTCCATGCGGCCAAGAGTTTGGGTTCAATATGGAGCAGGCGCGCGGCTTCATGCGGCTAGAAGGAAACCCAAGGCGCATGCGGCTCAGGGGTGCTGGGAGTCCTTGCGGCCAAGAAATGACTGGGCCTCATGCGGCTGAGGGAAGGGGAATCCATGCGACTCGAAATAGCGGGCATACATGCGGCTACATAAGCGGGGGCGCATGCGGCTAGGTTCAGTCAAGGGCGCATGCGGCTCAAAGAAAAGGGTTCTCATGCGGCTGGAACGGACTCGGGTTCATGCGGCTCGCGGAGCAAGATCCATGCGGCTAGGTCAATGCAATTGCTTATGCGACTGGGGGGTGACAGTTGCATATGCGGTTCGGGAAGAAGGGCCCCATGCGGCCGAACTAAATACTTGCCGCATGAACTTGTCATGCGGTCAAGTCCAGTCGATAGTGCATGCGGTTTCGAAGCTGACTTGCCGCATGAATATTCATGCGGTCAAGTGCTATCATGCGGCTCGGAACTGTGCTTCTTCTCCAAATTTCCGAAAAGAAGTACACCATAAGCCATGGCTTCCAAGCTGCATAACTCTATCATCCGGAGCCCAAATCCGAACTTCCATAGGTCAAAATGGGGTAGAACGAAATTCTCTACAACATGGAACCATCAAAACACAGAAATAACAAGATTATGTAGATCAAAACCCAAGAAATCCGAAAATAAAGTAAACTTAGATCTAGAAGAATCTAGCCGTGGAAAGTAAAAATGCCAAGTTCTAAAGTAAGTTAAAATGCTGTAAGGAAGAGAATGAAGCAATAAAATTAGAGTTCCTCCATGAAGCAAGTTGCACTTGCCTAGACCTCTCTCTTCTCTCTCTGGTAGGTAAGAAGTAATGAGGAAGAAGAAGATGATAAATGAAGAGAGAGAATGAAGAGGGCTAATAAATACAAATGGTGGTGGTAGGTAGGTTGTTCATCCAAGGGTTCATCATGAACCCAAGGAAAACCAAGCCAGGCCGAACCAACCAACCCGAACCAGGAATAGACCAAGCCAAGAAGGAAATGCCAAGTCAGGAAATCATGCAATAAAATACGTACACGTATTCCAAGAATACGTGATACGAACCACAGGCATTACAATGAGCAATGTCATAGCCAGATGGAGTGTTGATTCTCCGTTTGTTTTGCAAATGTTCCAGGAGATCTGTAGGAACAGATTAGGAAGTATTTGAAGATAGTTTCTGTGTAGAAACTTGTCTTTTATTCCTCTGTCTTCTCGGTTCTTGAGTGTATAAAGACCGATTAATTTGAGCAACATAGTTATTGGCATATTCTGCATCAGGGTCTAGTATACTTGTCTCAGTGGAACCGAAATGATTCTGGTTAAGCTTGTTACGAAGATCCGTAGGAGATATGACTTTGGTATCAGTCTTGGATACTTGTAATTTGCCTTTCTCAGATCGAGAAATTTTGAGAGAAGAAAGATGGACATTATTCCGACTAGGAGTCGGTAATAATCCATCTTTAGAGGAAGTAGCCAAAAGGCATTTTTCTTTGTTTGACCTAGTAAAAGTACTAGTCAAATTAACCCCAGAGGTAAAGACCTTAGGAGTAGAGGAATTGACTAAAGAGTCTTTCTCCTTGGTTGGCACAAGATGTGCAAATTGAGGGGAAATCATTTGTATGTTCTGTGGAAGAGAACCCCCAGCTTGATTTTGAGAAACAGTTAAAGGACTGTATCGATTGGCATACGCTGACTTTAGTTTAGAATTCTGGTCATACGCTGCCTTTTTATTAGCATACGCTGGCTTTGGCTTAGCGTACGCTGCCTGCTGTTGGCTTTTGTATGCTACCTTTGCCGTACGCTGCCCTTTGACTGCCATACACGCAGAGTCATTAATGGCTAAAGAGCAGACTGCTGTCGTAAGAGTAGAGGGAGAAGAGACTTTGACATGTCTAGAGATGGTTTTCCTTGGACACGCTGACTTGGTTAAAGAACCCACTTTGTCAGCGTGACTAGGAGAAGCCACTGTTGCCGTGTTCAGAGAAGCCGAAGCATGCTTCGTTGAAGTTGAAGGCATGTTCTTGTCAGTGTGAGAAGTGACAGAAGCGTCTCGGGCTGTCGAAGAAGACTTAGGGACATAAATAGAGCGTCCCTTCTTCTTGGCAGCCGGAAGAGCGGAGGAAGCAGTTCGGCCCTCCTTCGCCTTGAGCATTTCTTCGTAAGCAGATTGGTCGAATTGTACGACCATCGTCTTCTTCGTCGAGCCGATCGACGAAGTATCGCATTGAGTTGTTGCTATCTCGTTGGAGAAGACAGCTTTCCCCAGCAGAGTCGCCAATTTGTTTTCTATAAATAAATTCACTTTATTTATTGTGTTTCTGAGAAAATTACAACTATAGGAATCTAATCTAGAAGACGATTACTTTATCCCTTGGACGATGCGATAAAGAAAACTCGAACTTCGAAGAACTTGGACAGCAACTGGGCAATCTCTCTGTTCTCTCTGAATTGTCTGTAGTGTCTGATGAAGATGAAGAAACTCTCTTTTATAGAGTTCTATATAACTGTTCTGAAGCATACGCTCAGTCAGTTACTTGACGTGTGTATAACTGCAGGGACGCATGGCGAATTCTGGTGGAGACACATTAGAGTGCGGTTGAAAGTAATGGAATATATCTAGGAGAGATTGGTGGCATGGATGCCACGTTGCATAACTTCTGAATAAGTGGGTAACTGAGTACAGGACACGTGAGAACGTGTGTTGACTGTACGTTGAAAATCATCCTGGGTGCATTTGCTGTAATACGCTATCTTTGTTGAAGAAGAGTCATACGTTAGCTTTTGAAGGCACATGTCTTGCACACGCCGACTTGGACAGTGTAGAGCCATATAAAGCTGATACGCTCACTTTATTGATAAGGAGTCGTATGGAGTCCATACGCTCATTTGATTGGCAAGGAGTCGTATGAAGTCTATACGCTCACTTGATCGACAAGGAGTCGTATGGAGTTCATACGCTCACTTGGTTGAACAAGGAGTCGTATGAAGTCCATACGCTCACTTGGTTGAACAAGGAGTCGTATGAAGTCCATACGCTCACTTGATCGACAAGGAGTCGTATGGAGTCCATACGCTCACTTGGTTGAGCAAGGAGTCGTATAAAGTCCATACGCTCACTTGGTTAAGCAAGGAGTCATATGGAGTCCATACGCTCACTTGATTAGGCAAGGAGCCGTATGCATTGAGGGAGTAGACACGTGGCTGTCTTAAATCTTCTCAAATATGCCATATCTTCTAATACTGACAAATATTTCTCGAGCGTTGTGCTGCAGATATGATGGCTGACAGACTGTCAGAAATGACAATAATGATGGCTGTGCATTTATGATGGCTGCTGAGCTGTCCTCGTAAGAGACAAAATCAATTCTCGAAAACCTATACGACGGCTAATCTTCATAGGGCAGCTGTCTTTGCACGAAAGACGAAGTGTCAGATTCATCCTTCATTAAATGTATGCTGTGCTGTCATCTCAAGAAATATTAAAATATTCACTGAGCGTATGGCCTTTAGATGAGCGTATGGCCTTGGCTGAGCATATGGCTTTGACTGAGCGTATGGCCTTGAGCGTATGGCTTTGACTGAGCGTATGGCCTTGAGCGTATGACTTTGGCTGAGTCTTATGTCAGCGTATCATAATTTTTCACACCCTACATCCTCGGGTCGAAAGAATTGAGTCGAGGTCGAGTCTCATCTATAGTTTAAAGTATATTGGTTTCACGGTAGGGATTAGGGTCCAGTCATTTTGACCCAAAAGTCGTAATATGAAATTAGAGTACAAGGAGACGTGTTTTAGTAGTACATGATATACCTACATGAAGGTGGGCTCGTCTAGGTCTTACATATGAAAGTTGTGGGAAGGAAAGTCTAGTGTTGTGCTCCAAATATCCAAGTCACGGTAAAGGACACAAACGAATTTAAAATAGAAAGTGGGAGTTCATGAGATAATGATTAACGAACCTAATAAATGATCGAGCTAAAGCATGAAATAAAGATAACTTAGATTCTAACAAATCAAGGTAAAATAAATTAGGAGTACAGTTTCTAGGGATATGACAGCCAGTTAGATGGTGTATGATCAAGGAACAATCCAATCATTTCTCAAGTTTCAAATGACTTAGATGGTCATGACAAAAGATCTAGAATTGAGGAAAGGTCGAGTAAGTCAAAAGATATGTTCATCGGTTTGGTCGATGACTAACTATACTTGTGTATATGCAATATCATAATCATAGGTGGCATGACAATCTAATGTAGAACACTTCTATCTCCCTAGGGTGGCCTTTCTTGCTTCTTGGTCCTCTACCAATATGATCTAATCTAAATTTCAAATTCCTCGAAGTTTTCAATAAAATTCCCAAGACCCTCCACCAAATTTTCAATCTTCTTAGGCTGCCAATTTAATTGAAATCTCTAATCAATCTCGAAGTAGTCCTTGTATATCGCAAAATGAACATGCTTTTACCAAAATTTAAATATCCATAATAAAAAGGCCTTAAACTCGAAATTTAAATAACTCTATAAATCATAGTTCATAGGACAAAATTGGAAATTTAAATTTTCCTTCAAAGTCGATATCTTCCCAAAATTTAAACAAATTTTTTTTTCCCAACATTTCTTCAAAATTTAAATAAACTTATAAATCGTACGCGCAAATTTTAAAACCTCAAGTTCCCTCCCTTCTAAACTTTCGTCTCTCTAGTCATCTACAAAATCATAATTTAAACTCTAAAAAATCTCGAGATATCCAACCTAAAGTTAACCGTAAATCAAGTGTCACAATATAAAAAACTCAAGATATCTCTCAAATTGATTTCATATCCCTAATAAATCATAACTATTCCACAATTTCGAAATTCATAAAAATTTTGTTTTCTCGATCTAGCTATCCTCATGTGTATACCACCTTGTAAATTAAAAATATAATTTAAACTATCCTTTTGATGGCGGCAATATACTACTACCAACTTGGAATTTACTAATCCTTATGATCATATCTCTAGGAAAAATAAATGCCTTTATACTCAAATATAACCTCAATGGATATTAATTGTCAATGCAATCTATCTAGCCATGTGTTTAACCTATGGGCATATACTAGTGTAGTCATCTTACTAAACACGGAACTAATAAATTTACGGTAGAAGGAGTCAAGCAAGATGCAATTCAAGGAGGTCGAACGAGAGTTCAAAATTTGAAGTCAAGAAAGGATGTCAAGTAGGTGGATGAGATTCTAGACTCTAATCCTCTATTGCAGGCTCACATCGGTACGGTAAAGTAACCGAAGTGATAAACTGGACCTGCATGGGCCACCACAAAAACATGTAACGCCCCAGTCCCAAAATACGTAGGACCAAGTACGTAGACATGCCAGCTGTATACATACGAAATACATGGATCTCGTATGTATACATAAGCTGTAAATGTAGTAATCCAAGACATCTAAATCTCATCTACAAAGATAAATAATGATATAAAGCAATTTTGAGTTTGTCATGTACACAATAATTGGGCGGAGACAAAGTCCACTTCCAACCAAATTAAATATAAAAAAATATACAAGGAAAGAATTTAGCAAGCGAGAGCAAGTGACGAATCCAAGAGCAATCATCATGAAGGAAGGAATGGCCTTAGCTAGAGCACCTGCAAGAAATCACGAAACACATACCTGGAGAGATAACCAGGTCCTCAGAGGGACGTAACAAGACACATAATATTATGCCGATAAACTGAATAAATAAAGCTCAATAGAAAAGTATGCATGGATAAAGGTTCCTAACCATTCTATGTGGATTTCAATTTAGAGGACAACGTTCTACGCAGGGGCTGTCTCAAGCATGTAATAAAGAGTGGCCAACAAGTAGCGCTCATCCGAGACACTATCGGCCGGGTAACACGTAGCGCTCATCCGAGACACTATCTCCCAAATGTGTGTAAAATAAAAGTAGCCCCTACGCTAGTAGCTGTCCCCTCCCCCCCAATGATACTATACGTGTGTCGTAACCATGACACACAAACACATGTCGTTTCCACAACACGAGTTTATAATAGATAACTGTCAAGTCTTCTAACATGCCTCTATTGACAGTTATCCCTACGCATGCGCACGGGTGATCAGCCAACACGCAAGTGACCACTATATGATACTCACAACTCTCACACACAACTCGTGTACCATCGTGACAAGTCAATGAGACACACTAAATTTGACGGTAGTCCCTTAACTCTAAGCCAATTTTATAAAATATTGTAATTTGTATCTATATATAATTTAAAAGAAACAACTTGAAAATAAACACAACATGCATGGTATTGAGCAGTAAATCTAAACAGTAAAGGCAAGGTGTCTTGCCTGGGGTGACGCCTGGTGTGGTGTACTGTTCTGACATGTTCTGTTTTGTCCAATAGCCAAGATCGATGTGTAAGAGTCCGAGATTCGCGAGAAAATAAAAGATGTGAGTAGTCATGGTCAATGGCTATAATGAAAGGGAGTAAACGAATGATTACACTATTTTTTTTAGAAAGTGATATTTGTTATACTTTAGAAAACCATATTTGCTAATAAAAATAATTTTGGAGAAATACTTGAAAATGTCTATTGTGTAGTAATTTGAAATTTATGATTTACTAGTCCAACACTTTCATATTAGAAAAATAAAACTAAATTTAATAATTTAAAAATAATAATAATACTTGGTAAATACAATACTAGTGGTAGTAAAAAAAAACTTATATATATATATATGTATACTTGTATTTCAAATTAATACTAATAATTATAAAATTCTAATATACAATTACCAAAAATCAAGTTAAAGATATTATTAATAATAATAAAACTATACTGCTACATTCCCTTTTAATAATTTTAATAATAATAATAATAACTATAATGATAATAATAATAATAATAATAATAATAATAATAATAATAATAATAATAATAATAATAATAATAACAACTTTAGTAAAAAAAATAATAATAATAAATAATAATAACTTTAGCAAAAATAATAATAATAATATTAATAATATAAACTCTAAACTTACTACTCCCCTCCCCCAAAATTACTCAGAGAGAGAGAAAGAGAGAGAGAGAGAGATGGACAGAAGAGGGGGTGAGGGTTTACCCGACGGGATCGGTGGCGGCTGCACGCTCGGCGGTTGCCGGCGGAAGCCAGGAAGAGGTAATCGGCGGCGACTGCGGTCGCCCATGCTGTGGCGCTGCTGGAGAGTCGCAGAGGCGGCGCTGCTCGGTGGTGCTGCTCGGTGGCGCAGCTCGACGGTGGGGACGAGGCGGCCGGAGGTGGTGAGGGTTCTGGAGAGGAGCGCCGACGGGGCGTGGATCTGTGGGCGGAGCTCCGGCACGGTCGGAGCGGAGAGGAGGTGGAGTCGGCGGATGAGCGTACGGCCATCGGCGAGAGGTCGGCGGGTCCGGCGGACGAAGGGTTTCATCGGGACGGCGCTGGAGAACAGCGGATCGGGTTGGCCATCTCTCCGGAGGAAGCCGACGGACAGGCGGTGCTCGCGGGTTGGGGCGGAGCGGCGCAGGTGGTAGCGCACGCTCAACCGCGGTGGACGGCCGTCGTTCTCCGACGATCGGTGAGGAAAAAGGGGTGGCGCGATATCGACGGACGGCTCGAACAGGTTAGGCTTCCTCCTCCTTTTTTTTCCATGGGTGATGGTGGTGGTGTGTTCTCTTGGGTGGTGGTGGCGGAATTCGGTGCAGTGGTGCTTTGAGTCGGATGTCGGAAAGACGGAGGCAGGTGGTGGCTGGTGTTGTTGAGGGTGGCGGTGAATGTGGTGACTGACGGTGGTGATGGTGGCGTTTGGGTGTGGCAGCGGTCGGGGAGTTTGGCCGGGGATCTATGGTGGTGGTGACGAAGATGTAGGGTTTGGGTTAGGAGTTTGGGATGCGTCGTGTCGGGGGTGTCCTACACGACAAGGTTGGGTGTCCGGGGTTGTCGGACACGGGGTCGAATTTATGTATATGTAACAATAGAACACATAGTGGATGGGACACGGACACGATCATGGACACGATGCACTCACTTTATGGAAATTTTGTGGAGGAATTTTGGCTTGTGAAAAAAAAATAATGGATGAGTTCCTGCCTATTTATAGGATGTGGGAATTCCCATTTGGATAGGATTAGGAAAAGATTTAATCCCCAATAGATAATTGCTACTAATAAATTTAAATCTAAATTCAAATCTAATTCCAAATCCAAATCAAATCTAAATCCAATTAAATCTAATTAAAATCTTGGTTTAAATCAATGGAATAAATCAAAATTTTAAATATTTCACTATTTAAATAAATCCATAAATTCGAATCAAGATTTGATTCGCCACAATAATTTCAAAATATATTTTCCAAAAATACAATATAATAATTTCGAAAATAATATTATTATTAAATGCAGTAATAAATAATTAAAATAATATTTATGAAGAATATTTTTTTTAGTAACTGCTATAAACAAAAAAAAGGCTTTCATAAATAAAATCGTCAACTTGGAAATTTCGGTATGATAACTAAAAATATTTATTATATATATTATTTTGAAAATAGAAAAAAAATATTTTTCTAAATTATGTACGCTCGCACATAATCGCACTCGTCGAGCAAATTCAAAAAAGAAAATAAAATTTTGTGCGCGACGTATGATACGACTACGCGACGTATATTACAAAATTTTAAATCAGTACTAAATTTAATAAAATAATAAAATAAAAAAAATAGTAGAAATTTTAGGGGTTTTACATCCTACCCAACTTAAAAGAATTTCGTCCTCGAAATTAAAAATTTGTAGGGGGGTGAGAGGACACAAGGGTATAGCGATAAGGAAGCACAGTCAATTCATTGGACGAGACAAGGAAACGACGTTGAATAAAAATAGACATTAGTGTCGTGAATTTAATAAATGCGAAGATAACCATGGATTAACGCAGGAAGGAAAATGTTTTAAGATGACGCGCAATAAGCAATAGTATGGGTTCAAGTAAAATAAAATAAATTTGAGACCTTACAGTTATGGTCTCTTGAGGGTAGGTTGAGGGCACGATTTAGAGAGCGAATTTGATTTCACTCCTATTTTTAAGCGATTTAAAAGTCGTGATAGGGCAGAGAAAAGTACGACGCCTTCATCCTTCTAAAAGTTGAAAGCGAACGTAATTAAGGAGTTCAACTGACGATACCATCAATTACGAATACGTGGTTCAAAGGCGTCAAAATAAGTTCAAAAAGAATTGCCAAGGCAGTCGCGGGGGAGACTCTAGGGCCAAGTTAACTACGTCTCCATCCACGTTGAACAATATACAAAAGGCGAACCAAGTGCACTATGGTTGATCAGACCATCATGCACCGGTTCTGATTAGACAATATGTTAGTGGGAGCTCTTCCAATAACATATGTCGTGAACAAGCTTGATAAAGGGTGAGCTTGCAAAACTAGACTACATTGTGGCGTTTTAGTCGAGCTAGTCAAAATATAAGTACGTTAGATAGTAAAAACAGTCTAAGTTCCTCAATAAGTCATAAGGACAATGGAATACTAAACTGTGAGGCATTCTACTTAACTTGCAAGAGTTAAGCTAGTAGCGTGATGAAACAATGGATTTAGTATTCAAGATAAACCACAAGTTAAGTATTTAAGGAATTAAATGAATCACAAACACTCCTCGGGTCGAAAGAATTGAGTCGAGGTCGAGTCTCATCTATAGTTTAAAGTATATTGGTTTCACGGTAGGGATTAGGGTCCAGTCATTTTGACCCGAAAGTCGCAATATGAAATTAGAGTACAAGGAGACGTGTTTTAGTGGCACGTGATATACCTACATGAAGGTGGGCTCGTCTAGGTCTTACATATGAAAGTTGTGGGAAGGAAAAGTCTAGTGTTGTGCTCCAAATATCCAAGTCACGGTAAAGGACACAAACAAATTTAAAATAGAAAGTGGGAGTTCATGAGATAATGATTAACAAACCTAATAAATGACCGAGCTAAAGCATGAAATAAAGATAACTTAGATTCTAACAAATCAAGGTAAAATAAATTAGGAGTACAGTTTCTAGGGATATGATAGCCAGTTAGATGGTGTATGATCAATGAACAATCCAATCATTTCTCAAGTTTTAAATGATTTAGATGGTCATGACAAAAGATCTAGAATTGAGGGAAGGTCGAGTAAGTCAAAAGATATGTTCATCGGTTTGGTCGATGACTAACTATACTTGTGTATATGCAATATCATAATCATAGGTGGCATGACAATCTAATGTAGAATACTTCTATCTTCCTAGGGTGACCTTTCTTGCTTCTTGGTCCTCTACCAATATGATCTAATCTAAATTTCAAGTTCCTGGAAGTTTTCAATAAAATTCCCAAGACCCTCCACCAAATTTCCAATCTTCTTAGGCTGCCAATTTAATTGAAATCTCTAATCAATCTCGAAGTAGTCCTTGTATATCGCAAAATAAACATGCTTTTTACCAAAATTTAAATATCCATAATAAAAAGGCCTTAAACTCGAAATTTAAATAACTCTATAAATCATAGTTCATAGGACAAAATTGGAAATTTAAATTTTCCTTCAAAGTCGATATCTTCCAAAAATTTAAACAAATTTTTTTTCTCCAACATTTCTTCAAAATTTAAATAAACTTATAACTCGTACGCGCAAATTTTAAAACCTCAAGTTCCCCCTTCTAAACTTTCGTCTCTCTAGTCATCTACAAAATCATAATTTAAACTCTAAAAAATCTCGAGATATCCAACCTAAAGTTAACCGTAAATCAAGTGTCACAATATAAAAAACTCAAGATATCTCTCAAATTGATTTCATATCCCTAATAAATCATAACTATTCCACAATTTCGAAATTCATAAAAATTTTGTTTTCTCGATCTAGCTATCCTCTTGTGTATACCACCTTGTAAATTAAAAATATAATTTAAACTATCCTTTTGATGGCGGCAATATACTACTACCCAACTTGGAATTTACTAATCCTTATGATCATATCTCTAGGAAAAATAAATGCCTTTATACTCAAATATAACCTCAATGGATATTAATTGTCAATGCAATCTATCTAGCCATGTGTTTAACCTATGGGCATATACTAGTGTAGTCATCTTACTAAACACGGAACTAATAAATTTATGATAGAAGAAGTCAAGCAAGATGCAATTCAAGGAGGTCGAACGAGAGTTCGAAATTTGAAGTCAAGAAAGGATGTCAAGTAGGTGGATGAGATTCTAGACTCTAATCCTCTATTGCAGGCTTACATCGGTACGGTAAAGTAACCGAAGTGATAAACTGGACCTGCATGGGCCACCACAAAAACATGTAACGCCCCAGTCCCAAAATACGTAGGACCAAGTACGTAGACATGCCAGCTGTATACATACGAAATACATGGATCTCATATGTATACATAAGCTATAAATGTAGTAATCCAAGCCAACTAAATCTCATCCACAAAGATAAATAATGATATAAAACAATTTTGAGTTTGTCATGTACATAATAGTTGTGCGAAGACAAAGTCCACTACCAACCAAATTAAATATGGAAAAATATACAAGGAAAGAATTTAGCAAGCGAGAACAAGTGACGAATCCAAGAGCAATCATCACGAAGGAAGGAATGGCCTTAGCTAGAGCACCTGCAAGAAATCACGAAACACAGACCTGGAGAGATAACCAGGTCCTCAGAGGGACGTAACAAGACACATAATATCATGCCGATAAACTGAATAAATAAAGCTCAATAGAAAAGTATGCATGGATAAAGGTTCCTAACCATTCTATGTGGATTTCAATTTAGAGGACAACGTTCTACGCAGGGGCTGTCTCAAGCAAGTAATAAAGAGTGGCCAGCAAGTAGCGCTCATCCGAGACACTATCGGCCGGGTAACACGTAGCGCTCATCCGAGACACTATCTCCCAAATGTGTGTAAAATAAAAGTAGCCCCTACGCTAGTAGCTGTCCCCTCCCCCCCAATGATACTATACGTTTGTCGTAACCATGACACACAAACACATGTCGTTTCCACAACACGAGTTTATAATAGATAACTGTCAAGTCTTCTAACATGCCTCTATTGACAGTTATCCCTACGCATGCGCACGGGTGATCAGCCAACACGCAAGTGACCACTATATGATACTCACAACTCACACACACAACTCGTGTACCATCGTGACAAGTCAATGAGACACACTAAATTTGACGGTAGTCCCTTAACTCTAAGCCAATTTTATAAAATATTATAATTTGTATCTATATATAATTTAAAAGAAACAACTTGAAAATAAACACAACATGCATGGTATTGAGTAGGAAATCTAAACAGTAAAGGCAAGGTGTTTTGCCTGGGGTGACGCCTGGTGTGGTGTACTGTTCTGACATGTTCTGTTTTGTCCAATAGCCAAGATCGATGTGTAAGAGTCCGAGATTCGCGAGAAAATAAAAGATGTGAGTAGTCATGGTCAATGGCTATAATGAAATGGAGTAAACGAATGATTACACTATTTTTTTTTAGAAAGTGATATTTGTAATACTTTAGAAAACCATATTTGCTAATAAAAATAATTTAGGAGAAATACTTGAAAATGTCTATTGTGTAGTAATTTGAAATTTATGATTTACTAGTCCAACATTTTCATATTAGAAAAATAAAACTAAATTTAATAATTTAAAAATAATAATAATACTTGGTAAATACAATACTAGTGGTAGTAAAAAAAAACTTATATATATATATATGTATACTTGTATTTCAAATTAATACTAATAATTATAAAATTCTAATATGCAATTACCAAAAATCAAGTTAAAGATATTATTAATAATAATAAAACTATACTGCCACATTCCCTTTTAATAATTTTAATAATAATAATAATAATAACTATAATGATAATAATAATAATAATAATAATAACTTTAGTAAAAAAATAATAATAATAAATAATAATAACTTTAGCAAAAATAATAATACTAATATTAATAATATAAACTTTAAACTTACTACTCCCCTCCCCCAAAATTACTCAGAGAGAGAGAAAGAGAGAGAGAGAGATGGACAGAAGAGGGGGTGAGGGTTTACCCGACGGGATCGGTGGCGGCTGCACGCTCGGCGGTTACCGACGGAAGCCATGAAGAGGTAATCGGCGGCGACTGCGGTCGCCCATGCTGTGGTGCTGCTGGAGAGTCGCAGAGGCGGCGCTGCTCGGTGGCGCAGCTCGACGGTGGGGACGAGGCGGCCAGAGGTGGTGCGGGGTTCTGGAGAGGAGCGCCGACGGGGCATGGATCTGTGGGCGGAGCTCCGGCACGGTCGGAGCGGAGAGGAGGTGGAGTCGGCGGATGAGCGTACGGCCATCGGTGAGAGGTCGGCGGGTCCGACGGACGGAGGGTTTCATCGGGACGGCGCTGGAGAACGACGGATCGGGTTGGCCATCTCTCCGGAGAAAGCCGGCGGACAGGCGGTGCTCGCGGGTTGGGGCGGAGCGGCGCAGGTGGTAGCGCACGCTCAACCGCGGCGGACGGCCGTCGTTCTCCGGCGATCGGTGAGGAAAAAGGGGTGGCGCGATATCGGTGGGCGGCTCGGACAGGTTAGGCTTCCTCCTCCTTTTTTTTCCATGGGTGATGGTGGTGGTGTGTTCCCTTGGGTGGTGGTGGCGAAATTCGGTGCAGTGGTGGTCGGAGTCGGATGTCGGGAAGACGGAGGCAGGTAGTGGCTGGTGTTGCTGAGGGTGGCGGTGAATGTGGTGACTGACGGTGGTGATGGTGGCGTTTGGGTGTGGCAGCGGTCGGGGAGTTTGGCCGGGGATCTGTGGTGGTGGTGACGAAGATGTCGGGTTTGGGTTAGGAGTTTGGGATACGTCATGTCGGGGGTGTCCGACACGACAAGGTTGGGTGTCCGGGGTTGTCGGACACGGGGTCGAATTTATGTATATGTAACAATGGAACACATAGTGGATGGGACACGGACACGGTCATGGACACGATGCACTCACTTTGTGGAGGAATTTTGGCTTGTGAAAAAAAATAATGGATGAGTACCTGCCTATTTATAGGATGTGGGAATTCTTATTTGGATAGGATTAGGAAAAGATTTAATCCCCAATAGATAATTGCTACTAATAAATTTAAATCTAAATTCAAATCTAATTCCAAATCCAAATCAAATCTAAATCCAATTAAATCTAATTAAAATCTTGGTTTAAATCAATGGAATAAATCAAAATTTTAAATATTTCACTATTTAAATAAATCCATAAACTCGAATCAAGATTTGATTCGCCACAATAATTTTGGAATATATTTTCCAAAAATACAATATAATAATTTCAAAAATAATATTATTATTTAAATGCACTAATAAATAATTAAAACAATATTTATGAAGAATATATTTTTTTTAGTAACTGCAATAAACAAAAAAAGGCTTTCATAAATAAAATCGTCAACTTGAAAATTTCGGTATGATAACTAAAAATATTTATTATATATATTATTTTGAAAATAGAAAAAAAAATATTTTTCTAAATTATGTACGCTCGCACATAATCGCACTCGTCGAGCAAATTCAAAAAAGGAAATAAAATTTTGTGCGCGACGTATGATACGACTACGCGACGTATATTACAAAATTTTAAATCAGTACTAAATTTAATAAAATAATAAAATAAAAAATAGTAGAAATTTTAGGGGTTTTACAGGAAGCAGGCGGCTTCTCACCACAAGAAAGACTTCACTAATCTGAAAGTGAAGGGACCGTCTTTCAAACAGAAGAAGCCCAAGTCCAATGTGACTTGTTTTAACTGTGGCAAAAAGGCCACTACAAGAGTGGATGCAGATCCAAGCCCAAACAATAAGAGAAAGGTAAGCCTAGTAAGGTTTCTTTGGTTTCTAACCTCGTTGCTATGATCGCTCAGGTCACAACTGAGGGGGCTGACTCTGACTGGTGGATAGACATCGGTGTGACATGCCATGTCTGCTCTGGGAAGGAATTGTTCGTTATGTACCAGCCAATTTTTGAGAAGATTTTCATGGCGAACCAGACCCAAGCTGAAGTTCTGGGGATCGGGACTGTGGAGCTGAAACTCACTTCCGAGAACACTCTGACGCTCCAAAGAGTAAAGCATGTTCCGGTGATTGCCAAGAACCTGATCTCTGGGAGCCTGCTTAGCAACGCAGGTATGAGGATGGACATTAATGCTGGTCAGATGATGATGTCAAAGAAGGAAACATACTTCGGAAAGGCTTTTCAAACTGAAGGGATGTTTAAAATTCAACTTGTAAACCAGTCTAGTAAAATAAATGCAATCGCTCTTTCTGACTATTCTCTTGAGTTGTGGCATAATAGGCTAGGACATGTTCATTGTAAAAGAATAAACAAAATATCGAGTTTAGGACTTATCTCCAAATGTGGGGGTAAGGTAGAGAATTGTGAAGTATGTGCTCAGACTAAGATTACTAGAAAATCCTTTCATCGCGTCAATCGAAGCACAGATATTCTGGAGTTAGTACACTCCGATATCTGTGACTTCAAATAATTCTCTACAAAAGTCAGGATGAAGTATTTCATAACCTTCATCGATGACTTCTCTAAGTAAGCTTTCGTCTACTTGCTCAATTCTAAAGACGAAGCGTTCGAGAAGTTCAAGGAGTTCAGGGCCGAAGCTGAACGGCAAACTGGACAACAACTCAAGAGGTTGAGAAGTGATCGAGACAGAGAATATCGGTCTCATGAATTCACATCGTTCTGCAAAGAACATGGAATCATCTGCGAGACTACTACTCCATATTCTCCTCAATCTAACGGAGTAGCAGAGAGGAAGAACCGAACGTTGACAGAAATGATGAACTCAATGCTGCTAACTGCAGGTCTTCCAAAATGTTACTGGGAAGAAGCTGTAGTGCCCCGCTTTCGATAGGCGACGGAACTTCATAATATGCTTCCGCCGAGTCAGATCGGCCGGGAACTTAGATGGCCATCTGACTCGATCGCTAAGCTTGGTAAACGATAACGTCTTGCGACATCGATTCAAATCGATTTGGACAAAAGTTACGAGAATCGATCAAACTAATGGAACAACTTCTATTGGAATAAGTCCTAGATGCAGCGGGCTGCATCTCGGCGAGTGAGCTCTATATAAGAGTACCTTCGACGGGACCGGACCGAAGTATAGTTTTCTTGGAGCTTTTGCCGCTGGGTTTGATGAAGTGCTTTCGCGTCGTTTTCATGGATGCAATTACAAATTTTGAAGCAAGGAGAAAAGAAGAAATTCTAACAAAAGTGTTGGTGCCATTGCAGGAGCTCGCGTAACTAAAGCTTGACGTTGCGAAGCGCTTCGACGATCGGCACGAGGAAAGTAAACGGTGGGTGATTCGGCCTTCTTTTCTACTCTGTCCCGTAAACTAATTTCTTGCCTCGAATTCATTCAAATCGAACGATGCCAAGTTAATTGCATGTCAATCCACTAAGTCAAGAACTCAGAAAAAACGTATCGATTTAGAGTAATCTACTCTGAAAAATACAAGTTTATCACATAACCCAGAAAGTTTAAGATTTTCGAAAAAAGATAGACTATTTTAAGTGCTACAAAATATTATGAAACGTTGATCATGGGTTATGATGTCTCGGACAATTTGGTGCCTACGGGACGCTAAATCGAGAGTACGGCTTCGGGAAAAATGAATTATTGCATGAGTTGGGGAAAAATGTTAATGTCATTCAATACTGTCCGTGCTATACAAATATGCCCGCACATATTAAACAAGTTCACGCATTGGCATGGTCATTGACAGCTTGTGCACAAGTTGAACTTTCCTCGATTCGGTATCCGGGGTATCGGAACCGAATCGACCTAGGAGGAAAAGATAAATTCGTGCTTCGGCACGAGGCATTACGAGACCTGCAGCAGGGCTTGCAACCGAAGCTGACAGGCACGTCGTAATGCCATATAAAGTCCCTCGTGATGCATAGCATCAATGACCGCACATATAAGATAGAGCATGCTCACCTATTGTCTTATGTAGGTAGTCAATATTATCTGTGTTTTCATGCAGGGACGAGCACGGCCGTGGTATGAAATATGATAAACTGCTATGTTTCACTGTATGCTTTATATCTCAAAGATGGCTATCGAATATGAACTGAATTTATTTAGTTCTAATAGAAAGACAACTCTAAAGCATGCCTACCCTAACAACTAGAGTCGGTTTAGTCGAGTGGGTTCGTCTCGTCCACTTAGAAAGTGTGCTAATCCCATTCCCCCAATTTCCCCAGGTGCGGCGGGCGTTCACAACTAAACTGAAGCTGAAGTACGGAGAGACATTTTGAAGCTCTTCCTATGCTGAAGTATTTTAAAGCCAATTCAATCGACGGCTTATGTATAAAGGGGCAAATGTATGGAACGGCAAGTGTTAGTTTAGGCAGCTTGTCGAATGTATTTCTTTCTGTTTTCAATCAATGTAGCCGCAACGGCATCCAATGTAATTACGACTTGCACTTTGTTGCAAGCTATGAATGAAAAAGTAAATTTCTATCTTCCTATACTGTGTCTTATATTCTGATGTGATTTGTGAAGTTTCAACTTGGTGTTTCAATATAAAGACTCAACATAACGTTCTTACCTTGTACGAGTGCAATTCTAGACTCGTACGGCATCACGCCTTAGCGAGGACGATCGATTTGGCAAAATTAATATCGGGGACGAATGGTTTGTCGACTCGGGGAGTGATAAATTGGTATCAGAGCACATTTATGTTTCCTCGAATTTTCGAAAGATGTTTCATTGTTGGAATGTCCGTTGCGATGGCTCGATTGAATGCTTGTCGACATACTGCGTAAAATAAAAGTTCCATACAGGTAAGCCCGTAGATATTTTTGAAAAATACTAACGGGTTTACTCTATTTTGTAGGAATAACTAAGAAAAGAAACAATCCCGGCACAACAACCCAAACCGTAGATAGTACGTCGAGCACAAAAAGCACTGGCCCTAGCGACTATGGAGAAGATGCTACAGTTGATGGAACTGCAGCAGCAACAGCTTCAGATGTAATTCAAATTCCAATTTGATGTGCAGCAGAAGCAGATGAACGCCCTGACTCAGATAGTGAGCAAAATGGCGAGCAATACCAAGGCAACGGACGAGGTACCCGAGGAGAAGCAAGGTGATCAAGAAGAAGACGAGGAAGAAGAAGCTCAACCGCAAATAAAAAATTCTTCTTCCTTGTTCAAGGCAAAGGAGTTTCGCAAGATGAATCCTCCAAAATTTAACGACCGAGCAGAGCCTGATGTGATCGTAGGATGGCGCACGGAGATTGAGGACCTGTTTAATCTGCTCAGCATCGAAGGGTCCCAGAGGGTAACTTGTGCGGCATTACAGCTGCAACTGAGGGTGTACCACTGGTGGGCAACAAAGAAGCAGGAAATCTACGAAGCCGATATAGACGCCACGATTTTCTGGAAAATATTCAAGGAAGCTTTCCTCGAACAGTACGTTCCTCGTGCCGTCCGTCGTCAAAAAGAAGACGAGTTCATGATGCTGCGACAGGGAAATATGTCTGTCGAAGATTACAACTCGAACGTCTCAAAACTGGCAAAGTTTGTCGGCACCTTCTTGCCCAACAAGGAAGTATGGTGTGAACGCTTCCAACAAGGCCTGAACGACGAACTGCGAAGGGACGTCATGAACCAACGATACCGAACTTATCGTGAATCCTATGAAGCCGCACTTGATAGTGAACGAATCTTTGGCTGTATGTCACAAAAGGTCGTGACTGTCGTTCGCAACAATTTCAACAAGCATCCTAATAATGCTGGAGGATCGGGAGTACAAAAGCGCCCAAACACATATGAGAATCGACGTTCATATCCAGGATTACACTGCAATACCTGTGGCAGGCATGGGCATCACCCGAGCGATTGTTACTACAGAACATGTTTCGGGTGTGACGAGAAGGGCCATTCAAAGTTGCAATGTTCGAGAAATATTTCGGACCAACAGAACCCACCAAGGAACGTTCCGAATCCGCACAAAGCGCCGATAGTGCAAGGCGCAAATGCGGTGCCCGTCAACCAGCAGAATCAACGTCACGGAGCTCAAGGCCGAGTTTATGCCTTAACTCGGGACGAGGCATTTACGTCCGATACTGTTGTAACAGGTATATTACTCTACAAAAATATACCTGCCCGAGTACTATTCGATTCGGGTACGACGCATAGCTTTATATCTGCTGATTATGCGAAAGAAAATAAAATAACCATGCAATCACTAGATATGAATATTAGTGTTAGCACTCCGTCGGAAGTCGATATGCCTGCAAACTTTATTTGTAGGGATGGCCATATTTGCATCGAAGAAAGATATCTATCCTTGGATGTCGTCGTACTAGACATCAAAGAGTACGACATAATCCTGGGCATGGATTGGTTAGGCGCTTGTCGTGCAACGATCGAGTACACGGAGAAGAGAGTGTTATTTCGTCTTCCTGGCGAGACAGAGTTCTCATATTCGTGCGGTACGATCTCGAAGACGGCAATGATGGTATCGGCAATCTCGGCGAGGCGTATGCTGCGTTCCGGCTGTGCGGGATACTTGGCATCAGTTCGAGACACGCAGAAGGATAATACAAACACATTGCAGACTGATGTTGTGGCAGATTTTTTTGACGTTTTTTCTGACGAGATGCCCGGGATGCCGCCGGATCGAGAAATTGAATTCAGTATCGACACCTTTCCGGATACACGGCCGATATCAAAGGCGCTTTACCGAATGGCTCCAGCAGAATTGAAGGAGATGAAGGTGCAATTACAAGAGTTACTAGACCGCAGATTTATTCGCCCTAGCGTCTCTCCATGGGGAGCTCCCGTATTGTTTGTGAAGAAGAAGGATTGGTCGATGCGGCTATGCATCGACTATCGGGAACTCAACAAGGCGACCGTGCGGAACAAGTATCCTTTGCCACGAATCGACGACTTGTTTGACCAACTGTAAGACGCGTCAGTATTTTCAAAAATCGTTCTTCGTTCAGGCTTTCATCAATTGAAGATCAAGTCCGACGACGTATCGAAGTCTGCCTTCCACACTCGATATGGTCATTACGAATTCCTAGTCATGTCGTTCGGTTTGACGAACGCCCCAGCCGCCTTTATGGATTTGATGAACCGAGTCTTTCGACCTCAAATCGATAAATTTATAGTCGTGTTCATCGACGATATCCTTATTTATTCAAAGAATCGAGAAGAGCATGCAGAACACTTGAAGACGGTATTGCAGATTCTGCGTAAAAATAAATTATACGCCAAGCAGAGTAAATGCGAGTTCTGGATGAGTAGCATAACATTCCTCGGACATGTAATCTCTGCCGAAGGTATCACGGTGGACCCAAAGAAGATTGAAACGATGGTAGATTGGAAACGACCTGCCTCGGCTAGCGATATTCGGAGTTTTCTGGGCTTAGCGGGCTACTAACGAAGATTCGTGCGAAGATTTTCAAAACTAGTGTCGCCTCTGACTCGCCTCACCCAGAAGGGAGTAGTATTTGAATGGAGTGACGACTGTGAATCCAGTTTTCAAGAGTTGAAGCAACGGCTCGTCTCAGCTCCAATCCTTGCACTTCCAGACGATCCGGAAGGCTTTCAGATATTCAGTGACGCATCAAAAACTGGTCTCGGGTGCGTACTCATGCAGAGAGACAAAGTCATCTCCTACGCTTCACGGCAGTTGAAGCAGCACAAGAAAAACTACCCGACGCACGACCTAGAATTTGCGGCGATCGTGTTTGCGTTGAAACTCTGGCGGCACTATCTCTATGGTGTGGCTTGCAGAATCTACACAGATCATAAAAGCCTGAAATTCTTGTTTACGCAATGATAGCTCAACCAACGACAGCGACGTTAGCTCGAACTCATAAAAGATTACGAGCTAATGATCGAATATACGCCGGACAAGGGAAATATTGTAGCCGACGCGCTTAACAGAATGTTTATAGGAACACTAGCCATAAATAAGAAGATACAGTGAGACCTTGAAGCGATGGGTATCGAACTTGGAATTGAGTATCGATACCTGCACCTAGCTCAGCTAAAGTTAGGATCGAGCCTGCTTAGCAAGATAAAGACCGCACAGAAGGACGACTCGTTCCTGAAGAAGATGCGCGAGCTGATTCCAACGGGAAGGGCGACTGACTTTGCGGAAGACGGAGACGGGACGATGCGACTAAAGGGAGGGCTCTGTATTCCTGAAACTTCCAAACTCAGAAGAAATTCTGACGGAGGTACATTATGCGAAGTACTCGTTACATCCTGAAAGCACCAAGATGTACAAGGACTTGCGCACAAACTTCTGGTGGCACGGCATGAAGAAAGACGTGGCTACTTTCGTATCGCAGTGCATGGCGTGTCACCAAGTGAAGGCGGAACACCAAAGGCCAGGCGGAGAGCTGCAGAACATCGTCATTCCCGAGTGGAAGTGGGACAACATCTTGATAGATTTTATTGTAGGATTTTCGAAGATGCCGCGGGAAAATGATGCGATTTGGTTCATTGTTGATAGATTGACCAAGTCGGCCCACTTCATCGCAATTAAAGTAGAATGGAGCGTCGATCGGTTAGCACAAATCTACGTCGACGAGATTGTTCGACTGCACGGGGTACCGACCTCAATAATTTCGGATAGAGATGGGCGATTCCTATCGCGTTTCTGGATGAGCCTACAAGCGACGATAGGGACCAAACTAAACTTTAGTTCTGCGTACCATCCTCAAACAGAAGGTCAGACAGAGAAGGTAAATCAAATCCTAGAAGATATATTGCGTCTGTGTGCGATCGACCTAAAGACTAGTTAGAATACACATTTGCCGCTTGAGTTTGCGTATAACAACAGTTATCAGTCGAGCATTCAGATGGCTCGATATGAATTGCTCTACGGAAGGAAGTGTCGTTCACTGATATGCTAGGATGAAGTCGGAGAGCGATAAGTGCTTGGACCGGAACTGCTAGAGCAGGCCGTCGAAAAGGTCCGCTTGATTCGAGATAGACTCCGCATCGTGCAAAGTCGACAAAAGAGCTACGCAGATCTCCGTCGACGACCGCTAGAGTTCTTGGTCGGGGACCATGTGTTTCTGAAAGTAACGCCCATGCGCGGTGTGATGCGGTTCGGCGTTAAAGGCAAGTTGAGCCCGAGATTTGTAGGCCCCTTCGAGATTATCGAGCGAGTTGTAACGGTTGCTTATCGGATCGCACTACCTCCTGCCTTGGCTGATGTGCACGATGTCTTTCATGTTTCACAACTTCGAAAATACGTGCACGATCCAAGTCATGTGGCTAGCTTTGATCAATTGGAGCTACGTATTGGCTGGTCTTACTCGGAGGAGCCTATTCAAATTTTAGACCGCAAGGAGAAGGTGCTACGCAATCGGTCGATGTCCTTGGTCCGTGTGCTTTGGCGGAACCATTCAGTCGAGGAGTCGACGTGGGAGATGGAGGCGGAGATGAAAGAGAAGTACCCTGCATTGTTTGTCTAAATTAAGGTCAAACCCTTGTATTTAAGTTTCAGGACGAAACTTTTTCTTAGTAGTATATTATGTAGCGCCCCGCTTTCGATAGGCGACGAAACTTCATAATATGCTTGTGCCGAGTCAGATCGACCGGGAACTTAGATAGCCATCTGACTCGATCGCTAAACTTGGTAAACGATAACGCCTTGCGGCATCGATTCAAATCGATTTGGACGAAAGTTATGAGAATCGATCCAACTAATGGAATGACTTCTGTTGAAATAATTCCTAGATGCAGCGGGCTGCGTCTCGGCGAGTGAGCTCTATATAAGAGTCCCTTCGACGGGACCGGACCGCTGTATGGTTTTCTTGGAGCTTTTGTTGCTGGGTTTGATGAAGTGCTTTCGCGTCGTTTTCATGGATGCAATTACAAATTTCGAAGCAAGGAGAAAAGAAGAAATTCTAACAAAAGTATTGGTGCCATTGTAGGAGCTCGTGTAACTAAAGCTTGATGTTGCGAAGTGCTTCGACGATCGGCACGAGCAAAGTAAATGGTGGGTGATTCGACCTTCTTTTCTACTATGTCCCGCAAACTAATTCCTTGCCTCGAATTCATTCAAATCGAACGATGCCAAGTTAATTGCATGCCAATCCACTAAGTCAAGAACTCGGAAAAAATATATCGATTTAGAGTAATCTACTCTGAAAAATACAAGTTTATCACATAACCCAGAAAGTTTAAGGTTTTTGGAAAAAGATAGACTATTTCAAGTGCTGCAAAATATTATAAAACGTTGATCATGGGTTATGATGCCTCGGACAATTTGGTGCCTACGGGACGCTAAATCGAGAGTACAGCTTCGAAAAAAATGAATTGTTGCATGAGTTGGGAAAAAATGATAATGTCACTCAATACTGTCCGCGCTATACAAATATGTCCGCACATATTAAACAAGTTCACGCATTGGCATGGCCATGGACAGCTTGTGCACAAGTTGAACTTTCCTTGATGCGGTATCTGGGGCATCGGAACCGAATCGACCTAGGGGGAAAAGATAAATTCGTGCTTCGGCGCGAGGCATTACGAGACCTGCAGCAGGGCTTGCAACCCAAGCTGACAGGCACGTCCTAATGCCATATAAAGTCCCTCATGATGCATAGCATCAATGATCGCACATATAAAATAAAGCATGCTCACCTATTGACTTATGCAGGTAGTAAATATTATCTGTATTTTCATGCAGGGACGAGCACGGTCGTGGTAAGAAATATGATAAACTGCTATGTTTCACTGTATGCTTTATATCTCAAAGATGGCTATCAAATATGAACTGAATTCATTTAGTTCTAATAGAAAGACAACTCTAAAGCATGCATACCCTAACAATCAGAGTCGATTTAGACGAGTGGGTTCGTCTCGTCCACTTAGCAAGTGTGCTAATCCCATTCCCCCAATTTTTCCAGGTGCGGCAGGCGTTCATAACTAAACTGAAGCTGAAGTGCGGAGAGGCATTTTGAAGCTCTTCCTATGCTGAAGTATTTTGAAGCCAATTCAATCGACGGCTTATGTATAAAGGGGCGAATGTATAGAACGGCAAGTGTTAGTTTAGGCAGCTTGTCTAATGTATTTCTTTCTGTTTTCAATCAATGTAGCCGCAACGGCATCCAATGTAATTACGACTTGCACTTCGTTGCAAGCTGTGAATGAAAAAGCAAATTTCTATCTTTCTATACTGTATCTTATATTTGATGTAATTTATGAAGTTTCAACTTGGCGTTTCAATATAAAGACTCAACGTAACGTTCTTGCCTTGTACGAGTGCAATTCTAGACTCGTACGGCATCACGCCTTAGCGAGGACGATCGATTCGGTAAAATTAATACCGGGGACGAACGATTTGTCGACTCGGGACGTGACAGAAGCTGCATTAACGGCCACTTTTATTCTGAATAGAGTGCCTTATGCAACTTCTGACATAACTCCTCATGAACTCTGGTTTAAAGTCAGGCCTAACTTGAATGTTATTCGAGTGTGGGGGTGTCTGGCTTATGTGAAGCTCTTAGATCTGTAGATTCAGAAGCTGGAGACAAGGACTACGAAGGCGATCTTCTTGGGATATGCCGAGAAGAGTGATGTCCGGAGATTCCTTGATATTGAGTCAAATCATATCAACAAATCTTGCGATGCTGAATACTTTGAAGACAAGTTTGCACGACACAAAAACATTGTTCTTCCAGATATTCCGAAGAATGATGTAGGTGCAAATGAGACTGAGGTCTCATATGAATAGTCCAAGATGAAGTTGTTGGTGGAGAAACAACAATTAAACCAGAACTCGCTGAGCCGTCGACGAAGCGAGCAAAGAGGCCGAAGAGCTTCGGAGATGACTTCGTCACCTATCATGTGGAAGCAGATCCGCTTACCTATGATGAGACGATGAAGACCAGAGATGTTGTCTTCTAGAAGAAGGCAATAGATAATAAAATTGACTCAATTACCTCCAATAACACATGGGTCTTAGTTGATTTACTCGAAGGAGCAAAATCCATCGAATGTAAGTGGATCTTCAAGAAGAAGATGAAAACTGATGGAACTATTGACAAGTTCAAGGCCAGGCTAGTGGCCAAGGGTTTTTTTCAAAAACAGGGGATCAACTACTTTGACACATATGCTACAGTAGCACGGATGACAACCATCAGATTATTGATTGCCCTTGCAGCAATACATAAACTGGTGATACATCAGATGGATGTGAAAATAGCATTCCTGAATGGCCTAGAAGACAGAGGAGATTTATATGCAACAGCCAGAAGGATTTGTCGTCAGAGGCCTAGAAGACAAAGTCTGCAAGTTGGTAAAATCTTTATACGGCTTAAAGCAAGCTCCCAAAAAGTGGCATGAGAAGTTTGACAAAGTTATCAGATCAAACGACTACATGGTCAGCGAAACAGATAAGTGTGTCTATACTAAATTTGCTGACGGAAGAGGAGTCATCGTTTGTCTGTACGTGGACGATATGCTAATCCTAGGTACAAATATAAGCTGTGTCACTGAGACAAAGAAGTTCCTCTCGACAAAGTTCAGTATGAAGGAATTGGAGGATGCTGATGTTATCTTGGGACTCAAGATCATCTGAACGAACACTGGTTTGGCATTGTCACAATCTTATTACATTGAGAAGATGCTCACTCGATACGGATATCATGATCTTTCCATAATTGATATGCCGTACCGAAGTGATCAGAAGCTGGAGCCAAACTCGAAGAAAAGCTTCAGACAATTGGAGTATGCTAGCGTCATCGAAAGTTTGATGTACGCTACTACTGCCACTAGGCCTAACATAGCTTTCGCTGTAGGAATGCTGAGTCGATTCACAAGCAATCCAGGTGTTCAGCACCGGAAAGGTATGAAGCGTGTTATGAGATATCTCAAAAAGATTCAGATATATGCACTGTACTTCAGCAGAGAGCTGTCGGTAGTAGAAGGCTTCAGTGATGCCAGCTGGTGCTCAGAGTTGGAGAGTGAGAGGTCCACTGGTGGATTCATTTTCACAATGGGTGGAGCTGTTATATCGTGGAAGTCGAAGAAGCAGACTATGCTCTCGTGGTCTTCTATGGAATCTGAGTTCTTTGTACTTGATACCGCAGCAGATGAAGCAGAATGGTTTTGGAAGCTCATGTATGATCTTCTAGTAGTTGGAGCGCAGGTGCCGGTAATTCCGATATACTGCGACAACCAAGCGACTGCGGCGGTGGCATCAAATGATCTCTTCAACGGAAAGAAGAGAACTGTGCGGTTAAAGCACAGGGCAGTGAACGATCTCATCAAGAGAGGTGTCATTGCAGTAATCGATGTTCGGAGTCAGAAGAACCTGGCGGATCCGTTCACGAAGGGCCTCAAGCGTCAGCTGGTTGAAGACAGCAGGAAAGATGGGCTTGAAGGTATTCTGATAGTATGTTTTTGTAATCCTAACATAAAGTTTTATGTTATTAGTTCAAAGAGAAATCTACTAGACATCTAACTTTCGGTTCAATGGAGGACCACTGACTGGAAAACTATCAGGTAACAGTGGGTACTTGTTCTTGGGAACATGGTAGGGTTACGAACCCATAACCACTGTTGTCTACTATGTGTTTTCTGCGAAAAATGGATCCTGTGTTGAGGTTGGCTTAAATGCCTTAATAAGTTCTCAGGCAGAGTGAATATCTGGTGTGCTTTATAGAAAGCACGGTAGCGCAGTACTACAAGGAGTAAAACTCTATGCTACAGTGGGATGACTCCATCATGAGGTTTCCAGGTAGGGGTAGCACCGTAAATAGGCAGGTAGCCTAATGCTGTATGATGAAATTAAAGAGTTGTAGACAGCACTACAAAGGGGAGGGTGACCCCATGTTACAGTGGCATGACACCACGATGAGGTACCCATGTAGGGGTAAAGCCTCGACCTTGCAAGCCATGTCGTTGCGGCGTAACACCGCAAGGAAGCCTTAGGCTTCATGCTGGATAGAATGGTACTACAAAGAGGATGTGACCTCATGCTGCAATAGTGTGACACTACGATGAGGTTTCCGGGTAGGGGTAATGCCTCGGCTTTAGGCCATGTCATAGCGGCGTAGCACCGCAAGGAAGCGCAAGGATTCATGCCATGTCTCTTTAATAAAGAACTTACCTATATTGTATGAAAAGAGATATCAGGTTGTCTCTTGAGGGTAAACTTGTAGACGCCCAAAATTATATACTAAAACCAGGCTGGCACAGGACCTTTAATGTGTAGCCAGAAGCACATGTAACTACACTTTGTGAGTAGGAAGAATTATAATTGTGGTGCAGAATTCAAGGCATAGTCCATTCTTGTATCGTATTATTATTTAACCCATGCGAAAAGATTCAAGTCGTCAGCGACATATATTCTAATGCAAAATAGACAGTTACTGTGGGGAACGCTCAATCCTAGACACATATATATGTTGAGATATGTGAAAGAATGTTGGTGCTCTTGCACGTTAACATGAAGAGAGTTTGCTCTCAACATGCTTTGTAAAGTTTAGTCCCACATTGGAAAAACACCATGAGTTATCTCAACATATATATGAGTATGTGTTGTTGGGATATGCACATGGGATGGTGACCCTAAGGAGGGAACCATGTGGGTGATTTTACTAAGAGGAAAATGATTAATTCCAACAAGGACGTAAGTTGATTTTTGTTGTGCGGGCTCGGACTCGACACGGACTCCAGGTTGTCTCGTGCATGCACGGGAGTGTTCGGGGAGAAGGCGTGGGCTAGCACTCGACTATGTTGATTGTGGGATGATATAAAATATCAAACTCTATTTTAGAATATTGATGTTTTAGTCCCACATCGGATATGAGAGATGGTGAGGTCTCACTCCACTCTATAAATAGAGCCCCCTTGCCTCATTTCTAAGATGCACCAAAGAAGAGAGTTAAGGGAGTTCATAAAGTTTAGGAAGCTCGTTCAAGTCACAAATATTGACTGACGAGCGTTCCAGAAGTTCTCTTGAACTTGCTGGTTCCTGGAAGCGGATCGTATAGAGGCGAATCTTGCTTTGAGCAATGGTGTTTTTACACCCCAGCAGATTTTATCCTTCTCTTCTTCTTCTTCTGTTTCTCTGTAACTCGTTTTTCAGGTTTTAAGGCACCTACTGAGTAGGAAGGCCTAACTTTGTTCTTGAGATCTATCTCATTTGTGGCACCTACTGTGTAGGCTTGCTAAACTCCTCATTAGTGGCACCTACTGTGTAGGCTTGCTAAACTCCTCATTTGTGGTACCTACTGTGTAGGCTTGCTGAACTCCTGTTTTCTATCTATATCCACGCCTCGGGACTAACAGTTTATATGTAACAAACAAATTATAATGTAAGTTTTGGTTATTTGTTATAACAACTATGCTTATTTTAAGAGATTATTATTTATGACTAAACTAAATATTCATTTAAGACTATTTTTAGCATATGGCCAAATGGTAAATGGCTAGAGGAAGGGAAGTACTGTAGATGGATCACGAGGATACTATAGATAGGGCCTTCAGTAATACTAATGGAAATGGAGGATGATGGGTCCTCTTTTCATCAAGCTCGGCAATAGAGGGGACAATTGTGAGACTGATGCACAATTTGGGGAGAAATTTTAGTATTGTAAAAAAATTGAGGACAAAGAAGAAGAGCTTACGGCTACTGAGTACAAGAATGAAAGGAAAACCTGGAGTTTACAAATTGCTACTTGCAGTATCAGCTAGTCTGATACTTGACTATACAGTAGCTGAGCTGGCAGAGGTGACTTGGCACTCAAGTTACTCTTGCTGACTGGACTTAGCTGAGCTGGAAGAAGTGACTTGGCACTCGAGTTAGCCTTGCTGACTGGACTCGGTACTCTCTATTAAGCTGTAATTGAGCAGCTAATGTATCTGTTCTCTGATACTGAAGAAAAGTGCATTGTTCACTGATACTCACTGCAATTGACCTTCACTGGAGAGTAGCACAATCTATTGTGCTACTGAGCTAAACTATGTATACAGGGTAAACTATCATAGGGCCGGCCCACGGGGTTGGGTTGCCCAATCCAGTGCTAGTGGTGGTTGCCCCTTGGGCCTTATTGTGGGCCGATCCTGGAGGGTCACCCGCGACTCCGACCTCTTGTGGGGTCATGTTGAGCTTGGGGGTTGTCTCAACTAGAGGAGTCCGAAGTCTTGTCTGGCTTACCCCTGGACCGGCCCTGAATTTTAACTATGTGCACTACCCGGTGTCAGCACCATGAGCATTACACTGAGCATTCAGGCTCATATTAATGCTGCACTTGTGAGCTGATACTTGATATACTGTACTGTACCTACTGATAGCTGACACTTCCACACATGCTGGTACTGACGCTGACACTGTTTCTGAGCTAAATTAGGCTCATATCAGAGTATCAGAGAGCCTTGGAATCTGCCATACAATGTTGGAGGGTTAGATTCACTGAAGGGGAAAATGCGCTCTTCGATGGAGCTTCGACTCTTAAAATTGGTCGGTGCTGCAGCAGTTTGGGGAAGATGGACAATCTTCATATTGAGACGGTGTCGTTTGGATGAGTTTGTGTAGAAAATAATAGATGGATGATTTTATTAATGGACTACTTCACTACTTATAGGGAGTCCAGCTCCTCTACATACTATATATTACGATGTGGGACTAAAAGTCCCTTATTGACTCTCAACACTCCCCCTCAAGATGGGCGATAGATATTGATCATCTCCATCTTGTTACATAGCTTCGACAGACTTAATGACATAGACCCTTAGTCAGACAGTCTGCAACTTGTTCTTCTGAGCGGACATGGTCAATCTTCAGTATCCCTTGTTCCAGCTTCTCCTTGATGAAGAATCGATCAATCTCGATGTGCTTTGTTCTGTCGTGCTGAACGGGATTGTTAGCTATACTTATTGCAGCTTGACTATCGCTCAGAAGACGTAATGGTGCTCCCTTGTCTAGCTTTAACTCTGTCAGCAACGCTTTCACCCACAGCAATTCTGACACTCCCAGAGCCATTGCTCTGTATTCTGCTTCAGCTGTCGACCGTGCTACCACAGACTGTTTCTTGCTTCTACATGAGACCAGATTTCCTCCTACAAAAACACAGTATCCCGTGGTTGACCTTCTGTCGTCTATGCAGCTCGTCCAGTCTGCATCACAGTACCCCGCAACTTCTATGCGTCCATTCTTCTTGAACCATAGCCCCTTTCCCGACGTTCCTTTCAGATACCTCAAGATCTGAAATACTGCTTCCATATGACCCTTTCTTGGATCATGCATGTAGCGACTTACTACACTCACCGCAAATAAGATATCAGGGCGAGTATGTCCCAGATAAATCAATCTCCCTACAAGTCGTTGATATCTTTCACGATCAACGGGCTCTCCTGCTTCTGCTTCCAACTTGCACTTCTGGTCAATTGGAGTGACCGCTGCTTTGCATCCCAGCATCCATGTCTCCTTCAGCAGATCTAGTGTATATTTTCTCTGTGAGAGAACAATTCCTTGTTCGCCTTCACACACCTCGATACCTAGAAAGTACCTCATCGCTCCTAAATCCTTCACTTCAAACTCCTTCGCGAGTTTTGACTTCAGTTTAGTGATCTTGACTTCATCATCACCTGTGATCACTATATCATCCATATATACAGCAAGTATAGTGATGTGGCCTCTTGCATGCTGAAGGAAGATCGTATGATCTGTATTTGTTTGACGGTATCCCATGCCTGTAACAGCCTTTCTGAATCTGTCAAACCAGGCTCGAGGAGATTGCTTTAGCCCGTATAGCAATTTCTTCAGTTTACACACCTTTTCTTGCGACGTCCCTCCGTTTGATTCCGTCGCATAGCACCCTGGCGGGAGCTCCATGTATACTTCTTCTTACAGGTCTCCATGAAGAAAGACATTCTTCACATCCAGCTGGTACAGCTTCCACCCATAGTTCGCTGCAATGGAGACCAGAGTTCTCACGGTGCTCATTTTTGCTACTGGGATAAACGTCTCATCATAGTCTATGCCATATGACTGTGTGAATCCTTTTGCAACCAACCTCGCCTTGTATCGCTCGACCTTTCCTTCTGGCGTCTCTTTCACTGTGTACACCCATTTGCATCCCACAGCTTTCTTCCCTTTGGGTAATGGAACTAGCTCCCATATCTTATTTTTCTTCAGTGCCCCAAGTTCTTCCATCATTGCAGCTTTCCACCTTGGATCTTTCTTTGCTTCCTGCCAACACTTGGGCAACAAAGTAGAGTTTGACGATACAATAAAGGCTCGATAATTCGAAGAAATGTTAGAATAAGACAAGAAGTTGGCAATGTCATGTTCGTAGTCATCAAAACGAGCAGAAGCCTTACCCGCATTGATGCGAGAAGATCTCCTTAAGGGAGCAATAGGTGGTGGATAGATCATACCATCCGAGTCGGAGAGATCCGTATCAGAATCCGAGTGATTCAGTGCGGGGGCAACATCTTCAGGAGTTGGAGCAGGAGTAGACGAGGGACTTGGTACAGTAGGCACAGGGCACGGCATAGGCACAGTACTGGACTTTTGTTGTCTCCTTCTGTAAACTTGGAGCTCCTTTTCCCTTGTCTGCTGCTCCTCCTGCGTAACATATGTATCATCTTCTTCATTCTCTGTATCGGAGTCACTGTGCTCTCCCCCTTTCGTCCAATTTTCTACAACCGGATACGGAACCGATCCGACGATCACATTTGGGCTTATTATCTCCCCCTCACATCGAACACCATCTGTGTTAGGTGTGTCACCAAATGCTGAACCTTCATCCGAACTATAGTATGGTTCGAGTTCTCGAAATGTAACGTCCATGCTGACAAACATCTTCCGCTCGACTGGACTCCAACAGGCATATCCCTTCTGAGTCGCCGTGTAACCGACAAAGACACATTTAACTGCCCGAGGATCCAGTTTGCCAATGCCTGGCCGATTATCCTGGACAAAGCATACACATCCAAAAACTTTTGGTGGAACAGTGTATGTAGTTGCTCCAGTAAGCATCTCCAATGGTGTCTTCCAGTCCAATACCTGAGATGGCATTCTGTTGATGAGATAAGAGGCCGTCAATATAGCATGCCCCCATAAGTATTTCGGGACATTCATAGCCAGCATCATTGTCCGTGCAACTTCCAGCAAGTGTCTGTGCTTTCGTTCTGCCACACCATTTTGAACCGGAGTATAAGCACATGAAGTTTGATGAAGTATTCCATGAGTGGAAAAATACTCAGCAACCCGCTTATTAGTATACTCCGTCCCATTGTCGGATCGAAAATACTTAATTTTAGCGCCATATTGTGTTTCCACTCGTCGATGAAAGTCCTGAAATGCCTCAAGGACGTCACTTTTATTCTTCAGAAGGTAGACCCATGTCACACGGGTATAACAATCAATAAAGGTGACGAACCATCGAAAGCCGTTAATCCCGGTTGTAGGACAAGGGCCCCATACGTTCGAATGTATCATGTCAAAAGCAGCTGAACTCCTATTCCCCGTGCTCACATACGAGCTTCTGGTATATTTTCCCAAAGCACAGGCATTACAAAATAACTTCTCTTTATTAGCCCTTTGATATAAGGACGGATACATTCGACCAATAACTGGAAAAGAGGAATGACCGACATGCTGGTGGTGGAGGAGCAAGTCGGCTTCAACACTGCGACAGGAAGCTTCTGGTGGTGCGTCTGCTACCAAGGATGCCAATGCGTTGTCCAGTCCATTCCTGTCTAAATACCACAGCCCCTTATGCCAAGTGTCAGTCCCAAGTCGTCGTCCTGTCCCTTTCTCCTGAAAAGTCACCTGAGGAATGTCAAAGAAAATAGTACAGTTAAGATCAAGTATAATGGCACTAATGGATAGAAGATTGACAGGAAAAGACGGAGCATGAAGGACATTGGTTAGAGTGATGGAAGGGGTACATGCGACAGTGCCTTTACCCATTACAGGGCTGGATGTACCATTAGCGGTCTGAATACTCTCCGGCAATGGTAAGGGAGTATATTCCCGAAACGCACCACGGGACCCCGTGACATGGCGAGATGCCCCAGAGTCCATAATACATCCTGGCTGATGGATAGATGCAAGAGCACGTGCAGAATCATCAGTGCTGGTTTGGGCAAAGCAAGTGATGTGATCTCCCGAGGTTGAAGACGCCCCAGGACTGTCGGCCGAACCCAGCTTTGTGCCTCGCAACTTCTCAAGGAACTCCCGCTCAAGCGGGGTTATTTCAGCCAGTTGATGCTCTCCCCCTTCTTCCGCCAGATTTGTTTTGTGTCCGTCCTTCGACCAGCATATCCTCCTCTTCCACCACGTCGGCCTCCACGACCCCGTCCTCGATCATTCGACTGATTGCGCAAGAATTTTGGACAAAAGCGGATGTAATGTCTGGAGTCACCACAATTGTGGCAAACACCACCCATAGATGGAGGTTGATTGAAGGCAGCAAGGGCAGACTTGTCAACTGAGGCTTGCTCCCCCTAGTAGGATCCCTTGTTGGGCATCAACTTTAGTTGAGCTTCTTCCTGTGTCATAACAGCGATAGCTTCTTCCAAGGTCGGAAGAGTGGGTTGGGATAGGAGGATATTTCGTCTCTGCTCAAATATAGGGTGTAGTCCCTTCAGGAATTTCATCATACATTATCGGGAAATATAAGCCAGGAACGTCTGAAAGTACTTCGCGAATGCCGGTTCGACTTGTGTATCTTCCATCCCAAGAGGATCATAATGATCCAGATCAGACCAGTACTTCTTCAACAGGGCCGCGTACTCAGAGATGGTACGATCTTCTTGGGCCACCCTATCGAGTTCATCTTGCAGTTGAAAGACTCGCATAGGGTTGTCGGAGCCGGAGTACATATCTTTTAGAGTTTGCCATATATCAGCAGCAGCCTCCATTGCCTCGGCATTGCCCGACACCTGGTCGGTTAAAGAGGCAGTCAACTACCCAGCCACGACGTTGTTGACAATCTTCCACACAGCAAACTCCTTGGCGAAGTGATCGGCTGGCGCCTTGGCCTGGCCAGTGACATAGCCAACCAAGCCACGGCCCTTCAGTGTCCGCATCGCCTGCCGCGACCACTTCAAGTAGTTGGACGTTCCTTCCAACTTCGTCTCCAGCTTCTCCAATTTCCTTATTTTGTAAGGGGACGGATCCACATCAGTATGGATCACACGTGGGGTTACCTCGGTTAATCTTTTTGACAAGATATCATCAACCAAGGCCTTCATCTCGTCGGCCGTCGGTTTGCCACTGATCGAATCCATGGCTTCGTCAACTGTGAACCCGATTCGTCGTCTTCGTCGGCTTCTTGGACGTTGGAGACAGCAACTTCGCCAACTTCGTCGTCTTCTTCGTCTGCGTCGTCTTCTTCGACGTCACAGACTTTACGAATGTGCTACTAACTTGGCCAGCACCGGCGTGCGCATGTAAAGTGAACACGTCAGGACACCAGAGAAGACATGATCAGTCTCTGTATAGATTCCGATGTGAAGGAGGAATAACAACATAAATATGTATTAGTTCCAAACGGTGCAATCTAGGAACAGAGTCGTTGCAAATAAAGAATTTGACATCTCGACTTGTCTTCGAAATACGCCATTTTTTTTGTTTTTTTTTTTGGACGGCTAGGGTTAGGGTTAGGGTTTGGATGGGGCGGCTAGGGCTAGGGTTAGGGTTATCATGGCAAGAGAGTGCTAGGATTAGGAAGGAGGGGGGCGGTAGTTCCTGGCGGCTAGGGTTTCCTGGATGGGGGGGCGTTCCTGGATGGGGGGGGCGGGAGGTCCTGTAGGGGGCGGGATAGGGTGTTGTAGGGGGCGGGATAGGATGGGGGGGCATTCCTGGATGGGGGGGCGGGCGTTCCTGAAGGGGGGGGAGTTCCTGTAGGGGGCGGGATAGGGAGCTGTAGGGGGGGCGTTAGGCTGCTGTAGGGGGGGCTGCTAGATGGGGGGCGCGAGAGGGTCGGATAGGGTGCTGCAGGGGGGGCGGGTAGGTGTCGTTTGCTGGAGAGAGGCAGCGGCAAGAGGGGGGGCTGGAGCGGATGGGCCGGAGCGGCTAGGAAGGGGCAGCGGGTGGAGCGGGGGGGGGGGGGGGGGGGGGCAGCGGGTTAGGGTTATAGGAGGGGGGGGATTTTGTTTTGTGGAGAGAGAGAGAGAGAGAGAGAGAGAGAGTTATGGCTCTGATACCATGTAGAAAATAATAGATGGATGATTTTATTGATGGACTACTTCACTACGTATAGGGAGTCTAGCTCCTCTACATACTACATATTCCGATATGGGACTAAAAGTCCCTTATTGACTCTCAACAGTTTGGTATTTCTTGGCAGTGGCTTAGCAAGAATTTTTATCTAGGGGATGCGATGCAAAATGACGATCCAGTCGATTGAATGAAACTTACGTCGTAGGACAAGTTTGACGTTGCACATCCAACGACACAAGTCTCGTCGCGATCCTAAGAGCACACGAAAAATAAGCACAAATTTCCGGAAAACTATCGATATGGTGAAATTCGACATATACGAGCCAAATTCGTTGCACACAGTCGATAAATTCGGATTCCGTCAAATTTCACACGTTGACAACGACCGTATGCGCCTTTCGTGCAATCGGTTCATGTCGGGATTGTCCGGATCAACGGAGTGATCATACCCATCCTGCAATTTTTAGTTAAAACAAAAAACGTTTATCTTACATCCCCTTTGATTGGTTGAAAAAAAAGCTCTTTGAGAAACCAGAACTAGAGCCTTATAAGCCCGAGCCTGAGCAATGAGTTATCTGCATGCTTAGATGATTTTGAACCTTTGTATTCATGGCACCATTAGTCCAAAGAAAATGCTATATGTTAATATCGAAGGTATAAATTTAGTCATTTCTCCATCTTTCCAGTTGAAATTGAACATACTGCTGTCATGAGTTTGTAATAATGGTTTGTGCTTCACTATGGAACATGACTTTGGTTGCCTTCTTAAGTTTATGAAAAAATAATGGGAAATGCTGACTTGTCGGTAGGCGGGCTGGCCGTGGCCAAACTCCATTGGCCCTTCCTATTTGCTTGAGAGTCTCACGTCGATTAACCTGTCAATGGAGTTTGGCCACGTGGTGGCGGGCTGGCCAGCGCGCGGACAAGATGGCAGCGCCCAAAATTAATGTTGATGACACTACTAAATGAAGTTCATGCAAATAAAGTATTATTGGAGTTCTACGTAGCCGCAGTGGAAGGAACATGACATGGCATGCAAAATCCCAGAGGATGAAGATGTTTTTCCATGAGAAAAAGAATTCAACATTTTCTTCCCTATACTTGGTTAGGTCAGTGGACAATGTAGTCACGGAAGCAACGAGTAGCCTTGTGTGCTTACGGCTCTAATATCTGACATTAGAAGTATATAAAGAGAGAGAAATATGGGGGTGCTGGTTTTGTGAGCTTACATAGACAAAGTTTTGTCTCCAGTAGTTGGAATGTATTTTGTATCATGACTTTTGGTTAAAGGATAAAAATTGTTTTGGAAGAAAAAAAGAAAAGAAAATAACATGTGAGAAAAAAAAACGGATCATGCTAATGTGGCGGCTCTCATTGACAAAGGTGGGATCCGATGTTAGCAAGAACGCTGGAGCAATAGGGAGGGGGGGGTGTACGGCAATGCGCAGAACCTCATTGACGTGAATGGGATCAGATACTAGCAGAAGGACCCGAGCCAAAAGAGAGACCATATCAGTGCGATTTTTTCTCGAGACATTTTTTGGGAGAAAAAAGAAGAAAAAAGAAGAAAAAGAGAGAATTAGGAGGAGGACCCACTTATTTAATGGAAAGTGCTAAGTTTACTACTAAAAATTTAAAACTTTCTTACAACCCGTATCCACCTCCTGCTAACATGGTCCCACCCGTTCCCACCTGATCCTCCCTCTCCCCCAATCAAAGGATGCCACGTAGGCAGTTATAAAACTTACAACCAAAATTGGTTGTAAAAGCATCATTAGTAGTTGGTGCTCAAAATTTTATTTTGACCTCCAATATTTTAAAAAGAAGATAAATGTAGAATGTGTTGGACTTGTATGAGAATAGTAGAAAATGATAAAATGAGTTTTGGTATCAAGATTGTGTGGTCAAAAATTAATGTTGGAAAAAATAATGTAAATCTAGAATTGAGTTCTAAATTGAAACTTATTATTCTTCAAAATGATTTCCTACATTCTGAATCTAGAAATTCTCATGTCCAATCTATAGCTCTTGTGGTAAATTGAAACTTAAGATGAATCTTACTATTCTACAAAATCAGCTCGTACATTCTAAATCTAGAATCTAGAAAATGGATTGGACCTTACTATTGATGCTCTATGCATATCATTTTCTCTTATTTAATGGGAGCAAGAGTGCCCTTTTACTATTCTTATTATTTGAGTATAGTAGACTCGGGCAAACTTGAACAAATTTCCCTTTCATTATACTATTTTGTTTTTACCTCCTTTCAAATACTATTAGGGACCTGTACACGAACTCCCCTTTCAAATGTAACTTGTCACGCGGGGTTATTGAGGAAGTCGGCCTGGCCTGTTACGGGTTACGGACCGTCCGACCCACTATCATGGACATCAGCTGGTCTCAAAAGGTCACAGCTGCGTTTCCTTAATTTTAGTTTTTGTGTCTGTCTATAGGTTGTCCATTTTTTTCATTCTCTTGGCTGCGTTTTTTGAAGCATTTGTGCCAGTCTTTAGTGAACATGTAAGTAAACCTGTCAAAGGGGCCGGGCTGGCCCAGCCCAACATGAACCCGGCCCTAAAACATGTGCCAGTCCGGTCCGGTTAATTGTGGACCCGGGCTAGTCCAGTATATTGGAACGTGCGGTGGTGGTGGTAGAGAGAGGGAAAAGAATATCATAAAATTTAAAAAATAGAAGGCAGGGGGTTATTGAGGAAGTCGGGCTGGCCTGTTACGAGTTACGGACCGTCCGACCCACTATCAGGGACATCAGCTGGTCTCAAAAGGTCACAGCTGCGTTTCCTTAATTTTAGTTTTTGTGTCTGTCTATAGGTTGTCCATTTTTTTCATTCTCTTGGCTGCGTTTTTTTAAGCATTTGTGCTAGTCTTTAGTGAACATGTAAGTAAACCTGTCAAAGGGGCCGGGCTGGCCCAGCCCAACATGAACCCGGCCCTAAAACATGTGCCAGTCCGGTCCGGTTAATTGTGGACCCGGGCCAGTCCAGTATATCGGAACGTGCGGTGGTGGTGGTAGAGAGAGAGGGAAAAGAATATCATAAAATTTAAAAAATAGAAGGCAGGGGGTTGTTGAGGAAGTCGGGTTGGCCTGTTACGGGTTACGGACCGTTCGACCCACTATCAGGGACATCAGCTGGTCTCAAAAGGTCACAGCTGCGTTTCCTTAATTTTAGTTTTTGTGTCTGTCTATAGGTTGTCCATTTTTTCATTCTCTTGGCTGCGTTTTTTTAAGCATTTGTGCCAGTCTTTAGTGAACATGTAAGTAAACCTGTCAAAGGGGCCGGGCTGGCCCAACCTAACACGAACCCGGCCCTAAAACATGTGCCAGTCCGGTCCGGTTAATTGTGGACCCGGACCAGTCCAGTATATCGGAACGTGCGGTGGTGGAGGTAGAGAGAGAGGAAAAAGAATATCATAAAATTTAAAAAATAGAAGGCAGGGGGTTATTGAGGAAGTCGGGCTGGCCTGTTACGGGTTACGGACCGTCCGACCCACTATCAGGGACATCAGCTGGTCTCAAAAGGTCACAGCTGCGTTTCCTTAATTTTAGTTTTTGTGTCTGTCTATAGGTTGTCCATTTGTTTCATTCTCTTGGCTGCGTTTTTTGAAGCATTTGTGCCAGTCTTTAGTGAACATGTAAGTAAACCTGTCAAAGGGGCCGGGCTGGCCCAGCCCAATCCCGGCCCTAAAACATGTGCCAGTCCGGTCCGGTTAATTGTGGACCCGGGCCAGTCCAGTATATCGGAACGTGCCAGGTTTTATATCTTGGCCTATTAAAAAGGTCCGGCCGACCCATGGCCAGGCCTGGCCCGGCTTGGCCCAGCTAAATGAGTGTTAGTAGTTGGCTCAAATGCTTGAGTGGTACTCTATCTTAAGGCATAATAATAATGAAGTACTTGATCTATTATTTCTTACATTAAAATAACATACGTTTAATTAATGAACATTACGGTACCTGTGATAATATTCCGTCCAAACGCTTAACGGAATGTGGCTCAAATGCTTGGGTGGTACCCCAACTTAAGGCATAATAACATTGAAGTACTCGATCTACCTCTTCATCAACTCTCAACGGATCCCTGTACATGAGGGCTTACCTCTGCTCCCGCTCCCGCCGCCACCGCTCCACCGTGCTCCGCCTCAACGTGCCCCCCGGCCCGCCCATCGCCGCCGACCCCCGCGTCATCGCTCAGCTCGACGCCGCCAGCTTTGCCGTCCTCTTCGACACCGACCTAGTCGACAAGAAGGACCTCTTCACCGGCACCTTCACGCCTTACCTCAGCCTCACCGGCGGCTACCGCACCCTCTTCTTCCTCCACCCCTCCGAGCCCAACAACGCCTCGCTCAAGAAGCTCCTCTTCCACCTCCTCTCCTCCCGCCACCGCCATGTCATCCCCGAGTTCCGTCGGACCTCCGCCGACATGTTCGACAGGCTGGAGGCCGACATATCCGCCAAGGGAGCCGCCGAGCCTCGTGGAGGACCTCTTCCAGCTCGCCTTCATACTGACCCTCGGCCTCTCGAGCCTCGTGGAGGACATCCTCCTCCACTCGGTACGCCTCCCCCCAGCCCTCGTCCGGAAGGACTACGACCGGCTGGCCGGCTTCTTCCACCGGAGTACTTCAGTGTTATTAAGCCTTAAGTTGGGGTACCACCCAAGCATTTGAGCCGCATTCCGTTAAGTGTTTGGACGGAATGTTATCACAGGTACTGTAATGTTCATTAATTAAACGTATGTTATTTTAATATAAGAAATAATAGATCGAGTACTTCACTGTCATTATGCCTTTAATTGGGATACCATCCAAGCATTTGAGCCGTTAGTAGTTCAATTTGCATAGCAGCATAAATCATTGGAAGTTTGGAAACTGTTAGTGTTTTGAAGCTTCAGCCTAACATAACACCCAACCACACTTTCTCATTAATGGCCTTCTGTAAATTAAGACAACTTCATTGAGCATGGGCCTGAGCTATTATGAGCTATCATGATGATTCAGAGTTCAAACATGAAGCTTTCTGTATCATATTTTTACTTAGAGTTGGTGTAATGCACATTATGACATATCCTCAATACTTATCTATATACAATATATTGAGGTCCGGTCCGGTCCGGCCCGCTATGGCCCAGTTCGAAATCCACCGAACCGTGGGCCATTTGTCGAGCTGGGCTCATGTTTTCACTCTTTCGACTCAGTCCGGTCCGCTATAGTGCATGGGCCTGAGAGGCCCGGCCCGGCCCACCAAAATTTAGGCCGAATTGGTCCGGTCCGACCCACTTGACAGCTCTACTTGTAAGCATAAACACTTCTACGTTTCTACTTCTATCTAATTACTACCCGTTCAACTACAAAAACTTAAAATAAGAACTTGCAACAGGGTTGTGACACATGGACTAATTTTTATATTTAGGCTCTTGAGTTTTTAGAAACTTGCAATCAATGGATGAAATGTCTGTAATCCAACGATTGATGAGTTTAAAGAAATAGATGTGATTTTGAATTAACACCATGTTCTATGAACTACACCATTTTCTTACAATGGTGATTAGGGGTGTCAACGGATGCTTTTCGTTACGAACAGATCAATATCCATATCCGAATTTTTTTTTTATAATATCTGAATCTGATCCGATATCTGAACGGATATCTCTTTTGACACTTCGAATTCGTATCCATTTAGTCTAACGGATATCGGATAATATCCAATCCGATTAGCTAAAAAAAATTGAATGCTATTATTCGAATATCTGAAATCCCAAATATTAAAAATTAAGTTATTATCCGAATATCCGAAAACCAAATTCAATTGCTCTAATTGAGCCATTTCGTCTTCTGTTAAAATTTTTAAGAATACTCAATTGACTTGTTCTACATATTGTTCTATTTGTGTCCTTTTATCTTCTGTTAAAAATTCCAAGAATGCTCAATTTGAGTCGGCTATATATAAATATATATATATGCTCTACATATTTGAGTTATTTCATCTTCTGTTGTAAATTGTAATTAATATATATTACTATTATATATAAATTATATTATAATATATAGGTAAAAAAGTAATAAATGATCTGATTTATGTAAAAAAGTCAGTTGAGAATAAAATCCTTTAATGTTCTCTATTAATTAACATATATTACATATACATTATACTCTAATATATATAAATTTTGAATATCCGAATTCGATATCAGAAATTTGTAAGTTAAAGTCGGATCAGATATTAAAGGATTCAAATACCTTAATATTCGAATTTGTATCCGAAAAAAGATAATATCCAAAAAAAAATATTCGAATATCCGAATCTGATATCCGAAATTTCAAATAATATCCGAAAGTTCAGATACGAAATCGAATCGGATTCGAATTTTCGACTATCCATTGACAGGCCTAATGGTGATGCCATAAATCCTCTATCTCCCTCTCTTAAAAAAAAAACCATTCTCTCATCTTCTTTCTACAGAGCCACCTTCAAACCCTTTTTCTATAGACTAATTGATTTCTAGTCCACTCTAATTCATTGTAGCCTACTCCAACTTCAATTTTTGAATCCGTCCATGTTCAAACCTCCTCCAGACTTAATCTTCCTCATCAAGTCGTCGACGTCGACGTCGTCGTCTTTGTCTTTCCTACCGGAAGCAACATTATAAGTAACCAACAGAGTAGGTATACATTATGGGCGAAAATGGCTTACGGACTTGGATCTCGTCTCTCCCTCTCGCAGTCAAAGTTTGTAGCCGGCCAAACACCAATTCAAGAACAACACTGGAATGAATCAATTCTTTCCCAAGCTGACCTCACTTTTGCATCACATTGAAGTAGATGCTTTTTTTTTTTAAGTAAGAAATGAGAGAGGGAAGGGTTTGGAGTTGGCTGAGACTTTTCTCGAAAAATCACAGCTGCAACCTAACAGTTGTTATCAAACAGTTGTACATTGCTTTCAAACAAAAAAATAAATAAATAAATAAATAAAAATATTGAAAGCTTTCAAATTACTTTTCCTTTCGTAGACTATAAAAATTAGTTAATATTCTGAGTCTTGTTATCATGGATGCCCACGCAACTCCGGTTTTAAAGGCATACGGTAAACAGGCTAAAAATTTCTTATTCATAAGTATCTAGCTCTTTTTTTTATAACTACATGTAACAAAATGCCATTTACACAAACATCTAGTTCTATTGTATTTTATTTTTATAAGTTCGTGGAACAAAATGGCGTCAACATACTTAAAGGGACGAGAAAAATTCTAAATATGCCCTTCTAAACACCACCAGCTAGTCCATAGCTCTTCGTCTTCTCCGTCGTTCCTCGTTCCCAGCTTATATAGAGACTTGAGTTCTTTCCTAGTAGCATCAACCTAGAAATTGACATTAGCAAAAACCTTATGCAATATACCAATAGATTTAGGTTTCTCGTTTTAAAAGAGGGTTCCCTTCTTACCATCCATAATGCCCAAATGAGTAGGCATATCCAGTGGTGGAACTTCACTAAAAAAAATATTTGGAGAGGGGCAAATAATTTATATGTTTAAAGGAACAAATTATATTTTTAGAGGAACATGCAATGTAGTGTTGATATTAAAATGGGTATTAAATTTTTACAATATTCAAAATAATCATGAGGCAAGTCGAGCTCTCAAAAACATTTAGAAAAAAAATTGAGTGTCACCCCACTTAGATGACCTATTTATGCGGTGCACCCCACATTATTTGCTAAATGTATAAGTTATCCCACATTGGACGAAAAACGTGAAAACTAACAGCATATGAGTTTAACCCTATTTACGTAACGAAAATACCCCTCATCTATGTTTTCCTCTCTCGACCAAGTTTTTTCTTTCCCATCTCGTGACGAAATTAGGACCTCTCCGCCGGCGCCACCGCCGCCGCCTCCGCCGAAGCCGTCGTCGCCTCCTCCAACGCAGTCTTCACCATGCTCTCCACCCCTCCTCCGTCCGCTCCGTCATCCTCTCCTCCCTCCTCCCCTCCTCCCTCCCCAACCTCGTCCTCGTCGACTCCACCACCAGCTCCCCCTCCCTCGCCGCCGAAATCTCCTCCGCCACTGTCGCCAGATCCGTCTTCTCCATCGACGCCCCCGTATCCGGCGGCGATTGCGGTGAAAAGGACGGAACCCTAGCTTTCTTCGCGGGAGGTGACCCCTCCGTCGTCTCCTGGCTCTCCCCCCTCTTCGACGTCCTCGGCAGGGCCACCTACATGGGCTCCGCTGGCACCGGGCAGAGCGCGAAGATCGTGAACCAGATCGCCATCGGCGAGAGCCTTTTAGGGCTGAGCGAGTTGCTGGCGTTCGCAGAAGGGGCCGGGTTGGATCTAGAGCTGTTTCTCGAGGCGGTGAGGGGAGGGGCCGCAGGGTCAAAGGCGATGGATATATTTGGGGAGAGGATCGTGAGGAGGGAGCTCGGTGTAATGCCCGTCTTTGCACGGTGCATTACGATGAGTCGTTGACTCGAAGAGTTGCTTTGACACGATGAAGTATCGATGCGAATCGATGCAAGAGTTACGTTGGCCGAAGGAAAGCTTTGAGTCGATTTAGAATCTATGAATCGAATCGATGCAAAGGATATGTCCCGTTTGAGCAAGTGCTGATTTTAGTTGATCTGGTGTGCAGGCTATGCTTTTACGCTGGATTACGGATCGTTGCATGGGCGCGGTAGGCCGAATCAATCGACTAGCTCAACGGAGTGGCTAAGTCAGAAGAGTTAGCTATGCAACCAAGTTATAGAATCAAGCCGCAGCAGCTCGACGGAACGTCCTGGCGTATTGGCTTAAGGTGGGCGGGTTCTTGACTCTCTCTCCCTATTCCTTCACGTCTAATAAAATATATCCTTGTATGCGTAAGTTGCTGTTAAGTTAGCGAGCGTGGCTCGAACGGTTAAGGGTCTTAGTATGTGTTGAACATTAAGATAGGACATTGAACATTGAACAATTAAAGCGACGTGCATCAAGTGTACGGGTCGCGGTAGGACGATGACGGTAGAACATTGAAAGACAATATCGAGATGTGCATCACGTGCACGACTCCGAGAACATTGAACAGTAGGTCTAGAACGTTGATTATGGCGCTAAGCGTGCCCTCGTGCACGAAAGCTCATAAATGACTAAGTAACTACGGAATTAGGCTATATGAATAACTTGTGAATGGAACGCGTTGAATGAAAATACGAGGAGTCTAAGCCGTTGGGCGTCGTGCATCAATACGGATGTGTTGGGGCATAATGCCGTCGGAACAAGAGATGGGTTGGAATGTATGACTTGTATGCTATGGCGCGTATTACATGGTCAATGGACTCAGATGGCCCGTGCACGGGTGCGGCTTCCCTCGGACGGTTACGACCGGGGCACCGGGACCGTTCGGCCTAGGAGGGAATTATGTATGGTATTTATGGTACACATCATTCGGACGGATTTTGACCGGCCAGTGTTGTGATAAGCTATGATATCAGTAAGTTTGGGATCCTTCGGATACTGGGCTAGCAACCCGTATCGAAGCGATCATAGGCTTACACATAAGGATGTCAAGTCCATTACGGTGCGAAACACCGTGACCTTCATATAGATAGGGCCGGCAGGCTGAGATTAGAGTTGAGTGCAAGCGCAGGGCCTGCTACCCTTATGCATATGTTTAAGTATGGTTGGTTGGTTTCGTGAAATGTATGATTGCTTATGTAAACGTTCTAACCATTACAGGCTAGGCAAAATAGGACGGGGATGAGCACGATCACTATGTTATATTCATATTATGTCTAACTGTATCTGCCGCAGGAACACGGTATTGGACACATTTATGATAAGTCGCTATGCGTAAATATTGCCATGAAACTGATCCTAAGGCTAAATAGAAAGATCACAAATTAAGATGCATGTTTCACTAAATATACTTAGCGTTTGGTTTGGGTGCGTGTTACGACTCGTTACCCAAATTGTTGGGCCGGGCCAAGCCATGTCCAGCCTACTCTTGTTAAAACGTAGTAAGCTGTTCTAAGAATAGACAATAAAGGATCTAAGCTGCTAACAGTTCTAAAATCACATTTAAAGGTTCATCACAACACAACATCTATAAGCGAAGGTAAACAAGTACAGACTTAATAATACACTTCCAAAGTATCTAACTAGAGACAAAGTCCAGTATTCAAATATAAGTTCAAAACAAAGTCGAAGTCTCAAAACACAAGAAAGATAACTAAGCAAGGTTCCCCGCTGGAGCCTCTTCTGGAGCTAAGGCCAGGTCCTCAAAATCAGTGCCATAATATGAATCACATAGCATTTTCTTCTCGAAAAGTGAACCTACAACGTTATCCTGTCAGGACGGGAGCAAGTACAACCTCTACAACTAAAGTACTGAATATATAATGAAAGAGATGTACAACAAGAAACATGGTGTGATAAGTCTATAAAACAGAAAATACTGGAAATATGGCCTCATGGTACAACTGGGATCACAGTATCATAGTAACATAAGGAACATGGCATATCTTAATTTATTCAGTTTTAGATACATTTTATCATGGCAATACATATTCATTTTAAAGTTTAAAACTGTAGTAGGTGAGTGATCAGTCAATATGTGAAATAGGATGTACAGTAGTACATATCAATTTTCTGAAGCGTACATACGTACCCTTAACGGCATCGGTGTATGTCCATACATAAATGCGGGATCAGACATACGACAAAGTTATATATAGAATATAACAGTGCTCGGTAAATACATACGGAGAAGGGGGCATGATCACGTACACTACTAACAGTTTCCCCTTAACCCGTTTTTATTAACATGTGAGTGATACGAGAACAATATAAAGCATGTGAAAGATACTAGAAACAGTATAAGCATGGTAGGTACTGAGAGCAGTATAAAATATAGTAGAACATGTACTGAGAACCAGTTATAAGCATGTGAAGATATAAGAACTGTCATAAGCATGGCAGGTACTGAAAGTAATACAACATGTGAAGATTTAACTTGCTACCTCAAGGATCAGTATTTTAACAGGGTTAATACATGTTCTAGCATTAAAAGACAGTAAATGAGTTTGCAGATGTACTTGCCTCGAGCAAAGCAAGAATACTAGTACAAAGATATAGATGTCCGGTGTCCTGTCAATAATGATATACAAACTCAGCCTCTAAGTTATGATTAAGATTACTCTAGTGGTGTGACACGACTCCTAACTGGATACTAGCTAAGTGGGGACCTAGCATAAAAGTCTAATGTGAAGTGGCATTAGATCCAAACTAATTTTCTAGGGTCTTTACACTAGTACGGGGTGAGATCCAATACGCCTATAACTCAAAACAACACAAAATATTGAAAGTCATAACTACTCAATAAATCAAACTGTACACTGAGTTTCAACAATTTCTGAGATAGACAAAAAGCTAAATTATACATAAAATAAAGTACCAAAATGATCCTTGTTAATTATAGAAATTTATGCTAATTTTTTTGGAATTTATAAACCTTCATAAATAATTATTAAAAATCAGCAAACATAAATATACTTAAAATGAATTCTGTTTTCCTATTTTTATAAAATACCAAAAGTACTTATTAAATGCTGGAAAAATTATAATAAATTAACTAAATTAACATAGTATTTAAATACAATTTTTTTCAGATTTTTACAGCAATTAAAATATATATAAAAATTTAAAAACAGAAAGTAACAATTTCTGGAAAAATAATTAATTACAAATTAAGGATGATACATAAGCAAAATCTACAGATGTTGTCGGATGATAAAATAAATATTACCAACGTGTCCAGAACGATCAAATTAGCTAGAATAGCCTACCCATAAGTCCAATTTAGATACAGGGGCAAAACGATAATTTTGGGTTAAAATGATGTCCGCCGTTGGACACACTTTGCACCGAAAAACGTGTCAGGATAGAAGTTTACAAAATCTAGCAAATTATATGTCCACGAATCTAGAATGATGATACGAACCCAACAGTATGTCCGAAATAGGATTCCGATGTACCGATCTCAAAATGATACGTTGACGCGGACACTTAGAATCCGGTTTGCACGGAAATACGTGTCGGAGCAAATGTCTTCAAAACTCAACAAATTATATGTCAACGAGTCCAGAATGATGATACGAACTCAACGGTATAACCGGAATTGGATTTCGATGAGCCGATCTCAAAGTGACACGTTGACTCGAAAAGTGGGACCCACTTTGCACCGAAATACGTGCCATGGCCCAAGTTCTCCAAATCCAGCAAATTTTATATGAAAACATGCCAGAACGATGCCACGAGTCTACTAGTGGTGTCAGAAATTGAATCCGGAGTCCCGGATTCAAAAAATAGAATTTTACAAGTGCAAATTAAAGAATTCGGACGGCCAACTTTGGCGTCGAATTCGATGAACCGAACGTGCTTATAATGAAACGAAACTTAAAGGAGACATGAAGAGGGTTATACCAGCTGCACACAGGAACTGGTAGTGCACAAACCGAAGCTGCGACGGCGGAGTTACGAGCTGACGAAGTCGGCTCCACGAAACTGTCCAAAAATAGTTCAATTTAAAGTGTCAACTTGGTGGCCAGTTTTGAGGTATCAAACGACGAAATTAACGGACGAAAATTGAGGAGAGTAAAGATGGATATACCGAGATTATGACGGAGCAAAAATTTTGCCGATCCAATGGTCGGATCTTCCGAAAAACGTGCACAAAGTCGCTGCAATAGGATGCCATTTCAACTTCGTTTCCGAGCTCGTCACGACGGGAACCCGTGCCAAATGCACGAATCGACTATACGTCGCGCCGGGGAGGGAGACGGTGACCCATGGGGGTTCGTCGGAGGCTCACGCGCTAGGGGAGGTCGCCGGTGGCCGGTGGCCGTGCGGTTGCGTGCCACACGTGGCTGCCGTGGTGGCCGTTGCCGCTGCCATGCTGCTGTTGCAGCTGCGCTTGCTGCGCACACGCGCGTGCGGCGGCGAGCGGTGCTGCTGTCCGGCAGGGGTGGCCGCGACGGCATAGTCCCGGCGAGGGCGACGGTGGCGGAGGCTATGGTGGTGGTGGTGGATGATAATGATGGTAATGGTGATGGTTGTGATGAGGATGATGGTGGGATGATGAAAAGGATGAGAAGGAGGAAGGAGGAGAGGGGAGAAGGATGGTGAGGGTGGTGGTGATGTTCGGCCACCAGGGGGTTCGGCCGAGTGTGTAGGGAGTGGGGTGGGGTGCTCTGTGTGTTGTGTTTGTTGAGAGAGAGAGAGAGAATAATATATGGGTGTGTGTATATATATATTAATATATATATAAAGAGTGAAAGAGAGTGTTAGAATGGAGAGAGAGTTTAGATATTTGAAGAGAGATGAAGGGGTGAAGTCGGCCACTGTTGGAGGGGTATGTGTGTGTGTAGGTGTAAAGTGAGGGAGAGAGAGTTGTATACATATATATACACATGAGATATTTAAGATATTAATAAAGTAGAGAGAGGAAGAGATATTTTTAAATAGGAAAAAGAGAAAAATTAAGCGGGATATTTGAATAGCCATGGGAGAACAATATGGAGCTTGGGTTCGGGTTCGGTCGAGCCGGGTCGGGTCGAAATCGGACAGGGCGAAATAATGAAATTAAATAGGTATTTATAATCATGGGTAAATAAATAATATGCGGGGACTCCAATAAATGGGACACAAGCGTCATGTGGGTAGTAGGCTTCGTGTGGGCCATGTCCATACTTTGGGTTGACAGGTTGGATCGATGTCGGGTCCCAAAATTAAATTGAAAATTAAATCAGATTTATGGTAGATAATTAATTGGCCTAAATTGAACCGAAAGTTGTGCGAAGGAAATGGAGCACAAAATGGAGTGTCTGAGTGGGACACGAAGGTCATGGATGAAGAGCGTCTCGAGTAGATCATTCATGAGAAGTTGGTTCTGAGAAAACGATTGGTCTGGTGCTCCTAATTTAAAAGTCACGGTGACGTGCAAACGATGATCAAAGATAAAAGTGGGAATAATTATTCAACGATTAATTGGTCTAAGTTGACCCGAAGTTGCGCGATACAAAAAGAGCACAAGGGAACGAGTTCAAGTGGGACATGATATATCAAAACGAAGATAATCTTGTCTACTATAAAACTCGTAAAGAGAGTTTACAGAGATTGGCATCCCTGACGCTCCAGAAGTCAAGGTTACGGAAAGGTACATTAATGATCAAAACAATTAAAGAATAAAATATTTATCAAAATTAATTCATTCAGAAAATTTAAAATAGCCCTGAAATTCAGGGGGCTTACATCCTACCCACCTTACAAAAATTTCGTCCTCGAAATTAAAAATCAACCCATAGGTCAAACTATAACATGTAGCTGCTCTGGCTACGATACTCAAACTGCTACCCTTGTAATCATCTCTTCTGTTTCTCTTTACAATCTTTTCGGTTCAAGCTCAACAATGGTCCTTCTATCATAAACTATGTCATATATCCTTTAGAATCTTTCATACTAACATGAAACATTTATGTATACCCTAAATTATAGGTCATTCTCTGGGTATGTCTATAAGCCTATAATGCTTAATCATCAACCGTATTTTCAACCTCAATCGTAAATACTTGATTTCCTTATCACATCCTAAGTATCCTTATTTTATCAATCCACAGTTCCTTTGTATCATTTGTCGTCAATCCCTTCCTACAGCTTCTCATTGAAATCATACGTTCAATTCTTATCATTGGCGTAGAGCCTTCTTCTTTTACTCAACAAGTCCTCCGAATAAAATCCTCGATTTCAAACTCCCGATTTACTAATTACCAATGTACATATGTCTTTGTCTCGTTCCTTGTCTTTTTAACTGATATCTTTCCGATCTCGTATGCAATATTATATCTCATTCTAACTTATTCTATATCATTCCACATATCGATCTACCCTCTAATCACATGTAATTAGCTATAGATAACCAACCAAAATTCTACAAATGCTAAATCCTCAATTTGTAAGTACATGATTCGGATCCTCATTCTGTAATCACAACAATATAATATCTCATTATTCCATCTTAGATACCCTATCATCGAGTCATACTATCAATACAATCGTTCTTAATGGTTTCCAAGTCTACTATAGTCAGTCACCCATACTCGTCCTATAAACTTAATCTAACCAATCCCTAGGAAAAGTATTTATCACAATCACACAATACATTTATAGTTATACTACAGGATCAGTTAACAAGGTTTGGCTATTTCGGTCGTCTATCAAGTAAAAGGTAACAAGGCCTAAGACTGGGTCAAGCAATCCATAACAGTGTCCAAACAAGTTAAAGGTCAAGCAAGACGGAAAAGTTTATTGGGATATCTCCAAGAATGGTACGAAGACAACGAGATGTATAACGAGAAGAATTACCCAAGAGGTTAACGAAGAAGAGTTTAGTCAAGTCATAGGAAAGATGGAACACAAAAATAATTATGTCCAAAAGAGAACATGAAAGCAATCCTGTTGGAGAATCCTAGAGAACCTATAATCCTAGTTGTAGATAGGACAGAGTTAATCAAGACGGGGAAGAACGATGATAAGAATTTGTTCTTGCTCATTCGGTCATAACAAAGTGAACCAAGTTGAGATATGATCTGATAACCATACACGTCTTCCTGAAATTATGTTGCCAAAATTTTTGCCACACCAGTAAGCTTAGATGCAATAAACGATAGAGTCATAACTAAGTTATACACCCTATAATCATGTTATCTAGAATCCTCGCCACGCCAACCGGTATGGCTGCGAGAAAATCTAAATTCCATAACTAAGATAAGTATACCCAAAATCAGGCCCTATGTTTTTGTCATACCAGCTAATATGGCTGCGATAAATTCTAAACTCCATAAATAAAGCAGACGTTTACCTTATCAGGATGTATCATAATTCAATCCACAAAATTTATCACGATGCAAGATCAAAATCAACAACGAAAATCAGAAATTAAATTCAACAACGAATTTAAGGAAGAGCAAATAAAACAGGTGAAAACAGATTTCTAGGTAAGATTAGAGTGAGATCCTCAGGGGTCATCCCAAGGGTACTATCATGGTCAAAATTATAATCCACTGAATTTCAAACAAGATACTAAATACAGTTAACGGTCCTATGCTGTGATGAGTTCTCCTATGTTGCAATCCTAGAAATCCTCTAGGTGTTCTAAATGTTTATCCCTAGTGTTAACAAGTTATCCAAGATCCTAATTGCAGGCATGTTTGGTGTAACCAAACAATTTAAGTTTGGACCTGCATGGGGGCACCACTAAAAACATGTCACGACCCGTTACCCAAATTGTTGGGCCGGGCCGAGCCATGTCCAGCCTACGCTTGTTAAAGCGTAGTAAGCTGTTCTAAGAATAGACAATAAAGGATCTAAGCTGCTAACAGTTCTAAAATTACATTTAAAGGTTTATCACAACACAGCATCTATAAGCGAAGGTAAACAAGTACAGACTTAATAATACACTTCCAAAGTATTTAACTGGAGACAAAGTCCAGTATTCAAATATAAGTTCAAAACAAAGTCTAAGTCTCAAAACACAAGAAAGATAACTAAGCAAGGTTCTCCGCTGGGGCCTCTTCTGGAGCTAAGGCCAGGTCCTCAAAATCAGTGCCATAATATGAATCACATAGCATTTCTTTTTCGAAAAGTGAACCTACAACGTTATCCTGTCAGGACGGGAGCAAGTACAACCTCTACAACTAAAGTACTGAATATATAATGAAAGAGATGTACAACAAGAAACATGGTGTGATAAGTCTATAAAACAGGAAATACTGGAAACATGGCCTCATGGTACGACTGGGATCACAGTATCATAGTAACATAGGAAACATGGCATATCTTGATTTATTCAGTTTTAGATACATTTCATCATGGCAATACATATTCATTTTAAAGTTTAAAACTGTAGTAGGTGAGTGATCAGTCAATAGGTGAAATAGGATGTACAGTGGCATATATCAATTTTCTGAAGCATACATACGTACCCTTAACGGCATCGGTGTATGTCCATACACAAACGCGGGATCAGACATACAACAAAGTTATATATAGAATATAACAGTGCTCGGTAAATACATACGGAGAAGGGGGCATGATCACGTACACTACTAATAGTTTCCCCTTAACCCGTTTTTATTAACATGTGAGTGATACGAGAACAGTATAAAGCATGTGAAAGATACTGGAAACAGTATAAGCATGGTAGGTACTGAGAGCAGTATAAAATATAGTGGAACATGTACTGAGAACCAGTAAGAAGCATGTGAAGATATAAGAACTGTCCTAAGCATGACAGGTACTGAAAGTAATACAACATGTGAAGATTTAACTTGCTACCTCAATGATCAGTATTTTAACAGGGTTAATACATGTTCTAGCATTAGAAGACAGTAAATGAGTTTGCAGATGTACTTGCCTCGAGCAAAGCAAGAATACTAGTACGAAGATATAGATGTCCGGTGTCCTGTCAATAATGATATACAAACTCAGCCTCTAAGTTATGATTAAGATTACTCTAGTGGTGTGACACGACTCCTAACTGGATACTAGCTAAGTGGAGACCTAGCATAAAAGTCTAATGTGAAGTGACACTAGATCCAAACTAATTTTCTAGGGTCTTTACACTAGTGCGGGGTGAGATCCAATACGCCTTTAACTCAAAACAACACAAAATATTGAAAGTCGTAACTACTCAATAAATTAAACTGTACACTGAGTTCCAATAATTTTTGAGATAGACAAAAAGCTCAAATATACATAAAATAAAGTACCAAAATGATCCTTGTTAATTATAGAAATTTATAATAATTTTTCTAGAATTTATAAACCTTCATAAATAATTATTAAAAATCAGCAAACATAAATATACTGAAAATGAATTCTGTTTTCCTATTTTTATAAAATACCAAAAGTACTTATTAAATGCTGGAAAAATTATAATAAATTAACTAAATTAACATAGTATTTAAATATAATTTTTCCCAGATTTTTACAGCAATTAAAATATATATAAAAATTTAAAAACAGAAAGTAACAATTTCTGGAAAAATAATTAATTACAAATTAAGGATGATACATAAGCAAAATCTACAGATGTTGTCGGATGAAAATAAATATCACCAACGTGTCCAGAACGGTCAAATTAGCTAAGATAGCCAACCCATAAGTCCAATTTAGACACATGGGAAAAACGATAATTTTGGGTTAAAATGATGTCCGCCGTTGGACACACTTTGTACCGAAAAATGTGTCAGGATAGAAGTCTATAAAACCTAGCAAATTATATGTCCACGAATCCAGAATGATGATACAAACCCAACGGTATGTCCGAAATAGGATTTCGATGTGCCGATCTCAAAATGACACGTTGACGCGGACACTTGGAATCCGGTTTGCACGGAAATGCGTGCCGGAGCAAATGTCTTCAAAACTCAGCAAATTATATGTCAACGATTTCAGAATGACGATACGAACTCAACGGTATATCCGAAATTGGATTCCGATGAGCCAATCTCAAAGTGACACGTTGACTCGAAAAGTGGGACCCGCTTTGCACCGAAATGCGTGCCATAGCCCACGTTCTCCAAATCAAGCAAATTTTATATGAAAACATGCCAGAACGACGCCACGAGTCTACTGGTGGTGTCAGAAATTGAATCTAGAGTCCCGGGTTCAAAAATAGAATTTTACAAGTGCAAATTAAAGAATTCGGACGACCAACTTTGGCGTCGAATTCGACCAACCGAACGTGCTTATAATGAAACGAAACTTAAAGGAGACAGGAAGAGGGTTATACCAGCTGCGCACAGGAACTGGTAGGGTGCCAACCAGAGCTACGACGGCGGAGTTACGAGCTGACGAAGTCGGCTCCACGAAATTATCCAAAAATAGTTTAATTTAAAGTGTCAACTTGGTGGCCAGTTTTGAGGTATCAAACGACGAAATTAACGAACAAAAATTGAGGAGAGTAAAGATGGATATACCGAGATTGCGACGGAGCAAAAAGTTCGTCGATCCAACTGTCGGATCTCTCAAAAAATGTGTGCAAAGTCGCTGCGACGGGACGCCATTTCAACTTCGTTTCCGAGCTCGTCACGACGGGAACCCGTGCCAAATGCACGAATCGACTATACGTCGCGCCGGGGAGGGAGGCGGTGGCCCATGGGGGTTCGTCGGAGGCTCGCGCGCTAGGGGGGGTCGCCGGTGGCCGGTGGCCGGTGGCCGCGCGGTGGCACGCCACACGTGGCTGCCATGGCGGCCGTTGTCGCCGCCATACTGCTGTTACAGCTGCTGCTGCGCTTGCTGCGCACACGCGTACGCGGCGACGAGCGACGCTGCTGCCCGACGGGGGTGGACGCGGTGGCGTAGTCCCGGCGAGGGCGACGGTGGCGGAGGCTATGGTGGTGGTTTTGGATGATGATGATGGTAATGGTGATGGTTGTGATGAGGATGATGGTGGGATGATGAAGAGGATGATAAGGAGGAAGGAGGAGAGGGGTGAAGGATGGTGAGGGTGGTGGTGATGTTCGGCCACTGGGGGGGTTCGGCCGAGTGTGTAGGGAGTGGGTGGGGTGCTCTGTGTGTTGTATTTGTTGAGAGAGAGAGAGAATGATATATGGGGGTGTGTATATATATATATATTAATATATATATAAAGAGTGAAAGAGAGTGTTAGAATGGAGAGAGAGTTTAGATATTTGAAGAGAGATGGGGGGTGAAGTCGGCCACTATTGGGGGGGGGTATGTGTGTGTGTAGGTGTAAAGTGAGGGAGAGAGTTGTATACATACATACATATATATATATATATATATATATATATATATATATATATATATATATATATATATATATCTGTGTGTGTGTGTGTGTGTGTGTGTGTGTGTGTGTGTGTGTATATATATACACATGAGATATTTAAGATATTAATAAAGTAGAGAGAGGAAGAGATATGTTTAAATAGGAAAAAGAGGAAAATTAAGCAGGGTATTTGAATAGCCATGGGAGAACAATATGGAGCTTGGGTTCGGGTTCGGTCGAGCCGGGTCGGGTCGAAATCGGACAGGGTGAAATAATAAAATTAAATAGGTATTTATAATCATGGGTAAATAAATTACATACGGGGACTCCAATAAATGGGACACAAGCGTCATGTGGATAGTAGGCTTCGTGTGGGCCATGTCCATACATTGGGTTGACAAGTTGGATCGATGTCGGGTCCCGAAATTAAATTAGAATTTAAATCAGATTTTACGGTAGATAATTAATTGGTCTAAATTAAACCGAAAGTTGTACGAAGGAAATGGAGCACAAAATGGAGTGTCTGAGTGGGACACGAAGGTCATGGGTGAAGAGCGTCTCGAGTAGATCATTCGTGAGAAGTTGGTTCTGAGAAAACGATTGGTCTGGTGCTCCTAATTTAAAAGTCACGGTGACGTGCAAACGATGATCAAAGATAAAAGTGGGAATAATTATTCAACGATTAATTGGTCTAAGTTGACCCGAAGTTGCGCGATATAAAAAGAGCACAAGGGAACGAGTTCAAGTGGGACATGATATATCAAAACGAAGATAATCTTGTCTACTACAAAACTCGTAAAGAGAGTTTACAGAGATTGGCATCCCTGACGCTCCAGAAGTCAAGGTTACGGAAAGGTACATTAATGATCAAAACAATTAAAGAATAAAATATTTATCAAAATTAATTCATTCAAAAAATTTAAAATAGCCCTGAAATTCAGGGGGCTTACAGTGCGAGCGGGTCTTGATCAGTGCGAAGCGAGGACGAAAGCACTAATTCCTCACTAGTTTGTGTGCATGCTCAGGTTATGATCAGCTCGGGACGGGGCTTGGCTTGGACGCGCCGAGGCATGGAGTCCTTAGCGTTTCAAGAGGAGCTACCGCATTGGCGTTCAGACTTGCGACATGGAGATGTTCGGCCGAAGACTACTTGTTGGCTATAAAGAGCCATAATGTATGGAACAATGTAATCCTTTGTGAGCTAGAGAGATCATGAGCGTTGTAGCCAATTGGCATACTAAGTTGGGCTATTCAGAGCCTTTGTAATCTTCAGTTTGTTATCAATAAAAGAGATTCTTATGTTATACTCCATTTTCATCCGCTGCTTATGTTATCAATTTGAGATAAACACTATGTGAACCTGTTATCTTGCCTTGCACGAGCACAATTCCAGGCTCGTGCGGCATCACGTCCCAGCGAGAACGATGATTCGGGTAAAATCTAGCGAGGACGAGCGATTTTCCGGATCGGGGCGTGACAAGTTGGTATCAAAGCGGTTCCATCCTCTGGACTGTGAACGAATCTCTTTGACCCTCAGTTGCTTCTCTATCGAATTCAGTTGACTCTAAGTTGTTTCCACAATCGCATGGCTCATGGATCTGCTCGACGCTACATTGGATGTTCTATACAATAAGTCTATATTAAGTGTGTACGTCTGCCACAAGTATGTCGTGACTATTACGCTATCTTGGTGCCATCGGAGAGTGTTGGTTGCACGAAGTGCAACAAGTTATGAAATATTGGTTGCACGAAGTGCAACGGATTATAAAATTATGGTTTCTCGAAGTGCAAAAAGTTGCGAGTCGTTGGTCGCACGAAGTGCAACGAATATGGTGATGTTGGTTGCATGAAGTACAATGATATACGTATTGTTGATCGCACGAAGTACGAGGAGTTATGTGTTGTCAGTCGCACGAAGTACGAGGAGATATGTGTTGTTGGTTGCACAAAGTGCAACGAGTCGATATGTGAGGCAATGCGTGTTATGTGGCTATGCGAATGGTTATGTGTTGTTGGTTGCACGGAGTGCAGCAAGTCGTGAACCGTTCGTTGCATCGGTACAACGAGTCGACATGGTATGATACATGTTGTATGGCTATGCAGATGGATAGCGATATGTTAAACGAAAGCAATGACCTTAAGTATCGAGAGTAAATTGTTGCACGAGTTGCAACGAGTGAGATTGGAAAATCGCGGATGCGATAGTAACAAGTCGAGTTGGTCGCTAAGTTGAGTTTCAAAGTAGACGAACGTTTATGTTGGCCGTATGTCGCGTTGAGCTTGGAATAAGCAAAGGTTGCGTGTGTGATCGATATGATCGCCAAGGTACGTTTAGATTGAATGTATGTCAACCTTGAGAGGACGATAGGGCATGTTGGTCCAGTTGTTGTGCCAACTTGAGTAAGAAGAACGCTAGAGCTGGGATCGAAAAAGATCGCCATACGGGATAGTTGATTGGAAAATCGATGTCGGACCTATGCGGAGTGTAATATCGAGTGATGACTTGATTTCGAGTGGTATATGCAACACCACTTATGCGATCAGTATAGCAAAGTATTATATCGATAATGATAAGCTCAATTTTTGAGTGGTATATGCAATACCACTTAGCGATAGTTATGTTAAGTCGTTGGATGACTTACAGTAGATTGCGTCGAACGATTGTGTCGCTATGATAGGTTTGTCCTCAACGGATGAAGTAGTAACAAGACTCTAGTGGGAATGACTCGATAAAAGTCGATGCAAGTACGCTTCGATGAATTGAGTTAAACGATTATATGCAAAGTCGTACCTATGGATGATACGTCGGACGAGAATTCGTTAAGTGTAAGTCGAACGATAGGCTGAGCATAGCGAAGAAATGTTACGTTGAGAAAATAGTCGACTCGGTCGAATTTACGTTGAGTTAGTATAAAGACTTGCTCAGACCGAGTTGAGTAAGTACGAAGGAATCATGCGAACGAATTTGAGTTAACGTGATGGGTCGGTAGCACGATCTGGAAGTGCGAGTTAGGGATATGAGAATGGATATATAAATTGGAAAATTGTGTCGTGATAATGGTAGTTAGTTACAACTGAATGGATCTTGATGCGTGTAAGACTTGATTCGTATTCGAGTTCAGATAATGGCAATGATTGCAACAAGTTTGAGCTTATGAGAGAGGAAGATGTTCAAGTTATGCATATCGAAGATGGTATTGAGGCATATCAAAGACGATATGCAATAACTCGGGGATACTCTGATTGAATGAACGAAAATTATGTTGAGCATTGTTGTTGGATGAATAAGATGCAAGTTAAGTTGATGGTAGTTTGGATGGTAACGATAGGAATGCTTCGAAGAGTTTGGGAGTGAATGGATAGTACTTGGATGAAAAAAAAAGTGTCTGGATTGCTTCGTAGATAACCACTACGTTGAAGTTCGTGTCTTGTGCGAGCGCAACACTAGCCTCCCACATGCGTCACGTCGAATTTGGGGTGATCGTTCCACATGAGCGCTGACATGGTGATTCATGTCGCGGGAATGGTCGAACTCGAAAAATCAGGACGTGGCACTTTGTATGCTTCGACTTGTGGTTTGATATGAAGGTGAAATTGAGGATTGTGCGATAAGCCTAGAAGTGTGTCAGATATTGACCGTGAGTAGATAGACTCGTACTGAGGCGAACAAATATTGCTCGGTTGCGATATTGTTAACGGTAGTGCGTAAGTGATTCGAGTAGTTAATGGCGCATCAGTTACACGGGGGTAGATAAATTATGGATTGGTCAATTATGTCAAATTGGATGAAGTCTCATAGGAATTGTCGAAAATTGATTTGGCTCCGCGATAGGATATAGAATGGTTCGTTGTAACTGTCCCTCGTTGATGATCTTCAATTATCGAGCGTAGTTTCGGGGCAGATGACCCTAGAAGACTTAACCGCCAAATCAAGTGAATGTTAAAGACCGTAGGACGACCGTAAGGAAGTCATAAGAGAGATTACGTCGATGGTGAATGATAATCTAGTGCATGTTGAGGATAAGTCTAAGCGATTAGGTATCGTGTTCGAAAGTTAGCGAGTAGCCTTCGACTAGAATGATGTGGTCAGAAAAGAAAATTTATGATCGATCGAATAAGTACGTAGATGGACTTGGTTGGTCGATGATTGAATAGATGTTGAGGAACGTGCCTAGCGTAGTGACGCGGTAAGGCGATTGCAAAAATTCTGCAATGCACGAGAGTGACGAATAGTAGAACGACCCTAAGAGTTGTGTCGTAGATCGATTTGAGTAACGGTTAGGCTATGTGTGTTTGAGCGCACGATCTGTAGTGCCCCATCCCTATATCGTGCCCCGTACTCTGTCCGCGGGGTGCGCGAGAAAGGAACACTGTCGCTATCGATTCGGTCGGGATCGACCGAGTCGAACGAACGGGAACGGTTGAATTAAGATCCATTCCTCGTTATGGAATGTCTTCTTCGGAACCAAGTCCAATATTCAGCGGGTTGCGCCTCGAGGATTGACTCTGCGGCTGAGTCGGGAGAGACCTCCCGTTGCTCTGCTTTCACGCCGCTTGCGTTGGTTTTGGCTTTGTTTTCAGAATGCATTTTCGTGAATGTTTTCGATGGTTTTTATGGCTTGCATTTCGAACTCGCATTTCCTATCGAACTCCTTAAATAATGCAGTGTTCTAATCGATTGCTTGTGCGATTTCAGGTAATCGCGTAGGCAACGTCTAGCGCGACCAACAAGTTCTCTCGCCGAAGTAAACTCAAGGTGAGTGGCTGACCCTTCTCTTCTCGACCCCTTCTTAAGTAAATCGATAATGTTGTGCGAATAAAAGGATAAATGCAAAGGCACGAACACAGGAAAAAGGATTGAGTTTTTAAAGAGAATGTAGGATATGTCTTAATAACTAAGAAGGAAAATATATCTTCGCACGGTTATGGACAACTTGTCGACAAGGCGATAGTTTCCTCGAGCGGCAACCCGAGGCCACGGGACCGTTTCGGCCTAGGAGGAAACAGGGTATAGTCGTGCATAAGGTTTCAGCACAGGTTAAGCGAGGACTTGCAACGGAGCTAGCTACTTGCGTTGAAAGGATCTCGATTAACAAAGCTATACGTCCAGGATGGCTTGTGATGCCAGTGACCAAACACACGTAATATTGCACTTAGAAATGTAAATGATAACAATTGACAGGGAAGAACATGGTAAGTTTCAAAAAGGCGCGGCACGGTCCGCCGGGGGTAAGTTTCGACGTAAATTACATTATGCTTGTCATTTCTCGCTTGAAATTCATTAGGATGGTTAGAAACATTCATGAACTAAGTCATATAAACTCATTCAACCAAATGAGAGCTTGGAACTTAACTTGCCACGCACCAGTACAAAGTGTAATGTACTGATCCTCGCTCTCCACGCAGGTACCCCGAACCACGAAGGGCGTGCCACCTAAAATCTCAAGGCGGCGTGGACACTTTTGAAGCCTCGTCCGTGTAAAGGCTTGTTTCTGAATTCCTTTTGAAGACTCTGCATTCAGTACAAAAGAAGACCAATGGCGGCTCGGCTTCCCTCGATCGCAGGTGGAAATGTGTAATGGTTTTTGCTTGTAAAAAGGGATGTAATGTATGGAACGACTATCTCATCGGCGTTCATTTTGTAAGTCGAGTCATATTGTAGCCCGCACGACAATGAATATAATGAAGTCAATGTAAATAAAGTTTTATCAATAAAAAAGTCTACTTCTATTTCAAATGTGTCATTCAATTTCTCTGCGTACTCTAACTTGATGTTATGTTTCGGATAACCTTATGACTATGCCTTGTGCGATCGTAACTTAGGTTCGCACGGCATCACGCCCGGGGGACGACTATCGATTCTACGGAATCGGGGCATGACATAATGGTATCAGAGCACGGCTTTACATCCTTTGACCTCACAACGATGAGATAAGTTGTTTCATACAATGAGTCCGTAATATTTTATGACTGATGCGTTTGCCTTCGTATCGCAGAAGTGACGGAACCCACAGCCGAGCGAGAGCAGAGCGCTTCTAGCGGCTCTAGTAGTTCGCATCGTTCGCGGGGCGGACCTTCTAACGATACCATCGAAAGGTGCTGCGCATGATAGAGGCGCAGCGAAACCAGTCCGAGAACCGACATCAACAGACGGAGGAACGACAGGCCCTGTTCGAAGCTCGCTTCGAAGCTCGCTTCGACGCACACGCGAAACTTCAACAAAAGCAGCTGGATATCCTGTAGCAGATCGTCCAAACAATGGCGGCCAACGGAAATTCTGCTACTGCGCCTACCGTCACCGCACCTACTGCCACCGGGCCGACGATCCAACCCATCGAAGTCGACACGGCGGAGCCCGAGCGTCAACCAGCGACACTGAAAAAGTATAACTTTGAAGTGTCAGAATTCAAGAAGGCGTATCGTACTTCCTTCAGCGGCACCGAGGGTCCCTCCATGGCAATCGACTGGTTGGAAGAGCTGGAAGATCACTTCGAGCTGCTCGGCATTGAAGAATCCAAGCAAGTCGCCTGCGTACAACTTCAGCTACGGTTGAACGCGTACGACTGGTGGGCCGTACATAAGCGAGCGATCTGACGCGACAACAACTCAGCGCCGATCTCTTGGGCCACGTTCCGCAAAGCCTTTGAAGTCGAGTACCTTCCGTCAGCCGTTTGTCAAGCGAAGGAGAAAGAATTCATGCAGTTGAGGCAGGAAAATCGGACAGTAGAACAGTACGCCGCAGAATTCAATAAGTTGTCAAAGTTTGCTAGTACGTTTCTGCCTACAGAGGAGTGCCGCGTTCGACAGTTCGAAGTGGGTCTGCGACACTCTATCGGTGTGCATGTCGGGGTCCCGGAGTACAAGACCGTGGGCGAGGCTCTGAATCACGTCCTCCGCCTTGAGAGACTACATCCTTCCGGTGCTGACGACGTTGTGCGCCACTCCAATCACAAACGTCCTAGCTATACGGGAGACAACAATCACGCATCAAAGCGTCCAAACCATGGCGGTTACCGAGGACATAACCCATCACCGCGATATGCCAAGTGCGGTTCCCTTGGACATGAGGCGAGCAAGTGCTTTGTCCACGATGGGGGATGCTTCTTTTGCGGGCAGAAGGGTCACTATAAGCAAGATTGCCTCCAGAAATAGAGTCGTAACGCCCTGCCACAACAACATCGCCAGGAGAATCGAGGACAGGCGCCCCGACCTCCTCAGCACACTCAATCCAACAACCAAGACCGACGCCCTAATGCTCAGGGGCGTGTCTTTGCTCTGACTCGAGACGAAGCGCTGGCATCAGATACAGTAGTGTCAGGTATACTAAAATTCAATAATGTGCCTGCTCGTATGTTATTTGATTCAGGTGCTTCACATAGTTTTATATCGGCGGACTTTGTCGCCGAGCACAAATTCCCTGTAATATTATTAGATCTCGACCTTAGCGAAAGCACGCCTTCGGGCACACCAATTCTCACAAACTTAGCTTGCGCCGGCAGGATTATCTGTATCGGCGATCAAAAGATCGGTCTGGACGTGATAGTTCTAGACATGAAGGACTTTGACATCATTCTGGGAATGGATTGGCTCGGGCCGTGCAACGCAACCATAGACTGCGCTGAAAAGAAGGTCAGATTTCGTATGCCTGGAGTGCCTGAATTCTGCTACTCGTGTGGTAAGACATCGCCGACCTGCTTGGTGATCTCCGCAATATCTGCTCGACGGATGCTGCATTCCGGGTACGAAGGCTATCTAGCTTCCGTTCGAGACATGCGACAGGATGGTGCAAACGCGGGTTAGACCGACGTTGTGGCAGAATTGCCAGACGTGTTCCCGGACGAGCTACCCGGCATGCCGCCCGATCAAGAAATAAAGTTCACCATCGACACATTCCCCGACACCCGGTCGATCTCGAAGGCTCCGTACAGAATAGCCCCAGCAGAATTGAAAGAATTGAAGGCACAACTTCCGGAATTGTTCGACAGATGGTTTATCCGTCCGAGTGTCTCGCCGTAGGGTGCGCCCGTGCTATTCGTGAAGAAGAAGGATGGATCGATGCGACTCTGCATCGACTATCGAGAATTGAATAAAGCCACCGTCCAAAAAAAATACCCCATGCCCTGCATCGACGACTTGTTCGACCAACTCCAAGGTACAACGGTATTTTCGAAGATTGATCTACGATCCGCCTACCACCAACTCAAAGTCAAGCCAGATGACGTGCCGAAGTCTACCTTTCGCATTCGTTACGGCCACTACGAGTTCTTGGTAATGCCGTTCGGTCTGACAAATGCCCCTGCCGTCTTCATGGATCTAATGAATCGGGTGTTTCGTCCGTTCGTTGACAATTTCGTAGTAGTCTTCATCGACGATATCCTCGTCTACTCGAAGGATTGAGTGCAACATACAGAGCATCTGCGGACGGTACTCCAAACCCTTCGAGCAAATCAGTTGTACGCGAAGATGAGTAAGTACGAGTTCTGGATGAACAGCGTCTCATTCCTTGGGCACATCATCTCCGCCGCGGGCATCTCAGTCGATCCGAAAAAAGTCGAGGCAGTTGCTGATTGGAAACGGCCCGCATCAGTTAGCGAAATTCGAAGCTTCTTAGGCTTGGCGGGATACTACCGACGCTTCGTGAAGGACTTCGCGAAGATCGCATCGCCGTTGACTGGCTTCACCCAGAAAGGATTCGTATTCAAGTGGTCAGACGACTGTGAAGCTTCCTTCCAGGAGCTCAAACAACGGCTCGTTTCGGCCCTGATACTTGCTCTTCCTGACGGGACGGAGGGATTTCAAATCTTCAGCGATGCTTCTGGCCAGGGCTTGGGGTGTGTGCTCATGCATCGGGATAAGGTGATATCTTTTGCTTCCCGGCAGTTGAAGCCGCACGAGAAGAACTACCCCACGCACGACCTAGAACTAGCGGCAATTGTGTTCGCGTTGAAGCTGTGGCGTCACTATCTCTATGGCGTGGCGTGCAGGATTTATACGGACCACAAAAGCCTCAAGTATCTCTTCACCCAGAAAGAACTGAATTTACGGCAGAGGCGATGGCTCGAGCTGATCAAAGACTATGACTTGTCAATCGACTATACGCCGGGCAAGGGAAATGTGGTAGCGGATGTGCTGAGCCGAAAGTACTTAGCTTCGTTATGCATCAACGACCGACTGCTGCATGACTTGGAAGGAATGGGCATTGAACTCCGAGTTCGTTTCAGAGACGTGAAACTAGCGCAACTGCGGGTGGAACCGAGCCTACTGGAGAGGATCAAGTCTGCACAGAAGGACGACCCATACCTAGAGAAGATACGAAAGCTGATATCGACAGGAAAAGCGTCCGACTTTGCAGAGGACGAGTCGGGAGTGTTGCGCGTGAAGGGACGGCTATGCGTACCGGACGATACAGAACTTAGAAAGGAGATAATATCGGAGGCGCATTATGCAAAATATTTCTTGCATCCTGGCAGCACCAAGATGTATAAGGACCTCCGCGTTGTCTTTTGGTGGCATGGCATGAAGAGGGACGTAGAGCTCTTTGTGTCAAAATATATGGCCTGTCAGCAAGTCAAAGTCGAGCACCAGCGACCGGGTGGGGAGATGCAGAACATCGCCATTCCGGAGTGGAAACGGGATCACATCACTATGGACTTCGTTGTTGGCTTGCCGAAGATGTCGCGGGGAAACGACGCCGTCTGGATCATCGTCGATCGACTAACCAAGTCAGCGCACTTTATCGCCATCAAAGTCACTTGGAGCGTCGACCGCCTTGCTCAGATATACCTTGATGAGATAGTTCGGCTGCACGGGGTCCCAGTTTCTATCGTCTCTGATCGGGATGGACGGTTCGTAGCACGCTTCTGGAGTAGTCTACATTCAGCGTTGGGGACCAAGTTGAAGTTCAGCTCAGCTTATCATCCTCAGACTGACGGCCAAACAGAGCGGGTGAACCAAATTCTCGAAGACATGTTACGACTCTGTGCGATCGACTTGAAGTCAAGTTGGGACGTCCATCTACCGCTGGCCGAGTTTGTATACAACAACAGCTATCAGTCCAGCATCCAAATGGTACAGTATGAAGCTTTGTACGGCCGGAAGTACAGATCGCCTATTTGCTAGGATGAAGTCGGGGAACGGCAGATACTTGGTCCGGAGCTGGTGGAGCAGACTGTGCAGAAGGTCAAGTTGATACGAGAGAGATTGAAGATAGCACAAATCCGACAGAAAAGCTATACCGACACGTACCGGCGCCCCCTCGAGTTCTCGGAAGGCGACCATGTATTCCTGAAGGTGATGCCTATGCGTAGAGTTTCTCGGTTCGGTGCGAAAGGAAAGTTGAGCCCAAGATTTGTTGGCCCGCTCGAAATATTGAAGCGAGTCGCCCCAGTAGCTTACCAAATCGCCTTGTCGCCTGCGTTTTCAGAGGTACATGACGTCTTCCACATCTCGCAATTGCGGAAGTACGTGTACGATCCGGGGCATGTGGTAGATTTGGGTAAGCTGGACCTGAAGGCGAACTTATCATATGTCGAAGAGCCGGTGCAAATCTTGGAGCACAAGGATAAACTTCTCCGCAACCGTGCTATTCCTCTAGTCCGCGTCCTCTGGAGAAACCATTCGGTCGAGGAGTCGACGTGGGAGCTTGAGTCAGAAATGAAGGAGAAGTTCCCTTCATTGTTCTCGTAGAGGTAGGTTCTATTTTTAAGTTTCGAGGACGAAACTTTTTCTTAGTTGGTTATGATGTAGTGCCCCGTCCCTACATCGTGCCCCGTACTCTGTCCACGGGGTGCGCGAGAAAGGAACACTGTCGCTATCAATTCGGTCGGGACCGATAGGTCGGGATCGACCGAGTCGATCGAACGGGAACGGTTGAATTAAGATCCATTCCTCGTTATGGAATGTCTTCTTCGGAACCAAGTCCAATATTCAGCGGGTTGCGCCTCGAGGATTGACTCTGTGGCTGAGTCGGGAGAGACCTTCCGTTGCTCTGCTTTTCACGCCGCTTGCGTTGGTTTTGGCTTTGTTTTCTGAATGCGTTTTCATGAATACTTTCGATGGTTTTCATGGCTTGCATTTCGAACTCGCATTTCCTATCGAACTCCTTAAATAATGCAGTGTTCTAATCGGTTGCTTGTGCGATTTCAGGTAATCGCGTTGGCGACGTCTAGCGCGACCAAAAAGTTCTCTCGCCGAAGTAAACTCAAGGTGAGTGGCTGACCCTTCTCTTCTCGACCCCTTCTTAAGTAAATCGATAATGTTGTGCGAATGAAAGAATAAATGCAAGGGCACTAACACGGGAAAAAGGATTGAGTTTTCAAAGAGAATGTAGGCTATGTCTTAATAACTAAGAAGGAAAATATGTCTTCGCACGGTTATGAAAAAATTGTCGACAAGGCGATAGTTTCTTCGAGCGGCAACCCGAGGCCACGGGACCGTTTCGGCCTAGAAGGAAACAGGGTATAGTCGTGCATAAGGTTTCAGCACAGGTTAAGCGAGGACTTGCAACGGAGCTAACTACTTGCGTTGAAAGGATCTCGATTAACAAAGCTATACGTCCAGGATGGCTTGTGATGCCAGTGACCAAACACACGTAATATTGCACTTGGAAATATAAATGATAACAATTGACAGGGAAGAACATGGTAAGTTTCAAAAAGGCGCGGCACGATCCGCCGGGGGTAAGTTCCGACGTAAATTATATTATGCTTGTCATTTCTCGCTTGAAATTCATTAGGATGGTTAGAAACATTCATGAACTAAGTCATATAAACTCATTCAACCAAATGAGAGCTTGGAACTTAACTTGCCACGCACCAGTACAAAGTGTAATCTACTGATCCTCGCCCTCCACGCAGGTACCCCGAACCACGAAGGGCGTGCCACCTAAAATCTCAAGGCGGCGTGGACACTTTTGAAGCCTCGTCCGTGTAAAGGCTTGTTTCTGAATTCCTTTTGAAGACTCCGCATTCAGTACAAAAGAAGACCAATGGCGGCTCGGCTTCCCTCGATCGCAGGTGGAAATGTATAATGGTTTTTGCTTGTAAAAAGGGATGTAATGTATGGAACGACTATCTCATCGGCGTTCATTTTGTAAGTCGAGTCATATTGTAGCCCGCGCGGCAATGAATGTAATGAAGTCAATATAAATGAAGTTTTATCAATAAAAAAGTCTACTTCTATTTCAATTATGTCATTCAATTTCTCTGCGTACTCTAACTTGATGTTATGTTTCGGATAACCTTATGACTATACCTTGTGCGATCGCAACTTAGGTTCGTACGACATCACGCCCGGGGGACGACTATCGATTCTACGGAATCGGGGCGTGACACGATCTATACTACGAAACGAACTAGTCGGGATTAATTCGAAAATTGAGTAAAGGATTCGTACTCGGTCGAGAATAGGAGATGGGCGTATCGTGAGAGACCTTGGGTCGGAAAGATTATTGCCTTTGAGCATCGTAGACTCAAGTTGACCTCTTGTGTCGGAAGAGGTTAAGCACGATGTCTGGATAAGTTACCTAGCGGAGGTAGCTCCAGACGCGATGCGTGGATAGAGTAAGAGAATGTGAATCATATCTGGATAGTTGTGTGCGAGACTTAGTACGAATGGTAGGCAAAGGAATTCGAGACATGTTGGACTTAGTCCATGTCATTAAGGCCAAATGTTATGAACGACTAGAAGAAAGATTTGAGTTATGTGAGAGATAGAAAACGGTTAGACGAATAGGTGTTGCGAAGAATTGTTGCGATCAGATGCGTAATGACTTAATGCAATGCGAGTGTTAGGTGGCCAGCGAGAAACTTATGGGATCGAAGTAACAATTTTGAGTTAAGTTATACGCAGAAATGTTTGGGAGGATGATCGCATGTTATGGAATAATGCATACGAGAGGTATTTTGGGAATAGGCGCTAAGATTTGACTAAGTCGAGTACGGAATGATTGGTGCTTGAGGATTTAAGTTGAGCATAATAGCTTTGTCCCGATATCCTACAACTGAGCTTGGCTGAAATGCATATATTGGTGGAACGTCTAAAATATGTGTATGATCCAAACTAAGTTGTACGATTCCAACGATAGTAGCACGAGATCGTGAAACGATCTAGCGAGACACTTGGATTAGAGTGTTGGTTTCGGTTCGAGGACGAACCTTGTTTTGAGTGGTATATTATGTAATGCCCTGTTCCATACGGTACATTACGATGAGTCGTTAACTCGAAGAGTTGCGTTGACCCGATGAAGTATCGATGCGAATCGATGCAAGAGTTGCATTGGCCGAAGGAAAGCTTTGAGTCCATTTGAAATCTATGAATCGAATCGATGCAAAGGATAAGTCTCGTTTGAGCAAGTGCTGATTTTAGTTGATCTGGTGTGCAGGCTATGCTTTTACGCTGGATTACGGATCGTGGCATGGGCATGATAGGCCGAATCAATCGAGTAGCTCAACGGAGTGGCTAAGTCAGAAGAGTTAGCTATGCAACTCCAGGCTCGTGCGGCATCACGTCCCAGCGAGGACGATGATTCGGGTGAAATCTAGCGAGGACGAGCGATTTCCCGGATAGGGGCATGACACTCGGGCCCGGAGGGTTTGCAGAGTACATGGTGAAGGATCTGGGGATGGCACTAGACGGAGGAGTGGCGATACCGGGAGCCGCACTGTGCTATCAGCTGTATCTGACGGTGGTGGCTAATGAGGATAGCAAGATGGGACTCATGCGCTCATCTCTATGATCAAGATGATGAATGGGAGAAATAAGCAGAGGCAGCACAAGGAGGAGGAGGAGAAAGAGAAGGAATCGGTTTGAATGACAGAGGAATGGAGAAGATTGAGAGTTTTGACGCATTTTCCCACGAGGGGGATATTTTCGTAAGATTTTTTCCTCTCAACAGGCAACGTAGATGAGAGGGATATTTTTGTCACGTAAATAGGGTTAAACTCATATGCTATTAGTTTTTCACATTTTCCGTCCAATGTGGGATAACTTATACATTTAGCAAACAATGTAGGTGTACCGCATAAATAGGTAATCCAAGTGGGGTGCCACTCAAATTTTTTCAAACATTTATTCCTCTGACCCTCGTGGTGAAAGAAGAACTCTATTCAAAATGTAAAGGAAAAAAATTGAATAAGTTCATTATCCTTCAAATATATATCTTTGAAACTTCTTTGATTTTTCTTTCCTCTTAAATTTTCGTTTGAGTCTTCTAATGATATAAGTGTCAAATCTTCTATGTATATATATTGTCGAAGTGTCGGATACTATTTAAAGAAAATGAAAATAGTTAAACTTATAACAAAATTTATTTATAAAATATTGTTTGGAGAAACCCCCCAATACAATACATTATTATAACAACTCACCACTATTATATAGGCAAATTATAATGACACTTCATTATTTACTTAGGACTAGTCCAGTTTAGAGGAACTTTTATCTGAGTCTCCATTTTTTGCTAGGGGCTGTCCTTCCTCCCAATCCCCCCAAACCCTCTCAAACATATTCATTTCTAATTTTCACTCTCCCCCTCCTCAAACCTTCTCAAACCTAAACTCATTTTTCTTCACCACCTCCATCTTCACCAAAATCCTTCGAAACTTCTTTTCCTCCTCCTCCTCCTGTCGCGAGCTTGACCCGCTGTCGAAACTTTCATACATCATTTATTAATAACACCAAACATAAAAAAAAATTAAAATGGTCATTGTCGAAATTTTGATGTTATGGACATGATTGAAATGAGGTTTGGAGAAATAGGTTCGGAGGATTTGAAAATGGACTGATTTTGAAGTTTCGAACCCATGAATTTCGAAATAAGGAATTGCTACATTGTCGCGGCTAGGAAGACTCATAAATGTAGAAAATTTTGCATAGTCATGTATGTTGTCCGGACTATAGAATATTTTTGACAGTTCTTCCAATTTATTGGACTCTCAAAACATGAGAGGAACTTGTTGTCATAGGGAATCTTTGACAGTCCTGAGAGGAACTTGCTATCACAACAAGCTCCTCTCAGTTTGACAGACACGGAAATAGTTTGATAGACATGGAAATGGTTAGGACTTATCTCTAGAATAGATTTATAGACAACATCTAGATGAAGGTTTATTTTAAAAGAACAAATTGAGAGCTTTGTCTTTAAAATTGAGAGACTATCTCTAAAATATATTTATACATCGTATATAGATAAGGTTTATTTCTTTTGAAAAAAACAAAATTGAGAGATTTATCTTTAAAATAGATTTAAAATTGAGAGACTTATCTCTAAAATAGATTTATGGACCGTATATAGATGAAAGTTATTTTGAAATGAAAAAAATTAAGAGACCTATCTCTAAATAGATTTAAGATTTTGATTTTTTTAAACGGAATAGATAATTTATTTATCTCTAAAATATATTTATAAATGTAATTTAATGATTATATAAAAAAAATATAATTCTAATTATATGAAACTATATTTAAGAAGTTGCGCGCAGTTACCATTATGCATTGTTACAGTAAGCAAGTTCTTCTTAGCACTGCCAAAACTTTTGTTCTTTTAGGACTGTAAAAAAATTGGCAGTCCTACCAATTGGAAGGACTGTCCAAAATTTTGACATTCCTAAAAAAAATATGATGTTTAACGTTTTATGTAGGACTGTCAAAAAAAGTCCTACCAATTGGAAGGACCGTCAAAATTTTGACAGTTCTAAAAAAAATATGATGTTCAATATTTTATGTAGGACTGTCAAATTTTTTGAAAGTCCTTCCAATTGGTAGGACTATCAACATTTTTTACAGTCCATCATCGTTCTCGTCGCGACTGTGGACGAACTTTCGAAATTCTAAACCCTAAAATGAGTTTGAAACTTCGAAAATCCGTCTAGAATGAATACTAATCAAATTTTAGTTAGTAGAAGATGAAATTTAGGCTTGAACATGGATTGAGAACAATATTTAGAATTTGGGTGTTGATATTTGGAAGAGAGTTTTTAGAATTTTGGGAGATAGAAGTGAGGAAGAAGAAGAAAGGAAAAAAAAAGAAAAATTTTGAGTGGCACCCCACTTGGATGGCCTATTTGTGCGGTGCATCCCACATTGTTTGCTATATGTATAAGTAGTCCCACTTTGGACATTTTCTGTCAGTTTTGACGGTCAGCCGTGTTTGCCCCTTAAAAAGATAAAAAAGACAAAAATGTCCCTCTTTCCCCCCTCCTCACCCCCGCTGCCCGCCGCTGCTGCTGCGGCTGGACGGGGGAGGGGGCGGCAGCGGGGGGGAGCGGGGGCGGGGCGAGGTCGGGGAGGGGCGGAGGGGGGCAAGGTCGGGGAGGGGGGGCGAAGTCGGGGAGGGGGCAGAGTGGGGCGAGGTCGGGGAGGGGGCGGGCGAGGTCGGGGAGGGGAGCGGAGTGGGGCGAGGTCGGGGAGGGGACGGGCCGAGGTCAGGGAGGGGGAGGGTCGAACGTCGGGGAAGGGGGAGGGGGGCTGTGATGTCAGGAAAGAAGATAATAGAAGGAGGGTTATTTTGGTCGAAATTTTTTTTAATGAAGAGTCCATCCGTCAGAACTGACGAAAAACGTCCCCCCACTCAAAAATTTTCAAAAAAAAAGTGACTTATAAACTAACATTTGGACTAGTACAATAATTTTTTAAGTGATAAATTTGTAAATAAAAAAAATTAGACTAGTTCTGAATAAGAATTGAAATAACTTTATAATTTGTCATTATATACTTGACACCTTTAGATGTACTTGTGTTTTCCATAAATAAATTCATTTTATTTATTTTGTATCTGAGAAAATTACAACTGTAGGAATCTAATCTAGAAGACGATTACTTTATCCCTTGGACGATGCGATGAAGAAAACTCGAACTTCGAAGAACTTGGACAGCAACTGGGCAATCTCTCTGTTCTCTCTGAAAAATGACCTGTCGTCTCTGATGAAGATGAAGAAACTCTTTTTTATAGAGTTCAGGATAACTGTCCTTAAGCATACGCTCAGGTAGTTACTTGACGTGTGCATAACTGCAGGGACGCGTGGCGAATTCTGATGGAGACACATTAGCGTGCGGTTGAAAGTAGTGGAGTATGTTCAGGAGAGATTGATGGCCTGGATGCCACGTTGCATAACTTCTAGAGAAGTGGATAACTGGTACAGGACACGTGAGAACGTGTGTTGACTGTAATCCTGGATATGACTGCTGTAGAGTCATACGCTAGCTTTTGAAGAGGAGTCATACGCTGATTTGGACAGCGTAGTGCCATAGGAAATCCATACGCTCACTTTATGGGCAAGGAGTCGTATGGAGATCATACGCTCGCTTGGTTAGCAAGGAATCATGTGAGGTCCATACGCTCACTTGGCTGGGTGAAGAAGGAGTCATGTGAGGTCGATACGCTCACTGGAGAAGTGGCCACGTGGCTATCATCAATCTTCTTTGGTACACCATATCTTCCCATAACTGACAAAATCTTCTCGAGCGTTGTGACTGCGGATTTGACGGTTGACAGACTGTCAAAACTGACAGTAATAATGGCTTTTGTATTTATGAAGGCTGCTGAGTTGTCCTCGTAAAAGACAAAACCGACTCTTCGAAAACCTATATGACGGTTACTTTTCTCGTGACAGCTGTCTTTGCATGAAAGATGAAGTGTCAGATTCATTCCTCATTTAAACATATGCTGTGCTGTCACTTCAGTAAATAATAAAATATTTACTGAGCGTATGGCTTTTGAAATGAGCGTACAACTCTGAACTGAACATATGGCTTCAACTGACATCTGTCTTTAAGCATATGGATGAAAATGACAGCGTGTCATAATTTTCCACATCCTACAAGACCCCCTTCAAAGTTTTCGAACTTTATGAGTTTCAAAAGTTCGAAATTACTTTGAACAGAAAGTGGGAATGAGTCCTGACACGCTGGCATTTAAGTTCATTAAATGTTATGATGACTCTTCATTTTTCGAGATTGATTGAATCTGATGGAAGAATATGAACAGCCAGCAAGCTCTATTATATAAACCGAGAGAATTCAATTTTTGACTTTCATCTTTTGAAACCATGACTCCAAAGGAAGCCGCTGAAGAAGAAGCACGTAAGTTGGGATTCTGTTCCCATGGTGACCCCACTTTTGGGGGCCAAGAACCCGAACCTGTCGTCATCGAGCTCAAGGACGACCCTGTTGGCCCAATGATTACATTGTATTTTTGAATATGGCTAATCAGTTAAGTTTAACATAATGATGTCACTAATATTCATATACTCACTATCATGTTGCTACTTAAACTTAGCATTGTCCTAATTGTCCTATATTATACTGCTATGCTTGTATCGTACTGCAACATATTTTGTTGGCCTAACATGCTATCATGTTCTTACTTAAACTTAGCAATGTCCTAATTGTCCTATATTGTATTGCTATGCTTGTATCGTACTGCAACATATTTTGCTGGCCTAACATGTATTTGTAGACATGCAGCAAGCATGATCTAACATGATCAAACAGGACATAGGCAATAAAGAATTAATGTTGGACCAAAGACGGCGTCATATAAAGGGATTTCTCCGAACCGCCTAACGACCTATCCGGGACCTCGCATCGGGGGTTCCGCTGCCCGGTCAGCGGACAGGGGTCGAGGGGGCAGCGCCCCCCGTCGGGGGTTCGGGGGCGAAGCCCCCGAAAGGTATTCAGATTTCCAGATCTGTTTATCTTCGGACGACTGCTATCAAAGAAAAAAACGTCTTCAGTTCTGCTCAGATATCAGAAGAAAGGCGTCATCAGAGGGCTCTTGGTTTTCCTTATTGTTCTAAGTCTGTAATCTTCAATTTATTGAGTCTAGGAGAATGTGTACGTTGAGTCGCACTGAGTCATCTCAACCCCTAGACATATCTCTCCAAGCTCTACCATTCGAACAGACCAATTCCTGAACCAAGCCCAAGCTCCACAAAGTCCAAAAGCCCAATGGACCAATTCTGTCTGCTGGAGACAGAGTTCGGGCCGAACTCTGCCTCCACACAGAGTTCGGGCCGAACTCTGTCCCCTGATTTTCAGCACCCTGATTTTTAGGGCCTGCTTGCTACCAGCTGTCCAACGGCCAAAAATTTGAATTATCCATACCGAATTCTGGCCGAATTCTGCTTGTCCCGAACCCTATAAATAGGCCTTGGTTTCTCTCATTTGAAACCATCCACTCTTCTATTCTTCTTCTCTTACATAGCCTATATAGTCAAGAGCCTTACTCTTCCAATCTACTAGCCACAAAACTTCCTAAGCCTCAAGGTACTCAAGTGCGATTCAGCTAGAAGTTTTTGTGCAAGAGTTGAAAAGAAAAGTCACTTGGACAATTCCAAGTCGCTTAGAAAATTCCAAGCAAATCGCCACTGCGATCCTCTGTAAGAAGTTGACGTGCTCTTCTGAAGAAAAGGCACGGGTTGTAAACTACTATTTCACAAATAGTGGATTTGAATCCTGAGCTAGAGTTCTCAGGCCTGGACTAGTCCTCCACGAGGGAAACCAGGTTAAAACTGCTGTGTTTGCGTATGCTCTTCTGATCTTTATTTACTTCCGCATTTCTCTCTGATTTATTTATTATCTTGATAGTTGTTTTGTGGAGGTGATATAGAGTTAATTTTTTATTTGATGATTATTGACACAAACTCTATTCACCCCCCTCTAGAGTTGCCTACACTTGTGTTTTCAGACCCAACGCATTTAGCCAAGAATTTCTTGGGCTACTTTGGTCTGGACGGCTCCTCTTCTTCTGATGGGCAGAGCCTCGCAGAGAAGCGTAAAATGTTCGTTGCTCTGTTACACCGCATGGGGGTCCAAAGCGTAGAAGAGTTAGGTGTCAAGCTTAGTCGCTCTGGAAAATAGAGCGTGACTTTATTGCACTCCTTTCCTTTTCCTTCCCCTCTTTTTTTTGTAAGGCCATCAATGCCTTAATGAAAAATGAATATTCAAGAATCCTCTGTTTAGTCCAAATCTGTGTTGAAAACCAACGTGCACCGATGAATAACTGTAGAATACGCCGTCTTCCAAGTTGTAAGTTACGCTAGATAGCGTATGCCAATGAAATAGCATATATTACGCTATTTTCCAATGTTTTGTGAATTCCGCTGAATAGCGTATGTCAGCGTATGCTACGCTATAAATTACGCTGTCCTTTAACGTTGTGAATTACGCTAAATAACGTACGCCAATGAATAGCGTGCACCAATAAATAGCCCGTAAGTTACGCTATCTTCCAACGTTGTGGAAAGCACTCTTTGAATATTTCCAAGGCTGTGCTGGTTTCCAAAGTACACGTGTCATTCATTCCACGTTTACGAGCGCTATTCATGCGGATCCTTTCCAAGAATAGGTTCATGCTCCATACTTTAAATAGATGGATGAACTCCACGCAAACTCATCTTCCCATTCTTCTTCCTCTCTTCTGAGAATGAATTTTCTATGAGAAGGAAATAGGAAAGCCATGTTGTCTGATGTCAAATCTCTGTGCACGCTACCAGACATGGATCTGTCAATCCTTAGCAGCAAACTTAGCGGTAAGTTCAATATACACGCATCAAATTTTTTGTTTGCTAAGGACAAATTCATCTTCCCGAAATGAACAGAATGCATCTGTCTTTGCTTGGCCAGTTTCTGTTGACTGATTTTTCTTTACTGTTTCTTGCAGAATTTTGGCTGAAAACCTTCTTCAGAATTGGCATTGGTGATATGAATGCTGTGGACAATATTCTTCTGACATCTACATCAGGGAGCTCATACGCTTTTGACGCGTACATCAGACAACTCAGAACTCTTCGTGGGATAGAAGGGTCTTCCTCAGATGGTAGGAAGAGCCTTTATACACGAGAGTTGGATGGTGGAGTCAACTCTACCCCGAGAAATCGGGTAGTAGAGTTCCTTTCACGGCAGAACTAGGAATTGTATCCCAAGGTTTGGATACATTCCTATCTGCTTGAGGTGCCGTCGTTCCTCCACGCGCTGTATTGGCAGCAACACGCCATCGTGTTGCCATACTCTGTGGTTCTCCTCTCGTCTGAGAGATAAGACCAGAGTTTGATTCCTGCTGGACACCCAGGAATTGCCACAAACAACGAGATTGTCAGAGAAGATCCAAGAAGAAATAGATCTCAGTTGTACATAGAATGAAAATCCAAGATTTGTAATAGATTTCCATTATGATTTGTAGGAAAGTCTAAGAAATGTAATAGACTTTTTATGAAAATATGATAATGGAAATGATAAATCTTCTTTATCTGAAGTGATTTGTATTTGTGGATGAATTGTGGACATGATAGATAATAAAATCATCTTTTCTGTTTTAGAGTATATGATATTATCAGAGGTATTATGGACATGATAATATATAGAAACTCGAAAGAAAATAGATTGATTTCTATGCAGAGGTCAAAATATGACAAATGAGTAAGCAGATTCGGAATTGATTCAGAGGTTATAAAAACATGATAAATAACGAATCCCCGCTTAATAAATTGATAGAAGATTATGAACAGACGAACCGTTAGGAAATGATGAACAGATGAACTGTCGAGTGAATGTAATAAATGAACGGACGAGCCGTCAAGTATTAATGAACATGTGAAACGTCGGATGAATGTGAGAAATGAATGGATGAACTGAATATCGGGAAAGAATACGTCCCTTCGATCCTTGTAACCATATGCCTATAAATAGAGCATATATTTGAGTAGAAGGATCACACATCGTCCTCTTTTATCCACAATGTCTTCTGAAAAGAATACAAAGAAGGCTGAAGTCGTCTCCGAAGTTACTGAAGGTGCTAAAGAACATCTACCTCCACAGAAGAAGGAAATGGGCGAAAGCTCATCTACTCCCAAGCCGCCAAAAGATATCCTGGACTTCCTGGTCGAACCAGGAGAAACCGAAGAAGAAGAAGCAATGAGGGTGGCTGTCTGTCAGTTCTTGGTGCGGTCAGGAAAGGATGTATTCAATTCTTTTGCTAATTATGTATGTGGTCCTCGTCCCAAGTACGAAAGGGATACCAGTGATCTTCCATGATGATGTATTTCTTGAAAAATCTGTCTCAAATAAACTCTGTTTAAGGAAACTTTGTTTATGATGTATCCTTCCTGCTTTATATTATTTTGCCTTTATTCACTGATCTTTAGACTCAGAAATCAAAAGGACGAGATATCATTCTCATAGAATATGGTACATACTGAGATAGAAAATTCAGAGGTGATATGGACATGATTTTCTATACAAAATCTTTATTAAATCTACTGGGAATCTAATAAGACAAAATATCAAATTCTCTGGGAAAATGACACATGGTAGAATATCAGTTTCCGCTGGGGATAACGACATCGAAATAGCTTTTGTAGAGAAGAATAAATTTTTGATTTTACACTTGCTGGGGAGTAATAAAAATATTATTTATACATAATATTTTTTTAAGAATTTGCCATTGATAGGCATCATCGTGACTTTCCCGTCCATAGAGGCAAGCTGATATGCTCCATTAGAGAAGACTTTGTTTACTACGAATGGGCCTTCCCATTTCGCGTCAAATTTGCCTTTGCTCATATGTGTCATGGTCATCGGACGTCTGACAGTAAGGACCAATTCTCCCTTCTGATATGTTCTGATTTTGACTTTCCGATTAAAAGCTTTTGAGATTCGGGCTTGATATAGCTCGATATTTTGTTGCGCATACAATCGCTTTTCATCTAAAGCTTCCAGCTCTTGAAGTCGAAGTCGATCATTATTCTCTGTTGTAAATTCATTGGAGATTGCAACTCTCAAAGAAGGAATTTGTATCTCGAGGGGAAGAACAGCTTCACACCCATATACCAAAGAGAAAGGTGTACATCCGGTCGCATTGCGAACTGTGGTACGATAAGCCCATAAACATTTACCAAGCTTCTCACTCCAGTTACGTTTATTGGAAGAAACGAACTTTTTCAAGAGTTTGATGATTGTTTTGTTGAAAGCTTCTGCTAGTCCATTGGCTGCTAGATTTTATGCTGTAGAAGCCAGATTATTAATCCGATGATCATCACAGAATCGAGTAAATTTCTGGCTGACGAACTGTGGTCCATTATCATGGATAATACGCCGAGGAACACCAAATCGATAGATGACATGATGTTTGACAAAGTTGATAACATTAGAAGTCTTGACTTCAGATAACGGGATTGCTTCAGCCCATTTAGAAAAGTAATCAGTTATTGCTAGAATAAACCGATGTCCTTTTGATGATGGTGGATTGATAGGACCGATGACGTCCATGCCCCAAGCTTCAAAGGGCCATGATGCCGCTGTTGGGTGTAAGAACTCCGATGGTTGATGGATAAAGTCTGCATAAATTTGACAGGCTTTACATTTCCGAGCATATTGAATGGTATCAGCTACCATCGTGGGCCAATAATAACCCATACGTCGGATACGATCTTGAAGTTTTGGACCTGGCTGGTGAGCTCCGCAGACGCCATCATGTGCTTCACAGATTATCTGTTGTGCTTCTTCACCAGCGATGCATCGAAGGAGAAGACCATCATAGGCTCGACGATATAGTGTCTTCGTAGTATGATTATAATAGAATCTGAGAGACCGGCGCCGGATAGATGCTGCTTCACTTGGGTTATCAGGAAGTATGTCATACAACACAAAGTCCAGAAACGGACGTCTCCAGTCTTCAATTACGGTGTCTATTTTGTTAGAAAAGACATATTCCATAGTAGAATCGGAAGAAGACAAGGACACTTTGTCAAACTTTAATTCAGCATCAAAGTTGAGAGAATCTTCGTCTGGATTATGGGGAAAAGCTAAAGCTAGATTATTTTCAACGCAGAATAGTTCTCGGTTATAAACCACTATCACTTGCTGACGTCTGATTGGTATAGCTAATACAGCAGCAAGATTAGCCAAAGCATCAGCTTCTGCATTATAGGCTCGTCGAACATGTTCAATAAAGAAACCTTCAAAGGAAGAGGCCATAGAGAGTGCTGTTCGATGATAAGGTATCAAATCTTGATGACAAACTTCATACGTTCCTCTGATCTGATTGATGATAAGCTTAGAGTCTCCATAAACTTCTAAATATTGAACATCCAGATGTTTAGCGAGTTGAAGACCAATGAGCAACGCATTGTATTCTGCAACATTATTTGAACATGATTGATCCAGAGAATAAGCCCTCTGAATAGTTAATCCCTCTGGGGATACAAGAACAATTCCAACTCCAGCGACAATACCGCCGTTAGGACCTATTCTAGATGCTCCATCAAAGAATAGACGCCAGGTAGGAACTTCTTCAGAAACCATATTTGAATCCAGAACTTCATCGGGAATCTCATCATATAATTTAGAATCTTCTGGGACTGCATGAGCTGCTAGAAAATCAGCAAGAGCCTGTCCTTTAACCGACTTCTGAGGAATATAATGCATGTCGTATTGGGCTAACAAGATTCCCCAATTAGCTAGTCTGGAGTTGAGAATACCAGGTTTCTTCATCATAATCCTGATGGGATTCACTCTGGAAATGACGTGAATCGTCTGACCGATAATATAATGTCGCATTTTCTGAACAGCAAACATTAATGCTAGGCATTCTTTCTCGATTGGAGAATAACGCGGTTCAGCGCCTGTCATTGTGCGACTGAGATAATAAATGGCCTGTTCATGACCATCTTTATTTTTCTGGGCGAGTAATGCACCAAGAGAATGATCCATAGCTCGAACATATAGGAGAAATGGTATTCCCGAGACGGGAGGTACCAAAACTGGAGGGTTCATGAGGTACTGTTTGATGTCGTCAAATGCTTTTTGACATTCTTCGTTCCAGATGAAAGATACACCTTTCTTCAGAAGTTTGTGGAATGGTCTGCAGCGTCCTGATAAGTTGGAAATGAATCTCCTGATATAAGCAATCCTCCCTTGAAATCCTCGTAGCTCTTTTAAGGTGCGTGGAGGACGCATCTCTTGGATGGCTTTGATCTTCTCGGGATCCACGTGTATACCTTTAGCGGTAATGACGAAGCCGAGAAATTTGCCACTAGAGACGCCTAGGAAGGACTTAGTAGGGTTCATTTTAAGTTGATGCTGACGCATTAAATCAAATATAGTCTTCAAATCTTGGATATGATCCTCCTTTCGTCGACTTTTGACTGCAATATCATCAACATAGCATTCGACTATTTTCCGGAGATGTTCACGGAATATAGTGCTCATTGCTCGTTGATATGTTGCTCCTGCATTTTTGAGACCAAACGGCATTACTGTATAACAATATGTACCGATCGGTGTTCTGAAAGAAGTATGTCTCTCGTCATCTGGAAACATCTTGATTTGATTATACCCCGAATACCCATCCATGAATGACATTCGTTCGAAACCACATGTGTTATCAATCATTACATCTGTAATTGGAAGAGGAAACTCGTCTTTAGGACAAGCAGCATTGAGATCACGAAAGTCTATACAGACTCGGATCTTGCCGGTCTTCTTGAGGACAGGAACGATGTTAGCCACCCATTCAGGATGTTGTTCCTCTCTGATAAATCCGGAAGCCATAAGCTTGTTGACTTCAGCTTCAATTGCATCCATAATGTCTGGACGAAATCGTCGCTGTTACTGTTTGACCGGTTTAGCATTTGGCATAATATTAAGCTTGTGCATTGCAATCTTCGGATCTAGTCCTGGCATGTCCTCATAGCTCCAGGCAAAGACATCGATGTAATCACGAATAAGCTTGATCATATCTTGCTTATCTGTTTCTGAAAGACTCTCACTGATGAATATTGGTTTAGGGGAACCTTCTTCACCAATATCAATTTGGATCAGTTTATCTTCAGTAGGAGGTTCCCTCTGCTCGAACCTGAATTCCCATTGATTATCTAATCTTTGAGCCCATTGTTCTGATTCAGGTGATATTTCAAAATCATCCTCATCTTCACCATTTTCTTATGGGCCATCAACAGAGACCATATTGATGGATAGAATAGAGCGATGAAGATCGCCAACACTCGTATCAGAATCCCAAGAAAGGGAATCAGAAGACTCAGATCGTTCATCTTCAGATTGTTCGTCTTTATTGAATTTTGACTCTTCATGAACTATGTTGATAAAAGGGGTGGGAGCAATGTAACCTAAACCACATTTTGTCCTTCCGTATTTTAATGGAGGAATTCGAACAGGCATTCTTCTTCCTTTTCCATTAAGACTGGTTCTGAAATCATAACCCATATTCTTGATAATATTTTTGGATTGCTGACTGTAGCGACGTAGCTGTAATCTTCCAGTATCGTCATTTATATCATCCTCCTCCAGATTAGGAGGATTCTGAGGTCCTTTATAGAAAAATATTAGATTTTCTCCCTTCTTTCGACTGGGGACCACAAAGTATGATTTCTGTATAGAGTCTAATGATACGTCTGTATGAAGAGCTTGAACAACCCCTATAGTTAGTGGCTCTAAGCTATCCAGCAATTGTAAATAACTTTGTACATAACTACAAACATCAATATACTGCAAAGGAGATGCTTCATTAATACTAGATGCTGTATTTACAACAGAAGGCTGAGCCTTATCAGACTTAGTCAGATTAATGACAAAGGGGGAAGAAGAAGAACAGTTAGAATTTTTGTTTCGATTAAGATCGATAACAAAAGGCTCAGAAGAGGTGAGCTCCCTTGAAGAAGACCGTGGATAAGTAATGCGTCCACTGACTGGAATGACGAGTATCTGATCTAGCCTGAGAAGATGGAGGAGGAGTGATGAGTCCACTGACAGGAATGATCAGTGAGCCTTGTGAAGCTTAGGAAGATGGTGCAGTAGTGCGTTCACTGACAGGAATTATCAGTGAGCCTTGGGTGGATGATGAAGTAGTACGTCCATTGACTGGAATTATCAGTGAGCCTTCTTCAGATGTTTTAACAGACTGTGGAGGAGTAATACGCCCTTTTACAGGAATAATAAAGGTGTCAACTTTGGATGTCTCATCTTCATTATCCATAGCTTGCAAGACTTTCGAGTATTCATCTTTGTACATGCGAGCGTCATTGAAGTAAGCTTCGACTCCTTTGAATGGGTAAAGATCTGCCACTTCTTTTTGAACCTCTCCATTATCATCAACATATTTGAAGCACTGATGAAGAGTTGAAGGAACAATATTATGTTTATGCAAGAAAGGTCTCCCCAATAGAGCATTGTACGAGCAACCATGATTGTCGATGATGTAAAAAGTAACCTTAGTACGAAGATCGCCTTTTTGAAATTAAGGCGAATCTTGCCTAAAGGCTCACTTTTTCCTTGATTGAATCCCAAGATGGTAGTGATAGTGCTGGAAAGACTATGCACAGGTATCTTCAATGCATCTAACATAGCCTTTGGCATAATACTGAGAGCGGATCCTGGATCAATCAGTAAACGATCAACCTTCATAGAATCAATATATCCTGTATGATATAAAGGACGATCATGTCGATTATCCTCTAGCAGCATATCGTCCTGCGTAAAGATAATGTTTGAAATAAATTCCAATACATTATGGCAGTGAGAGACAGGTTCTGTTTCCAACTTCTTGAGGAGAGTTAAGCAAGTTTCTGCTTGTAACAGTGCTTCACTCAAAGTTTCTCGAGTCTCTTTAGAGAGACGTAAGAGTTCGAAGATTGACAATTTAGCTGGTGTATTGGCTAGTTGAGCCAATATATCAAAATTATAAGGCTTTTCAAGTCCTGTAGGGGATGATTTCTTCAATGGTTTGTCGAAGCGGACTTGTTGTTTGCCCTTGTCAGCTGTTGTTGGTTTAGATGGAACTGTCTCGACAGGAACATTTGAAGGTTCTTCAGTAGAGACTGGTGTTGGGGCTGTAGCCGGAGGGACATCAGAGGTTTCTCCAGAAGTGTCAGCATAATCTTTGAGATATATTTTTCCTGACCGAGTTCCAGCATGAACTTCAACTTCAGATTCTGGTTCAGGATCTATCGAAACCATGTTACAATTCTTCATCTTGTTTTTGGTTCTTTTATGCTTGATGAGAGCTTCGTCCCAGAAGCCGAGACCAACACGAGATTGATTATGTCTCATAGTAAGGGCAAAAGGTGCTCGGAGTCCTTCGCCTGAGTTCAGCCCAGGAGCAGTGGCTAGATCATAGCCCATCTTTGCCATTAATTCACGAGATTGTGAACTATATAGATGGAATGCAGGCTTGTACTTATCTTCAAATTGAGATACATATTTTATTTCCGTAGGGAGTGAATTTCCTGCTGAGATGAAAGTAGAGGTTAGATAAAAATCGGGTGTGAAACTAGAAGTCACATTGCATGACTTAGTCTTCCCGAGCTTCTTTTTAGATGAGGAAGTCTTCCGAGGAGAAGAGGAAGACGTTTCAAACTCCGTCATTAAATCCGGGTGAATCCACATGATCTCTCCCTTCTTAGTTGTGACAGGAACAAGTCCGTCATTCTGTGCTGGTGGGATGTTTATAACTTCGAGAGTTGCTTTGGGGATAGGAACAATCCCACTTTCCACCATTAAGGAAGGGAAGTCACCGAACTGCATTGAAATTACATTTGCTGTGACTGTTTTGTCTTTGGATGTTAATGTCACAGCTCCTGATTTAATCATCTCTTGAATCTTCCCTTTTAATACATAGCAAGACCGGATTGTATGACCCAGCATTCTATGATATGGACAGTATTTTGGATGATCTGTCTTATTGGCTTCATCAGGCCTTTTAATTTCTGGCAATTGTATTTTATTACCTTTGAGCAAGCATTCAAAGATACCCTGAACATCGTCATCATCGAAAGAATATTCTTTTTTCGGCCTAGGAGATCTCTGTTGTTGATTTGTTGGAGCTGAAGTAGCTTGGGTAGTCTTTACTTCTTGACTACTGCTTTGGAGATTGACTTCAAGAGCTTCTTTCCCTTTGCGATTGTTGGGTCGAGTACTATTGCTAGCACTCTGATTTGATTCTTTGGGAGCCATTTGTACCCCCAGACCTTTGAAGGTCTCAGCACTGACTTCGGCAGCTTTGGCACTGACGATGAATGAAGGCCAATCTTGGAACTGAGTAGACCTTGTCCACATGCTGATAATTGGTAAGAGGTTCGACTTGCAAGTGTCGATCGTAACAGCATCGGGAGTTCTAAGAGGCATTTTGAGGGCTTCTCTTCTGAATCTCTCAATGAATTCCTCAGTGGTCTCATTATTCTTCTGTTTGATTCTTATGAGGGCCGACATGGTCATATCATTGAGCCCTTCGTAGAATCGTTCAAGGAACATTTGTTTGAAACCGGCAAATAAAGTAATACACCCGTCAGGGAGACTTCTATACCATTCATAAGCCGTTCCTTTGAGACATCCAATGAACACCCGAGTAAGAAGGGCGTCACTTGGTTGCAATTGATCAGTCATTACTTCAAAGTGATTAATGAACTGACTTGGGGAAGTAGTCCCATCAAAGAAGGAGATAGTCGGAGGCTTGTATTTAGGGGGATATGATACTTGCTTCCACTCTATCGGGTAAGGTTGCTTGATACCTAACCTTTGTAAACCATCCTTCTGTTTGAATGCCTCAAACTGAGTTTTGAGATTCTTTAACTCTTCTGTAACAATTCCAGAGGATTGTGGAGTTGTGACTTGTTGAGTGTAATTGGGAGGAGGGACTGCAGCATATGTACCACCCCCAGCTCCAGAGTGACTTGGGGTGGTTTGTACAGGAACATTAGATTGTACCCCCGGAATAGTAGAGGGTTCGGGGTTTGGAACAACAGGGGTATTCAATACCACTGGTGGTGATGTCTGTTGTTGAGCCTGCATTAGAGTGTACATAGCACTCAATGTATCTGCCATAGCTCGCAATTGTTATTCTAAAGAAGAAATCCTCTGTTCATGAGCCTCATTGCTAGTCGAAGGTTCATGATCACCTTCTGCCATGTAAGTGGTAATCATTCGAGGGATAGACGATGAAACAGTTTGCTCTGAATCATCGCTGTAAGAATCAGTATCTTTCCCGGGACTGTTTACAGGAGTTAATGCCAGAAAGTTGGACTCTCCAAGGAAATCTTCCGTGATCTCCGGATTATTACTTGGATGAGAAGAAGAAGAGATTCTGGCCAAGGCTCTGGTCCTGGATCGGGTGCCAAGATAAACACCATCTTCAGAATCTGATATAGCGTCAGACCGGATTCTACCCCCAATATTTCTGGAGGTCATGTTGACAAAAGCATAAAGAGGTTCATCTTCATCTGATGTTGGTTCATATTGGATCCGTTCGAAAACAGACCGTCTTTTCGGTGAACAACAACATTGGATGACAACCCGAGGTTGGAAGTCACAACCATGCTTTTCATGGCGAATATGGGCAATGTCATAGCCAGATGGAGTGTCGATTCTCCGTTTGTTTTGTAAATATTCCCGGAGATCTGTAGGGATAGATTGGGAAGTACTGGAAGATAGTTTCTGTGTAGAAACTTGTCTTTTGTTCTTCTGTCTTCTTGGTTCTTGAGTGTATAGAGACCGATTAATTTGAGCCACATAGTTCTTGGCATATTCAACATCAGGGTCTAGTACACTTGTCTCAATTTGATAAGACTTTTTAATACCAGAAGCATAATTGTGGTGATTTTGATTAAGCTTGTTACGAAGATCCGTGGGAGATATGACTTTGGTATCAGTCTTGGATACTTGTAACTTGCCTTTCTCAGATCGAGAAATTTTGAGAGAAGGGAGATGAGTATTATTCCGACTAGGAGTCGGTAATAATCCATCTTTAGAGGAATTAGCCAAAAGGCGTTTTCCTTTGTTTGAGCTAGTAAAAGTACTAGTCAAATTAACTCCAGAGGTAAAGACCTCAGAAGTAGAGGAATCGACTAAAGAGCCTTTCTCCTTGGTTGGCACAAGATGTGCAAGTTGTGGGGAATCATTTGTAGGTTCTGTGAAAAAGAACCCCCAGTCTGATTTTGAGAATCAGTCAAAGGACTGTATCTGTCAGCATACGCCGACTTCTTGTTAGCATATGCTGGCTTTTGCTTAGCGTACGTTGCCTTCTTGTTGGCATATGCTGGTCTTTGCTCAGTGTACGCTGACTTTACCGTATGCTGCCCTCTGACTGCTGTACGCACAGAGTCATCAATGGCTAAAGAGCCGACTGCTGTCGTAAGAGCAGAAGGAGAAGGGACTTTGACATGTCCAGAGATGGTTTTCCTTGGACACACTGACTTGGTTAAAGAACCAATTTTGTCAGCGTGACTAGGGGAAACCATTGTTGTTGTGTTCAGGGAAGCAGAAGTGTGCTTTGTTGAAGTTGAAGATGTGTTCTTGTCAACGTGAGAAGTGACAGGAACATCTCGGGCTGTCGAAGAAGACTTGGGGACATAGACAGAACGTCCCGTCTTCTTGGCAGCAGGAAGAGCGGAGGAAGCAGTTCGGCCCTCCTTCGCCTTGAGCATTTCTTCGTAAGCAGATTGGTCGAATTGTACGACCATCGTCTTCTTCGTCGAGCCGATCGACGAAGTATCGCATTGAGTTGTTGCTATCTCGTTGGAGGAGACAGCTTTCCCCAGCAGAGTCGCCAATTTGTTTTCCATAAATAAATTCACTTTATTTATTTTGTATCTGAGAAAATTACAACTGTAGGAATCTAATCTAGAAGACGATTACTTTATCCCTTGGACGATGCGATGAAGAAAACTCGAACTTCGAAGAACTTGGACAGCAACTGGGCAATCTCTCTGTTCTCTCTGAAAAATGACCTGTCGTCTCTGATGAAGATGAAGAAACTCTTTTTTATAGAGTTCAGGATAACTGTCCTTAAGCATACGCTCAGGTAGTTACTTGACGTGTGCATAACTGCAGGGACGCGTGGCAAATTCTGATGGAGACACATTAGCGTGCGGTTGAAAGTAGTGGAGTATGTTCAGGAGAGATTGATGGCCTGGATGCCACGTTGCATAACTTCTAGAGAAGTGGATAACTGGTACAGGACACGTGAGAACGTGTGTTGACTGTAATCCTGGATATGACTGCTGTAGAGTCATACGCTAGCTTTTGAAGAGGAGTCATACGCTGATTTGGACAGCGTAGTGCCATAGGAAATCTATACGCTCACTTTATGGACAAGGAGTCGTATGGAGATCATACGCTCGCTTGGTTAGCAAGGAATCATGTGAGGTCCATACGCTCACTTGGCTGGGTGAAGAAGGAGTCATGTGAGGTCGATACGCTCACTGGAGAAGTGGCCACGTGGCTATCATCAATCTTCTTTGGTACACCATATCTTTCCATAACTGACAAAATCTTCTCGATCGTTGTGACTGCGGATTTGACGGTTGACAGACTGTCAAAATTGACAGTAATGATGGCTTTTGTATTTATGAAGGCTGCTGAGTTGTCCTCGTAAAAGACAAAACCGACTCTTCGAAAACCTATACGACGGTTACTTTTCTCGTGACAGCTGTCTTTGCACGAAAGATGAAGTGTCAGATTTATTCCTCATTTAAACATATGCTGTGCTGTCACTTCAGTAAATAATAAAATATTTACTGAGCGTATGGCTTTTGAAATGAGCGTACAACTCTGAACTGAACATATGGCTTCAACTGACATCTGTCTTTAAGCGTATGGATGAAAATGACAGCGTGTCATAATTTTCCACATCCTACAACTTGGTTACTAAATAAATAAACCCAAACGTAAGTTTATTGAAATAAACGCGCAACATATATAGCAATACTTGAATCCAACACAATCTAGTGAGATAGGTTTCGGATTGCGTATCATGTTTTTCTTAAGAAAAAAAAAAAGTCCACAGATTTGTTTGGTAACGAACAATTTACTATTATTATTTGAATAATTCTATAGAGACATACTTTTATTGACATACTTTGTTGACACACTTATGTGGCAGCTGATTTGGCATTCTATGTCACCCGAATTAATTGAGAGCTTATTAATTACTTTTTTTGTATGTCCAATTTTGTATGTATGGAAGGTTTCCAATCTTTGGCATGTGTTGCAATTTTGCATAGCCAATTAATAGCCACACTTATTATTCAACGTAGTAGGTGAGTTTCTCTCATCATAACCTGATGAAATAATAAATTGAAAGAGGAGATCAGCCCAACAAGACAAGCAAGCATTTAAAACTTTGTACAAAATTTTTCTTTCGTTGGAGCGTGCTCATGAAGTTGACAAGGGTGGATTGCTTGGATTCTATACATGTAAGAAGATTGAATCTTTTGCATGGATTGTGAACTAATTAATTTGACATGGATAATTTTGGCAAGTGAATAATTAATTGGTCATGCAAAATTGCAACACATGAACTAATTAAATGGACATGGACAATTTTGGCAAGTGAATAATTAATTGGCCATGCAAAATTGTAACACATGCCAAAGATTGGAAACCTTCCATACGTACAAAATTGGACATACCAAAAAAATAAAAATAATAATAAGCCCTCAATTAATTCGGGTGACATGGAATGCCAAATCACCTGCCACATAAGTGTGTCAACAAAGTATGTCAATAAAAGTGCGTCTCTATAGAATTAGGTTTTTTTAGGGGCACCACAACTTCTACTAGGGGGCAGCCCTTACTTAGGGGCAGTCCAAAAAGTGGAGATTTTACTAGGGGGCAGCCCACATTTTGCTAGGGGGCAGCCCAACCCCCCAAACTCTCATTTTCTCCCCAAACCTCATTTGCCTCTCTCTCTCCTCCAAAAGAAAAAAAGAAGAGCTCTCTCTCCCTCTCCCAAAACCCTAGTCTCTTCTCCTCCACCACTCTAATCATAATTCCTCCACCAAATTTTTTCAAGAACACTCCTACATTCGACGAGATGACACGCAAGTCGAAGAAATCGGATTCTAGGTACGTTGTGCCCTAATTTCTTCTATAATTTTCTACATTCTATTCGAAACCCTAGAATAGTTTTAATTCTCTAAAAACTTTTGATAATTTAGGTTTAGAATGTCTTTATGGTTTATGAATGGCATTTTCGAACACGATAAACCCACAATTTTTCTTCAAACCCTAACCCTAGAAAACGACAAACTAGCGAGTCGTTCGTCTGTCGGCCCTGAGTACAGTAGGACTGCCAAGCATGTTGCAGTCCACATGTAAACAAGGACTGCCAGAGTCCTGGCAGTCCTCTTTCAATATAGGACTGCCAGGACTGTGGCAGTCCTTGTTTGCAATTAGACTGCCACATGTTAGGCATTCCTACTGTACTCAGTTTTAGTTATGGTCTGGGTGTGGAGGATAGGGGGTAACAGTTCTATTTTAGTTTGCATTATTTATTAACTGTATGGTCGCACAATCCATTGTTCTATAGGGATAACAGTCCTCCGGACGCACCAAAAAGAATACGCCCCACCGCGTCAAAGCGGAAGGAACGCGTGGAACGTCCTCTTGAGCGTCCGATTACAATTTTCGAACCGGCGCGCCAAGGTCGGTCTGCGACACGGAGACCGCCACCGGGACCACAAGCTCGGTCGAAGCAACGAGCTCGTACTCCTTCTCCTTCTTCCAGTGATGACGACGACGTGCCAAGACACTTCGGAGCGCTAGTAATTAGTTTGAGATTTTCATATTTGTAGACTAAATTCAATTATACTTTCATTTACAGTCTAGAAGGGCGAAGGAACTGGCCAAGATACTTCGGAGCGCTTGCCAAAGTGACACTAGTGTCTTGGTCAACACTAGTGTCTTGGTCGCCAACGAGCTTGAGCGTATCAACGACGAGGTTGAGTTCCCATTCATGCGTAATACGGAGTCTCGTTCGAAGGCCCGCCATGATATGTAGTATGATTGTCTGATATCTGATTGTATGATGTTGAATATTTTGCAAACTTGTTGTTGTTTGATTGTCTGAAGTTGGCTATTTTGGATGTTGATATTTTTGGATGTTGATATTTTTGGGTATCGAACATGTTGTTGGATACTTGTGTTGAAATACTTGTGTTGGTTATGTGTTGGATACTTTATATGTCCTAAAAATTAAGTTATATCTATCAAATAGGCAGAGAATTCTCAACTGCGCACCCTTCAAATGGACTGTGCAGGAAACAGATTGTGCTACAAATCGAACGCGCGAGCTGAACTGCGCTACCATCAGAGCGCGCTACGCTGATGTGGCAATGCCATCATTACCTGACAAAGATCGAATCTTCTGACAGCCAGACAGCCCGAAAAATGCGAAGTCTGTTCGTTTCTTGTGCAGCACAGCGCTTGAGAACAGCTGTACAACTTCAGCACAATCTGCCAGTCCAACCTCAGCGCAGTTTGACCAAGCATGAATCCCAGCGCTTTCCAGTGACTAGAAGGAAGCGCAGTCTGAAGCTAGCGCTCTTCGGTTAGCGTAATTCATCGAATAACTGACATTTATTACGTAGATTACATGTCATCAATTGCTCACCACGTGGCAATCGTATGTACACGACCAAGCGCATTTCAATCAAACAATGCCATGCGTCTGAATACAGTTAGCCCACGGTCGAGCAACTGCCCAATAGGCCAGCGCAGTTTGCAGTCTGCGCAATCTGTCGCCAGCGCAGTTCATCATACGTAATCCAGAATAACTTCAAATTAGTTATTTCTAGAACTCTATAAATAGAGTTTCAAGTCCTTCATTAAAGAGATCAGATCATTATTATCATCAGAGATCAGGAGTTCTTGTCCTAGTGCTGCTGCATTCTTCAGAGGCTATCGTCTTCAAAGTTCACATCGTCCAAGGGATAAAGCGATCGTCTTCAGATTAGATTTCTATAGTTATAATTTTCCAGAATTCAATTGTAATCTTTTACAAAGTTTGTGAAATAAAGACTTTTATTTTTGCAAACAAAATGGCAACTCTGCTGGGGACGACTTTCTTCTCCGACGAGGAAGTGACAACTCAATGTGATGTTGCGTCTATCGGAAAGACGCAGAAGACGCTGGTTGTAAAGTTCAACCAGATTGCCTACGAAGCGATGATCAACTCTAGGGATACTCGTCGTACTATGGCCTCTGCCAAGAACAGGGTCTGTTCAGTGTGGACTCCGAAGTCCTCTGCGCAGTCATCTGTGCAGCCTGCTATCTATGCTGCCAAGGAACCAGTAAACTCTCATGTCCTTGCGCAAAACATTATCTGCCCTACCAAAGTGCAAACCAGAGCTCCTACTGTCCATGCGCAGTGCACTGCTCCTCTTGTTACAGCGCAATCCACAACCTATGCTGCTTTGGCAAAATCCAAAGCCCCTCTTCCTCTGGCGCAATTGGCGAAGTCTTTCCCTCCTGCGCAATCCACTGCTCCTTCAAACAGAGCGCAACTCAAGCCCTCTATTGCCAAAGCTTCACTTGTTGCTTCCTCTAAAACACAAGTTGTACCTCCTGCTTGTTCTATGGCCAAGGAACCCTCTGTCATCATCTCCAGAGGTAAGTTATTGCTTCTTCTGTTCCTGCGCAACCCAAAGGGGTAGTCTTTTGACTGTTCCTCCTCCGTCTCAGCATAAACAGAAAGGCCCTTTGGTCTTTTCTCGATCTTCTGCAGTTCAGAACTCGGAAAACAACAGAGGGAAACGCTCTTTAGCCAACCCCTCGTCACAAAATAAAGGAAAAGGCCCTTTGGTCTTTTCTCAGTCTTCTCCGGTTTTTACTGCAGAATATCCATCTGAATGTGCCTCGGCACTAAACAGTACAAAAATTTTCCCTACTAAAGGGAAGAACATTGATCAAAGAGGCATCTTGCCTACTCCAGTTGCACATTTCCAAGATCTTCCAACTCTTCGAATGTCCCACTCAAAGCAGGAAAAATTACTGGTGTCTCAGACAGAAACCCCTGCGGGTGAGTTTGCTGATCTACGGGTTTATCTCAATAGACCTCGGTCTACATCAACTTCGACGAAACGCAAGCAGCCAATACCGAAGATGAACTTGCATCAGAGGCAAACTTCCAGGATGAAAAATCCTGACACCTATGCTAACGAAGTGAGTACTTCCCTGTATACTCACGGGACAAAACATCTGAAGAACCGGAACCATGTTCCGAATGTTGTCAAAGAATACGTCCCTCAAACTTTTTTTCGTCCCGTCATTATTCCTGACCTCCGAGATCACCTCAAGCAAAAGCGGACAATATCTCAACACCTCCAAGTCAACCACTTGAACGCCATTGTAATCACAAGGCTGTCATCAAGTGCTGTTGCCAGACAACAAAACGATATGTCTTCGATCGTCTGAATTTTGCAACTTCTAAATCAATGTCAGAAGACGAAGACGAAATGTTGTATGCTTCCGTCAACATGGCTTCTCGAGACACTGGGGGTAGAAAGTGCTCCAAACACGGCAAGCCTCACAAGCCCAGCCTGTCACGACCCGCACCCGGATATACGGGTACGAATACGTGGGCCATGCCCAGCCTACGCCGCAGTATCGACGGTAGAGCGCTGTCAAGTATACTATACTAACTACAACATCTAATGATCCATAACTAGAAATGTACTCATGTCACATCACGAAAACTAAGGAAGATAAGACAAGAAATAATAACAATATCACTAGAACAACTAGAATCTACATTGATCATAAGACAGGAAAATAAAGAAGGAACAACAAGACTAACTAAGGATAACTACCAGGAAACTCACATAGAAGAATAGTGAGATCCACCTCAGCTAGCAACATCATGAAGTCCAATACTGAGGGCACAACTACTCCTAAAATTTTGTCAACATATCCGATCAAGTGCATATATCTCATAACAGATCTCAAGATAGAATAAAAGCTATAAGACTGTAAATAGAGCATATACAATGAAATCATAGAGTGTACATATATGTATCAGGGCATGGTAAGCTGTAGAGCTAGATCTAGAACAAAAAAGTAGAACCGAATCATGGTATGTACACAAATCAAGGTAAGCCATATATCCAATGTGTGTGAGTAGCAGTTTCAACTTGTGATCAGCTTGGGTACCTGTCAAGAACTGGCCTGGCAAGTCATATGTGCGATATATGACTCACACTGTTCAGGAATGCGGGATGGATCTGATCACAGGCATACGCTACTACTCCCCCTACCCCAACTGGTAGAATGGATCCAAATAGGACACGTCACTGCACGGGATTCTAATAAGAAGGGAGCAAATCTTCTCTAGAATCAGTGACCATATATTGAGCAAGAGCTACAAGAGAGCTTGCACAATACATCCCAACCTAAGAAGGAGAAACATCTCTCGTCGGGATCCAGGAATACCAATCCGTGAGAACCATGTGTCAGGAATAAGCATATCTACACTAAGTATATGAATCATAACAGTTATCATAAATTGGAAAAAAGTTATCAGAGAATGTACTCGCTTGAGATCTGGTGGAATATGTCAACTGAGTCGAAGAATAGTGCCTCGAGGACCTATAGGTGGAGTACTGTATCAATATAAAGGTTTGGAAGTAAAATCAAGTCATACCAAGTCAAACTAGGTCAATCTAAGTCAAGGGTTGACTTACAGTTGACTTCTGGTCAACTGGTCAACTCTGGTCAACCCTAGGTCAACTCGGGTCAAACTTGACTAACGTTGACTAACAGTTGACTTTAGGTCAACTGGTCAACTCTGGTCTAGTTCTGGTCAATTTTAGGCTACGGTTGACTTCTGGTTGACTTTTGGTCAATAGTCAACTGTGGTCAACCAAGGTCAAAACTAGTCTAACCTAGGTCAAATGTTGACTCTACTTCGACGTTCAGTCAAAGTAGTCAACTATGGTCAATATAGGTCAAGCTAGTCTCTATAAACATCTACAAGGTCAACTTATGAATTTCAGTGATTTAGAAATTACTGAAATCGACGGGTCTCCAAAACAACCCAAAAGGAGAAAATATTATAATAATAGGATGACACAAAAAAGGAAGAAATCTACAGGTGTTGTCGGATGATGAAACTAACATCACCAACGTGTCCAGAATGGTCGAAATAGCTAGAATAGCCTGTCCATAAGTCCAATTTGGACACATGGATAAAAAGGTAATTTCGGACCAAAATGATGTCCGTCGTTGGACACACTTTGCACCGAAAAACGTGCCAAAATAAAAGTGCACAAAACCTAACAAATTATATGTCCACGAATCCAGAATGACGATACGAACCCAACGGTATATCCAGAATTGGATTCCGTTGACCCGATCTCAAATTGGTCCGTTGACCCGGACATTGAAATTCCGATTTGTACGGAAAAGCGTGTCGGATCTAATGTCCTCAAAACTCAGCAAATTATATGTCAACGAGTCCAGAATGACGATACGAACTCAACGGCATATCCGAAATTGGATTTCGACGAGCCGATCTCAAAATGACCCGCTGACCCGGATATTGGTATCCGACTTGCACCGAAATGCGTGCCGGAACCAATATCCACTAAAACCGAGCAAATTATATGTCAACGAGTCCAGAATGACGATACGAACTCAACGGTATATCCTGAATTGGATTCCGATGAGCCGATCTCAAAGTGACCCGTTGACTCAGAAAATGGGACCCGCTTTGTACCGAAATGCTTGCCAGGGCCCACGTTCTTCAAATCAAGAAAAATTTATATGAAAACATGCCAGAACGACGCCACAAGTCTACTGGTGGTGTCAAAAATTGGATCCGGAGTCCCGGGTTCAAAAATAGAATTTTACAAGTGCAACACTAAGAATTCGAACGGCCAACTTTGGCGTCGAATTCGACCGACCTAACAAACTCAAACTGAAATAAAATCTAAAGGGGGCAGGAAGACGGTTATACCAGCTGTGCACCGGAACCGACGGCACACCAAACGAAGCTGCTACGGCGAAGATACGAACCCGCGAAGTTGGCATCGCAAAACTGTCCAAAAATAGTTCAAATTAAAATGTCAACTTGGTGGCCGGTTTTGATGTATCAAACGATAAAATTAACGGGTAAAATTTGAGCGGGATGAAGGGGTATATACCGAGATTGAGACAGAGCGAAGAAATCATCGATCCAACGGTCGGATTGTCCAGAAAATCGGCACGAAGTTGCTACCTCGAAGCACAAATTCTGAAACTTTTCCGCGCGCGCGTCGACGGAACTCCGAGAAAAATGCTGAAATTGCCTAGACGGCGCGTCCCGGAGGACGTTGGCCGCCACGGGGTGGTGCGCCTGGGTGCTCCCGGCCAAGGGTGGCCAGCCACGGTGACGGCGGCTGGCGGCAGCGCCGTGCGGCGGCGCGGCAGCGCGCGACGGTGGCCCACGTGCGTGCACAGTGCTGCTGCGGCTGCTGCCTCGCTGCGGGGGCACGCCGGCCACGTGGTGGCGCACGACGGGGGGGGCATGGACTGGTGGAGGAGGTGGCGAGAGTGGTGGTGGCGGAGTGAAGGATAATGGTGATGGAGTTGATAATGGTGATAATGGTGATGGTGGTGGTGTGAAGAAGAAGAAGGAGGAGAGGGAGGATGCTGGAGTGGCTGTGTCGGGGAGGAGCTCGGCCAGGAGGTGGTGGTCGGCCGAGCATGGAGGGGGGTGGCTTGATGATGAGGGTGGTGGTGTTGGTGTTTGATAGTTTTAGGAAGAGAGAGATAGTTATTATATATGAGTGTGTGTGTGTGTGATATTAATGAGAGAGGGAGAGAGAGAGAATGTAGAGAGAGGGTGTGCTCGGGTACAGGGGGGTTGTCCTGATGGGAGAGGGGAGAAAGAGTGATATTATGTGTGTGTGAGAGAAAGAGAGAGAGATGTATGTGCGTGCATATAATATATAAAGAGAGAGAAGGAAAGATATTTAGAGAGAGAGAGAGAAGAGGCCGGCCATATAGGGGGGTTGGCTGGTATGGTGGAGGGGTGAGGTGTGTATGTTTTAAGGAGGAGAGAGAAAGGAAGATATTTATATATATATATATATATATATATATATATATATATATATATATATATATATATGTATATATATAAATATGTGGGATATTTGAAAAGTAGAGAGAGAAAGAGATATTTTCAAAATAGGAGATATAGGAAAATTATGTAGGGTATTTGGGCAGTCATAAACGGGCAACATAGAGCATGGGTTCGAGTTCGGTCGAGCCGGGTCGGGTCGAAATCGGACCGGGTGCAATAATTGAATTAAAATGAGTATTTAAAATCATGGACAAATAAATAACATGCGGGGACTCAAATAAATGGGACACAAGTTTCATGTGGGTAGTAGGCTTCGTATGGGCCATGTCCATATTTGGGGTCGACTAGGTTGGGTCGATGTCGGGTCCTGAAATTAAATTGGAAATTAAATCGGGTTTTACGGTAGATAATTAATTGGCCTAAATTGACCCAAAAGTTGTGCGAAGAAAATGAAGCACAAGATGGAGTGTCTAAGTGGGACACGAAGGTCAGGGGTGAAGAGCGTCTCGAGTAGATTAGGCATGACAAGTTAGTTTCGAGAAAATGACTAGTCTGGTGCTCCTAAATTAAAAGTCATGGTAACGTGCTTATGAGGATCAAGGAAAAGAGTAGGAAATCAATTAATAATTAAATGGTCTAAATTGACCCGAACTTGCACGAAGCAAAAAGAGTACAAGAGAACAAGTTCGAGTGGGACACGAAATATTAATGTGAAGATAATTTCATCTACTACAAACTCCAAGAAGGAAGTTTCCAGAGACTGGCATCCCTGAAGCTCTAGAATTCCAAGTCACGGTAAAGATCATTAAATCAAATAAGTAATCAAATAATAATATCTATTACAATAATTGAATTATAAAATTGAAAAAAATAAGCCTTAAATTCAGGGGCTTACACAGCCAACGGTACTTAGATTTACTCCAAGAATCTTCTGAAGGAGTATTTCGACACACCCGATCCCAAAGTCGAGACACAATCAGTCATAGGAAACTTCTCCAAGATCCCTCTGGTTATCTCCCTATTTCTTATTCATGGGATGATTCCTTCCCTGATTATGATGCATACAGTAAAAGTTTTGAACAGACAGTGTCTTCTACTGTGTCCAGAGAAGTGTCAGCCTACGTTGTCACTGAAGATCCAGATGCTTCTAGTTCGGCAAATCAAGAACAACGAATAGCTGTACTGGAGGACAAACTGAAGACCATGGCTGAAATGGTCGCAAGTATGCATTCTATCATCGTGGCCCAACATACAGTACCACCGACCGCACCTGCTGCCAATCCTGAGATTATAGCATCGTCGGTGCCTGTCAATACAAGTCTGGGGGTAGTATCTCGTCAAATACCCCCTGTACAAATTCAACCCACACCCAGTCAGTCAGGAGCTGGGGGTAGTACTTACCACGCTGTTCCTCCCCCTAATGCTATAATTCAGCCTGCTTCTTCTTCATTATTAGAGGATGTTAATGAAGCTGTCAAACTCTTGCACACTCAATTCGAGGCTTTTAAAGAGAAGGACAATTTACAGAGATAGGGGATCAAACAACCCTATCCGGTTGAATGGAAGGAAGTCCCATTCCCTCCAAAGTACAAGATTCCCACAATTTTGTTGTTCGACGGCAGCACTTCTCCGAGTCAGTTCATTAACCACTTTGAGGTAATGACCGTTCAACTTCAGCCAAATGACGCTCTTCTAACCAGGGTATTCGTCGGCTGTTTAGCCGGTGTAGCATACGATTGGTACAGGAGCTTGCCTGATGGCTGTATCACCTCTTTCGCAGGTTTTAAACAAATCTTCTTGGAGCGATTCTATGAGGAAATCAACGACATGACCATGTCGGCCCTCAACAAGATCAAACAAAGACATAATGAAACCGCTGAGAGTTTCATTGAAAGATTTCGTCGAGAAGCATTAAAGATGCCTCCTGGAACTCCGGCCGCTGTAACTATAGATACCTGCAAGGCAAATCTTTTGCCTATTATCAGCATGTGGACGGGGTCAACTCAATTTCAAGACTGGCCATCATTCATTGTCAATGCTAAAGCAGCTGAAGTTAGCGCTGACAAGTTCAAGCAGTTGGGGGTACACATGTCTAACCCCGACCGGGATGAACACCCGACATCTAATAGCGGTAATCGCCAGAACAACCGTAAGGGTAAAGAAACCTTGAATATCAATCTCAAGAACAAGGAATCCCTGGCTGTCAACGTGGCTCCACCTACGTCTACTTCTACTCCTTCTGTCCCTCCACCAAGGGAACCTCGTCCGAATGTAGAGTACTCCTTTGACGAGAACGACACCGTGAGCATCTTCGATTACTTGATCAAAAGTAATAAGCTCCAACTCCCAGACCCGAAGAAGCCTGACGAGGTCGGTAAGACTGATCATCCTAAATATTGTGTTATCACAGGTTCATTGGTCATCCCACTCGAGCATGTTATGTGCTCAAAGGTAAGATTCAAGAGCTAGTCAACGCTGGTGTTGTCACCCTTCAACAAGAAAAGATGACTGTTATCGCGAACATGGTCTCAGTACAGTTCGGTAACTTTCCTCCACAGATGGTACAACATGGTGTCATCCATATCCCCAAGGCCACTCTTAAGATCGAGAATCTCCCTCCTCCACGGAGTTAAGGTCTCGTCCCCTTATCCCTTGATAACGGTGAGATTATGTGGATTCACCCTGATCTTGTTGCAGACTTCGAGGCCCCTTCCTTGTCTAAGCAAAAAAGACCGCTCCAAGGGCAGAACAAAGATCTGCAATATGGTGTCTTTTGACCCCATAGTTGAAGAGGAAATCCTGCTGGGCACTAGGTCAGGGAAAGCCTATTTACGGGAATTTCCCGAAACTTAAGAAAACCCTGCTTCTTCTTTTGAGTCTGCTCCAGTGCAACCTGTCTCTACTGAGGACATCCCTTCTGCATCCTCACCGATTGTAGAACCCATTCCTCCTAAATCGGCAGCAGCCGACAAAGGCAAACAACAAGTCTTTTTCGACAAAGTTTTGAAGAAGTCATCCTCCTCTGGACTTGAAAAGCCATATAACTTTGACATATTGGCTCAACTGGCCAACACACCGGCTAGGCTGTCCATCTTCGAGCTCTTATGCCTCTCTAAAGAGACTGGAGAAACACTGAGTGAGGCTTTGATGTAGGCAGACACTTGCCTAACTCTTCTTAAGAAACCTGAGGCAGAACCTGTCTCTTGTCTCCATTATCACAGTGTGCTGGAATTAATTCCCAATATTACCTTCACACAAGATGACATGTTAATGGAAGACAATCGACATGACCGTCCTCTCTACTTTACAGGATATGTCGACTCCATGAAGGTTGATCGTATTCTGATAGATCCAGGGTCAGCACTCAGCATTATGCCTAAGACAATGTTGGATGCTCTGAAGATTCCAGTGCATAGCCTCTCCAGCACTATCACCACCATTCTGGGATTCAATCAAGGAAAAAGTGAACATTAAGGCAAGATACGCCTAAAACTCCAAATCGGTAATCTTCGCACGAAGGTGACCTTCTATATTATAGACAACCATGGTTGTTCCTACAATGCTCTTCTGGGGAGACCATTCCTGTATGAATACAACATTGTTCCTTCTACTCTCCATCAATACTTTAAATACGTTGATGACAAAGGAGAAGTCCAAAAAGAAGTTGCGGATCTCTACCCGTTTAAAGGCGTTGAAGCATATTGCAACGACGCTCGCATGTACAAAAAAGAGTTCATGAAGGTGGTATTAGCCATGGATGGTGAAGAAGAACCAGAAGCAGTGCCCAGTGACACTCTCATCATACCTGTCAAAGGGCGTGTCTCTCATCCTCAATCCTCCAAACCACTAGCTATTCATCTGCCAGTCCAGAAGCAATCGACTGGTGATAATCAAGATCAAAGGGAGCTCACCTCTTCTGAGCCACTGGTTATCGACTTACGTCGTAACAAATATCAAAATAAGCTCATCTCTTCTGAGCCGCTTGTTATCGACCTCCGTCGTAACAAAGATCAAAGGGAGCTCACCTCTTCTGAGCCGCTTGTTATCGACCTCCGTCGTAACAAGTCCAATCCTCCTCGCTCTTCTTCTCCTCCTCTTGTAACCGATCTGACCAAGCCGGCTAAGGCTAAAGGTCCTATTGTAAATATGGATGTACAAATCAATGAAAAAGTATCTACTTTCCAGTATACTGATGTCATTTATCATACTAAATGCTATTTGGATATGCTAGACAGCTTTCAGTCATTTACAATAGGAGTCATACAATCCCTTCAGACGGAAGTATATTTGAACATCCAGATGACTCATATTTTGTTGTCCCTTCTCGAAAGAGAGGCGAGATTCCAATACATTTTAGTAAAGGGCCAGAACAAAAATTCAGCTATATAGATGATAGCAAAAATAATGATATGGGACGTCTCCAACTTCGTCGTTATAGTCAACAATCAAAAGACATCATTCGAAAGATGGGTTATTACTTCAAGAATGGCCTCAATTACGGTAAAGGCAGACGAACTCCTATCCGTACGGTTGTTCCGAAGGGAAAGTCAAAGATGTATTACAGCAGGACGAAAAGAGGTCTCGGATATACTTCACCTCCGGTTTTATCTCCAACAGCCTCCGAGTCTGATAGTGAGGAGCGCTCTAACTCTTCTGATTCCAGATCTTGGGATTCTGACACCAGTATCGGCCAAGTTCATCGATTGATTGTATCTTCTAACATGGTCTCCGCTGAACTTTCAGAAGGTTATGACGAAGATATCGAAGAAAATCCTGAAACAGATCCTTGGGCTTAACGAATGGATACCCAATGGGAACTCCGATTCGAACAACGTAAACCTCCTACCGAAGATCAATTGGTTCAAATTGATGTAGAAGAGAACGGGTCGTCTCGTTCAATATTCCTCAGCAAGAACCTTCCAGAGGCGGATAAGCAAGAATTAATTCTTCTTATTCGAGAATACATTGATGTCTTTGCTTGGAGTTATGAAGAAATACCAGGTTTAGATCCCAAAATTGCCACTCATAAATTGAATATTTTACCTAATACAAAGCCAGTCAAACAGCAGCAAAGGCGATTCAAGCCAAAAATGATGGACACGATTGATGATGAAGTCAAAAAGCTCATAACTTGTGGCTTTATTCGAGAAGAACAACATCCAGATTGGGTAGCCAACGTTGTCCCAGTCTTGAAAAAAAATGGCAAAGTTCAAGTTTGCATCGACTTCCGGGATCTTAATGAAGCCTGTCCAAAAGATGAGTTTCCTCTCCCTATTACAGATGTCATGATCGATAACACTTGTGGGTTCGAAAGGATATCCTTCATGGATGGATTCTCCGGATACAATCAGATTTGAATGAATCCTGAAGATGAAAACATACTTCTTTCCGTACTCCTCGCGGAGTCTACTGCTACACAGTGATGCCATTTGGTCTCAAGAACGCTGGTACAACTTACCAACGAGCTATGAGTACCATCTTTCGAGATCATCTGCGCAAGACTGTCGAATGCTATGTTGACGATATTGCTGTCAAGAGTCATCTAAAGGAAGATCACATCCAAGATTTAAGAACTATCTTCAATCTAATGCGCCAATATCAACTTAAAATGAATCCCACCTGTAGTACCCAGTTTTTCAAATGAGGGTAATTTTGAAATTTCGTGTTTATAATTATTTTAATAATGATTTTTAATTCATGATATAATTTTTGGTGATTTTAAATCATTTTAAAATTATTTAAATCAATGACTTGTGGTTTTGACGTTTTGTTAGTGAAACCCTAGAGACTGTTTGACCTAGAGCCTAACCATGTGATTATGATATTTTAATATCATTTCTGGTCTAAGAATATTTTGTATTTGACCTCTTTGAATTATTTTGATATTATTTTATTATTTATGATATTGTTTTGGGATTATTTGAGTCGGGTTCGAATTTCATCTCAATCCGACTTGTAACGGGGACCCGGGGTAACTTAGACTCTAGTTGGACCCATGCATTAGTTAGCCATGGCCCACATTTTAATTAGTCATGTTAGAAAGATTAGTCATAATCCTAATTATTAGGTTAACCATTTAGAGTTTTTATTTTGACCCTTTTACCCTCAAACCCTAACCAAAATTATTTTAAACACTTGTAACTAAGGGAGGGGCAAACTTGTAATATTCAATGAGGGGGGGATAACCATTGTGGCCGGCCCTAATAGGACTCCTATCTCATTTCTTTTCTTTGAGAAGTCTTCTTTTCCAAGTGCTCTCAAGCTCTCCCAAGGAAGAAGCCTTTCTCCTTGGATTTTCTCTCCTTTAGGTAATATTTCCTTCTCTTTTATTTCTCCATTTTGCATTTAGAAAAGTTTTAACCTTAGGAATGACCCCATTGTTGTGTCCCTATTTTGTGTCCTCTTGTGCCCATTATGTGTCCTTTAGGGATTTCTATTGTATTATTGTTGTGTCTTGTGTTCATGGGAAAAACCTCCAACTTGGACACACTTTATATTTAAAATATTGATTAAATGAATTAATTCATATTAAATCTCAAATTTGAATATGTAGAGATGTGTTCTTGAGTACTTTATATTTCATTCATGTATCTCTTATAGATGTGTTCATGTTACATATATAGATTTGTGTAAAATATATTGTAATGAGAGTGTACCTATATTTATATATGTAATAAATGGTTCATGATGATTATATAATCAAGTTTGTGAGTGTGGTTCCTCATATTATTATTGTCATTATTGTTGTGGATAATTAGGATATATATTGTGTATTCTTTTGGCTCAAACTATCTAAATCCGTCATGATTTTTATCCACGTTTTTAATTTCAGCCCTAACTTAGAAATGTCATAACTTCTAGCTCAAAGCTCGGTTTAGTCTTCCATTTTTTTAAAAGAAGCGTATTGAAGTTAGCTTTCCAAAAACATGTATTAATAGGACTAATTCATTCTGTAACTTTCTGGAGAATTATTTGAGTGTCAGCTGTACGAAAGACAAACGCGTTCTCGGTGTTTTTGCGATTCCGAGAGTTTCCGAAAATGAAAACGCGGTCCGTTTGAAGTTTCGGAAAGCTAACACATAGATCTATAACATACTTTAATCCTAGAATTTAATTCATGCTGAAATGGTACAGTATTGATTATTAGTAGGAGTTACTATTCGGCATATGCATTTTATGCACCCTTGTGTGTAATATAATGTTCTATTTGATTTTAACCCATGTTAATGTATATACATTATATAATTAAATAGAGAATGCAAGCATGAGTAAATGTTAAATAAATGATGTATGAGGTGTAAGTATCCTATCTAATGTAAGCATGTATAAGTATGGCTTGTAATGAATATGTAGGTTCCATAGTATGTAATGTATGGTGCATATAGTAGTGCAAGAGAATAAATGAATGATGAATGAATGCAAACATGAATGTAATGTAATAATAGATGTAATGTATGCAATATACAAGTTAATGAGATGTAATGTTCTATGTTAACACAAATCCTATATTACCTCATGTACCCCCTTACACTATGTTGACACTATCACACTTGACACATTGTTCACTTACACTTTGACACTCTTTGATATGTATACACTATGTATGCCCATTTAACCCTCACTTGCCCTTTTGCCATGTTCACATACACACACATAGCCTCTTAAATAAGTATTTATGAATATAGTTAACTTAGCTATGTATGTATATTATATATATGTTAGCATATTGTGTTGTAATATATAAGTTTATATAACCATTTGAAATGCCATGATTATAGACCTAATGTTGAATACCAATATATGCATGTGTATATATGTGTAGACATATATAGCTTAAAGTAATAGATTACCTAGTGTATATCCAATGTGAATTCTTGCCTATTTGAGTGTTGAATAATTGCATGTTATATAGAGTTGGGTGTATGTTGGCTTATATAGCCTTGTATTGATGTGTGCTTGCTAGGATAGTCTTGGTTAGGCCTAGTAAGACTTGCTGGGTTAGGACATGACCTAGTTTGACCTAGTTTCGCTAGTGCAGTTGACCAGAGTTGACCAAGGGTTGACTTTGGCCTAGTTTGTCCTAGATTCATGTAGAATGCATTGTAGTGCTTTATATTACCCTTCTGGACATGTTGTGACTTGTGCTGTTCTAATTAGAAGTCAGATACCTCTCCTCGGACAGTATCTTTACCTTGGACATTCAGATATCAGGCGAGTACATTCTCTGATCTTTTCATACTTACCTGGATTATTTTCTTGCTCTAGATTACTCTACTTGATGCTGACACGTATCTTCATGGATTAGTACTATATGGATCCTTTCTTGAGATGTTATCCCTCTACGGGTGCATCGGGTATTTCATGTTCATGTACTTTATTATGTGCATCAGGTACTCCTTGTACTCGTACTAGTTCATGTTTTTACATGTTCTCTTGTGCTTCATGTGCTTCATGTGCTTTCATGTGCTTTCATGTGCTTATCATGTGCCTCATGTACTACTCATTACATGAGTTCACGTATCTTAGCTGTATTCATGTGCTTATAACATAACTTGAATGGATCCTTGTGTATTGATTGGGGCGGGGTGAGTAGAATTGGTTATGTGTTACTATCACCAGTAGCTGTATTTATGTGCCTCCTTATTTATATTCATGTGCCCCCAAACCGTTTACATAACCATTGTGCTCTAAATCACGTAGCCAGTTACAGTCTCTACTATCGTGTATTTACTTTCAGTTACAAAATATCTTCTGTTTACTCGTACTTCCTATTCAGCACTTCCTGTATTTTACTCTATTGCATGATTTATACTCCTAACCTGCTATGAACTGTTTTAGAGATATGTGCTCGTTTCCGTCCTGACTGGATCTGTTGATAAATTTTACAGATAGCTTAGAGGTTGCCTGCTAGCCTAGAGGAGACACATTAGAGGTTGTTTAGGTAGTTATTTTAATTGTCTGGAGTTGTATTTACTTTATGGATTACTGTATCTGAGTTTGGAGATTTGAGATGTATTTCTGGATTTGTGTATCTTTGTAATGCCTGTTGTTCGTATTACGTATTTGGAATGCATATACGTATTTTATCTTGTATTTGCATATCTTCTTGGTTTGGCTTGGCTTGTTTACTCTCGGTTTGGGTTGGCTTGGTTCGGCCGGCCCAATGCTTGGTTCATCATGGGCCAAGGGTGGAACACCTTAGCCTATGCTTCTCCTTCATTTCCACCACAACCCCCCTACCTACCACCACCTTTGATATTTATTGCCATTTCTTCTTTTTCTCTCTCCATAATTCTTATTTACTTCTCCTTCCCCCCACCATTACTCTTCTCCACCAACCAAGAACACCATAGGCAAGTGCAACTTGCTTCCACAAGAGAACTCCTTTTGATGGTTTCATTAGCTTCTCCTCATGATTCTAAACCACATTAGAACTTGTCATTTTCCATTCTGAGGCTTTATTTCTTGTAGATCTAGAGTTTTGTTACTTTCGGATTTTGGTGGTTTTGATCTATTAAACTTCCTTGTTTTCAAGTTTTGATGGTTCCATGTTGTAGAGCATTTCATTCTACCCAATTTTGACCTTTGGAAAGTTGGATTCGGACTTGTTTTGACCAAGATTTGGACAATTGAAGCTTAGATTCAACTTTAGAGTTCTTGCTGTTCTTGCCATTTGGAGAAGACAATGAACAGTGAGCTAGCTTTTTAGCTTATGCCGCTGAGCTGTACGCTGCTCTTTAGTGAGCGTACGCTAGCCTTCGTACGCTGCTGTTTAGCGAGCGTACGCTAGCCTTCGTACGCTGCTGTTTAGCGAGAGTACGCTAGCCTTCGTACGCTGCTGTTTAGTGAGCATACGCTAGCCTTCGTACGCTGCTGTTTAGCGAGCGTACGCTAGCCTTCGTATGCTGCTCTTTAGCGAGCGTACGCTAGCCTTCGTACGCTGCTCTTTAGCGAGCGTATGCTAGCTTTCGTACGCTGCTCTTTAGCGAGCGTATGCTAGCCTTCGTACGCTGATCTTTGGTGAGCGTACGCTCACCTTAATACGCTGCCTGTTGGCAGTGTGTCTTGAGCGTACGCTAGCTTGAGCGTACGCGTGCCTTGGTACGCTAGCTTAAGCGAGCAAGGCGTACGCTGGCCCCTTTCGTACGCTAGCTTGAGCGTACGCTGACCTGTAGCTTGAGCGTGCCCTTGTGTACGCTGACCCTTGCGTACGCTTCCCATTGGAAGTATATGGATCCTTTGGTACGCAGACCTGAGCGTACGCTAGCCTGAGCATAGCCTGGCTTGAGCGTAGCCTGATTATCCTTGATCTTCTATAGCCCTGTATATTGATATTTTATTAGATATTTAACGTCCATTTTATATCCTTACGCCTTTTGTCCTGAACTTGATAATCATAAATTTACTTAATATGTTTGGAATTGATAATTGAGCATGACACGATAGTGACCCGTAGTGGCGCACTCCTGACATGAGTAACATGACATGACCTGATAGTGGCCCGTCGTGGCACACTCCTGACTAGTACACTTGACATGATTACCTGACATGATTATCTCGAATAGATGTTGCGACGGCTACCTGACATGACATTACCTGTATAATTAATCCTGGATACCGTGGGTGATTGTGCTTGTATAAATAAACCAGTCCTGTCTTGCATCATGTCTAGGATGGGACTCCTGAGTACCACGGTCAGGAGTACCTATTGGAATGAACTAAGGACTAATAACTAGATTGATACATTAGTCATGAAGAGATTTTCTAGCTACAGGCAATCCCGTTACCTGGGCATGCCTTGGGATCTGTAGCCTGCCGTCGAGTAGGGCACATTTCCAGCACACTGTTATGTGTTGCACCCTTCAAGCTACCTAAGGGTATATTCGTTTCCTGGACGATGTACCCACCTGAATTCAACTCTAATCTTTTAACCCGGGTAACCTGGATGGTCTGCAGGGCTTGTGGCTGTGGAATAATCTCACTGCATCTTGTTAGTAATTAGGCTTGTGACAACCCTAGTTAGTTAATGTATCAAGCCGTAGTTCTTGTTGGCCGTGAAATAATTGGATGGAGTCTAACCAGTCTAGTCTTACCCTGATCCTGTTCCAGATTACTGCACGACTTGAATGCCTGTATTTATTTTTACCGATAAATGGTGAGAAACCAAGCTCCGTTCAGACGAAGGGTTACAACCCCGGTCCTAGTTTGGTTTACGGGTTGTAACCTGGTTATCTGAATAGTTCCATGGTTATCTCGTCGTATATCATCCTGATATGTTTCCTTTTATTCCAGTCCTTATTTTATTTATATTTATATTCCTGTGCTGATTGCTGGTTTTAGTTCTTAAGTGAAGCCTCCTTTGTGGCACTTGCTCTTTCTGGGGTCTGACCCAGCTGGTTTTGTATGGCCAGATTTCGGAGCAGCTCCAGAGGATCTACTGACTTTCCAGCCAGATGGTGGCCACTAGACGGAACCCTGGCAACGAGTGGGTTATTTTTGGCTCTTCCGCTCTATTGTAAAAATATTCTTTTGAGACGTTTAGCCGACGAGCACCTGTTTAGCTCGATTGTACTTTATTTACTGTCTGCCTTCGGGCTGTAACATGATTAACAGATCCTATGGTTGATCATGTATGACTAAACTCTTGCTAGTCCTAACATTTTGTAACGACTAGCTTCATGATCAGCTGAATATGTAATATTTGGGACGCCTTATCATTGTATATTTAATGATCATACATCTTGTAACATTTACTTACTTGCTTGTGATTGAGACACTAGGCTTGTTCATGACCATAGGAGACTGTTGGCTTGTAGTAAACCCTCATGTATCTAGACAGCCGTGACCGTATAGCGAGATGGAATCCATTTCATATACGTAGCTGGCTATGTCTGCCCCCGCTCTCCAGTATTCTGGTTCTGGGACGTGACATGGTTTAAGTGGTGGCCCATGCAGGTCTTGTAAATCAAGATATGTGAGGGTTTACCGAATAGATGTCTCAATCAGTATTCGTCCTTGATCTCTGTTCGTATCTTCTGAATTCCTGGATTCTTGTCCTGATCATATGCTTGTATCGTTGCTCTGTCCTGGTCCTTCCTTATTGTTTCCTATGTCGTCTTCTTCAGCGGCATAGTACCTGACCCGGCCGATCAGCAAGGCGGAGCACCTCCCGCGGACCAGCAACAACCTGGAGATCAAGCCCAGCATTCCGGAGTAGCCTCCAGAGTCGTACCTTCTGGCGGAGAGCCACCAGTCCAGCCAGTTCAACCAGTAGAACATGATGACGGCACTTTGGTAGGACTCGTCAGGACCTTGATAGCTTCCCAAGACCGGCGTGGAGATGCCTTGCACCAGACAGTGACGGATGCTTTGACCCGGGGTGGTCATCAGGGTAACAGCGCGGCCAACAGCTTCAAGCGCTTGAACCCTCCATTCTTCGACGGTAGTGAAGATGCTATCGCGGCAGATGTATGGCTTCAGGACACAGAGGTGGTTCTAGAAGCAGCCAAGACTCCAGAGAACGAGAAGGTAGCCGTGGTGCGCCTGCAGTTATTAGATCTTGCCCGCAGCTGGTGGGCAGCGCAGGCCGTTGGGTTAGCAGCACCCATTCCTTGGGCAGTATTCAGAGAGAGATTCCAGACCAAGTATTTCGATGCCGTGGCTCGGTATGATCTGCAGACCAGGTTCACCAATCTGAAGCAAGGAGGCAGGACGGTCGATGGATATGCGGTCGAGTTTTCGAGACTCAGTCGGTTTGCTCCCACCTTGGTGGCAACCGAGTATAATAGAGCCCAGCGTTTCCAACAAGGACTGCACCTGGAGATCTTGTTAGCAGTTGAACAGTTTGAGCATCAAACTTTTGATGCAGTCTTGAGAGCAGCCCGGAGGCATGAGTATACCTCCCAGAGGATCGTGGACAGGACCGGAGGTCGGAAGAGATCTCACGGCCAGATGAATCAGTCTTCAGCCCCGCCCCGGCAGCCAGGACTTTGACTATTGGAGCTCCGAGGCGAGCAGCCTCAGTGACATCGGTTCAGCATTCAACCCCGACGTACCCTCAGCAGCAGCAGCAGCAGAAGCAGAAGCAATCTTCCACAGTAGGTTGTTCTCATTGTGGGAAGCCAGGCCATGTGGTGGCAGAATGTCGCAGGATACAGGGATTGTGTCTGGCTTGTGGAGCACCAGACCATAGGGTTAGATCCTGCCCGAACAGGGGTGGTTCATCCTCATCCAACCTTTCTAGCTCTTCGGTGAGAGGACCAGCTCCGGTCCATCGGCAGCAGTATCCATTGCCGAGGCCCTTGCCGCCTCAGACCCAAGTGTTCCAGCAGCAGAACCCCCAGCAGTATGCACAAGTCCAAGCCCAGAGTCAGAGCAGACAGCGAGGATTTCAGCAGAGGGGACTAGCACCCCGAGGACACGGTCAGGCTATGGTGATGACCGTGGAGGAAGGATTGGCACCAGGAGAGGTAGTGGCAGGTACTATTCTCGTCAACTCCTTTCCAGCTTCAGCTTTATTTGATTCTGGTGCATCGCATTCATTTATGTCTGCACGATTCGCGACACGGGTAGGATTGGAGCCCGAGTCATTATCAGTAAGGCTTAATATACTTACTGGTAACGGACTTGTGGGAGTCGATAGAGTATTTTTTTCGTGTCGGATCGTAGTTAGCGGTAGAGAATTCTCCGCTAGATTGATAGAGTTTCCGATGGCCGATTATGATGTGGTCCTAGGGATGGATTGGTTGAGGAACCAGTATGCTAGGATAGACTGCCATATTGGTAGGGTTGTTTTTAGCATTCCAGGAGAGCCGGAGTTTTCTTTCTCTCGAGGCAAGGTTGAGGCTTCTCCTCCGATATTGCGGATGGCAGTAGCAGCAGTTCAGTTGCCCAGGATAGTCGAGGAGTATCCAGATGTTTTCCCAGAAGAACTTCCAGGTATGCCTCCGGAGCGGGAGATCGAGTTCACTATAGACTTGATTCTCGGGACAGCCCCAGTGTCAGAGAGAGTCTACAGGATGGCGCCATCAGAGTTGGAGATATTGTACAAGATGATTGAAGAGCTCAGAACCAAGGGATTCATTCGTGCTAGTGGATCGCCTTGGGGAGCCCCGATGCTTCTTGTGAAAAAAAATGATGGTACGTCCAGGTTATGTGTTGATTATCGTACCTTGAACTCAGTGACAATCAAGAACAGATACCCTCTTCCGAGGATAGATGACTTGTTTGATCAACTCAAGGGACATCAGTATTCTCGAAGATTGACTTGTGCTCAGGTTATCATCAGATCAGAGTCAGAGAGCAGGACATCCCGAAGACAGCTTTCAGATCGAGATATGGGCATTGGGAGTTCCTTGTTATGCCTTTTGGAGCAACCAATGTGCCGGCAGTATTCATGGACCTCATGAATCGCATCTTCATGCCTTACTTGGATCAGTTTGTGATTGTGTTCTTGGATGACATTCTGGTCTACAGCAAGAGTGAGGCGGAGCATGAGCAGCATCTTCGTGTGGTTCTTCGGACTCTCAGAGAGCACCAGTTATATGCCAAGTTCAGTAAATGCGAGTTCTGGCTTGATCGCATTTCGTACTTGGGTCATATCATCACCAGAGGAGGAGTGGAAGTGGATCCCCAGAAGATTGTGGCTATTGAGTCATGGCCAGTGCCCAGTACAGTTGCAGAGGTTCGTAGTTTTCTTGGATTGGCCGGCTACTACCGGCGATTTGTTTCAGACTTTGCTCGAATATCAGCGCCATTGACGCAGTTGACCCGTAAGGATGCACAGTTTGCTTGGACAGCAGAGTGTCAGAGTTCTTTTGAGCAGTTGAAGCGAGGCCTGATAACAGCTCCTATTCTCACGCTTCCAGATGGAACCGGAGGATTCTCAGTGTACTGTGATGCTTCAGGCAGAGGTTTAGGATGTGTTCTGATGCAGCATGAGAAGGTGATAGCTTATGCGTCACGACAACTTCGTGATCATGAGAGGAATTACCCAACCCATGACTTGGAGCTGGCAGCAGTGGTGTTTGTACTTAAGTTGTGGAGGCACTACTTGTACGGAGATAGGGTAGAGATTTTCACCGACCACAAGAGCCTGAAGTATGTTTTCACCCAGAAGGATCTTAACATGCGTCAGAGGAGGTGGCTGGAGCTTCTTGTGGATTATGATGTCAGCTTGCAGTATCATCCTGGGAAGGCCAATGTCGTAGCAGATGCATTGAGCAGGAGAGCCGGAGCTTATTTCCTAACAGCGCAACCAGAGCTGTTAGCAGATCTTCAGAAGATGGATATTGAAGTTATTCTCCCTTCCAGTGTGGCATTGATGGCCAGCATGCAAGTTCAGTCCACTATAGTCGAGAGGATCCGGATGGCGCAGTCAAAAGATTCCAAGCTTCAGCGACTCAGAGCAGAGTGTGAGGCAGGACGAAGACCAGAGTTATGTATTCATGAGGATGGTACACTTAGGCATGGTAAGCGTCTTTGTGTACCCAGCGGAGATATCCGGCAGGAGATCATGTCAGAAGTGCACAGTTCGCAGTATTCCATCCATCCTGGCAGTACGAAGATGTACCATGATATTCGTCAGCACTTCTGGTGGAATGGCATGAAGCGGAAGATAGCTCGGTTTGTCTCTCGGTGTTTGGTTTGCCAACAAGTTAAAGCCGAACATCAGAGACCGGCTGGACTTCTTCAGCCCTTACCAATTCCAGAATGGAAGTGGGAGCATGTGACAATGGATTTTGTGACTGGATTACCTAGATCCCCAGCTGGTAGAGATGCTATCTAGGTTATAGTTGACAGGCTCACGAAGGTGGCTCACTTTCTTCCATTCAGAGTTGGTCAGTCGACAGCTCAGTTAGCAGAGATGTACCTCAGGCAGATTATCAGATTACATGGTGTTCCAGTCAGTATCACCTCGGACCGAGATTCAAGATTTATGTCGCACTTTTGGCGTAGCTTGCAAGAGAGTTTGGGGACTCATCTCCAGTTCAGTTCGGCATATCACCCGCAGACGGATGGCCAGTCGGAGCGCACGATCCAGACTCTTGAAGACATGTTGCGGTCTTGCACACTTGACTTCGGTGGTTCATGGGAAGATCACTTGCACCTGGTAGAATTCTCGTACAACAACAGTTTCCAGGCCAGTATCCAGATGGCACCGTTCGAGGCACTGTATGGTAGGAAGTGCAGATCCCCGCTAGCCTGGGATGATGTTGGAGAGAGACAGATGCTCGGTCCAGAAATGATTGCCCAGGCAGTTGAAGTGGTCAGGCGGGTCAGAGATCATCTTCGAGTTGCCCAAGATCGCCAGCGCCATTGGGCCGATTCTCATCGGCGCCCTCTCGAGTTTTCGGTCGGCGATCATGTATTCCTAAGGATTTCGCCTAACCGTGGCGTCATTCGTTTCGGCGTACGGGGCAAGCTTAGTCCTAGGTATATAGGACCGTTTGACATTCTGGAGCGAGTAGGAGATGTATCCTATCGTCTCGCTCTTCCGTCGTCGCTAAGCGAGGTGCATGACGTGTTCCATGTGTCCCAATTACGACGGTACATCCCGGACCCGAGCCACATCCTGGATCATTCGGAATTGGTTATTGGTACCAACCTTTCGTATAAGGAGAGGCCCGTGTCTATATTGGACCGGAGAGAGAAGATCCTCAAGAACAAGACTATCAAGTTAGTCCGAGTTGCTTGGGGTCATCACTCTTTGGGGGAGTCAACGTGGGAGCGTGAGGATGATATCCAATCACGATATCCCGACTTGTTTGACTCGTAAGGTATAATGTCTTTCTTATGCCTCATACCATCAATTCCTTGCTTGCATGATTGATTGATTGTCTAGTATAGCTTGTCTGTGAATAGTGTAGCTTATTCTTGTCCCTCTAGTCTCTTAATTAAATTCCGAGGACGGAATTCTTTTAAGGTGGGTAGAGTTGTAATGCCTGTTGTTCGTATTACGTATTTGGAATGCGTATACGTATTTTATCTTGTATTTGCATCTCCTTGGTTTGGCTTGGCTTGTTTACCCTCGGTTTGGGTTGGCTTGGTTCGGCCGGCCCAATGCTTGGTTCATCATGGGCCAAGGGTGGAACACCTTACCCTATGCTTCTCCTTCATTTCTACCACAACCCCCCCTACCTACCACCACCTTTGATATTTATTGCCATTTCTTCTTTCTCTCTCTCCATAATTCTCATTTACTTCTCCTTCCTCCACCATTACTCTTCTCCACCAACCAAGAACACCATAGGCAAGTGCAACTTGCTTCTACAAGAGAACTCCTTTTGATGGTTTCATTAGCTTCTCCTCATGATTCTAAACCACATTAGAACTTGTTATTTTCCATTCTGAGGCTTTATTTCTTGTAGATCTAGAGTTTTGTTACTTTCGGATTTTGGTGGTTTTGATCTATTAAACTTCCTTGTTTTCAAGTTTTGATGGTTCCATGTTGTAGAGCATTTCATTCTACCCAATTTTGACCTTTAAAAAGTTGGATTCGGACTTGTTTTGACCAAGATTTGGACAATTGAAGCTTAGATTCAACTTTAGAGTTCTTGCTGTTCTTGCCATTTGGAGAAGACAGTGAACAGTGAGCTAGCTTTTTAGCTTATGCCGCTGAGCTGTACGCTGCTCTTTAGTGAGCATACGCTAGCCTTCGTACGCTGCTGTTTAGCGAGCGTACGCTAGCCTTCGTACGCTGTTGTTTAGCGAGCGTACGCTAGCCTTCGTACGCTGCTGTTTAGGGAGCGTACGCTAGCCTTCGTACGCTGTTGTTTAGCGAGCGTACGCTAGCCTTCGTACGCTGCTCTTTAGCGAGCGTACGCTAGCCTTCGTACGCTGCTCTTTAGCGAGCGTACGCGTTAGCGAGCGTATGCTAGCCTTCGTACGCTGATCTTTGGTGAGCGTACGCTCACCTTAATACGCTGCCTATTGGCAGTGTGTCTTGAGCGTACGCTAGCTTGAGCGTACGCGTGCCTTGGTACGCTAGCTTAAGCGAGCAAGGCGTACGCTGGCCCCTTTCGTACGCTAGCTTGAGCGTACGCTGACCTGTAGCTTGAGCGTGCCCTTGTGTACGCTGACCCTTGCGTACGCTTCCCATTGGAAGTATATGGATCCTTTGGTACGCAGACCTGAGCGTACGCTAGCCTGAGCATAGCCTGGCTTGAGCGTAGCCTGATTACCCTTGATCTTCTATAGCCCTGTATATTAATATTTTATTAGATATTTAACGTCCATTTTATATCCTTACGCCTTTTGTCCTGAACTTGATAATCATGAATTTACTTAATATGTTTGGAATTGATAATTGAGCATGACACGATAGTGACCCGTAGTGGCGCACTCCTGACATGAGTAACATGACATGACCTGATAGTGGCCCGTCGTGGCGCACTCCTGACTAGTACACTTGACATGATTACCTGACATGATTATCTCGAATAGCTGTTGCGACGGCTACCTGACATGACATGACCTGTATAATTAATCCTGGACACCGTGGGTGATTGTGCTTGTATAAATAAACTAGTCCTGTCTTGCATCATGTCTAGGATGGGACTCCTGAGTACCACGGTCAGGAGTACCTATTGGAATGAACTAAGGACTAATAACTAGATTGATACATTAGTCATGAAGAGATTTCCTAGCTACAGGCAATCCCGTTACCTGGGCACGCCTTGGGATCTGTAGCCTGCCGTCGAGTAGGGCACATTTCCAGCACACTGTCATGTGTTGCACCCTTCAAGCTACCTAAGGGTACATTCGTTTCCTGGACGATGTACCCACCTGAATTCAACTCTAATCTTTTAACCCGGGTAACCTGGATGGTCTGCAGGGCTTGTGGCTGTAGAATAATCTCACTGCATCTTGTTAGTAATTAGGCTTGTGACAACCCTAGTTAGTTAATGTATCAAGCCGTAGTTCTTGTTGGCCGTAAAATGATTGGATGGAGTCTAACCAGTCTAGTCTTACCCTGATCCTGTTCCAGATTGCTGCACGACTTGAATGCCTGTATTTATTTTTACCGATAAATGGTGAGAAACCAAGCTCCGTTCAGACGAAGGGTTACAACCCCGGTCCTTGTTTGGTTTACGGGTTGTAACTGGTTATCTGAATAGTTCCATGGTTATCTCGTCGTATATCATCCTGATATGTTTCCTTTTATTCCAGTCCTTATTTTATTTATATTTATATTCCTGTGCTGATTGCTGGTTTTAGTTCTTAAGTGAAGCCTCCTTTGTGGCACTTGCTCTTTCTGGGGTCTGACCCAGCTGGTTTTGTATGGCCAGATTTTGGAGCAGCTCCAGAGGATCTACCGACTTTCCAGCCAGATGGTGGCCACTAGACGGAACCCTGGCAACGAGTGGGTTATTTTTGGCTCTCCCGCTCTATTGTAAAAATATTCTTTTGAGACGTTTAGCCGACGAGCACCTGTTTAGCTCGATTGTACTTTATTTACTGTCTGCCTACGGGCTGTAACATGATTAACAGATCCTAGGGTTGATCATGTATGACTAAACTCTTGCTAGTCCTAACATTTTGTAACGACTAGCTTCATGATCAGCTGAATATGTAATATTTGGGACGCCTTATCATTGTATATTTAATGATCATACATCTTGTAACATTTACTTACTTGCTTGTGATTGAGACACTAGGCTTGTTCATGACCATAGGAGACTGTTGGCTTGTAGTAAACCCTCATGTATCTAGACAGCCGTGACCGTATAGCGAGATGGAATCCATTTCATATACGTAGCTGGCTATGTCTGTCCCTGCTCTCCAGTATTCTGGTTCTGGGGCGTGACAATCTTAGACACTTAGATTTCTCTCTGTTGTACCTCTTTTAGATTTCATGTTTTATCTATCCTTATCATGCTCTACCTTAGATGTGATTGAGTCTGTACCTGCTATGTCACCCCCATTCGGGGAGTATAAACTGTTTAGCCTTATACTGTTAGATGCATGAGACCTAGGACAGCGTTCTACCGTCGACACTGCGGCGTAGGCTGGACGTACCCACTTCTCGTGCCCTTATTCTAGGGTGCGGGTCGTGACACCACCAAGTCATTCTTGGGTGTCTCTAGTGGTAAATTTCTCGGCTTCGTCATTACCTCTAAGGGTACACACGTGGATCCCGAGAATATCAAAGCCATTCAAGAGATGCGTCCTCCACGCAACCTAAAAGAGCTACGAGGATTCCAAGGTCGACTTGCGTACATCAGGAGATTCATTTCAAATCTGTCTGGATGCTGCAGACCATTTACCCAGTTAATGAAGAAGGGTGTATCTTTCATTTGGACTGAAGAATGTCAACGAGCATTTGATGATATAAAGCAATATCTTATGAACCCACCAGTCTTGGTGCCACCAATTTCAGGCATACCATTCTTAATGTATGTCCGTGCTATGGATCATTCATTGGGTGCTTTACTTGCCCAGAAGAACAAAGAAGGCCATGAACAAGCCATCTACTATCTTAGTCGTACTATGATTAGTCGTACTATGATTGGTGCTGAACACCGTTATAGTCCGGTTGAGAAAGAATGTCTAGCTCTTATGTTCACTGTTCAAAAGACTTGGCATTATATCATTGGCCAAACCATTCACGTCATTTCCTGAGTTAATCCTCTTCGGGTATTGATGAAGAAGCCCAGCACACTCAATTCTCGGCTGGCTATATGGGCCATTCTGCTAGCCCAATACGACATGGTTTATGTTCCGTAAAAGTCTGTTAAAGGTCAAGCTCTGGCTGACTTTTTAGCAGCTCATCCTGTTCCGGAAACATCTAAGCTTTATGATGAGATTCCAGACGAAACATTGGAATCAAACATGATCTCTGAAGAATTTCCTACCTGGCGTCTGTTCTTCGACGGAGCATCCCGGATCGGACCCAATGGGACCATTGTCGCAGGAGTGGGGATTGTACTAGTCTCTCCAGAAGGATTAGCTATCCAAAGAGCCTATTCCTTAGATCAGCCATGCTCTAACAATGTGGCTGAATACAATGTCTTGCTTATCGGACTCCAATTAGCTAAACAGTTGGAGGTCGAATATCTTGAAGTCTATGGCGATTCTAAACTGGTTGTCAATCAGGTTAGAGGAACATACGAGGTCCTCCATCAAGATCTAGTACCCTATCATGAAGCTGCAATTTATATGGCTACATTATTTAAGGCCTTTTTCATTGAATATGTCCGACGAGCTTGCAACACTAAGGCAGATGCTTTAGCTAATCTCGCGGCAGTCTTAGCAATTCCTGTCAAAAGACAACAAGTGGTTGTTGTTTCCAACAGAGAGTTATTCTGCATTGAAAATAATCATAATATTGAGTTCAGTAATTTCGCTGAAAATAATGTTATCAATGAAGATTGGAGAGCTCCTTTCATTGACTTCGTAGTTCATAACATACTTCCTAAAGATCCTAAGGAGGCTATGAGTATTCGCCGACGATCTCTTCGATTCTACTACAATCAGACCACTAAGACTCTCTATCGACGGACTTATGCCGGCCTACTCTTGCGCGGTCTTGCTGGTGATGAAGCGAAACAAGTATTACGTGAAGCTCATGATGGTGTTTGTGGAGCACATCAACCCGGCCCTAAACTACAAGATCGTATCCGACGAATGGGTTATTATTGGCCCTCTATGGTATCTGATGCTATTGAATATGCAAAGAAATGTCGAGCTTGTCAAATCCATGCAGATTTCATCCATCAACCGTCAAAATTTCTTTATCCGACTGATGCTTCCTGACCTTTTGAAGCTTGTGGCATGGATATTATAGGTCCTATCAATCCTCCTTCTTCTAAAGGACATCAATTTATACTAGCCATAACGGATTATTTCTCCAAGTGGGCCGAAGCTATACCTCTGGCTGAAGTCAAAACCAGCAGTATTATCAATTTTGTCAAACATCATGTTATCTATATATTTTGTGTACCTCGACGAATCATTTATGACAATGGACCTCAGTTCATCAGTCAAAAGTTTACCAGATTCTGTGACGATCATCGGATCGACAATGTTGCATCGACAGCTTACAACCCTGCTGCTAATGGCTTGGCTGAAGCCTTCAACAAGACTATCATCAAGCTCCTTAAGAAGTTTGTGTCTACTAACAAACGGAATTGGAGTGAAAAGCTTGGAGAATGTCTATAGGCCTACCGCACTACGGTCCGCAATCCTACAGGCTGTACACCTTTCTCTCTGGTATACGGTTGTGAAGCGGTTCTACCCCTGGAACTTCAAATTCCTTCCATGAGGATTGCCATCGCTAACGAACTTACGACAGAGAACAATGATCTTCTTCGACTTCAAGAACTGGAGGCACTCGACGAGAAGCGACTATTGGCTCAACAACACATAGAGTTATATCAAGCCCGTATCTCGAAGACTTTCAACAGAAAGTTAAATTCAGAGCCTTTCAGAAAGGAGAACTCGTTCTTACAGTCAGACGTCCCATGACTATGACTCACATGAGCAAAGGTAAGTTCGATGCAAAATGGGAAGGGCCTTATATCGTGAGTAAAGTCTTCTCAAATGGAGCTTATCAACTCACAGAGGTAGATGGTCGAGTTGCAATGATGCCCATCAATGGCAAGTTCCTTAAAAAAATATTATGTATGAATGTAAAAAAGATTTCTTGTAAATATGATCAGACAATTCATAAATAAAGTTTGATTTTATTTCATCATAAACGATGTTACATAATATCAAGGATGAGAATCACTATCATCCTTTTTAAAGACAGGACGAGGACCACTACCGTCCTTTTCAAAAATGTAGTCGGCAAAAGAGCCGAGAACATCCTTGCCCAATTTCACTAGAAATGCGCAAGCAACCATCCTCATGGCCTCTTCCTCTTCGGTCTCCCGTGGATCAACTAGGAAGTCCAAGATGTCCCTTGGTGGCTTGGGTGCAGACGAACCTTCGTCCGTTTCCGTCTGCTTTGGCTGGTTTGGTTTGGCTGGACGTTTCTTCGTGATTTCTTCAACCTTCGGGACAATCTCAGCCTTCTTGGATGCATCTTCAGAAGATATTTTTGTGTTGAAGAGTGAAAGTGATCATTCCATTTTAATTTCTGTTCTATTTATAGGCAGAGATTCTTAAAACATCGAAGCGACGCGTTCTTCGTAACATTTATTACATTCATTCGACGGTTCACCCGTTCATTACATTCATCTGATGGTTCACCCGTTCATTACATTCATCTGACGGTTCACCCGTTCGTTCCATTCATCTGACGGTTCATCCGTTCATCCCGACGATTCATTTCGTTCACACATTTTGACGATTCATCCGTTCATCCTGACGATTCATTTTTGTTCATACACTTTGACGGTTCATCCGTTCATCTCGACGATTCATTTCGTTCACACATTTTGACGATTCATCTGTTTATCCACATTAGCGACTTGTCACGTATTTAATACCTCTGATTAAGTTGTCTACCGAAATAATAATATTCAACAAATTATATTCTGCCATGTCCACATTATCTCTGAGCAGATATAATGAATATAATTATTTTCTAAATCAAGAAATATATTATGTCCTGAACCTCTGAATATATTTCCTATTGCTATTATTTATATCCGTAATGGAATATGCAATAAATAATAGAGCCACAAAAATAATGTCTTTTCATTGATCAAAATAAAAGGCATTACAAAAAGACATATAATAAAGGAGAAAGTACAAAAGATTTTCACTCAATCGGTGGGGTCATTAGACTAGCTATCTGCTGCTTCAAGGTCTGAAGACGTTCTTCACGAGAATCCAGCACCCGCTTTCTAGCTTCCTCCATTCCAGATTTATCATCGAATTCGGCAAGGTCACTAGTCGGCGAGCGATTTCATCTTGTGAGACGTAACAAACTCATTCTTCTCATGGGTTAGAATGTCTAGTTGCTGAACTACAGCCTGATGCTGTGTCATCTCTTCCTCAAGAGAAGTTGAACGATTCTCAACTCTTCCTGAAGTCGAGCAAACTCTGCATTCAGTTCAGCAACCTTTTTTTCTTTCTCCCCAGCAGCAGACGCTAATATCTCCACCTGGGAGTCATACTCTGAAGACTTTGTAACGAAAGTGTCCAAGAAAATCTTGAAATCAGCTTTCGTAACTTCGGCCTCTCGAGTCATCTTTTCAAACTCAGCATTCACCCAGGGCTCTACATCCCCCCGATTAAGATCTTTGTAGATCTTAATGGATTCCTCCAGCTCATCCAGTATATGTTCAAGATAGGCAGCTTGAGCTTCATCACCCTGACTTCGGATAGCGCCGATCAGATAAGTAGTTGGACTTCGGACAGTGATGAAGCCAAGATTCTCTCTTTCTATTACTCTTTCTACTAAGGGTCCTAATGAAGTAAAGAAGAGGTTGGTAAAGGAACCAACTATAAATTTATTGGTAGCCACCGCACTGGGTGTAGCAGCTACTCCTACAGAAGTTGAAGCAGCAGAGGCCTGTAAAGGCGGAAGTTCGGCTTCTGGAACATGGGCTGAAGTCTCTCTGGACAAGGGAGCCATAGTGGAGCTTGTTGCCCCTCCCAGATGTTCCTCTGCGAAATCAAATAAACATCATCAGCTTGCTGTCATTGGCGATTATCAAAAAGGATTAGAAATAAGGATAAGCTTACCATTGCTGGGTTTAGTGACAAAATCGTCATTTGTTGACATAGGCTGCAGCCTCGCAGAAGTAGCTTCAGACATCACTGCCTGACTGCTTCTTGCTTCAGAGCCGCCTGATAAATGACGGCTACTGCTAGCTATCGCTTTTGTCTGCACTATATCAGTGCATACTGGAGAAACTGGAGAAGGTTGAGTTTCTGCATGAATGAAAGTTAAGATGTCAGTCATTCGACCTATAAAAGAAGATTATCAATATCAGCCAATACCTCTTTGTTCAGTGACAGTAGCTTCCTCCCGTGCTACGTCATTAACGGTGTTCTTTTCTTGGAATGCATGGGCATCGGTATCTTCTTCCAGATTCAGATTGTCATCCTCGGTAGATGTTTCTTCATCATCTGCACCCTCTTTTCGTGCCTTCTCGCTATCACTTGTGTCAACTGGATCTACATCATCATTGAAGCCGAAGTCACAGTCTTCCAGGGCCTCGATCATCAATCGATCTTCTTCAGCCCGACGTGATCGTGGTGTAGCTGGAAGAGGGGCAGTTTCCGTTGCAAGCGTAGGAGATTGTACTACTTCGACGGATGATCCCGACTCATTGATTAGGATTGGAGCTGCAGTTGCTTCTCTTGCTTCTGCAGCCCCATCCTTGATCTCTGCGGTCTCCTCTCTTGTCTCTGTAACCTGTTCTCCTTTCTCTGCACTGGAAGCTTCATGCCTGGGCTCGGGAGCAGGTGTCGGAGAAGGCATCATAACCCCGGCGACAGCACTGATCAAGGCCGATGTATGAGCAGATCTCGGGGGAGTGGTTACTTTCTTTCTGAAAGCTAATTTCGTCCTGCGTAGAGGTTCTTCTGGGACCTCCACGTCTGCTGCGTGTGTTTTTCTTTGGATGGAGGTAGGGGTTGTTGCCTCTTCTCTATGAACCGACTCGGCCTGTTGCCAAGATTGCGAGCGAGTAGTGACTCTTTCTGAAGAGTCCACGGCAGTCTTCTTCTTTAAGATAGGAGAAGATGTTTCTTCTGCATTCCTTTTGCTCTCCTTGATCGGAGATCATACAACTTTCAGAGAGACACGTAGCGGTTCGTAGACTTCTTCGGGGAAGTTGGCTTCCCTCGAAGCTTCTAGAGGTGTATCCGCTGGCTCATGCTCTTCATCATTATCAGGAAGAACCATAACAGGTGCTCCTTTCTTAAATCGAGTTGTCGTCGCAAAGATGTCTGCTAGATTGAAGTTCTCGGCAAAAGTATTTACTGATGTGTAAAAGATCGAGTAAGTATATAGCATGCGAGGACCACGATCACTTCTTGTCGGCATCGAGAATGTCGTCCTTGTGTCACGAGCATTGTAATATGCCCAAGCCCGGGCTCCATCAATTAAAAAACCTTTTCCTTGTAAGCATGTTATAGCATTACCTACATGAAATTGGTCATAATCAAATTGGCATGCAAAACGGCTGGGAAAATAAGGCTCGAGATAACATTCTTCTTCGAACCGGTACACCAAGTGGGATGGTCGAATTGTTCTTAACCAGTCGAAAGCTGTATGGCCTAACGGCTGCATCCTCATAGAGTCGACGAGGTTTGTTGACATATGCTCATAACTAACTGGAGGGGGAACACAATAAAAGTTCCATCCCTTGCCGAGATTCAGAGTTCGCCGGCAGTCTCTCAGAGTGGTGTAGATCCACTTACTTCCCGAAAATCTTCTTAAAAAGCTACCGCCTACTGCCCCCATGTTAGGATTCATCAAAGAAGGATGATGTAAAAGCAGCCATCCAAACAGATAGGTGTATGGTAGTTCCAGCCGAGAAAAACTTCCTTTCTCGCCTTTTCCTCGAATCATCGAGTCAACGAAAAGGCGGAGGCCGGCATTCACCCTACATGTCATTGCTGACAGCAGATCCATCCGGTAGCCGAAAACCTGACGGATAGCAGCAAATAGTATACCGCGATGGAAGCGGTCGACTGCACTGGCTCCAAGAACGACATATCGTCGAAGCCAGTATGTGAGACCCATAATTTTAGAATTATCAATTATTGGTTTGTAGTGTAACTTTATTTGTAAGGTTATTATTATTATTATTATTAGTATTATTTATGAGTTTAAAATTTTATTTCAAAAATTAAAAGTGGCTTTTGATTGCTGGCCTGACTCGTGCCCGGACCAGATCCCCGAAACCCAGACCCGATCCTAACCCATTCATTTAAATCTGGTTTCTTTTATATATATATATATATATATATATATATATATATATATATATATATATATATATATATATATATATATTGAGCTGGTCCACGTTGGACCAGCACACCCCCACACACATTCTCCCCTCACCCTTATTTCCCTCCCTACTTCTTCTCTCAGCAGCACAACCACATACTTCTCAACCCACTTCTTTTTAAACACACACCCATATTCTCCTCCAATTCCTCACTCCTCTCTCTACTTCCTCCTAATCCCTCCAGAAGCAAACCCATCCCGCTCGACCCTCTCCCGAACTCCAGCGCCCTCGGCCTCTCCGCCAACCACGAGCCTCACGCCCCGACCCCCTTCTGGCCGTCCCGCGTGCCTCCCCGGCGCCCATCGCCGCGCCCGCCAGACCCCACTCGACCGCCCGTGCCCCGGCGACCTTCCGGCCGCCCCGCGCGCACCTCCCGAACGCCGCCCCGACGTTTCCCGACCGCCCCCAGCGCGGCCGACCCGGCCGCGCCCTAGCCCCGTGCCCCGTACGCTGTTCTCCTCGGCACACCTCGAGCCGTGCTCTGCTGTTCTGGACAGCCCCTGTCCAGCGCCGTCCGCGAGTTTCCGAGTTCGTTTTCGCGGATTCGCGTGTCCCGAGTCCGAGGCAACCCTTCGGATTCTGTTATTTTGGGTAATTTCTGGTTAATCACAGTAGTTCGTCCCTCCCGTGTCAATGATGAGAATTGGTCCACGAATCTCCTTCGGGAAATTCGATTTTTGAGTTACGTTTGTTTCCGGGATTTTCCGTGAAACCTGCGGGAAAGCTTCTGTTGGTTTGTTTTGCTTTTCCGAAACTTTCGGAAATAAATTTCTGGATATTTGGTTTCCGATTTGTGCTGTGATGTTTTGGGGTTGGTTTCGGATTCCCGAATTCGTTTCGGGTCGTTCCAAATTAATATTGGGAATGATTGTGGTTAGTTTTATATACATATTTTGGAATTCCCTGGTTTGGGATATTTGCAGGAAAATAATGGCATACTTTCCCAGTTTTTGGTTTGACCGAAAATAGAGGAAATGCTGCCGGATTTTCCATAAAATTTAATTATAATTTTAAAATGATTTTAAAATGGTTTTCGGAAAATATTAATATTTTAGATTTTGGGCGACGACCGTATTGGTCAATGGGCCCGGCTAAGTGCAAACGAAACCGACTTCGCCCGGACGTTGAGGCATCAGCCTATATGACGATTGGACCAATATCTGAGACTCATTATTAATTTAATTTATTTTAATTATTAGTTTAGTCATAATTAATTTGTAGGATAATTTTAGAACTAACAACTGTTTCTCTTATTTCAATTTATGTAAAATAAATTGTAAGGGCATAAGCCTAGCTTTTCTATTTTTCTCTGTGGCCTGTAATTTTGTAGCGTAGGTTTTCTGTCATTCTCTGGTTTTGCAAGTTTTTAGCGTACGCGTAAATCTAAAATAAATATTATTTTGATATAGAAAATTAATGAAGTTTTTTCACATTAAAATTTACAAGTTTGTAATATTTAAACAACGATCATGTTTTTCTCATTAAATAAGAAATTTAGTTTTATACGTATAATTACGAAAATACAAAGTTTTAATCAATTAAATTGGTAACTACGAGTTTTTCCAAAATAAAGGTTAAATTGATCTTTCCTTCGTTATTAATTACAATGCACCGATAATCGATTTTTTGTTTGTGATTGCATAAATAAAGATTAAAATTTATTAGGACACAATTAGAGATTGCAACTAGCATAGTTAGCTTGGTAACTCTGGAATCTGAGTCAAACTTCTCGAATGTAGGATTTCGAGGACGAGTCTAAATCCCATCTCGAAGTCTTCAACCCTTCAAGTCCAGTCCAATTTGAGGCAAGTACATTTTGTGTTAGTTTACAATTATTTAATAATCGTTTTATTGTAAGTTTAAACCACGATGCAACACGGAACTCTCTCTGAGAGCACTACTGTAACTACTGTAACTACTGTAACTGTTTGGGGACTGGAGGAGTAGTATAATGAGTATGACCACATCCAAAGTAACTTAGAACTGTATTAGCTTATCCCTCATACACACGGGAATAAGTCGTATCGTATCAATAGAATACAACTGTACAACCCAAGCCGGTCATATTCATTGCCTATTCAAATTACACTGTTTAACTGCTAGAAAACTGTTTACTTCAAATTGTTTAAAAGTGCATGATTCTATTATTATTTTAATTATCAAATTAGCATGAATTGTACTTTGCTCCCTCCTGACTGGAGATAATATTTTTAGAAGATATTGAGGATGCTGAGCTGTTAAACAACAGCTATTACGACCCGGTTCTGTACCCCGTGGTGTTGCCAAAGTCCCCTTTTAGAGGACGCAGGACCTGAGGCCGATGAGCCGAATGTTTAGCTAGATTTTCTTTTCCAGTTTTGTTGTTTCTTTGGAAAATTTCTGTTATTTGAATTCAGTAATTATTTCAGTACTTTTAATTTCAGTTGTATTTATTTCAATATTTAATAAAGTTTTCAATTTCCGAATATTGAGTTGTGACAAAATAGACGTTGTTGTGGTTACCTGCTAATGGAACAGCTTACTGCCGCCGTCTCAACAACGGTGCAGGCTGGGCATGATCCGGTTCGATCCAATTATTTGGGATCGGGTCATGACATGTTTTTAGTGGTGGCCCATGCAGGTCATGAAACAACAACTTAGAAAAATATACCTAGAAACAATTAGAACACTAGAACATTGACTTGCCACAACATAGGTCCAAATTATATATATAAATATTTTTGTTTGATTATAGCCTGGTAGGATACCTTGCTTATGTTTGCCTCCAAAACCTTTTAGACTATGACTAGAGGAAAGACAACCCGTTCCAGTCCTGCTGATGACAAGGTGATAACTCCTGACCACACCCCTCATTCTCAGGCCCGTTCCAGTCCTTCCCCTTTGCAACTCATCAATTCCCCCTTTGCTGCACAAGTCCCTAGCACAGCTCATACTACAGCCGAACCTATTCCGCCCACGGTAATTTCACTATCTCCTGTTATGATAGTTACTCCTGTCGCCCCACCGGTACCAGCAGACACCTTCCAAATGGTTTCCCTACTTCAAGGAATCTTGGAGTCCCAGAAGGCCCAAGCCGAGGCCCAGCAGAAACAGATTGATATCACGAGAGATGTTATGAAAGATGTCAATGACGTAGCCTTAGCTATCTTAAACCAAGTTGGTGCGGAACCTCACCCTAGGAGGGGTACCCCTGAATCTAGAAGATATTTGTGTCCCGTCAAGTACTCTACTTTCCAGCAGTCTTATCGTAAGAGGCCTTTGGCTTGTGATTACTGCAAGAGGCCTGGTCATCAGGCCGTTAGTTGTCGCAAGAGATTAGGACAATGTTTGGCATGTGGATCCGCTGAACATCGGGTAAAGGACTGCCCCTTATCTCTCCATCGTACCAGAGCACCAATCCCAGCAACACCTGCTACGCCGCAACCTAGGGACTCTCTTCCTATCGAGCAGACCTTGCCGCCTACACCCACTGCAGAAAGGCATGATGCAGACTCGAGGATCATAGAAGAAGATGAAGCAGTTGGAGACTGCACGTGCAAGAGCCAGAACTATGAAGACTAGTACCTAGAACTGCTGTGTAGCATTATCTATTGTTATAATGTAGCCTCCCTTCCCGGAATTTTTTTAAACTATTTTGTGATTATTTGTATTTATTGAAATGGTGATTTTTAGATTTTTTTATAAATAATTAATTAGTTAATTATTACGGTAGATGGTTTTAGCCATGGTTAAGAATTGTAGTACAAGACGACTAGGAATCATGGCACGGATAGCGTAGTAGCGTGCTTTGACTAGTGTTTAGCCAAGGTAGGAGAAGGCCGAGTCATATGATTGTTCTAACTAGGAAAACCAGGCCAAGTTGCGACGTAACCCTTACCGAAGTTTTTATTTATTATTTAATTATATTATTGAGTTTTAGGGAACCCGGTTGTACCGAACCTGTCCGGATTGGGCCCAAGTCAAATCCAAGCCCAGGTAGGCGTGTAGTGAGACCAAATTCGGCCTTGTAGACATGCTTAGTAAATGCAAATGTCTTGGTATATATTTTTAGGAATTGGCAATTATTTGCTGAATATTTGTTATGGGTAGATTATAGGTATTATTATTATTGTTAAATAGTGTTTTACCAAAAATTGTATGATCTTTGAAGCCAGTAAAGATGGTGTAGGATAGGTCCACCCAAAACTAATATTGGAGTATTTTAGTTATTATTGAGATTATCATTGTCATTGGTTAATTGAGTATTTATGGATATATAAATATATAGGGTCATAAACATTTTGTGTACATATATATATATATATATATATATATATATATATATATATATATATATATATATATATATATATATATATATATATATATATATATATATATATATGTGTGTGTGTGTGTGTGTGTGTGTGTGTGTGTGTGTGTGTGTGTGTGTGTATAATATGATGAGGATATAATATTTCCTTTATGGATATGTGTATATAGGAAAATATATAGAGACATTCTTTTGTGTAAGTATTTATGTGTGTATATATATGTATAGAAATATATATTGATATGTTATATATATTAATATAAAAAAAAAATGGATATAGGTAAAATATATAAATATTGATATTGATATGTTATATGTATTTATATTGGTATATTGTTATAGGTAATTATGTGCATGTATATATATATATATATATATATATATATATATATATATATATATATATATATATATATATATATATATATATATATATATATATATATATATATGAACATATGCGTATTTATATATAAACGTATATAAATATATGAGTATATGAATATATATATATATATATATATATATATATATATATATATATATATATATATATATATATATATATATATATATATATATATATATATATATATATATATATATATTTATATATATATATATATATATATATATATATAAAATATATATATATATATATATATATAAAATATATATATATATATATATATATATATATATATATATATATGTGTGTGCGTATAGATATATACGCGTATATACGGATATTAATTGGTTATTGGATGTGTATATAATTATATATATGTATATGTATATGTATACATATAGATATTTGTATATACTTATAGGTATATATATATGAGTATAAATGAAAAAGAAATAATAATAGAATAAGAAGTGGAAAAAATAGCAGCCCAGCAAGTTCAAGCTCGAACCCGAGCTTTACAACCCGAGCAACACTCCAGCACAGGCCGAGCCCATGCACACTACCACCCAGCAAGGCCTACTTCCCCTGTGCAGCATGCGGAATACCAAGCAGAAACGAGCCTTTACAAACCAAAACAGCAAATAACCCGAGAGCCCCGACCCCCAGCCTGTGCGAATATACACAAATGTGATCATCGTAGCAAACCCTAACCACCATAGCGTAATCCCAGCCCTGGTGAGCCCCCTATACCTCAGGCGTCGGAGCGCGCCGCTGGACCGCCGCGCGCAGCCGCACGAGGTTGCCGAAGCACGCTGGTAACAGAGAACAGAGACAGCAGCAGTAGCCGCGGAGACAACTTCGCAACAAGATAGCTACCTCCTCGGCTGATCATTCCACGATTCGTCTTCTTCGGTACGTAGCCTATATATACGACTCCATCATCTTCATTTAGTTTGAATATCGACATCCGAGGTTGTCCAAAAAGTTGACTCGAAATCGACGAAAATATATTAGAAACAGAGTAATTGAACGGACCAAACACCCAACTTGACGGGCACTTTCTGAACAGAATAGTAGAAGATTTCGAAAACCGCTTGAACAGACTTCTAGACAACCTAACCAGGATGGAAACGCTATTTTTAGAATTAATTCTTGTTGATTAATTGTTGTTTAAAATTAGAGTGAAGTTGACGAAAAATCTGTTTTCAAAACTAGAAAATTGTTCCACACGACGTGCGTTCCGCCATTTCGGGCGACGTGGTCGCGAACCGAAAGCGTCGAAAGCTGCGTAACGGCTTCGTGGTCGTGTGGGCTTTGACGAAATTCAAATTGGTCGCGTGTGCGCGACGAATTTGATGCGTATCCGTCGAAATTTACCGTATCGTACACTTTGCAAATTCTCTAATTACTTTGTGCATGTTCGTCAGATCGAGACGAAACTTGCGCCAACAGAACCGTATCATTTTTTTGGTCCTGTATGCCAATTTTGGTCCGATTCTGAGACCGTTGATAAAATCACCGTTTTGCGGGCCCTACGGTCCCACGCAACAGACGATTTTGTGTACGGCCCGCCGGAATCTAACTTTGGACATACGGTTGGGTTCGTATCAGAAAACCGGATCCGTATATATGTAGTTTGATGACTTTAGAGACCGTTGACTCTGGCACGCTTTTCGGTATAAAGCGGGTCCAACGGCGGACATCGTTTTTGCCCAAAATTACCGTTTTGCCTCTGTGTCCAGAATTGGATTTAAGGACAGGCAATCCTAGCTAATTTGACTATTCTGAGAATGTTGGTACTATTTATTTCAGCATCCGGAGACTTCTACATGTGTTGACTGATTGTGGCTCATTGAGTGGTATGGTATTATTGGTTTCTCCAGCTAAGGACCTCAGGCAAGTGCACTTTCTGATTGCTTTCCGATTCATAGTAGTCTTTTCATTTCATGTCTATATATATATCTTGCTGCTTGTTGACACGCTCGTCACACGGAGTAGTCGGAAGGGGAAATATCTTAGTAGACATGTGGACTACCCAGAAATATCCTAAGATGTCTATTCGTGAACAATAGCATCTGCACACGGCACGTGTAGATGCCAGATTTACCCCCTAGCCGTTCACATGTCGAAACAGATATTTCACACCACCTAGATAGATGTCTTTTATTAGTTTTTCCTTGTTTACTTCTCTATCGTGCTATGTCATCAGTTTTCTTACTAGCTTTAATACTCCATATGCTATTTTCATGTCTTGTTAATTCTATTGTATTTTGTATTATCGTCGGTTTGTGTACTTGTTCCATTTCTGACTGAAAACCAATATTTTTTAGGTTTAGCCGCGATCACTTTTAGCATTGGGAAGGCTTGGGTATGCTGATGTCAACCTAGAAATAGATAGCAGTTGTACCATTTTCATTAATTGTAAACTCTTGTATTTTCTTTAATTATAAATGTTATAATAAATGTAGAATTGTGAATGAGCATCAAATGTTATTTCTTGAGCATTATTTCTTATGGGCTTGACAGCGTTCTACCGCCGACTCTGCGGCGTAGGCTGGCTTGGACACGTCTCGTATCCAAAAAGCGGGTGCGGGTCGTGACAAGTTTTTGTGGTGGCCCATGCAGGTCAGTTTTCGCAAAAGATTACGAACTCGTGATGGTACGTTAGTCGTACTATTGCGAGCCTGCGCCCAGGAAATGCTTATTCACAATTAGGGTTAAAACAATTTAGGAGGATAACTAGGACTAGGAGTCCCTTGTTCAAATTGACCGTTGGGTAGTTAAGGTTGCTAGATAGGCCATGCAATTTAGATAACTTGCTAGATCCCTACAGGTACACTATTACTTTTGATATGACAATGTGATCTAATGTGGATATACTAATTGCTTGGTATGTTAGGCTTGCCTAGAATTAAGGCGTTAATTTTAATAAACTGTTCATTTTCTTGTTTAGATATAAATCTTATATCATAAGTTAGAATTGCATGTTTTAAATTCTATTTTGCTATAAGGAACTGGTTTATAATTTCCGATTCTGTTATTCATATACAAAGTCTCGAGGTAGAATTGGTTCAAAGTTTTTCCTCAGCCATTTGATATATATATGAGATAAATGTTAGGATGTTCTTATTTTCCTTGTCTTTTCCTCTCCGATCAATATCTTACTTTAAGGATTGAGACTTGTAGGCAGATGTTTACACTTTTTATCATAACCAGTTAGTTTGAACCCCTAGCAACTCCTTGAAGTCTTGGGAATATAATTGAAATAGTTTTAACGATTGCAATGACTAGACAGCAGCGCACTATCGTCGATTGTTTGAGAATGGATAGTGTGGGTCACTGCAGCCAGCAGCGCACTGGCAAGGCACAACCCACAGATTTGAAATCACTCTGAAGAATCATAAGTCTATGGAACATTGCAGAAACTATGTTCTCGCCGACCTCTTTAGATCTTAGATACCCTTGTGTCAATATAAGGTAGAATACCTGATAGCTTATCCTCACTGAATCACGGAACCAAGAGTCTGCCACAGCCAGATTATATGGACGAGGCATAATTCTCGGTAAAATAATTTCAGACATGATTACAAGTTTAGGATACGATAAAGGATAGGGACTGTCCTGTATGACCCTAAGATCCAAAACCAATATTAGTGAAAGTTCTGCCAGTTGAATAACGTGTCTCCCAACTCGTGATCCTTGTGATCTATTAACAAGGTAATTGACCGACAATAACATGTTTATCCAGACTATAGGAATTAGGATTCCATAACCCATTAGTCGACCAAGGCCTTAGAGATAGGAAGATAATAGGTTGACTGTATAGGCAAGAAATACCAGGTAAGGATTTGACTTTCTCAAAACTCGAACTACTTATTTCCTCCTTCCAAAAATCTCGCATACTTGTATTTTGACTATCTTGACCAGCGCTGCTATTATAGCCTAGTTTTGCAAGCTTACTCTTTTATCGAGCTTGATTAAAGATATATGTTTATTGGGGACGCCCGCTAACATATTGTCTAATCAGAATCATTGTATCACGGCTGATCAACCATGATGCATTTGGTTTGCTTTTTTTCTAATTACCCTACGTAGATTGAGATGTAAATGCCTCTAGGATCTCATCCGCGACTGCTTTGACAACTCCTCTTGAATTATACATTCGCCATTGAATCATATAATTGTGTTCAGTGACATCTCTCTTGAACTCTTTATTATTTTTGTCTTCACTGATTGGAAAGACGAAAGCTCGTAATTGATAGATAGATACAGAGTATTCCCATGGCTATGTTAGTTGTATATGCAAGTGTAGCTACCATCGGCCAGCCCAGTGACAGGAACCTTGCCACCATATCCTAGCCTCTAAAGTGGATAGACTGTAAGCCTCCTAAAATTTTAGGATATACCAGGATTACCGATTGATTAGAATAAATTCCATTAGGATGATAGTTAGTGCCCCATCGACTCCCACTTTTCGTTTAGATCCTTTTGTGTCCCCGGTCGTGCCATTAATATTCGGAGCACGAGACCAGCCGTTATCTTCCAACAAATTTCATATGCAAGATCTAAACGAGTCCACCTTCATCTAGGTATATCATGTCCTACTCAAACTCGTCCCATTGTACTCTATTTTGGGGTACGACTTTCAGGTTAAAAGGACTAGTTATAACTTTTACCATAGTACCGTTACACTTCCCGACTTCCATTAGAGCCTCAGCCTTGACTCAATTCATTTCGACCTAATATATGGACGTGATCTACTCGAAGTCCATTACACCCATGCCACTAGTAGGCCACCCAATTGAGACTTCTTGTGCTACTTAAACACAAAAGTCACTGAAGGTATATTTTTGGGTTTGAAGGACTTAGCTAACCAACCTGACTGGCAACTAGCCCAATCACTTTAGTTGAAACCTATTCTAGGTTACTCTAACTAGTAGAAACAGTTTTATCATTGGGATCTTGACCAGTTCATATAGATTGAAATCCAAGGTTCATCCAACCAATGAGTGATATCCCTTGCTCGTGTGTTTAAATAACTACGGAGAGATCACATTCTTGATTTCTCAAATTCCATTCTATTATAGAACCTTGTTTGAATTAGAATTTCGAGAATGAGACTTCTCTATTGCACGGATTGCAGGCCACTCTAAGTAACGAAGGGCTCTTCGATGTGGCAAGTGACTGAACTAGAGTTGTCCAATCTAGCGAATAAGACTATAGGTTCATAAACTCCCTTTCTATCTGTAACATTGGATACTCTCCATTGCTCTTGAAAATTCACAAGTTGCTCCCGATTGTTCTGCCTTATCTTCCTGTCCTCCCTACTTCGGAGCGACGAATAGTCGTGTTTACTAGAGTTTATCAATATTTCTTAGCTACTTGTGTAAATTTACTGCTGGTTAGATTTTGGGTTATTTGATAGATAGGAGAGGATCATCGAGGCCAAAAGCAATAAATATCCATTTTAGCAAGTAGCTGGTAGATTATAAAGTTTTTGGGACATACCATCGAGGAGTAGTGTGACCTAAGGTGGGTAGAAGTCCTCGAGATTTCGTAAATACCAAATGACTAGATAAGGCCATAAATATTCTTGAGAAATTAAATTAAGGATATTAAGGGAATACTAGATTTGGAAATTTAAGAAATAGTTATAAACTAGAATTTCGAGGATGAAATTATTTTTAAGGTGGGTAGATTTGTAGCCTCCCTTCCCGGAATTTTTTTAAACTATTTTGTGATTATTTGTATTTTTTGAAATGGTGATTTTTAGATTTTTTATAAATAATTAATTAGTTAATTATTACGGTAGATAGTTTTAGCCATGGTTAAGAATTGGAGTACAAGACGACTAGGAATCATGGCACGGATAGCGTAGTAGCGTGCTTTGACTAGTGTTTAGTCATGGTAGGGGAAGACCGAGTCATATGATTGTTCTAACTAGGAAAACCAGGCCAAGTTGCGACGTAACCCTTACCGAAGTTTTATTTATTATTTTATATTATTGAGTTTTAGGGAAACCGGTTGTACCGAACCTGTCCGGATTGGGCCCAAGTCAAATCCAAGCCCTGGTAGGCGTGTAGTGAGACCAAATCCGGCCTTGTAGATAGGCTTAGTAAATGCAAATGTCTTGGTATATATTTTTAGGAATTGGCAATTATTTGCTGAATATTTGTTATGGGTAGATTATAGGTATTATTATTTTTGTTAAATAGTGTTTTACCAAAAATTGTATGATCTTTGAAGCCAGTAAAGATGGTGTAGGATAGGTCCATCCAAAACTAATATTGGAGTATTTTAGTTATTATTGGGATTATCATTGTCATTGGTTAATTGAGTATTTATGGATATATAAATATATAGGGTCATAAATATATATATATATATACATATATATATATATATATATATATATATATATAAATATATAAATATATATATATATATGTGTGTGTGTGTGTGTGTGTGTGTGTGTGTGTGTGTGTGTGTGTGTGTGTGTATAATATAATGAGGATATAATATTTCCTTTATGGATATGTGTATATAGGAAAATATATAGAGACATTCTTTTGTGTAAGTATTTATGTGTGTATATATATGTATAGAAATATATATTGATATGTTATATATATTAATATTGATATACGGATATAGGTAAAATATATATATATATATTGATATTGATATGTTATATGTATTTATATTGGTATATTGTTATAGGTAATTGTGTGCATGTATATATATATATATATATATATATATATATATATATATATATATATATATATATATATATATATATATATATATATATATATATATATATATATATATATATGAACATATGCGTATTTATATATAAACGTATATAAATATATGAGTATATATATATATATATTCATATACTCATATATTTATATACGTTTATATATAAATACGCATATGTTCATATATATATATATATATATATATATATATATATATATATATATATATATATATATATATATATATATAAGTATATGTGTGCGTATAGATATATATGCGTATATATGGATATTAATTGGTTATTGGATGTGTATATAATTATATATATGTATATGCATACATATAGATATTTGTATATACTTATAGGTATAAATATGAGTATAAATGAAAAAGAAATAATAATAGAATAAGAAGTGGAAAAAATAGCAGCCCAGCAAGTTCAAGCTCGAACCCGAGCTTTACAACCCGAGCAACACTCCAGCACAGGCCGAGCCCATGCACACTACAACCCAGCAAGGCCTACTTCCCCTGTGCAGCATGCGGAATACCAAGCAGAAACGAGCCTTTACAAACCAAAACAGCAAATAACCCGAGAGCCCCGACCCCCAGCCTGTGCGAATATACACAAATGTGATCATCGTAACAAACCCTAACCACCATAGCATAATCCCAGCCCTGGCGAGCCCCCCAGACCTCAGGCGCCGGAGCGTGCCGCCGGACCGCCGCGCGCGGCCGCGCGAGGTTGCCGGAGTGCGCTGGTAACAGAGAACAGAGACAGCAGCAGTAGCCACGAAGACAACTTCGCAACAAGATAGCTACCTCCTCGGCTGATCATTCCACGATTCGTCTTCTTCGGTACGTAGCCTATATATACGACTCCATCATCTTCATTTAGTTTGAATATCGACGTCCAAGGTTGTCCAGAAAGTTGACTCAAAATCGACGAAAAATATATTAGAAACAGAGTAATTGAACGGACCAAACACCCAACTTGACGGGCACTTTCTGAACAGAATAGTAGGAGATTTCGAAAACCACTTGAACAGACTTCTAGACAACCTAACCAGGATGGAAATGCTATTTTTAGAATTAATTCTTGTTGATTAATTGTTGTTTAAAATTAGAGTGAAGTTGACGAAAAATCTGTTTTCAAAACTAGAAAATTGTTCCACACGACGTGCGTTCCGCCATTTCGGGCAACGTGGTCGCGAACCGAAAGCGTCGAAAGCTGCATAACGGCTTCGTGGTCGTGTGGGCTTTGGCGGAATTCAAATTGGTCGCGTGTGCGCGACGAATTTAATGCGTATCCGTCGAAATTTACCGTATCGTGCACATTGCAAATTCTCCAATTACTTTGTGCACGCTCGTCAGATCGAGACAAAACTTGCGCCAACAGAACCGTATCATTTTTTTGGTCATGTATGCCAAGTTTGGTCCGATTCTGAGACCGTTGATAAAATCACCGTTTTGCTGGCCCCACGGTTCCACGCAACGGACGATTTTGTGCACGGCCCGCCGGAATCCAACTTTGGACATACGGTTGGGTTCGTATCGGAAAACCGGATCCGTAGACATGTAGTTTGATGACTTTAGAGACCGTTGACTCTGGCACGCTTTTCGGTACAAAGCGGGTCCAACGGCGGACACCATTTTTGCCCGAAATTACCATTTTGCCCCTATTTCCAGAATTGGATTTAAGGACAGGCAATCCTAGCTAATTTGACTATTCTGAGAACATTGGTACTATTTATTTTAGCATCCGGAGACTTCTACATGTGTTGACTGATTGTGGCTCATTGAGTGGTATGGTATTATTGGTTTCTCCAGCTAAGGACCTCAGGCAAGTACGCTTTCTGATTGCTTTCCGATTCATAGTAGTCTTTTTATTTCATGTCTATACATATATCTTGCTGCTTGTTGACACGCTCGTCACACGGAGTAGTCGGGAGGGGAAATATCTTAGTAGACATGTGGACTATCCAGAAATATCCTAATATGTCTATTCGTGAACAATAGCATCTGCACACGGCACATGTAGATGCCAGATTTATCCCCTTGCCGTTCACATATCGAAACAGATATTTCACACCACCTAGATAGATGTCTTTTATTAGTTTTTCCTTGTTTACTTCTCTATCGTGCTATGTCATCAGTTTTCTTACTAGCTTTCATACTCCATATGCTATTTTCATGTCTTGTTAATTATATTGTGTTTTGCATTATCGTCAGTTTGTGTACTTGTTCCATTCCTGACTGGAAACCAACATTTTTCAGGTTTAGCCGCGATCACTCTTAGCATTGGGAAGGCTTGGGTATGCTGATGTCAACCTAGAAATAGATAGCAGTTGTACCATTTTTATTAATTGTAAACTCTTGTATTTTCTTTAATTATAAATGTTGTAATAAATGTAGAATTGTGAATGAGCATCAAATGTTATTTCTTGAGCATTATTTTTTACGGGCTTGACAGCGTTCTACCGCCGACTCTGCGGCGTAGGCTAGCTTGGACACGTCTCGTATCCGAAAAGCGGGTGCGGTTCGTGACATATAAGGAGTTGTAACAGGATGTCCTTAGAATAATTATGAGAGTCTTGCTGTAATTCTCCAATATTAATAAAATTCTTGGTTACACCTTTATGGTAGATTTTTTTTCAAAGTCTTTCCCCTACAATACAAACTCTGAAAATTGTAATTTTAATGAGAAGGTATGTAAGGCGATATTATCAAGGATATATTGGTGATTAAGAATTTGAAGAATAGAATTTTGGAATACCCAGATATTAGTTAGTACTTATAACAATTGGGAGTGATAGTGTCATGAGGAGTGAATTTTGACCTTAACCAGTTTAGGCCGACTGTATGATGGTATATGTTACTACATATTTTTTCCTAGGTTTTGTATCTTTTAGTGCCCATGATTTTCGGGAATTATTTCCTTTCCATATCTTTAACAGATTTTTGCATCCTTTAGGATCTATACTTTTTCGCTATTTTTGGACCAATATTAGAACTCTTCAATCTCCTTCGTCAGCAAACCTATTCTTCAAACTTCTCCACTAGTCGATCAAATCTTATCTCTCTACTTTTATTTGGAATCCAGACTCGTTCGCTATCTAGAGTTTCTAAATCTGATAAACCCTTATCTATCCGAATACTTCTACGACAAGCGTATCCAACCATTCGCCTTAACCTCATTTTTATTGACTTTCTCGGAACTAATCATGAACCAAATTCTTCTGGAACTATAAAGCCTCAAGGTTAATTATTACTAAAAGAATCGGTTCAGCTTAGTTAGTTCATGATTTCCCTAAAAGATATTTTCCAAATACTTTCAATACTGATTGTTATCTCCTAGGTTATTCCAAATATTTTCATTTGTTGACTTCTTCCACTCAACCCGAAACCCTACACTCTCTATGCAACTTCTTGATCAATTCAAGGCCTAGACAGCTTTTAAACTCAATGCTTGAGTATCGTGAAGCACGAACGATCAGAGAATTGATTCCATCTTATTATTAAATTTTCTTTAGTCATTGAAAAACTTTTGAATTGTTGAACTATCTCCTGGTTGGCTTTGCTAAACCATTTTAACCTGACTTCCTTGAACCCATAAAGACATACTTCTTTTGTGTCAACCCTACTTACCTATCACATTCTCAAAACTATCATTTGATAAGAAATTATTTCTTCAAATAATTTTGGTGAACGTCTATATCATTTAAGTGATTTGTCGGGAATATTCTCACTGGCTTCTTCAAATCAACTCAAAGCTCTGATTCTTCTACCTTATCCTGTGTCCAACTCAATTGGTCATGCTCAAGTTTGATCAATTTCTTCAAATCAATCTTTTAAATCTCAAGAGCTACTGGAACACATATTTATCCTGATAAATTTTCTTGAAACCAGAAGAACCTACATCAACATCTTTTCCTATCATGACTAGAACCTTAGAACTCGTTTAGATTTTTTCGAAAACTCCTTTAAAATTCTTATGGACAAAGTTTGGGAAAATATTCCGTGACCTAGTATGACTTCGCACATTGCGTTATAGTCAATTGTCTGAATTATGGAAACTGTGAGTTTACTGCAGCCAATTGCGCACTGGCAAGACAAAAGACTCTAAAGTTGAATGATTTCAGGTGTTCATAGGTTCCCGGATATTATCGTGACTATGTCCTAAATACACCATGTTGATCTTCTAGGTTGCTTAGCCATGAAATGGATAAAGTTGACAGACTACTCGGTAACCTAAAATTATTCAAGTTATTGGGTCAAAAAATTCACTGCAGTCAGGTGCACTCTGGCGAGGCATGAATTTGAGACAAAATGACTTCAAACATATTTGGTTTTCGAATATTATTCAGACTATATTCATACCATGGTTGTCTTTTGCACCATCAAATCATTCTGACTTTTGCCTGATTAGAGGATTTACATTTCTAGCGGTTGTCTCCATTTTCAGAAATCTCTTGTCACAACCAGAAAGAAAAGATTCCCTATAAAATTCTACTTGATTTTTTTCTAGAACTTATTAGGACCATATCAATCTCCATTGGCTCAATTCCTTTCAAGGTTCCATTTTTAGAGTGATGCATATTTTTGTGGGTAGTTATATATTTTTGCAGCTATATAAAGTTGGTTGATAGTTATATGTGGAGAAAACCTAGATAGTCACCTAGCAACCTTATTGCATTAATCTGATAAAAGCACACTTAGGGGATCGATTTATTCTATGAGATTAGATAGTAAAGGGTACCAAAGGGTAGCATGGCAAGGCACAAAAGCAAGTTAGTCTAGAGAGAATTATAAATTGTGGTTCATTTAGGAATGAATCATTAGTGGAGCATATTAGTACTTGGGTATTGGATTTGGTGAATGAAAGAAGGTGATGATTTTTTAATTTTATGATTTGGGAAAAGGGTGATGATGGTGAGAGCTAGTAATTATGACGTACAAGTAATTGAAGGAGCGTACGTTGCAAGCAATATGGAATTGCACCGCTTAGTAGCTATCAAGATGAAGAAGTTTAGATCCTACCCGAAGATTATAGATACGGATGCAAGAGTAAGCTCGCACAACCATTCCAGTGGCTGACAATTTCGAAATAGAAGCAAAATTTTAATTATGGACTATGACTGTGTTTCTAAGGAGGGAAGACTGATGATTCGAAGGAAGTGCATGCATTGATCAAATTAGACTATCTAGAGGTGGTCCACATTACTAGAGACATTAAAGGAAGCTTTGGACTGCATGTAGAGATTTTGATCATTCTCCTATTAGTACCCTGCCTTTAATTTCGAGGACGAAATTTTCTAAGGAGGGAAGATTGTGAAACCCATAATTTTAGAATTATCAATTATTGGTTTGTAGTGTAACTTTATTTGTAAGGTTATTATTATTATTATTATTATTATTATTATTATTATTAGTATTATTTATGAGTTTAAAATTTTATTTCAAAAATTAAAAGTGGCTTTTGATTGCTGGCCTGACTCGTGCCCGGACCAGATCCCCGAAACCCAGACCCGATCCTAACCCATTCATTTAAATCTGGTTTCTTTTATAAAATATATATATATATATATATATATATATATATATTATTTTTTATTTTTTTTGAGCTGGTCCACGTTGGACCAGCACACCCCCACACACGTTCTCCCCTCACCCTTATTTCCCTCCCTACTTCTTCTCTCAGCAGCACAACCACATAATTCTCAACCCACTTCTTTTTAAACACACACCCATGTTCTCCTCCCATTCCTCACTCCTCTCTCTACTTCCTCCTAATCCCTCCAGAAGCAAACCCATCCCGCTCGACCCTCTCCCGAACTCCAGCGCCCTCGGCCTCTCCGCCAACCGCGAGCCTCACGCCCCGACCCCCTCCCGGCCGTCCCGCGCGCCTCCCCGGTGCCCATCACCGCGCCCGTCGGACCCCGCTCGGCCGCCCGTGCCCCGGCGACCTTTCGTCCGCCCCGCGCGCACCTCCCGACCGCCGCCCCGACGTTTCACGGCCGCCCCCAGCGCTGCCGACCCGACCGCGCCCTAGCCCCGTACCCCGCGCGCTGTTCTCCCCGGCACACCCCGAGCCGTGCTCTGCTGTTCTGGACAGCCCCTGTCCAGCGCCGTCCGCGAGTTTCCGAGTTCGTTTTCGCGGATTCGCGTGTCCCGAGTCCGAGACAACCCTTCGAATTTCGTCGTTTTGGGTAATTTCTGGTTAATCACAGTAGTTCGTCCCTCCCGTGTCAATGATGAGAATTGGTCCACGAATCTCCTTCGGAAAATTCGATTTTTGGGTTACGTTTATTTCCGGGATTTTCCGTGAAACCTGCGGGAAAGCTTCTGTTGGTTTGTTTTGCTTTTCCGAAACTTTAGGAAATGAATTTCTGGATATTTGGTTTTCCGATTTGTGTTGTGATGTTTTTGGGTTGGTTTCGGATTCCCGAATTCGTTTCGGGTCGTTCCTAATTAATATTGGGAATGATTGTGGTTAGTTTTATATACATATTTTGGAATTTCCTGGTTTGGGATATTTGCAGGAAAATAATGGCACACTTTCCCAGTTTTTGGGTTGACCGAAAATAGAGAAAATGCTGCCGGATTTTCCATAAAATTTAATTATAATTTTAAAATGATTTTAAAATAGTTTTCGGAAAATATTAATATTTTGGATTTTGGGCGACGACCGTATTGGTCAATGGGTCCGGCTAAGTGCAAACGAAACCGGCTTCGTCCGGACGTTGAGGCATTAGCCTATATGACGATTGGACCAATATCTGAGACTCATTATTAATTTAATTTATTTTAATTATTAGTTTAGTCATAATTAATTTGTAGGATAATTTTAGAACTAACAACTGTTTCTCTTATTTCAATTTATGTAAAATAAATTGTAAGGGCATAAGCCCAGCTTTTCTATTTTTTTTCTGTGGCCGGTAATTTTGTAGCATAGGTTTTCTGTCATTCTCTGGTTTTGTGAGTTTTTAGCGTACGCATAAATCTAAAATAAATATTATTTTGATATAGAAAATTAATGAAGTTTTCCCACATTAAAATTTACAAGTTTGTAATATTTAAACAACGATCATGTTTTTCTTATTAAATAAGAAATTTAGTTTTATACGTATAATTACAAAAATACAAAGTTTTAATCAATTAAATTGGTAACTACGAGTTTTTCCAAAATAAAGGTTAAATTGATCTTTCCTTCGTTATTAATTACAACGCACCGATAATCGCATTTTTGTTTGTGATTGCATAAATAAAGATTAAAATTGATTAGGACACAATTAGAGATTGCAACTAGCATAGTTAGCTTGGTAACTCTGGAATCTGAGTCAAACTTCTCGAATGTAGGATTTCGAGGACGAGTCTAAATCCCATCTCGAAGTCTTCAACCCTTCAAGTCCAGTCCAATTTGAGGCAAGTACATTTTGTGTTAGTTTACAATTATTTAATAATCGTTTTATTGCAAGTTTAAACCACGATGCAACACGGAACTCTCTCTGAGAGCACTACTGTAACTACTGTAACTGTTTGGGGACTGGAGGAGTAGTGTAATGAGTATGACCACATCCAAAGTAACTTAGAACTGTATTAGCTTACCCCTCATATACACGGGGATAAGCCGTATCGTATCAATAGGATACAACTGTACAACCCAAGCCGGTCATATTCATTGCATATTCAAATCACACTGTTTAACTGCTAGAAAACTGTTTACTTCAAATTGTTTAAAAGTGCATGATTCTATTATTATTTTAATTCTCAAATTAGCATGAATTGTACTTTGCTCCCTCCTGACTGGAGATAACATTTTTAGGGGATATTGAGGATGTTGAGCTGTTAAACAACAGCTATTACGACCCGGTTCTGTAACTCGTGGTGTTGCCAGAGTCCCCTTTTGGAGGACGCAGGACCTGAGGCCGATGAGCCGAATGTTTAGCTAGATTTTTTTTCCAGTTTTGTTGTTTCTTTGGAAAATTTTTGTTATTTGAATTCAGTAATTATTTCAGTACTTTTAATTCCAGTTGTATTTATTTTAATATTTAATAAAGTTTTCAATTTCCGAATATTGAGTTGTGACAAAATAGATGTTGTTGTGGTTACCTGCTAATGGAACAGCTTACTGCCGCCGTCTCAACAACGGTGCAGGTTGGGCATGATCCGGTTCGACCCAATTATTTGGGATCGGGTCGTGACACAGTAAGTGAGGAAACCTGCCAGCTGGGCTTCCTTCGACATCGGCCTGTAGCCCATCCTCATGTAGCTTTCAATGATGTCGTCTTTCTTAAAAGGAGGATATTGAAGATCATCCTCAATCTTGATATCCATATCACCATGTGTCTCCATCAGCTCTATCACTTCATTATTGCTAAGTGGTCTGAAAAAGTTAGGATTGCAGTTTTCGTCCTCCTTGGTCTTCTTCTCAATGATGTGGTTGAGGAAGAGATACGGCAACCATTTGGTGGAGTAGCAGGTGCCGGCTGTGCCACTCTTGTAATATAGAGAGCAAATCTTGTAGTGGCAGAGGAGTTCTTCAAAGACAGGTACCATATCAGCATTCTCCTGGCGCAGTCTGTCCAATTCATCGTTTGTCGGAACAAACTCTTCATAGGGGATATCCCCCATTGGCAGGTGAGAGATATACTTCATCTCGTGCAAAGCTAATCTAATCTCTCCGCGTGGCGTCATAAAAGTACCAGTCCTGTAGTTGTATCTCTCCGCCAAAGCAAGGAATAGATGCGGATTATGAGGGAAGCCATAAACAGTGGCGTACACTGCATGGTACAGATCCATCTCCTTGAGCCGAGCTTCAAATTAGACCAATATCCAATTGGTTATACAGATCCATCTCTTATTATCCGGGTTCACAAGACCTGTCAGTCGCAGATCTTGGTTCGGATACCTTCCCTCTACCTTCGCAAACTCATTTGCGAATATCGAAGTTCTCACTGGGAGCAGCAGGGAAGAATCTTCCGGCGGGATGCAACCGGGTTTTAATCCTCTGAGTAAGGAGCAATGACGCTCAGAGGAACTGTAGAACATATCTTTGTGATCTGGTCCCTTCTTAACACAGATATTTTCCGCTCGGGCTTGCTGCAGCGGAGTTATGTCTTATTCCATTCTTCTAGGATAACCCGCAAAAGCATATCGGGACAAAGGAAGGCATCTGGAAATCTCTGGCAGAAGTATTGTCTTCTCACCCCTGTGAAAAATCCTCTGTTCCATGCGAGGTCTCGGCTAAGAATTCTTGTCAAGAGCCTCACCAAACAAGAACATGGGCTTCTTATGGGTGACTGCATCAGCAGTCTGAAGAGGCTGCCCGTTCATCAGACACGGTAAAGTGTCATTATCTTATGCAGTCAGGATAGCCTGCCGAGAGGACGGTAAGGCATACTGAGGAAATGACACGTGCGAGAGATCTTCCTTGTATTCAGGTTCAGACAGGGATCCAGCAAAAACCTCATAGTTGGGATCTTTTCTGAGGTTAACTGCATCAATAAAGAAGGCAAAGATCAGTATATGCAAAATCAAAAAGTTTCTTCAAAAGATCATTAATTTGTGCTGTGTGAAAAAAGCTATCAGATTGCGCCAGCACAGTCAGCTTGCGCAAGTTATCAGATTGCGCCAGCACAGTCAGCTTACGTAAGTTATCAGATTGCGCCAGCACAGTCAGCTTGCGACAGATTGTGCCAGCACAGCCAACGTGCGCAAGACACCAGGTTGCGCTAACATACTTGCGCAAGACATCAGTTTGTGCTGGCACAACCGACTTACGCAAATCGATGGATTGTGCCGAACATTTCATCAGCGCTTTCCAACCGATTGCGCAAGAGTATAGTTTTCATAAAAATGAAAACTATTGTGTATGCGGCCGAAACCCTAAATAGGGTGGCACAAATACCATCAATCTCTAAAAAAAGAGAGGTATGAAGGTCTGAAAACATCAAAAACCCTAAAAAGGGTTTCGATCATAATTCGTCATTCACCTTGAAGCGCAGGATGACCCGTCTCATGACGAGATACTCGTGGCGCAACACGAGTCGAGGGTTCGGCGGGGGCCTTTCCCTTCTCGGCAGCTGATCGCTTGGGTGCCATTTCTGTCGTCGACGAGAGGAAGAAGGAGAAGTCGAAGTAGGGAAGGAGCTTCTCTCTCTGGGAAATTCGAAAGCAAGTAAAGGCTAAAAGAATGAAAAATAAAACTATTTATAGTTTCAAAAGTGTAACGGTCACCTCCAATTGTGCCACAAAAGATGGAGCTAATTCCTCCAAACGCGCAATCAAAGCGCAACTTGCGCAACTTGATTTTAATTTAAAATTCAAAGTATTTCGAAACTTTGAATATTTTCAACTTTCGAAAACTTTGAAGGGGGTCTTGTATGTCCTAAAAATCAAGTTGTATCTATCAAATATGCAGAGAATTCTCAACTGCGCACCCTTCAAATGGACTGCACAGGAAACAGATTGCGCTACAAACTGAACGTACGAGCTGAACTGCACTACCATCAGAGCGTGCTACGCTGATGTGGCAATGCCATCATTACCTGACAAAGATCGGATCTTTTGACAGCCTGACAGCCCGAAAAATGAGGAGTCTGTTCATTTCTTGTGCAGCACAGCGCTCGAGAACAGCTGTACAACTTCAGCGCAATCTGCCAGTCCAACCTCAACGCAGTTTGACCAAGCATGAATCCCAGCGCTTTCCAGTGACTAGAAGGAAGCGCAGTCTGAAGCTAGCGCTCTTCGGTTAGCACAATTCATCGAATAACTGACATTTATTACGTGGATTACATGCCATCAATTGCTCACCATGTGGCAACCGCCTGTACACGACCAAGCGCATTTCAATCAAACAATGCCACGCGTCTGAATACAGTTAGCCCACGATCGAGCAACTGCCCAATAGACCAGCGCAGTTTGCAGTCTGCGCAGTCTGTCGCCAGCGCAGTTCATCATGCGTAATCCAGAATAACTTCAAATTAGTTATTTCTAGAACTCTATAAATAGAGTTTCAAGTCCTTCATTAAAGAGATCAGATCATTATTATCATCAGAGATCAGAAGTTCTTGTCCAAGTGCTGATGCATTCTTCAGAGGCTATCGTCTTCAAAGTTCACATCGTCCAAGGGATAAAGCGATCGTCTTCAGATCGGATTCCTATAGTTGTACTTTCCCAGAATTCAATTGTAATCTTCTTACAAAGTTTATGAAATAAAGACTTTTGTTTTTGCAAACATACTTGTGTTGAAATACTTCTGTTGGATACTTGTGTAAAACAAATACTTGTGTTAGATATGTGTTGGATACTTGTGTAAAACAAATACTTGTGTTGGATATGTGTTGGATACTTGTGTTGAAATGTTATGTACAGGGCTATTCATTTAGGACTGCCAGATCCAGGGCAGTCCTTCACATGTGTTGGACTGTCGTGGGTGTGGCAGTCCTAGATATAATGTTCTGTGATCTAGATCACAGTCCTTCAGCTAGGACTGCCAGACCCAGGGCAGTCCAACACATGTGAAGGACTGTCCTAGGTGTGGCAGTCCTAGATGAATTATTCTGTGACTTGATCATAGAATATTATATCTAGATGAAATGTTCTGTGACTAGATCACAGAACATTTCAGCTAGGACTGCCAAACCCAGGGTAGTCCAACACATGTGAAGGACTGCCCTGGTTGTGGCAGTCCTCTGATGGTTTTTAGCACACATGTAAAACATGTATAATACTCAGCCATACACACAAAACACACATGTATAACACCCAGATAAGCACATAAAACACATATAACACATGGATAAAAGTAAGAAACATATATTGGACTTCATATTTCATAGTTTAATGTATACAAAAGTGGTCCTCTATAACCAAAATGCCAAAATGTATACAAAAGTGGTCCTCCATATAACACATTGATACTCAATCGATTTCGACGTCACAGTGGTCAGCAGGTAAGTCTCTTGGCTCCTCAAACTTCAACAACTTCTTACAATGGTCGATTTGATCAGCGAAAGGTGTGGTCCAAGCTCTGGCTTCGACCGGTGCTCTTTTGTACCAAACTGATGAAGGTGGAGGAATCAGAGAATGACCGACCATCACACTGTGTCGTTACGGGCAATTTCGGCACGATCTGGATATCACTAGAACTAAGTTATTTTCCCGTCCAACTTCTCGACACCATTGTACCGCATCGTCGCTTGATTGAAATAAAAGATCGGTCCAAAATAAATGCCCTACATCGATTACAATTGGAGCATGTACCGCAACATCGGAAGATCGTAACTCCTACAATAGAAGTTAAAAGTCAAAACTAAACAACTACATAAAGCCAAAATGTAAGCATATGAAATTAAAAAGGACTGCCGGAGATGTGGCAGTCCCTCACATATATAGGATTGCCAGAGATGTGGCAGTCCCTCACATATATAGGATTGCCAGAGATGTGGCAGTCCCTCACATATATAGGACTGCCACATCCCTGGCAGTCCAAATCCATGAGAGGGACTGCCAGAGAAGTGGCAGTCCTCTGTGTCAAAGTCCGATTTTTCATCCGAAATAAAGTTAAAGTGTAGTTACCACGAGGGCTTCCGATGCATCAAAGTGTTCTTCGGACGTTGTGGGAGGAGAGTATCCAGCATTTGATGGTCCGGGTTGTTCCATTTTCTATTTTTTTCTACATTAAACACAAAATTCAACTTTTATATGTAAAATTTAGGTTAAAACATTACACAAAAATAAATTCGACGACTTACAAATAAATGGGAGAAGTGATTGACACTATTACTAGATATTTCACCAAAAATCTTTAACAAATTTAGGTGGGGGAACAATTTCACCTAGGTTAGGTTAATTCTAGATTTCTATGAGGAGGAGAAAAAAGAGTGGAGGAAGAGAAGTAATAGAGGAAGAAAGAGAGAAGAAATAAAACAAGTTTGACTTTTATAGTGAATTATGGGCTGTCCCCTACTAACAAAAACCTATGGCAAACTTGTAATTTTTTCAAAAAAATTTGGACTGTCCCCTAGTAGAAGTGGTGGTGCCCCTAAAAAAAACTAGAATTATTCTTATTAATTTAGAAGTCAATTAAAATTTGGAATAACTTCTAAAAGTAGATAAGAGATTGATGTGAAAAGTTGTTGCTTTAAAAGTAGCAGAAATCTCGAACCAACCCTAGATATTTTGGGTCGAATAAAAAGTGTTTTTAGACCAAGACCTAGTTTGGGTTCGATGTCGCTGAAAAGTAACAACATAAAAAACTTTTAAAATCAATATTTTATTTGCTTTCATTATCAAACAACTTTTCAGAAAAATAAGCAGCAGTACCATGAAAAGTCACCATGGCGGATAGGTCAAGGTGTGTAATAGTTCGGACGCCCAGACCCGGCCAACATAGAACCCAGGGGGCGGACTAGGTTACCATTCGCGACCCGTAGGCTCGGCCTAATCCAAAGCTCGAGCCGAACCGTGTTCGTCCCCCTAAGCCGGTCGACGACCCGTTCACTGGCCCGATCAATCCAAAAAATTCCCCTGAGTTCACATCTGTCATAATTTATGAAATATTTTACCAAAATATCCTTCTTTATTACCGTTAGTATAACGTTAGGATGTGTGTTTGGTAAAAAAAAATCTCCAAACAATTATTTTAATATAAAAGGAAAATATTTTACCAAATACTCACAAATCATAGTCGTTTTGAACAGGGATAGCAATTTTTTTCGAACCCGACGGAGTTAAGCTTGAAAATTTACAAACGAGAGATGGGAACGAAAATGAGGATTAAAAAAAAATTCCGATCGTGATTAGGGTCGGTATGGAAATAATACTCTCCGTTCCGACAAATCTTCGACCCCAATTACTTATACTCATGTTCAACACATTTGTATAAATTCATGATCTATTTATTAGTATTTTTTTTTATTAAAACCATGTTTTATTAACATGACTTGTAATTTATTTTTGGAATGAATTATTTTTAAGTTTATAGTTACATAAAAAATTATTAACGGGACGACGGACGAAGACGAAAAAAATTCGACTCCGAAAGTGCCAATGGGGAGTGCATTCTAAACGGGGGACGGGGATGGAAATAAAAAATTAAAACCGACTGGGGATGGAGATTCGAACACTAATCGTGGAGACGGGGGTACGGTTCCCGGCATGCCCCGTTGCTATTCCTAGTTTTGAACGTTAATAAGGGGTATTTTGGTTATTTTATTGGAAATGACCAAAAAAAATCTATAACAACTATATTCTAAGGGTACTTGTGGTCATTTGGCATCCAAAAAAATCCTATAAATAGGACATACTTCATCCAAAATTTATTCTCTCTTGTAATACTTACAAGCAATCTAGTGATATTTGCTGTCAAGAAAAATGAACAACTACCACAGCGACAACAAGATCATTAACCTCAATCTGCGCCGCAATCTCATGGGTACAAGGACGTCATATCGCAGTGCAACCTCAGGAAGTATAATGACCTCAACCCGCACAGTCTCAGCGGACACTAGGCTATGGAGAAGGAATAAATCATAGTTGGACGAAATCAGAAATTTGGCCACACTTTAGTGGAGTATATAACGAGCGTGATACCGAAAGAAGAATCTCACGTGAAATTCTTGTTGAATGCTTGCATTGTAAAAAGAATAATACTATTTGTCCCTCCAAATTGTACCTCCAAACCGTCCCTCCTTACGTGGCAGCTGACGTGGCATGTTGATGTGGCAGCTGACGTGAAAAATTTTAAAATTAAAATTAACATTAAAATTAATATTAACATTAACATTAACATTAAAAATTAATATTAACGTTAACATTAACATTAACATTAACATTAACAATAATATTAATATTAACATTAACATTAATATTAACATCAATTAATATTAATATCAACATTAACATTATTATTAACATTAATTAATATTAATATTAACATTAACATGGACAAAATTGGGTAATTAACTTTTTGGGTTAAAATTTGTCATGTCATCGACCATGTCAGATGTCACATAATATTATTTAATATGACATGTCAACTACCACATAAGAAGGAATGTATTGGAGGGACAATTTGGAGGTACGAATAGCATTACTCTTGTAAAAATTGAGTCAAATGAAAACTTTACTACAAACTACCTTTCTGGTATTACAAAGAAAGGTTCAAGAGAAGTTGAAAACAGAAATTCAAACTTAGTTGTATCAAACACTAACTTATGTCAAAAAAATATTATATATTAAAAATTTATCAATTAAATATTTAATTTCTTTTTACCATTTTTTCACATCATCAGGACCGTGGGAGATCGCCGCCCCCAGCTCCTCCTCAGTCTTATGCCTCTCCTTATTGACCTAGGGGACGTTGGTATGCGGAATACTATATAGCCGAAAATTCTATATTCCCGAAAATCAAATTCCAAGGAATTAAATTCCCTGGAAAATTACATTCCCATGTTTGGTGACAATATAAATATTCCCGGAAAAAAATAAAAAAAAATAATAACGAAAAAAAATGAACAAATATAAAAAAATCGGTAAAAACGACAAAAAAAATCGATAAAAAACGGAAAAAATGGTAAAAACGACAAAATAACAAAAAACGACAAAACAATGAAAAACGACAAAAAATCGGTTAAAAACGACAAAATGACAAAAAAAACGACAAAAAATGTATAAACGACAAAAAATAACAAAAAAAAAGGATAAAAACGACAAAAATAACCAAAACACGACAAAAACGACATAAAATCGGTAAAAACGACAAAAAACCCAAAATGCGACAAAAACGACAAAAACCAAAAAAAATCGGTTAAAACGACAAAAATGACAAAAAATCGGTTAAAAACGACAAAATTGGTTAAAACACAACAAAAAATCGGTTAAAACGACAAAAAATAAACAAAAAGCGACAAAAACGAAAATAATCGATAAAAACGACAAAAAAAGACAAAAAAATCGGTTAAAACGAAAAAAAAATGACAAAAAAATCGGTTAAAAACGACAAAAAAGGTTAAAAATAACAAAAATCGGTTAAAACGACAAAAAATAACCAAAAAGCGACCAAAACGAAAAATAATCGATAAAAACGACAAAAAAAAGACAAAAAAATCGGTTAAAACACCAAAAAATAACCAAAAGCGACAAAACGACAAAAATTGGTAAAAGCGACAAAAAGGACAAAAAATGCCATAAAATCAGTAAAAATGACCAAAAAGCGACAAAAGCGACAAAAACGACTAAAAATCGGTAAAAACAAAAAAAAAGGTTCAAAAACGACAAAAAAAAATCGTTTAAAACGACAAAAATTGACAAAAAAACGACAAAAACGACAAAATTTGGGTAAAAACGACAAAAAAAATCAAAAAGTGACAAAAAAGACAAAAAATGGATAAAAACGACAAAAAATTGCTTAAAACGACAAAAATTGGTAAAAACGACAAAAAATACAAAAAAATGATAAAAACGACAAAAAAAAAAAGATAAAATGTTCAAAACTAATCAAAATTGATCAAAAGAGAAGAAAAAAATTTAGACAATTTTTTTTTTGCCTAGGTAAAAATAAATATCCGCCTATTCTCAAGGGATAGAATTTCCATGTTTTGTGGGTAAACTATTTACCCGGATATTTATAATTTTCGGGAATAAATTTTTATAAGCCAAACAAACGTGGTAATAGATTTCTATCTTAAATTTTTCCGAAAATAAAAAAAAAAATACCGCGTACCAAACGACCCCTAGGGTCTCTTGAATTCCACTTGGTAAAACCTGGCCCGCGTTTTTGGGATACTGAATCGGGCTAGATTCGAGTTTTGGATTGCTTGACCCGATCCGGCTCAAATTCGATCAAGAGGCCCGGATCGGCCCGGCCCGGTTCGATGGACATCCTGACTGACTGGTAGGTGGTGACTGTTGCGTGGAGGGCGTGGGTCAGCGACGGCAGTTGATGCGCGCAAGGGAGAACATGAAAGAGAGGCAGCGGCAGTTCAGAAAGAGTTCCTTGCTGCATTCCATTTGTACTCGTTCGCTTACTGTCCTCTAGCGGGGCCAAACCAAATGTCCCCCTCCTCGTTTTTTAAGTCCCACACTCTTCCTCCTCCTCCTCCTCCTCCTCCTCTCCCCATAAAACAAACATTTCTATTTATTTTCTCCTCTCACTCTCCATTCCTGCATCCACACCCCCCTTCCCCAAATCCCCAAACCCTAAATTCCTGCGATCGGCCTAAATTATTGCGTTCTTCAATCCGTGCTTTGATCACAGAGGTGGAGCAAGAATCAAATCGGTTCTATCGCTTCCTTCCTTCGATTTTTCTTCGATTGTTTGCTAAAGTAAATTCTGTTCTTAGTCTAGAATGTCGGCGGTGCTCGCTTGCCACGGCTCCTCTGCCGCCGCCATTTCCCGCACGGCGTCGCCCAAGGGTCCCCGCTGCTGCGCGACTGGACCGACCGTGAGATCCGTGGCGGAGTCCGAGAAGATCGGCAGCAACGGCCGGGCTGTCCGGATGGTCCCCACGGAGGAGGTGATGAGGAACATGAGGGTCAACGGGACGACGTCCATAGTTAAGAGGGGCGGCTCGCCCAAGCCGGCGGCTCTGGTCCCGGTCCGGAGGAGGACCGGAGGCCTGGAGGAGCTGCCGCCTCTCCCGGAGGACCTGAAGGCTCTTCCTTCGGACGAAGGGTTCAGCTGGACGAAGGAGAACTACAATGGCTGGAAGAGGACCATCGACATCTGGGCCTTCGTGCTCTCGTTCCGCGTGAAGCTTATGTTCGACAACGCGACGTGGGCGTATCCCGGTGGCTTCACGGAAGAGAAGCAGGTGAAGTTTCCGAAAGAAACCAAATGAAGGAAAAAAAATTCCTTTTTTTTTTTTCGCAAGATTTGATTCCTACAGATTCGAGTTAGACTTTTGATAAAAGTTGCCAAGGTGGAAAATAAGCAGCTGTCCAAATCAATGAGGTATTGGTTAAAAAAAAATAAAACACTGCCTTTTAGAATCATTTACTCACTGTATGGTTACAACATGGGGACTTATATTTGGAAAATAATATATCGCACGTGGTCTGTGCTTGCCGGCTGTGACCACGGGCCACATATTGCGATCCCATTTGTCCCTTTCTATTTGCTTGGATCCGTTATCGAAATCTTAGCCAATGGGATATTGACATGTGGCCTGCAGTCACAGTCTGCGGACAACGTAGCAGTGTTTCTTAATTTTCTATTTAAGCCCTTGATTTTTTTTTCTGATTAGATCCTTAATTTTGAGTTGCTCCCACTTATTTTTACTATAATTTAAGGTGCATCATACCAAATTACCATAATGTATGAAACCTCCCACTTTTAATGAAAAATCATCTTTGACCTACATAACTAAAAAATTTTTGAATTACACCCACTTATTTTACCGTAATTTAAGGTGCACCCCACTTATTTGAGGATATTTTGATCATAATTCAAGTTGCACCTCGCTTAAATGCATGGTCAAAAGAGTTGACTTTTAGTTATTGACAATTTTCGTTAATAATGGGGGTTTCATACATTATGATTATTCGGTAGGATACATATTGAATTATGGTAAAACAAGTGGGATACAACTCAAAAAATTTCTTTTAAAAATTAGTAACTCATGAATTACTCTAGAATTTTTGTTTTAGAATTTTGGTGCAAATGACCAAACACCGACAATTATTATTAAAAACGCAAAGGTATGAGATGACATTTCATAAAACTCATGACTATAAGCTGAAGCAGCTTTTGAAAAGAACCTCATCATGCTTTCCATGAAAATCAACTGTCATTTGGAAAAGAAAACGCAAACCAGCTTTCGTAAGCTTTACCAAACTCCGTCTTACTGTATCACTTTCAGGAAGTCTTGAACCAGCTCTCACTTGCACATTCTAGTTATTAGCATGTTTCTGTACTTCAAAACTGTGGCGTCTTAATTTTAGTGTTGATTTCATCATACAGAAATCAAGAAGGAAGAAAACTGCAACTTGGTTGAGAGAACAGATTTTGCAACTAGGCCCTACCTTTATTAAACTAGGCCAGATGTCTTCAACGAGATCCGATTTATTCCCGAAAGAATTTGTGGATGAACTTGCTCAATTACAGGTTCTTTTTTCTCTTCATATTTCACTCTTTCCAAATATATTCTCTCTCTTTTCTGCACACCCACACATATATTTTTTGAAATGATAATTTATTACAATTTTGGCCACCAAATGGCCCACGACCAAATATATTCCCTCTTTTGTGTGTGTGCGCGCACACACATACATATTTGAAATAGTAATTATTTATTAAAATTTTGGCCACCGAATGGCTACAACCCTGTCACGTCCTACCAGTCCCAAAATACATAGGACTATGAACACGTAGCATACCAGCAAATACATTACAAAGACAAATTTCAATTTAATGAACCTATTGGAAAGCAACTTAAGCTGTAATTTATAGTCTCATGAACAGATAATTCTATTTCTCATCCACAGTAACAAACATATATCAACAAGTCCAAATAATGATGAATATAAAAGTGAAATATTCAAATTATCAAGAATTCAAGCCACGTCCGGTTGAGACAAATCCACTACCAGTAGATGAAAAATAAAATAAATACATAAAATAAAATAACTAAGTCCAAATTATGCTAAACTAAGCATCAATAGCACCGTCAACTGCAGTGGTACCGTGGTCTGGTGCTGACTCGTAAACTTGTTCGTCTACTCCTGGATATACCAGGTCTAAACCTGGAGAGATTACCAGATCCTCAGGGAACATAACAAAATACATAATAACATGCCTACTATGACAGTAAATAACATACATGGAAAGACATGATAACAACAAGTACAAGAAAGAATAGCAATGGAAAGGACTCTATAGATGGTGACATGTCAAAAAAATAATAATATTAATCATAGCTATCAGTAACATGTGGTAATAATTGCAGTGCGGTGAGGCACTAATAGTCTTATAACAGGTTCTCTATCGCAACCCGGTGAGGCACTAACAATAGAGTGGTATAGCCACGACTAATAAAATACTCTCTCCTAAGGTACTAGGAAGTCACGTCTAGTCATGTCCAAGTCAAATACAAATCAAGGCATATCAAGTAAACATGGCACAAGACAACACAACAATATCAAAATCTATACAAAAAAAAAACAGTGATATATAAAATAAAAGAAATAACACGTGCACGTATAACAAAAGTAAATAAAAAGACGTGAACATGAGAAGCAGGTAATCAAGCAAGACAAAAAGAACAACAAAAATGTATGAATCACTGTACAATTCGGCAAGGTATACTAGCAAGTCGTTCAAGTTCCTGTTGAATTTGCAATACCAAAACCTACCAAAAATCCACATACAATAAAATAATTATTTTAGCATTCTAATTACACATGGACACATGGGTTTCCTAAGTAACAAGTTCTACATATTTCTAGGATTTCTAAACCTAGTTTCATAGTTTTGTTTTTCCAAAATTTAAGGTTAAGTCCCAAATTAAAGGACAACATATAAATCACCTAATTTAATATAATTATAATCGGAAATAAAATCTAAACATAAATTCTTGACTATAGAAAGTCACATTTCCAAATTCGGAACCTGTGGCACGCAAATCAAGTCATGACGTTGACTAATAGTTAAACGACATGAACTCAGTTATTTGATTATGCAACCATGTAGATTTCAGCACTATGAGTGCACTGGAATCGACGGTGCCACAAAACCAGGATTTGGTCTAAAGTTATCACCATTATGGCTAACCGTTACGAATTAAATAAAATATTAGATTAATTTTTGAATTTTTGGAAAAATTATATGTTGTAGATTTTCATGTCAATTTTTCAAAACATCAAACGGATCGCAAAACGGAGTTCTGGATCTCCCGGAATCTTGAAAACAGTGCGACGCGTTGATTTTTGGACAACTGACACTCAAATAAATCTCCAAAAATTCACGTAAATAATTATAGAAAATAAATTATATTTTCGGAAGCTAATCTCGATACGGTTCTAAAAAAAACATGCGAAATTGACGTTGGAGTTGACCACAATAGCTCCGTGAATTAGTTGAAGGATCACCGAGAAGAAAATCAAAGAAGGCTGGAACTAAAAAAATATAGTTTCTGGAATTCATACACACACACACACATATATATATAAAGGCAGAGGCGGTGGCTCGAGCCTCGGCTCTGGCTGCCACGTGTCAGCATCCTGGACCTCTGGCCTAGGATAATATGACCAGGAAGCCGTCCCGCTTGGCTTTAGCCAAGCTAGCAAGCCATGGCTCTTTATTAGGAAACTCAGCACACTCAGCGATGATTATGCTGACAACTGTGTTGTCTGAGAGGCTGACAGGCGGCCTGCAGCTGCTGTCGGGCGCTGACTGGGCCTGCGGAGCAGATAAATACTAATTTAATTACATAAAATTATTTAAAAATTAATTTAAGCCCGAATAACTCCAAATAAATTACAGAAAAATCCTAAAAAATTCTAAAAATACATTTCTAAGTGTCCAGAACCAAAATAAAACTACTTGATCTCAAAATACCCCCTTGTGACCCTATAGTAATTCCCAAAAGCTTATAAAAATAGTAAACCTAAATATATTAATTATCTAAAAATATCCAAAAATTCTAGAAAAATATAAAATAATAAAACAAAGTATCTAAGGCTACCTAGAGACCATAGAGAACCTATGTGACCTAACATTATCCTACTGCACCTATAGACTTAGGTACGAACCCATGTGATCCCAAATCAAATAAAAATATACAAAATATTCATAAACCACTATTTTGGCCAAATAGATAATAAAAAAAATTATAAAATTATGGGGGTTTACAAATCCGGTTCGAAGGCTACAAACCTGGCCCGCCACCCGGCTGCCCTCTTTAATTCCCCAATCACATGGAAATTAAAAAGCTTCCCCCAAGGCTTGAACCCAAGACCTGTTGGGAGGATGACTCCCACCCTAGCCACCCGAGCTATATATATATATATATATATATATATATATATATATATATATATATATCAAGCAATCTAAGCCCAAGTGATAGGAGTAGGAGGCATCCCCCTATAGGTCTTGGGGGAGGCACATTAATTTCCATGTGTGGGGAATTAATGTAGTGCAAATGGTGGATGGTTTGGGCCGAGTTGTTGTCTATTAGGTGGCCAAACTATATATATATATATATAATATATATATATATATATATATATATATATATATATATATATATATATTTATATATATATATATATATATATATATCAAGCAATCTAAGCCCTATATATATATATCAATTTACCCTTATATATATATATATATATATATATATATATATATATATATATATACTTGGGCTTAGATTGAAAAAAGGGTAAATTGATATATATATATATATATATATATATATATATATATATATATATATATTTTATATATATATATATATATATATATATATATATATATATATATATATATGTTTTTTTTTTTTTAGATTGCTTGATATATATATATATATATATATATATACTTGGGCTTAGATTGAAAAAGGGTAAATTGATATATATATATATATATATATATATATATATATATATATATATATATATATATATACTTGGGCTTAGATTGAAAAAAGGGTAAATTTTATTCCAAACTCAACACATAATCATACAATCAGAGTGGGTCTCCCGCTCATCAGGTTTCTATAGCTTTTACATCAAAATCAATATTATGAAGGATGCCTACAGGAGGGGTGGTAAGTCCCTCGAAGATGCGACGATTCCTTTCCCTCCATACATGCCAGACAGCAGCAGCCAGCCGTACTCTAGCGCTCTTGAACCAGACCTGCCCTCTCCCTCTTTGATCCCGGATCCCATTGATGATATCTCCGATCTCCCTGCCAGAGTCATATCCGCCTAGCGCACGACATTATTCATTACAGATGTACCAGGACACCTCACACTCAAAGAATAAGTGTCGCATAGATTTATTATCCAAGTCACATAGCACACACTTTGGATTGGGCACCTGGATTCCAAATGAGATGAGTTTGTCCCTTATTAGAAGGCGACCCATAAGTAAATGGTAGACACACAGCTGCATCTTCCTGGCCAGTCCCTTACACCATATGAATTCATAGTCTGCACTAGTAGAAAAAATATGACGCACAAGATTGTAGCAGCTTTGGAACCTGAACTCTCTAGAAACCCCAGTATCACCCGGCGGATCCCAAATCCAACAATCAGCTGGCTGCGACGGATCAATCTCGACCGTGCGAATAACCTCTCCAAGCTTCTCAGTATGACGGTAGATCTCAGGACTCCAAACTCTATTCCTGATAATGCGCTGGCAGGTCAGCCCACTACCAGCCTCCCTGTGCGACCGGCCTCCTAGGATCTCTAACAGAGATTGACGCTCTAACAATGGGTCCTGTCAGAGGTCAGTTCCCGCTCCATCTCTCATGGACCTCCTGATGGAGGATTTGAGTACAGCTCTGTGTCGCAGGTTATGCTTGAAAGTAACAAAGTTGTTGTTGTCGATAGAGCAGGTCCAGAAGTTGCCTTGCTTCACATATCTACTGTATATCCAGTCAGTCCATAGAGACCCCCTTTTAATGAACCTCCATGCCAGCTTCAGAGCCGGGGCCTCCCTGATCTCCAACAAGGGTCTAAGACCCACCCTCCCTCCTTCCTCGGGCGGCAGAGCTGCTCCCAAGAGATCGCATGCATATCCCCCCTCCAGATGAAATCGGCACAGATCCTCTCCACTTTTCGGATGGTAGCGACAGGAATCAGAATAGACTGGAGTCAGAACTGAGCCAGAGTCGAGATAACCGATCTAACCAGCTCAATGTCCCCACCAAATGAAAGTCCAGCAGCCTGCCATCCTTCAATCCTCCTCTGGGCATACTCCACCAGACTATGACAATCCTGGTCTCGAGCATAATTGACTGTCAGAGGAACTCCTAGATATCTCACCGGTAAATCACTCCTCTCCACACCCAGAGCTACGGCTCGTTCCTCCTTCAGGGGGCAAAGGGAACTGAAGTAGACCCGACTCTTCTCTCGATTCATTTGAAGTCCTGTAAGAGCTTCTAGATCTCCCATAATCTCCGAGATCGTATTCATACCTTCCATAGAAGGCTGGTGGAATACCAGAAGGTCGTCAATATATATGAGATGAGTAACAGGTGGCTCGATCCTCCTGAACAGCGAGATAAGCCTCCCACTATGAACCGCCATATCCATCAAACAATGAAGTACTCCATGACAAGTGTGAACAGGTACGAAGACGATGGGTCGCCATGCCGGAGTCCTCGATTGCTGCGGAGGAACCCGTACGGGGTACCCTGGATGAGGACAGAGAAGGTGGGGGTCGTGATGCACTCCCGAATCCTCGCAACCCACCGATCATCGAATCCCATGGCAAGCATTAGGTGACACATGAAGTCTCTATTGACCATGTCATAGGCCTTCCTCAGGTCCAGCTTCACACACGCCTTCTTCCCTCCTGGTTTATTGAAATCTTTCACCATCTCATGTGCCAGAAGACTGTGCTCAGCAATCGATCTCCCTTTATGAAAGCTGTCTGGTTCGGAGAGACTAAGTCCTGCATGATCTCCTCCATACTTCGGCACATAAGATGCGTAATTATTTTGTAAAGATAATTACAACACGCTATAGGCCTAAAGTCCGCCAGCGATGTCGCACCTTCTTTCTTTGACACAAGAGTCAGAAAGGTATGATTCAGCTCCTTCAACAGCTTTCCCTTAGTGAAGAACTCATGGACCGACTCGAGTACCGGGAACTTCAGAATATTCCAGTGGCGTTTGTAAAACCTACTGCTAAATTCATCCGGCCCCGGGGCTTTGTTGGGATCCGCCTTCATGATGATAGCCTCCACCTCCTCCATAGTGACCGGCGCAAGTAGTTCGCTATTCCCATAGGGCGTCACCAGCCTCTTCGTAATAATATCCGGAAACACAGATATATAGTCAGTCTGAAAATATAACTCTGAGTTGTACCTGACAGCCTCTTCTTGGATCTTCAATGGCTTTCCCACCAGATTGTCCTCTCCATCGAGCAGCTGAGAAAGGCTGTTCCTATGCTGTCTGGTACGGATAACATTATAGAAGAACTTTGAGCAGCGGTCGTCATCCTTGAGCCAGAAGCATTTAGCGTGCTGGGCCGCACTAATCTCCGTCTGCAGGCGTAGAATGTTGACTTCCCCAATAAGCTCCTTCTCTAGCCGCTAAGGTCCCGTTCAGCATGTCAGATTGCGTGGAATTTTGGATGTCCCTGAGCTCCGCCTCCTTATCTTCTAGTGAAGGCTTGGGCATCTCTTCACCCAACTCCGGATATCCTTCTTCGTGTGCTTGAGAATATGCACCATACGGTACTGAGCCGTACCTTTCTGATGGCTAAGAAGACCCTCCGTAACAGCCTCCAAGTATCCACCTGAGAGAAATCAGTTGTTGTACCGAAAAGGGCATGACTTTCAAGTAGGCAGCTCTGTGAAGCCGACCCTGATGGGGGAGTGATCGCTCGTCCCAGCGGCCAGACCCTCAGCCAAAGAATTAGGGAAGCGGCAAAACCACTCCCCGTTGTCCAGAGCTCTGTCCAGCTGGCAAGCAACCCTGTTACGGACAGCTTTGTTATGCCAAGTCCAGATGTGCCCCGAACGTGCCAATTCCTGAAGTCATGCCTGAAAAAGATATCTCTGGAAGTCATACAAAATCTGATATGGAACCGGTCTGCCACCCACCTTCTCTCCCCTGTGAAGGAGGGCGTTGAAGTCGTCAAGCAAAAGAAGCTGAAGATGCAAGGAGTCAGCAGAGGAAGCTACTCTGGATATGTCCCTCCATAGGGCCTCCCGATGCTTCCTGTCGTTGTGGTCGTACACCGCTCCCATTAAGAACCGAAAACCAACCTTATTTGTAAAGGAGATGGCAATCAGCTGCTCCGACATCAGGACCAAATTGTCAACCCAACTATTGGTATTCCATCTAACCCAGATCCTCGCCATGTCGCAAAGAGCACGCACCCCTCACCTTCTCACCTTTAATCTTGGTCTCCAGTTGTACAGAATGTCACACTTCTCTCTGCGTAAGACCCCACAAATCTTCTTCCATCTCCCCAAGGAGCACGCACCCCTCACGTTCCAGGCGATAACCGCCATTAATTATTAAGAGTGAGGTTCCCCTGAACTTCTCCTGAACCAATACCCGGGGATGGTACCACGTCCGTCGCTGTCATGTCCTCCTCCACCCTAGGAGTAGGGGAATGATGGATTGTTGCCTGCGAGAGCATCAGAGCCCAAGCCGAGTTGTCCACACATAATGCCTCACTAAGAACTGGAGAGTGTCCTACCTCCCTAGGGGGTCCGTCATGTAGAGCGCCAACACGTCTCTTCCTGCTGTAAACTCTCTCCTTGGACGAGCCTCCTTCTCCTCGATGCTCTCGTCCCGACGCCGACATGCCTCTGGTGACCATGCTCCTCTGTGCCGAGAAGGTGACTATCGTCCCGCTAGTGTGTACCGGTCCCCCTCCTGCATGATGTCCTCAGCTCTTTCGTCTTCGATGACAGTCTCCATCGTCCGTGATAGACCAGGCTCCTCAGTAGACTCCGTAGGTGGCCCTGACTTCGTTCCTCCTGTTGGACATGTACTAACAAGGTGCCCGAAGCAAGCACAGTTTGAACAGGCTGGGAGAACCCATTCGTACTCCACTTTCTGGATAAGAACCTCTCCAGAAGGAACTTCATACTCCAACATACTCGGTAGCTCCCCATCCGCTCTGATTTCAATGAACATCCGAGCATACATCAGCCTCGATTGAAAGGCTGTAGCATCATCAGCCTTAATCGGTTTGTCCACTAAACTGACGAGCCTCATAAGCAATGGAATGCTCCAATACCTGACTGGGAACTCCGGAAAGCGTATCCAAACAGGAATAGCATTGAGGACTTCCTGCTCACATCTCAGATCCGGTGTCCATTCTTTCAGAATGATCAGCCTGCCATCAAACGTCCACGGCCCTCCTTGAAGGATCCTGGTGACATCGTCCACTAGTCCAAACTTCATATAGTAGAAGTCATTCTCCCTAGCAAATATCTCCATGCTTTCTTTAGGCTGCCAGACACGAGCCGCATACGTCCGGATATGCCCATAGAATGGCTTGTTTCCCAGGACGTACATGACCAACGTGTTCTCCCAGAAAGCAGTCACCTTCGCTATCTCCTCCGCAGGGAACGAAGCTCGAAAGCCATTTCCTACTTTCTTTGGTAGCACGAACTCCATAGATGTAGGACATTTGGGACCCACATGCTTGCATATGTCAGCCCAGGACTTTTCCATAGAGCGGGGAGCCGTCCCCTGAGCCCTAGGGTTGACAACAGTAGGAGAGGACCATGTACCCTGAGCCCTAAGGATGGCCACCTTGGGACGTCATCCAACCGATCTCCCAGCAGTACTATTCTCCGTTCCGGGGGGACCCCAAGGCCATGAGACGACTTCCGCAGCCCCGAACCATCACCCGCTCTCCTTTCAGAAGAGTAGCACACCTTTTGGTCGGTCAGCACGCCTTTTGGTGCGTCTGCACGCCACCCTCCTTGCCCCCAGACTTTCCAATACGTCGTCTCGTAACCGTCGTCCAGCCACCACCCTCCATCTGTCCACCCGGAGATCCAGGTTGAAAATTCAGAGTTCCCGTCAGATTTGGAACCCAACGATCCGCCCCGAAGCGTGTAACGTCCACCCTTCCCGACGATCCGCCTCAGCCAACACCAGCGCCATCACAACCGCCTCTGATTCCCGCGCCGGGGTTGCCACCGCTGCCTCCCGTGCCGGCGCAGCCCCTACCGCTCCTGCCACCACCAGCGTTATCACAGCCTCCTCCGCCGCCCGCGCTGGCGCAGCCCCCACCGCCGTCCACGGCTCCAGCCCCCACGTCGACCACAGTCGCACGTGCGGCCTGGCATCCCGCGCCGCCCCCTAGGGTTCTGCCTGTGGCCGGCCCGCCCCCGGCCTGGCCGCCGCCGGCCGACCCGCTCACCTCAGCCGCGCCGGGGTCCCACGGAGGAGATCCCCTAGGGTTACGCCCATCCAGTCGCACGATCGCCCGAGACATCTTAATTTGAATATATATATATATATATATATATATATATATATATATATAGAGAGAGAGAGAGAGAGATATGCTCAAAAACTAGCCGGATGGTTTCATATTATGGAGTCATCTATGTTACAACTGTTGGATTTGAATTGCAAGGCTGAGAGTATCTGCTTAAAAGATAACATGTGTAATTTTAGCCTTGCAATCCAAATCCAACGGTTGTAACATAGGTTGGTTTCATAAAATGAAACCACCCGGCTGATTTTTGAGCATCTCTCTCTCTCTCTCTCTCTCTCTCTCTCTCTCTCTCTCTCTCTCTTTATATATATATATATATATATATATATATATATATATTTTTTTTTTTTTTTTTTTTTTTGGAGCATCTCTCTCTCTCTCTCTCTCTCTCTCTCTCTATATATATATATATATATATATATATATATATTCTCTCTCTTTCTCTCTCTCTCTCTCTCTCTCCCCCTCTCTCTTTATATATATATATATATATTCTCTCTCTCTCTCTCTCTCTCTCTCTCTCTCTCTCTCTCTCTCTATATATATATATATATATATATATATATATATATATATATAGTGGATAGGCTAGCTGTCTCTCCTGTCTATCAACTTAAGCTACCTTTACCCATTACTCGCTATTGGCATGCTGACTGACTGATCAAAACCAGCATTCTATGATTTATACATTTTTTTGCACTGTGCTTAATATGCTTGGAATTTCTTTTTATTCAATGAGCTGCTACATGAAGTTCATACCAAGGTTCATAAATTTGGTTTCAGCATCGTTTTCGGACCCTTCCTATGAGCATCGGATTCTACAGTTTGGATGGGTTTTGAGTCGTTCGGTTTTGGTAGTTTCAGTAGTCTTGGACCCTCCAATTCTGATTGGGAACATATCAGTTTTGGACGATACCGAAAACTTCTGTTCATACTTTAGTTTCAGTATGTTTGATATGTCATGCATGCATCCACCTAAGGAGTTAGGATGCAAACAAAAACTAATAGTTACAAGCATTTTCTACACTTCAATGGAATTTCTATTATTGCCTTCTTATTCAATTTCTATTTTGGGTGGTAAATCTGCTATTTGTATTGATTTTCTCAAACACACTTGTGCTTTGATATCTTCACTTTTTTTCTAGTCGAACTTATTTGGCTTTTTCATCATGCATTGCAGGATAGAGTACCTGCATTTTCAGCGGAAAATGCAAGAGCTTTCATACAAAAAGAGTTGGGTGCATCAGTGGATATATTATTCAAGAAATTTGAAGATCGTCCTATAGCTGCAGCCAGTCTTGGTCAGGTGTTTTCTACATGAAATATCCACTCTTTTTATAGCATCAAAATTGTTGATTTTCTAACCAAAAGAAATTGTTGATTTTGCACTATATTTCTATGTTGTGCCCATTCTTGCTCTAGATTGTAAAACATCTTCGTTGTTCCATTATTCTATTAAAAATGGATTTCTTCTTTGCTTTTGTCTATGCTTTGTTTTGATTTCTTTGTTTCCTTCTTCTATATGCATGTTATTTTGTTTTACTGTTAGGTGTGTTATTATTCAATTAGTGATACAAAAAACCCTTGCTTTGATCCTTTGGGCCACTCATAATATCAATGCCTGATTTATTATTCTACTTTGAGTTGACAATTCTTCAGTTCTCAATCCAAATGTTTTTGTTAAGGATGTTTTTTGGGTCTCAAGATTGATAATGTTGTCATTTTTTTTCTCCTACAGTTAGTTCTCTTAACAAATTTGTCAAAATGTTTGTTTAGTACGTAATGCTGATTTTGATATGTAATTTCTGTGTCTAGGTACATCGAGCTATTCTGCATAATGGAGAGAAAGTGGTAGTGAAAGTTCAACGACCCGGCCTCAAGAAACTTTTTGACATTGATTTAAGTAATAGATCCCTTTCTTTTGTGTATTCTATTAAGTTTGTCTTCATTACTTATGGCCTCAAGAAACAGTATGCTACTCTCCCGGTGCCCATGATTTGACGTTCGACATGATACTTGAAGCCAATTAGAAAGTGCCTTTATGGTTTTGATTAAAAATCATGTTGTTCATTTCCAATCATCTACCCCAACAAATCGCCGCAGCCATGATGTCCCACAACAATTCTTTTTTATGATCCTTATAACACTTGATACTATTGTTTTTGTTGTTACTTGAAACTAGAGTTCCGATCAAGAAGTACATCATTTAGTAGTTGATCTTCGTGTGATGGTGATCCAACCCAATCCCCATGAGTAAACTCCACTCTTGCTTCAACACACCACAAAAACTACCGGAAACCTATTAGACGCCAAACCATATGAATTGCTGCTTTCCGGTAAGACTTTCTCGGAGCCCTCATAAGTTGACCCACCAAAATCATGACAATGTTAGGCCTAGTATTAGTTAAATAGTTGACTTTACCTACTAGCCAGCCAATAATTTTGGTATTTTAGTTGTTGAACCATTAGGAGTATTACATAGTTTTACAACCAAGAAACCTGTTTCATTTAAACTCTCTGATATTATTCCTTTCATGTAAATTGATTCCATCTACAGCATGTTGTGCCACGTTCTATTGACACCCAGGCATTTGAGTGTGAAACTGACATTGTAGAAACACTTGTAATCTTCAATACCTTGATTGTCTCTGCTTTTGCTTATCTTTTTGAAAAGAATGCTCAAAAGTTGTTTGGTAACAACAACTTATCAAAAATATTTTAAAAAAAAAATAGTTCAAATTTTGGGCAGCTTTTGAGAGCAGGTGGGGGGGGGGGGGGGGGGGGGGGGGGCGGCTGCTGTCAAAAAATAGTTCTTCTACTGCTTTTTGAAAAGCAGCAGAAATCCCAACCCAGGCCTTACCACCGAACGAATATGACCTAACTGAGCTCTGGAAGACTGCTTGGAATTCTATATCATTATGATCATACACTCTTTTTCTCCCCGTCAGCCACAAACCTGGTGGTTAAACCATATAGACTTCATCTTCCAAGTCAAAATGAAGAGATTATTCTTAAAATTGAGTTCATACAATGGCTGGTTCAAGTTAACTGCCAGAGAGATGATAGTTCTTACAGAAGTAGTCTTTGCTAATGGAGAGGATGTATTAGCTTAATCCACATCATAAGTTTGAGTATTTTCTTTAATACCAATTGATTCCATTGACCATCAAATTGATATTTGATAGTAAACATTTCACTGACGCCTAACTGCAACTTTTTTTAGATTGCGAGGGAGGTCTTACATTACATTGTAATGCATAGAAGCAATTTTATTCTTTCATAGCTGTTTTCGGTCATTAATATTTACAATGTCCATTACGCCAAAGTTTCTACAACAAAGTATTCTTTACTAATCATAAGAAATTTGGTATATGACACATAATACCTTTTGAAGTAGGAGCAAAGGAAGATTGTAGAGGTAAGTTTTGCAGTATTGCCGATACTGATACATACGGTATTGGTTTGGCCTGTCAAGATCCTATATTGACCTCCATTGATACTAGCCGATAGCATTGGGGTTATCTTTTCCGGTCAAATCAGTAAATAAAATTTAAAGAAAAAGAGAAAAGTATTGGGAAAACAGTGTTCAACACCATAATTCGGTCGTGCCGAAGAACGAAATGATATAGTTTCTTGATAAGATTTCTTATTGACACACTCTTACTATTACCATTTGTCAAAGTCCTATATCTTTACATTCACAACAGGCCATCTTAGAATTATTCCATTCAAAACTATCTAAAACGCTTGTACTTTGTCTAAAACAAGCAAGTTAAATAGTATGAATTGCGGGTGAACGATTTATCGTTGTTGAATACTGTTCCATTCAAAGCTAACAAGAACTGACGAATAATACATAAAACTATACCTAAATGTATCAAGTGCTTTCTGGTTTTCAAATATTTTTATTATTTTTGGTATTTCCACAATGAAGAACTCCGAAACTCAGATCCAAAAACCAGCAGAACTGCCAAAACCACGGATACTAATACAACCTTGCATAGAGGATACTAATTATACATATTGCAAAGTGTATTTGGTGTTCTTCCAGCTCACCCGTTTCTTAATTGCAACTGCCTCTAGAAGCAATGACTTTCACTGCAGATTGTGTTTCTTGTAGGGAAAAAAATAATACATTTTTTGTTTTGTATCCGAGTTTCATTGTTTTTAATAGTCATGTTATTAAAGCTTCTCTTGCATTAACTATCAAATAGCATTTAATAATAACTTCTTGATACTATATTATTTCCTACTACGTAAAGTTTTCTTGAAAACTTTAAACTTTCAATGTAAGTGGGGGGTGGAGGTGTGCATATTCTGTTCCTGCTTATGTTGTGATAGTTGTTGTATAGCTGTACTACATGTGAACTACTGCTATAGTTCTAGCGCTTCAAACATTGTGCTTATTTCTTTCAGGAAACTTAAAGTTAATAGCCGAATATTTTCAAAGAAGTGAAACATTTGGAGGAGGTTCTACAACAGATTGGATAGGTGTATATCATGAATGTTCAAAGTAAGTAATAATCTCCACTCAATGTATTGCTTGTGAATTATGCCTTGCAAGCATGGTTGATTGAAATATGTATCTACATTTGTAGAACCTAAGATTGTCGATTTGGTCAAACTAATAATGAAATTAATTAATTAAAATATTTAATCGATTATTTGATACTATTTTTAGTGTTGAAGAAGAAAAACATAGGATGCTTGTTTGTCCTTGCAATGTTGACAGATTTATTCTCCTTTAAATTTCACTAGTCAAAAAGTATAAATTTGGTTTGAGAGATTGTGGCATTTTTTTGTCTCTGTTAATTAGGATTTTTTTGAGAAAAATGGTAAGAGTAAAATCCCCCCACGTTCCATTAATAGTAATTAACGAAACAAAAGATATAATTACAAAATATCTGGATTGACAAATGAAAAAACACAATATACAAACACAATTGTCTTTGTCTTGAGCTTCCACTTGTTTCTTCCGGATCCTCATCCCCGTCTCCTACTCTCTCGCTTCCTCCAAGCGCTTTCCAAGTTCGGGAAGTTTGGTGAGGCCTTGACCAAAATTTGGCGTAAGTACAAGGTGTCGGCTCCCCTTCCTAATCATCCAATTATATTCCCTTCACCGGAGATAGGTTCAAGCTCCCCCTCAATAACCCCAGGCTCCGATGAGCTCCTTGCAATAGATCTCTTTTCCGTCAATGGTGACTACTTACCAGATCCCTTTTTCTATTGATGGTGCGGACTCTCCCCTTGATGACCTAGACTCGTACGAGCTCCTCTATACTTATCCCCTTCCTCACCAATGTCGAGTAACTCACTAGATCCGTTCCCGTATTGATTCTTATATGCTTTACTAGCAAATAATGCTACTCCCTTTATTGACCCAAACTTCAATTTGCTTCCGTCATCGGATCCCCATCCCCTCACTAGATCCCCTTCCCCAACAAATGATGAGCTCTATGACCTAAACATCCTTCATCAGAATGTTCCCCGTCATCGTGTTCCGTTTTCCATTACCGAATTCGCTTACCAACTGTTTCACATGTGATGATGTGCAGAGACGATCATTATGATGTAAACGTTGAAATTATCTTTGTAATGTCGCAATGACCATCGCCGTTGCAAATCCAGAAAAAGGAAGTAACAAACCATGAATCTGCTATGCGAGAGCCAAGCAAGATCAACAAGCAATATGTGGTGGCTATGACTACTCGGACAAATCGCAACCTTTATTCAACTAAAGATTGCAAATAAAATTTAGGCTTAATTGCACTTTGATACCCTCAACTAATTCGGTTTTTCAACTTGATACCCTAAACTTTTTTACTCAACAACTTAATACCTCAACTATTTTTTTTTTTTCAACTTCATACCTAAACTTTTAAAAATTTCGAAAATGCCCTTATCCCTTCACTCTCCCCTCCCCCCCCCCCTCCCCCACTCCGGCCACCCCCTCCCTCCCGCCCCGCCCCCCCTCCGGCCGCCCCCCTCTTCCGCTTCCGGTCACCCCCCCTTCCTGCTTCCGGCCGCCTCCCCCCCCCCTTCCGCTTCCGTCCACCCTCCGCCCCTCCCTCCCCAGCACCCCCTCCTCCCACGCTGTCGTGCCCTAGGGGGAGAGGTGGGGGCGGGCGGCTGGAGCAGAGCGAGGGGGGGTGGACGGAAGCGCGGGGGGGGGGGGGGGGGAGGCGGCCGGAAGCGGGAGGGGGGTGGCAGGAAGCGGGAGAGGGGTGGCCGGAGGGGGGGGGGGGGGGGCGGGGCGGGAGGGAGGTGGTGGCCGGAGTGGGGGGGGGGGGATAATTTTCAAGTTTGAGCATGGGTATTTTCGTCCAAAAAAATATTCGGCTATCAAATTGTTACAAAAAAAAGTTTAGGGTATTAAGTTGAAAAACAAGAATAGTTGAGGGTATCAAGTTGCAATTAAGCCTAAAATTTATGTCGTCTCCTTTGTCCCAAAAGACGATCCCTTGCAACTTCTCAAGAAGGAGAAAAAAATACTAAGATTGTAAAATAAACCCTAGCCCTTACAAACGTGAGAGAAATGGTTGCGCACTGTTCGACGATGACGATCTTCCTAACAAAGTAAAGGTATTTCGATCAAAGCCTCTTCTCTCTTGAAGAGCAAGAACCTACGAGAGAGCGAATCTCTCGTACAAGTGGTGGATCTCCTTGACCCCTAGAAGAACATCAACAAACAAACCCCTCTGCCTCCAATATATATTAGGGGCTAAGAGAAACCTAGCTTAACCTCTAAACTAGCACCAACAAATATGGACCGTTGATTTCAATAAAAAAAATTCGTCCATTTTGTTTTAAGTACCCGAACTGTATGTCGGTTCGTCTACTCGATATGCTATTGGTATAGTTCTAGCATACCAAGTGAGCACTATATTTTGTGCACACTAGGTTCTAAAAAACCCGATATACCAGTTGGCCCATTATGTAGTTTTGGCCGAAAATAGCCTCCGATCGAACTTCTATCATTCCACCATCTTCATGTGACCTCCTCCAACGCTCTACGACATTCTAGACTGCCCAGTCTTATCAAATCGATGTTGTATATCTAACACTACTCTCTTCGGACGCTGGTGCCCAATATTCTCTCCTGAAATCGGAGCTATGTTGGAGGTGGAGGGGGCGTAAAGATGCCACTCCCCTCCCTACGAGGTCCACCGCCAGAAGTTTGTTTCCACCAAGGATAGAAAGAGAGAACTCTAAAAGAAAGAGAAGGAGAAGGAAAGAGAGCTCTAACCCAGTTTAGATCGCTGGAATTCCGTCGATCAACGCCGGTCAAGACTGGTTAGGGATTTGAAATTTGATAATTGAGGGAGAGCTCACAAACTTCTTTCCCGGGGTTGCAGGAGTGTTGGACAATGTTAATTAGGATTCTTTATACCTAATATGCTATGTTGCAAGGATACGACACGACATGGTAAGGACACGGTGATGTCCGGCTGTGTCCAATACATGTGGATACGACACGGTCCACATTTTTGGAGTTTCATGCTTCCTACCTAATATGACTTTGCACCAAAACAAGGAATATAACCCTCATATATCTTGGGCTCGTAACGAAATGTGACTTGAAATAAGCAATATACCGAACTAAATCAAACCAAAACATATAAAGAAATATAACCATCATCCCTCGTGAACAGTCTAGAGTTTTGGTGCAAGTGTTAGGAAAACCCTAATTTTAGGATTTTTTTCCAAATATGATTTAGAATCAAATAAGGTTGACTCAACATGGCTCTGTTCCTCATATAACTTGGACTCATATAATGAAATATGACTGAGAAGAACCATATACTAAATAAAATAAAATAATCAAATCTAAACTAGTAAAACTATAAGTGCATATGACTTGTCCCCTTCACTATAACCAAGTCAAATTGTATACTGTGACATATTGTGAGTCTAATGATTTATTAGTGCTGGTAGTACTTTACCACCTGCTGAATTCTTTGAAAACACATTTAGAATTGTGGGTTTTCCATTTTTTATCTCTATGCTTGTCTTCTTCCAGGTGAAGTGATTGCTGTGTAGTATGGTAGTGAAAACCTTCAAGCAACCACACCTTTGTCTTTGTCATAATCTATCATCAGTTCCACAAGAATTTAGAACAAAAAATGATTTTCTTTGTTAAATAGACGGTTTATCTGAATATATGGAACGTTTGTCAACTTGTCAATTTCAGGATTCTATATGAAGAAACTGATTATATTAATGAAGGAAAGAATGCTGATAGATTCCGTCGGGATTATCGTAACATCAAGTGGGTTCGCATACCTGTATGTTCCTACACTGGACTGTATTTAAAGTTTCATTTTTTAGAGGTCTTAGTATTTAAATTGCAAAGGTATTAATGATAACAAAGACATGGCATCTAACAGTTGACATGGTTTGTAATGTATATCTGTTTTTGTTTGTAGCTTATAAATTGGGACTACACTTCTATGAAGATTTTGACTATGGAGTATGTTCCAGGTTAGCAGTACGGTATTCCTACTGAAGTTTTTTCATAGCCTAAAATGAAAAAGAATGTAGTAACATGTAGTCCATATCACTTGCATTAGAAATGTGCTTATTGGTAAACCTTGGTAAACCTAAGAACTTAGTTTGAATGTGCTTATGGAATTTTGTTTTATATGATTGACCCATTGAGCAGGCATAAAAATAAATAGCTTGGATCAAATAGATGCACGGGGCTTTAGTCGTTCTCAGATCGCTTCACGCACAATTGAGTCATACTTGATTCAGGTACGGAGGTTCTTGAATTTTGGTGGAATGAATCAATGATAATAGTTTCTATTTATATATTGGCCTCTTCATTTGATGTCCTAGTGAGTGCTTCTCAGCAGTAACGTGTTAAAATTCTATAAATCCTTGTCTTCCTTTATTCACCTCAAAGTCATTTTGTTAATTTGGATTTGTTCGTGAAGCATGATTCTAATGTCCAAGAAGTTACATGTCATGGGAGGGTTTATCAACTAAAAAGCCACATATTGCTATGACCTTGATCTACTTGATCAAGTGTTCATTCCGGCTTAAGGAAAACCATGTGCAAAAGAGGGGGGCCATCATAAAGGTTTGGAGCCTTTTCATATATTCCTGGTTACGACATGGTCAGCTCATGTAACCAGGCAATCCTCTGTTTTAGACTAGAATAACGCTCAATTGAAGACGAGCTTTGCTCTAGGGTGGCAGTCCACTAATCTGAACGAAAACAGTCCTAAAGGACTTATTGTCCTTCATATTTTAAACTCATGTTATGTTTTTCTTATGGATAGTGCATGTGCGCATGATGTCGTTTTACTAGATGGAGAACACTTGTGTTGCAGGTGCACATAATCCAGTAAGAATTTTTAGCTATCAACTATGATAGTCGTTTTATAAAAATATTGAAAAAAACAAATCAAATATGGTAGTCAAATTTGGTTAAGAGTATACTTTTCATAATATTTTTTAAAATTTTTAGTTTACACTGTAGTTTAACTATATCCAACGATGGAAAAAATGTTGTACATGAAAATAACCATGAGGAAGCGGATTGGCATAGACATGACGCATATACGTGGTACGATGATTGATTGTTAGTTATTGGGTAACTTGTGGACCGAGGATTCATTTGTCTTTCATTCGAATAGAATGCATTATAGCATAAAGTTAAAAAAAAAGGTAATTTTTGTTCGAAACTTGCTGACGTATTTTCCTTTATTTTGTTATGGCGTCCTACTTCTTTAAGATTAATAGTATAGTAGGGACCGTGTGAATATGCGACTAATTTCTCATGCTAAAGTTTCAGAAGTTACAAGGAGCATGTACAAAATTATCTCTTTTAAAAGACATTTTGAAGAGAAAATTATAGTTAGAAAAATTAGATTGAAATGCTAAAAATAAAATAATAGATATGAATGAAACTAGTAGTAGATTTGGAGCATATTTTTTTTAAATCTTTTAACTACTGCAGAGGAATCATTAAAATGTGTATAATTGGTTACATCGAGACTTACAAGGTTGTAGGAACATCATGTATAAAGTGTTATATTTTCAAATGAATATGTTTATATTCTTTTAAAAGTAATCTCTTAAAAAAATTGTTTGAATAATATTATAATTATGGGTGTGTGCATGTTGAATTTTTTGGTGTCGTTTTAGATTGATTATGCATGTTTTGGTTATTTATATGTTTATTTTGTAGCTTGATCAGGCATATCCGTATATTTGATTGTCTCAATATTATTTATGCACCTTTAAATTTTTTAATAAATAAATAGTTGCTAAAATAACTATAAATTTTAATATCATTATTTTTCTCAAAAATGAACATCAATAAACAATAATTGCTCAAAATAATTATATTTGTCTATATATTTTTCAAAAATTAAATTTAAAATAATCAATCAATAATTTCTAAAATAATTATAATTATAATATAATTATTTTCAAGAAATTATTTTAATTAACTTAGTGTGTTTTTAGTATGTCAAACTCACAATAGTATGAAATATGAGTAAACTAATGCCAACATTGGTTTTTGAATCCAGCATGGAGAGGATTTCCACGGTAAAAGTTTTGTTAGTTTTACACACAACATGGCCCTTAACAGAGCTGATCTGAAGAAAAGGATTCAAACAGCCAAGCCAAAAAGTTGAAGGCTTTTTTTTTTCTTTCTTGTCTGGGAGATGATTTAGTTCACTCTCTTTGCCAATTTTAATTACTAGGTAATGAGGAACCAACAAAGATGGTATGGAGGTGTACAGTCAAGAGGGAAGGGTGAAGAGAGATATAAGATTTGTATTGAACAATTTAGGAAGATGAAGATAATATGGAACCTGTTTAGAATGGATCAGAATAAGCTTTGTGCAACACTTGATGCGGCTCTTTTATGGAGTGATTTGTGGAGAAGGATTCACATGGGGTTATTGAGAAAATTTCAAACTCTCAAATCCCATTCTTAACCAAGGCGACTTTTGATCCTTCGTCACCCCTAACACAAAAGAATTCATTCATGTTTCATGTTCTAAAAGTGTCCTCCAACCTTATACACACACTAGGGGGTAAAACATGTAAATTACATATCTATCCAATAACATAATTATTAACCACTGATAATTATACACTTCCAACTACAATTGATGTTCACCATTTCAAAAATAAATTTACTTCAAAATATTTTATATTATTTCAAAATGTTTTGTCATGCATGCATATATTTAAAAAGTGAGGACAAAAACACAGACAAAACACACGTGCACGACTATATATATATATATATATATATATATATATAAAAAATATATATATATATAAAAAATATATATATATATATATATTGCAATGCTAGGTCTCCTTCTACTGCAACGGTGACTCTAGGGCACTCTCTCCTCCTTAGCTCGAGGAGGGACTCAGGGGAGTCTTGACCCGCTCAAGGTCGGTGGTCACGGGCAGGAGGCCAGGTGGATTGCCGTGTATCGGTACTCTATATTGTTACAATTTTGTCATTTTTCTGCTATTTCAGATATTAAAGACTGGCTTCTTTCATGCCGATCCTCATCCTGGCAATCTTGCTCTTGATACGGATGGATCACTTATCTACTATGACTTCGGAATGATGGGCGAAATAACACCCTCCACCAGGGAAAAATTGCTTGAATTGTTCTATTCAGTCTATGAAAAGGATGTAAATAAGGTATATTAATTTTCTATGCATTATATTGATTCATGCTCTTACAGATTAACCACAGTATAAATTAAAGAACCAATATTCTTAAGTTTGAAGGATTCCATTTGGTTTTCCATGAATATGCTTACTTTGTGTGTCCATTTCATAATGAACACAGTTAAGCCTAGCTTAATGCTCTGCTAAGATCTATATGCGTCTATATAAAGTTTGAACATCTGATCTTGCAAGAATTGGAAATTTTTATGAGTTAAATGAATTTGTATAAGCACATATAAGATCATCAGGATTGAGTAGATAATATGAGGCAATATTAGACAAGCTGCAGAGTAAAAATGTGTTTTATTTTAGAAAATTAAATTGTCACTGATTCTCTACCAAACTAGTTTTCACCAATTACATGCTATGATACCTAGTGGACAATAGGAAATTTAAATTTTCTCTGGCATTCAAATATTTGAGTCATTTCGTAAACAAAATTAGTTTATCCATGTACAACATCAAAAACTACCGCACTAGAAGTACATTGAAGCCATCTCAAACAAGAATGTTGGCCGAGAAACTGAAACATTCCTATTTGGTTCACCTGAATGAGGAAGCAACCGGAAAGGCTCCCGTACTTCTTGCAATCCAATCAGTAACCAAATTTATTTTCTCTACAGTTTAGGTGTGGTTGATCTTGTGATTTTTGAATTAATTATCTTGGTTCCAGAGATACACTCTACCTAAATGGTTAGGATAAAGGCTTCATAACTAGAGGTTGGAGGTTCAAATGCCACAAGTCGAATATTTTTGATATATCGTTTCTTGTAGAACACCAAAAAGTTTATTTCCTCATCAGAAATTTAGAATGGAGAAAAAGTGGTTAGATTAAATGTTATTGTTAGATTAGTCGAACTAGTGGGTTCGCATCCCTCACCACATGGAACAAGCACACTACATGGAACAAGCATGTGGTAAGAGACTTGAGAGTGTGAAGGTGTATGGCTGTGTAGGCTAGGCAACAAAAGGCACATTGAAGATCTCATGGAAAAAGTGACTATTCTCTTGCATGGATTTTCATGAAAAGCTGGTTGAGGGTTTTTTGTTGCCGATCAAATAGGCACCTTATCCCTAATGAAAGGGTATGTAGACAGTAAGAGTCCCTCTGGTGCCTGATTTATCTTGAGGAGGGGTGACACTGGAAATCTTCATTTGGTTTGTGTTTATACTTGAGTGCATGTGAGGGGGAGGTGGCATGAAAGCATATTACCAACTAGCACTCTTGGCTTCTAAAATGTCTATGAAGGAAAACCCTATAGAATTAAGCTAATAAGCTTGGTGTCCTACATATCTAGAATTATTTATACAGCAATTAATTGTACCATTACCAAGTGAATTTGGAGTGCTTTCTTCTAGTTTTGATTTGTAATCTTGATATAGTATCAACTATCAAGAAATACTTGAACATACCACCATATGCTCATTAAGTGTGACTGAACTGTAGGACCCACAAATTTATGAGCTGATAGGATCCCACAATATAAGAGATGTATTGTATTAAAATGTACAAACTTGTGAGTGCACATGTAGAAAAATTGATGTACCTTTGAAGGGCTTGAAAAAAATGCTACTGAATAATTGAATATCGAGATGAGGTTTTTGAGGAAGAAAAGTCATCTAGGAACTCTGACTGAAAAGTCCAGGATCCCTTTCTGCTTGGTTTCCTTTTTACCTATGCTCTCTTCCATAACATCCTTCCCCTTCTATCTCATACCAAGGTAAATGCCTATGCATATATCTATCTTGGAGGAAGGTGTGCAACACATTAACAATGTGGAAGAAATAGTCGAATAAATGTAAAAAATTGACACAAACAGGAGATCACAATGGCAACATTACTATTAGTGAAACCAAAGACTTGTCTGTTAAAATTTGTGATTGATAAAGGTTAAATAAGAAACAACATACGGATCATTAAACTAAAAATTAGCTCATATGTTTGCCGATCCATTCTGTTGGAAGATTAGATGTCTATGACCTGCACCGGTTTGGTCCACTTTACTGACCCTACAAAACCATGATGCCCATGCCAGAAATTATATACTTTTTTATCTTATTGTGTGGCCATGTCTAGCATATATTCAATGCATGTGTAGTTTATGATGGCGACCATCTACTAAGTTGTTTTTCAATACACTAGCCAATTCTCCCTTCTTCTTTCTTCTTTAGTCATCAATTCTCCCTTGGCAGTCTTTAGTTTGAACTTTCAAGTACCTCAAGGTTGAGCAACTCAAAAAAAAAAAAGAGATAAAACCAGTCATTAATGACCATCCTTGTCTTGGGCTACTAGCATCAACCCTCCTCCTATTCTCATTTTTATTTTGTCTGGGTTGGAATTCGAGCCCACGCCCACTCCCACTCCTTCCCTCCCTTACTAGTGTTACCACTAGATTAGCCCCTTGGTGATAGCTTTTACTTTTAAGTCTTATATATAGATGAGTATATTCATATTATGGTTTAAATAGTGCATATACATATCTTGCCTTTTGTACGGTGAAATCACCCAAAAATGTTAATGGCTAATGTAGTTACGTCATTAGATAGGATGACATTTAATATTGAAGGCGACAAAGTGGCCTATTTCTAGGGTACCCTATATGTACGTTAACCAAAACCTACTATACAATAGGAACCTGATATTCAATATTTATAACCATGATACATATATAATTGTGGTGTTTTATTTGATACTTCTGATGACCTTTTATGATTGTCTTAGTCTTTGGTACATTTCTCTTTTTTTTGCAGTCCAAAAATATAGTGTGTTTTTCTGGTTTATGTAGCATATGCTAATGTGAAAAATGCTTGTTACATATGACGAACTATCATGCAGATTTTGAGATGCCTCATTGATCTCAAGGCTCTTCAACCTACTGGAGATATGACATCTGTATGTATGCTCTGCAACTTGTTCAGAGAGAACCTGAAGTTTTCTTCTCTTTGGCCTTTAGGTTAATATGTAATGATGCTTTTTTTGTGTTTCTTAGGTGAGGAGGTCGGTAAAATTTTTCTTGGATAGTCTATCAAACCAGACTGATCAGGAGCAGACTTTGGCTGCAATAGGGGAGGTAGAATGCAGATTTTAACAAAAACGAAAGTATTGACAAATGACTTCTGCAAACCATACCGACAGAATTGCAATATATCATGAAACTTTGAACACTCTTTGCAGGATTTATTTGCAATAGCTATGGACCAGCCAATCCGTTTCCCAGCCGCATTTGCGTTTCTCATGAGGGCATTCTCTACTCTTGAAGGTGCTATTCTGACATCAACTTGACTACCTCTTAGCCATGTTGTATACTCGTTTTCCTGTGGAGTTCTCTATTTACTTAAGAAAATTGTCTTACTGCAGTAGGCATTTATAAGACGAATGTATAAACTTGGGTGGGAGGGAGTTGTTAAAGGAAATTTTGCTTTATAAACTGTTAGATATGACCCAAATACTCTTATGGGCTTTAGGGCAACTCTTGGCATTCTATATATACTCTCCATATCAATGAACAAAAACTAGGTTGGAAATTTCCAAAAATAACATGGTATGAGAGCCACCCATGTCCTAGCTCAAACCCTATTCACACTCCAAACTCTATTCCGTCAACAGCAGACCTTCCGAACAGCCTGCCAGCCCGCGCCAACTGATCATCTTGAAACAGCGTTGCCATGACCCCACCCCCATTGTCAACGTTCCAGGCACCACCAGCCTTCATAGTCCCCGCCTAGTCTGCCCTCTCCTCTGGTTAGTCTCAGCCCCTCGCCGCCAGCTCCTTGTACATCTCAGTCTGCCGCCATCAGCCATCCACGAGCAGCCCGGACCTAAGAGGGAGAGAACTCCATTTTCTTGCAGCCTTTGCAAGAGAACTCCATTTGCTTGATGCTAGAGCTAAGAGGATCCCGAACAAACCCTAAGGCCTCGTTTGGTTCGCGGAAAGGAAAGGAAATTGATTCTTTGATATTTCCTTTACTTTGGGAAATTACAATTCCAATCAATTTCCATTCCGGTGTTTGGAAAAACCAAAAAATTGGGAGGAAAAGTGAATCCTTAGAGGGGGGAAATGAATCCTTAGGTTGGTGGGAGGAACCACTTTTTCCCCTATTTTCCTCCCTCTTGGGAACCAAATTCCTTACCTCCTCATTTCCTTTGGCATCCAAACAAAGGAAATGAATGACTTTCCTAAGGTTTCAATTCCGCGAACCAAATGTGGCCTAAGTAATCCCCTCCCACTCAAGTAATGACTTAATCCTAGCCATAGACATGATGTCATACACACATAGGCAAACTTGAAAGATAAGTTGGATCCCGAACAAACTTGAAATTCTCGAAATTACAAATTAACTTCAGTTTCTTGAGAATTTTATTTAGTGTCTACATACATAGGCATGCTGTCATACATACATAGGTAAGATGTATTAGACGTCTAGGTGGTAGGTGGACCCTCTCCGTTGAGCACCCGCATACCGCCATTTAGAACAATGACATCCTCTTCTATTATTGATATAGAAACTCCATTTTCATGCCTTCATCCAAATAAGGCTATATTTTTTCTTACGCTTGTTTTTTTGTGTTGCTTTTGTTCACAACTTGATCCATGGTCGTGACAAGCTATCCTTATGTCGATTAAGTGTGTTTTCTTTGGTTATCCTTATATCCAGAAAGGGTATCGTTACTATGATCATGTGTCACGTTGTTACCCTGCGTCAGTCAATGTCATATTTTACTACGACCTATTAATACTCTACCTATTACTGGAACTAACCTCCCTTTGTTGACCCTCAACCTTCCTCCTACGATTTGGATTTCCTAATTCCTCTACTAAAAGTAAACGTACTCTTTTCCTTATCCTATGGATGACTATATCTCGTATGCTCACCTTGATCCTCTTTGTTGAATGTCCATGTCATTGTCTATTATTTCTATTCCTCGGACACTAAAGGAGGCACTTGTTATACCCGTCTGGGAATATGCCATGATGAAAGAAATGGATGTCTTATTATCTCGTGATAGCTAGAAGCTAGTTCAGGCTCTTTTGATTGTGATATTGTCTGTTGTCGTCGGGTCTTTACTATGAAGTATCTGCATAATAGATCTATTACTGCTACAAGGTGAGACTTGTGGTGAAGGACTTTACTCAGATTTATGGAGTTAGATTGCTTTGAGACATTCTCTCCAGTTGCTCAACTTGGTCCTATTCGAGTTTTCTCTTTTGTGGTCAACCGTAACTAGCCGATGTTTCACTTGGATGTAAAGAATGCCTTCTTAAATGGCGATTTTGTTAAGTAAGTTTATATGAAGCAACCTTCGACATTTGTTGCTCAGGGGAAGAATGTAGTATTTAAACTCAAGAAGGCTATATATGGATTCAGACAGAGTTCCTGTACTTGTTTGAGAAATTTAGCCAAGTTCTCTATTGTTAGGTTCAGGCGCAGAAACACCAAGACTGGATAGTCATTCTTATGGTGTATGTCGATGTCATTCTGCTATCAGGTTGTGACCTTGTAGGCATTGAGGAGACCAAGGTCCATCTTCATAAGAATTTTGTTACTAAAGACCTAGGTCTGCCGATAGGGGTGTAAAGTGAGCAGGACAGTTTGTCGTCCGTCCGAGTCCGACTCCAAAAATAGTCCGACCGTGGATTGTCCGAATCACTATATGAATCGAGCTTGAACAAAATTGCTAGTCCGATTATTTAACGAGCTCGAGCTCGGTCATGTATCTGTCCGGCTTGAATATGTCCGTGAACACCAATAATAAAATAATTATTTTATTTTTAGTGTTGTTAAAACTTCAAAAGTACCAATCCAAACTTACAACCAGTGTCAGATTTTATTTTTAACTCTTCAACTTCTTTCTTAATTGAAGCAAAAGGACTATCAAGCTCATGCATGCAGCAAACAGTAGCAAGTTTCAAAATTTCTAGCTAATAGTTTCTAGAATAGAGGTAATTCCTTGAGAATAACAAGGCATAATAACAAAGTCGCATACTGGCCATGCCATGCCAGCTCTCTTTCCCAAATAATTCCTTCAGAATAATTTCTAGCTAATAATTCCTTGCGAATAACAAGACATAATAACAGAGTTAATTCCTATCACTTATATTTCCCTTCGGTTCCCACAGCTGGCCATGCCAGCTCTCTTTCCCAAATTCAATGACCCATAGTCCCATACTCATTATTCACCGCTCTTCAATTTACAAAATGAATAACAAGGCATAATAACAAAGCACAGAGCTCCTTGATTGGGTATCTACCAGTGTGACCATGTCTCTAATCTTGATCTTTCTTAATAAGACAAATAGACAGTTTTCAATTCATATGAAAGCTGCTATGCTTATCAATAACTAAGAAAAGGAAAGCTGCTATGCTTATTAATAACCGACTATTTAAATTCTACTGCACTAACTTGGCTCATTGTTGTTGAACTGTGTCTTTAATTGTGCATGTATCTATTCCACTTTCATTAGGTATATGTAAGAACAAACAAAAAATAATTTGAATAGAGGATTTTATTTCATAGCCGGTTAGTTTTGACTCTTCCACTAGACACTTCTTCATTTATGCTCCATTTTTTTTTCAATTCCAGCTCTTTCCAAATTCCAAACCAATCACACACTCAACTCCGCAATGATCGAGCCAACGTCCGGTCCGACTTCGGTCCGTCCGAACAAGTCTAGCGAGCTGAACACGAGCCTAATTAATTCCTAACGGACCAAACCGGAACATTGATATTTGGGTCCGATATGGACCGAGCCGGACTTAGGTCCGTCCGAGTTCAATTTCGGTCCGAGCTTGAGCATGAGGTTGTCCGAGTCCGTTTCGTCCGTTTACAGCCCTATCTGCCGAGATACTTTCATGAAAATGAGATAACCAGAAGCTATGAAGGAATAGTTCTCACCCAACGAAAATATGCTACAGACCTATTACAGAAGACTGGTCTAATCTGTTGCAGGAGACTAGTCTACTCGATTCTAAACCAGCGAATACTCCTATGGAGTCTAATCTAAACTTGTTGTTCGAGAATGATGAGGATATTGAGGACAAGTCTCAATGTAGATGAATTGTATGGAAGCTGATCTATTTGACTATGACTCGTCCAGACATTTCCTTTGAAATAGGCTTGATTAGTTAGTTCATTGAACATTTCAAACAAATTGGGATGGCATTCTTAGAATCTTGAGATATTTGAAGAGATCTCCAAAAAATGGCTTTTATAGAAACGTCATGGCCATCTTCATATTGAGTCTTATTCAAATGTTGATTACATTGTGTCAAAGAGTGACATGCGTTCTACTTCTGGATATTGTACCTATGTTGGGGGTAATCTTATCACTTGGCACAAATAGAAATAGACATTTGTGGACATATTTAGTGCATAGGTAGAGTATAGGGTGATGGTTGGTATACTAAGTGAGATGATGTGACTCGGGATACTATTGGCCGACCTTGGTGTCCAATATACCGATCCACTTCCTATGCATTGTGACAACTAAGCTACCATCTTTATAGCTAGTAACCGGATCTTCAACGAGATGATCAAATAAATCGAGGTCGACTGTCCCTTTGTTCGTGATGTTGTGATGAGTAACTTAGGGTCCGTTTGGATAGGCTTTCTGAAATTTTTTTCTGAAAACAGTTTTATGAAACTAAGTTACAAAAGTGTTTTCTAAGTATAGAGATTCAGAGTTTACGTTTGGTTACTTTCATATGAAAACTTGTTTTCTGGGAAAAAAATTTTAAGATCTTGTTTGGAAAAAAAAAATTTGTGTCCATTTTTTCTGTGTCCACATCTTGTTTGGAAAAAAAAAATTGTGTCCATTTTTCTGTGTCCACAACACTTCCAGTGTCCACAACAATCTCATGTCCTACTCTAGCCATTTTCTGTGTCCCCAAACCCCACCGCTGTCGTCGTCGAGTTCCTGCTGGGTCTGGAAGGAGTCGCTGCAGTGGTACTTGTTCTTGTAGTCGAGGTTCTTGAGGAGGGCGTCGGCGACGGACTCGCGGCGGGCGAGCTTCCAGAAGTTGGTGAGCTCGAGCTCCCGGACGAAGTCGTCGATCTTGTCCTCGCGGGAGTCGGAGAGGAGCCAGTTGGAGACGCGGCCGAGGACGGTGCGGCGGGAGGAGGCGAACTGCTCGAGGAGGAACTGCTCGAGGAGGTAGGAGAGGATGTCGGAGGGGGAGTCGAGGTCGGGGAGGTCGGGGTCGGGGAGGCTCGTCGGAGGGGAGGGTGGAGAGGGGGAGGAGGTGGAGGTCGATGAGGTCGCACCGGAGGTCGACGGCGACGGAGCCGGGGGAGCGGAAGGGGTCGCGGTGGTGGAAGACTCGTCCCCACCGGCGTCGACGGGACCTCTCCTCTGGAGAAGGAAGTTTTTTTTTTTTTCCCCTCTGATGTGAGGAAGAAACTGAAGAGAGAGAGAGAGTTGGGGGTTGGGAGGAGCGGGGTGGAGTGGGGCCCACAAAAGTTTAGAAAAAAGTTTGGGAAAACAGTTCTGTGCTCTTCTTTGAAACGTCAGTTTAAACATTAATTTCCAAAAAAAATTTTGGGAAAGCCAATTCCGAGTTTGGACTCCCAAACAGAGTTTTGAGAGGAAGAGCTGTTTAAACTCAAAACATTGGTTAAAAAAGGGAACCAAACAGGCCCTTAGTGTGCACACCGTTTACTCGGTCTGAAGACCAAACGCCAGATCTTTTCACCAAACGTCTTTCTATATCTCGTTCTCAATTTCTTTGTAAGAAGCTTGGCATGATTGATATTTGCTCCACCCCGAGGGAGAGTGTTAGCATATTAGCATATGACCCAAATAGCCTATTGGGCTTTAGGGCAACTCTTGGCATTGTATATATATACTCTCTCTATCTGTGAATGAAAGCTATGTTGGAACATAAACTAGGTTATCAGTAACTTATGATAGGTATCTTCTCATGCAGTACAATACAACCTATAAAGGACACGGTTTCTTGAATGACACAACAACTTATCTTACTATACCCTCACTGTATCACATGATACAATATGTATCACATGATACAATGTATCATCTGATGCATAAGTTATCATGTTGACCTGATTTTAATAGGGTTTAACCAAAGACTATTAAGTGGTTAGGAATTAATGTGTTAAAACCCAATGCTACTACTCTAAAATTTGACCTAGTACCCATTTAATCCTTTTAAACCCTTAAAAACTTGTTTCTGCCAAACAACCTCCTTTTACAAGTGAACTCTTTGGACCAATGTCTCCCTTCTGGTATCCTTCATCGACCTTCGTTACCAATGACCTTATCTAACTTCTTTAGCAATGACATCTAGCATCTTTGAAGGCCTTAACAACTCAAGCAACTAATTTTAAATGGTATTGTTTTGTTTTTTTAATATTTCTCTTTTTCTTCTCTCTTTTTTCTTTATAGTATTTTCTTGGAGGTTTTTTCTATTTATAGTATTTAAGTTTTTTACAAGTTATACATTAGTTACACATTAGAATGTACAAGAAAACATTTTTTGAATGTCGATACATTAAGAGTCAAGTTTTTGTTGATTGAATGATGCTATAAACAACGGTAACATACCCCAAAATTTTGGGACTGCCTTTCTGAGTCCGTCTAACTATCCTATACTCATGAATAATACCATCAAGTATTACTAACATTGTACTTATTTTTTTTCTCTTAATTATCGACTTCATGATGAACTTGTCACTTAGTGCTTGGCAATGCTTCTTATTGTTGCCACGACATCGCGTAGTCGGTAGGGACTTGTGAGTAGCGTTCTAAAAATCGGTCTACGCGGTCGCATGCCGAACCGAAAATCCTGTTTAGCGGTCCTAGGCACATGTTGGCATCTAGGCCTGTGCGGCTGTTCGGTTTTTTTTAAATAAAAAATTTATGCTTAGTTTTATTGTGGATATGTTGTTTGGGTTTTAAGATTGGATTTGGATTTTAGAATGTTGAAATTTCAATTTTTAAAAATTTTCAAATTTGAAATTTCAAAAAAAATTATAAATTGTATTATGGATTTAGAATGTTAGAACTTGTTTAGATTTACATGACAATCCTTATGAGCTCCTTAAGAAGACATTATCAACGCGACGTATTAAGATATGGATTCCTTTTATAATCAACAACCCATCATACACATAATGTTATTACCCAATTCATAGAGGCTGTTGACCCATAATGAATTTCACTTTTTTATGAGTCAAAGTAATGCACACTGCATATACATGTCTGTTATTATATTCGGATTAAGACCACAAGCATACATAATAACAGAGGTATTTGTTCTCTTATGTAGTCGGTATAAAGAGAACAACCTCAAGTGGTCATGTTCAATATACACAAAGTGCGGCTGTTCGGTTTTTTTTAAATAAAAAATTTATGCTTAGTTTTATTGTGGATATGTTGTTTGGGTTTTAAGATTGGATTTGGATTTTAGAATGTTGAAATTTCAATTTTTAAAATTTTCAAATTTGAAATTTCAAAAAAAAATATAAATTGTATTATGGATTTAGAATGTTAGAACTTGTTTGGATTTACATGACAATCCTTATGAGCTCCTTAAGAAGACATTATCAACGCGACGTATTAAGATATGGATTCCTTTTATAATCAACAACCCATCATACACATAATGTTATTATCCAATTCATAGAGGCTGTTGACCCATAATGAATTTCACTTTTTTATGAGTCAAAGTAATGCACACTGCATATACATGTCTGTTATTATATTCGGATTAAGACCACAAGCATACATAATAACAGAGGTATTTGTTCTCTTATGTAGTCGGTATAAAGAGAACAACCTCAAGTGGTCATGTTCAATATACACAAAGTGTACTAGTGTAAACCTATAATCAAGATGGACTAATATCATATTACACTACAACCTTGCCAATGGTTTGTCTAAATCCATCTAGGTGGTGAACCATTTATATATTCCACATGGAACTGATAATATGATCTTATGTGTGACACCATACACCATATTATCTACAATATAGAATATCAGACACTTACATTAACATTATAACAATTACAATATGCAAACATTGTCCATATAAATTTTCATTCAAAAATAATGAAATGTAGTTAATACAAAAATGATGTTTTTAGTATATAACCTTAACATGTTACACTGTATGTCATTAATAATAATGCAGGCTGAAGAAGAGATTTGAAATCGCATGAGTGGTGAAAGTTGAACGACTTTGGTTGTTTTTCTTTTAATTATTTGAATTTTGTCACCAATGGCTATTTGACAACGACTAGATAGTATTTTTGATTTTGCCTCTTTTGGGTACACTTCTTCTTGTGCTAATATTAGCCGTCTCCTATGTTAGGCTTGGTTACCGCAGAACTTCCGATGGAAAAGTTCAAGTCTATATGGATTTTCTTCTGGTCCTACAAATGGATCTCCCTCCCTTGGACTTGCAACTGAACATTATGTAGACCTTGGGCTGCCTCTGACACTTCAACACAATATAATTTAAACCTGAAATGGACATCCTAAATTATATGATTATGGAAAATATCATTTAACCAAAAATAAATGAAAACAACAAGTGAAACCCCCAACTTAAGGAAGTATAAAGTGATGAGATGCAAATCCCTTGAGGTATTTGCCAATCTGAGTCGAAAAGAAGTAGCTTCTGGTACCCTTTCGAATAACATTTCTTATACAGAAAATAGGTATCTTAAATTCTTGAACATGGAATATGTACTTTGGTTTTGGAACCAGACTTGCTTAGTAGGCGTCATTTGCTAGAAAAATAAGCCACGTGAATTATGCTGGCATGTTTATCTTTTATTGTTAAAGTTGAAATGAAAAGTATGTTGGGATATTGCAACCTCAACAAATTAGAAATGTTTGCATGTCTGTATTAATCCAGGAAGGACTATAAAGTTACACTATCTACAATGTATAGTCATGTCATGCATATTCTAAAGAGGGGTTAGCATATATAAAAAATCTTGTGATAGGTTAATTTGAATTGCATGCATATCTCTGAATTTCATAGTTTCCTAATAGGTTTTTCGAAAAGTGTCTTGTATTTTGGTACAAGTGTATATGATCATATTATTATAGAAATGTTTTTCAGCTCCCCTTCTGACTGTGATGGCTTCCTTGTAGGTATTAGTTATACATTAAATCCAGAATTTTCATTTATGAACGTTGCTGCACCATATGCACAGGTGAGTTGTACATCTTACAGTAATTTATTCAACGCTTTTATCAATCAGAACCTTTTGTTTTTTAACTTTTAGGAACAAGATCTGAACCTGTGGCTTATCAAATCAAAATTTATCTTGCAAGCTTAGCCTCTCATATATTTACATGATACGAATTTCTTATATCTGCATATATGTTTCATGAAAATTCAGGAATTGATCGAAAGTAGACAGAAGCTACGTGGTGGAACAGAACTGGTTGAAGAGATAAGAAAGCAAGCTAATGATGTATGACCTCTAGTCCTTTTCCTTCTAACTTTGTGTCTTAGACGACTTTTAAAGCAATGTTTTGCTTTACTACCAACTTCACTTGTGTTTCTTCTCACTAAGCAAAGTTACCAATATTATTTCATGGCCTGGTTTTATAGGTTTTCCGCCTGCCGTAGTTTAGATTCAAATTACCTGACTCATGTTGGTTTCACTGCTTCACCAGTGAAATTATGGATTTTGTAGTTACTCTGGAAGGTTTTTCTAGCTTATAAAGAGCTAATTTAGAGAATCAGCATACATGGTTTCGTACGAAACCTTTTATGAGCTCCTCACATGTAATGTGCCATTTACGTAGTCTATAGGTTCCTTGTGAACTTAGCTTCGGTAGTGCTCTTTTAGTAGGTTGTATGGGAACTTTGACTTACTCTTGTTAGTCATGTGCGTACACTCTACAAGTTCGTAGACATATTCGATCATCAATCTCCTTAATAGGGCACATGGTCTCCCAAACACCTTAATAGAACAAGAAGAAAGCTCCAAGTCTTTGGATTTTACCACTTGAATTGTTTTATTCATATTAAGAGGTTTAATATAAATAATGGCGAGTTCCTAGGCTCAAGTTATTTTGGAACTTCCGTTAATTAATATGGCATCATAGCAAAAAGTCATAGGTTCAAATCTCCCTTTCCACCAATTAAACTATTTATAATTATATTGCCCAACTTTTCATGTGTGATTCTCCTTCCATTGGGCTTTAGCTCAAGTGCACGCTCTGGGCTCATCCATGTGTGGGTACAACCAAGTACTTGTAATCCCGGCCAACACGTGATGGAGGTGGGGTTAGGAGGGTTAAGAGGTTTAATATATAATGCTGGTCAGTTTCTATCATCTCGAACTTTTGGGAACATTGTAGTGTCACATCAGTATATACACAGATATGTGCACGATATGGGTACAAGATACATATTTTTCGAATACGTAGTTAGTCGCCTATGTTGCACAAATATAGACACGGATACAAGTACAATTATGATACGGATACATGGACCATTTTGCCATGCCTGCACAACATAGGTACTTAACTAACACATCTATTCAGGTCTATCTAGGTTTTTCTTCTCGAAAGTGTTTATGAAAGATGATACCTTTCTTTTACCTCACATTCTTGTGCACCTTCAGCAATAACTTGTAATTGGTCATATTAACATTTGAATTCTACAGTTCAGCATACCACATCGTCCGATATTAAGTTTCGTGGGAAGCTTAACATTAATATTTAGTAGTACCACTCCGTGTTATGAACATGATACTAGTGAATAAGAACAAGAAACTCAATGACACAAGATTTATGTGATTCAGAAATATTTTGCTACGTTCACTGCACACAACTTATTTTATTGTTGCGAAAGAGTTACAATAATAAGATATTGAAACCCTATTTATAACAAGAGATTATGGAGACCATCGACTTCAGTATATTTACAAAACTAATACTAATTAATATACGAACCAAACTCGTCCTAATCTTGTACGGACGTATATATAAAAACTTTTGGGTTCTACCACCCCCGTACACCCATCTTAGGGCAAGGGCGATGAATTTGGAGCTTGATGTATAGTGGAAAATCTGATCAAAGTTTAACAATCTCTAACACTCAGTAATATTTCCTACACTGAACCATAATGAAAACTATCACCACACCTTAACCATCATATTGCCACACCGACAAGCGTAGAATGCGCCCCTGGGTTGGTTAGCAATTATAAGATTTGTATGTAGGATCTGAAATGGTTAACCATAGTGGACTTGTGCAAAAGCATTAGAAATATACATGGGTCAAGTGCATTTATACTAATCCGATCAGTTAGCTAAATGGATGGAGAAACATATAAGATTGTGTGTGAAGCTCAGCCAATACAACACATCCAAAAGGAGTCAGCAAGTAGATGCCACCACAGCTTTGGCCAAGCAAAGAAGCCAGTTTGAATGCTGAATTGATAACCAAACTGAAATCAACAGGAAAGACAACGCTGAAAGAAAACCTTTATCAACTAACAAAAGCCAGATCCTTTGGTCCTGATCTCTGTGAAAAGGGTGTCAAAACAGAACTAAAGCACTCTTACTTGAAATAAACTCCTGGCTGAAAAGTTATTGGCATCTACGAGTGATTTTTGCCGACCCCAAAATTTTGGGATATAGGCTTTGTTGTTGTACTAAGTGATTTTCAGATAACTATGATTCTTCAATGTTGCATCCCGACAGTGAAAGAAAGACCAAATCCCTAAGAGGAGCAAAACCAATATATGATTGAATAGCACTGGATATGAAAAAAGAAAAGTTCCAAGGGATTGCTAGAAATGAAACAATGGAAGAGAACCTTATGTATTTTGTCTAGGTAACAGAAGACATTGTTCTAAATTGCGGCCCAGGAGGCGCCTAGGCGCTAGGCAGTCTGTTCGGCCAAATTTTTTTGAAATTTTCAAAAAAAAAAAAAAAATCATATTTGAAATTTCAAAAAAAAAAAAAAAAGAATAAAGAAAATCAAAAAAAATTCCAAAAGAAAACATGGCGGCTTGCTGGTGGTGGTGCTGCTGGCTTCTTCTTGTTCTTCTTCTTCTTCTTCTTGATGCTTCTTCTTCTTCGAAGAGGAGAGGGAGGAGAGGATAGGGAGATGAAGAGGAGAGGAAAGGAGGGAGAGGAGAAGGGAAGGCAAAAAAGGTGTGACTCGAACCACTGATCCCTCCCCCACCCGCGGGTGAAACTTTATAACTCCACTAGTAGCCAAGTTGTCAAACTTGTTCTTATATATATATATATATATATATATATATATATATATATATATATATGGAAGTAAAATGTACATAAAAATGATTAATTAATTTCAGTTTGGCACCTAGGCTGCCTAGGCGCCCATTTGGCTCACCCTACACGCCTAGCGAAATTTATAACACTGACAGAAGTGATCATCAAAAACGATACAATAAAGGTACTCAAAATCCATAGATTAGGAAACTTATTGTAGATAATTCAAGGTATTAGAGGTTGTAGAAGATGAGGAGGAAGAGAGGATAGGAACAACTGGGGTTTTCATCCGTAGAAGCTCAAAGAGAAATATTACAAATATACATTAGGCAGCCTGAGTTAAACTGGTCAGAATTCTGGTTGTGTAGGACAGGAAATCCGGTCAGCAGAACTCCATGAACTGGGAAATTTCTAGAGGAATTTTTTGAAATTTATGGACTTAGGTCGAAGATTCTGAACCAATGGTTCGACTGCTGCTGTTGCTGCTGCTACACTGCTTTGGACTCCAGAGCCAAACTAGAAGTTTCACATTTGCATGGAGACGGCAAACCAGAATTCCGTGTTCCTGGACTTTGACTTTTGCTTATAGGGCTTCATCTAGTCTTCTACACTCATAAAATAGACTAACACAAGAATCCACGATAAACAAACTAGAGCATACAGTGAAACAGGATAAGTGAAAGACACAAGGAAACAACAACGAAGATTTTCTCCCAAGTTCTGGGGTCGGCTACATGAATCCTCATCTTTTATTCAGCTCTGTCAAGGGCCAACAGTAACACGAACTAGACAATATTCGTAAATGCAAAGAAACAGCAACTGAGAAAACCAAATATATGAAACCAGAAATGGTTTTCAGCTACAAGAAAACAAATGAGAAACCAACTATGACAAAAATGGGAAAAAAAAACTAGAAAGTTAGGCAAAAAAAACAAAGACAAGCTGAACAAAGATTAAAAGAGAAAGATGAATTTACAAAACTTAGATCAACTTGGCTTGGAACTCCACATGATTGATGGCTCTAATACCATGCCAAGTAAATAGGTTAAACATTAAAGTACGAGAAAGAGTTGAGAGAGGAGAAATTATGAGGAAAACAACTCTCACTGATCTGTTAATAGTTAGCTTGTCTTAGTGGTTGTTGATTGTGTTCAATTACTGAAATTGATATATTTAAAAACTACATGATTATGGATATGGACTCATTGTAATTTATGCTTGCTAAATGGCAGCACATGTGCTCACATTTGATGAAGTTTGATCTAACAAACATGTGATGATCTGTGTACTCCTTGAAAGTGTTTTTTTTGCTGTACTTTCAAGTCACCTATCCTTCATACAATTTGACCCATCAACCAAGAGCAATTTGGGCTCAAGTTACATCTATTCTCTTCAACTAAGTGCAGACTTTATAAAGCTATGCTTTGATGAGAGCTTGAAATCATGATCTCGGTTATATACATATTTACAAGTTTAAGAACTGATGTTGTTTGTTATTTTTGTCACCCTTTTCTAATAGTTGATTTTTCATGGCTTCATTCTCCCTTCCGTGACACTGGGATACCCATTATTACTCATCAAGCAATCAAAAGTTAAAACATTAGAAAGCATTTTGAATTTACATAATTAAATGCTACCCTAAGTTTCTAGCCGTTTAAATTCAATGGCTTCACAAACTTCCATTTACTTGATTTCACTTGTATCTTTCTGATGACATTGTACGTTTATATATATATTGCAGGCTAGAAATTCTACTATCTCTATGCCCAACAGAATCCAGAAAATAGAAGAGTTTGTGAAACAGCTCGAGTCTGGAGATCTGAAACTTCGTGTCAGAGTACTTGAGGTATTGCCAAATATTGATGGACCTTCCACAACAAATCTTTGTCATATTGTGGACTCAAACAAGCGGGCTTGATGAACTATTTGAAAACCATACTAAGTTTCTATATGCTAAGGGACTCTCGTTAGGAAATGTTGTTTCCCGTCTCTCTCATTTGACATGATGAACATTGCCAAAATTATTAAATTATAGAAGCAAATCATCACATATCGCAGGTCCAAAATATTACAAGCTAAATCATCTATGGTGCTAAAGGAACAATTCCTTATTGTCTTTAAGTTTTAACTTGCATGGTCAGGAAAGATAATTTTATCCCTCAACTAAGCCAACTTTTAAAGTTGATCAGAAAGATGGCTTTGTCATCTCTATTAAAGCTGATCTATTGAGTTGAGAACAACCCATTGACCCTCCCAACATAAGCCCTTTGTGAATATTAAGAGTCATGGTTACAAATGCTAATCCATCTGATCTTTCTAGGAATAAGCTCCTGCATACTGTGTTAAACTGTCAGTAACGTTTTCATTGATACAAGTAACCATTTTATTGGCAAATGATTACAATACATATATCTGCAGTCAGAAAGAGCGGCAAGAAAAGCTAGTATTCTGCAGATGGCTTCAATGTACACAGCTTTAAGTGGAGCCTTGCTGAATATAGGGGTCACATTGATCGCCCAAGGAAGCCAAGTTATTGCAAATGGATCTTTCGTCGGTGCAGGTGAGTTACTATGTTTTGGAGCAGTAGTTATTAGTTTGAACTCAATGAACATGTTTTCATGTTTGTATGGCATATATATGACCTTAGAGTATCTTGTAATGTTTGGTTTGGATTATTAAGATAGGACCTCTCCGATAAGCTTTTAGCACATTGTTGCAGGTTTAGCACTGTCATCTCCTTGTTCATTAGTCATAGCAAAAATTAGTACTCGTCATTCCACTACTACAATAATGTGTAGTGACTACTCTGGTATGTGTAGCCTAAAAAAACATCCCTCCCACCTTTTAGGGGAAGCTTGAAGAACAACCAGTTCAACTTCACATGACGATGTTGAAGGGGACAGAGTGTCTGAGAGACTTCATAAGTTGGATGTCCTAATAAAAAGCGAGATTTTTTTTTTTCCTTTTGAGACTGAACAATGGGAAAAAGTATCCCCTGCATTCCGTTAACCACAAATAATAAAAGAAAGTCCCAAGTACGAGGAGATAACTTCCAAAAACAAAGAAAAATTACACAACTCCAAACCAGAATCTGAATGATCTGCTGGCTTTGAAGCTTGTAAGTTGTAACAGCTAGAATCTTGTGCATGAAACAAAGTAACTTCAACCTCATCTTCCAATTACACCCAAGTAAAATGTTGTAACAAATAATGAAGTATCTTGTGCATTTCTGATTAAATATCCAATATATGCAACACTTAAAAATACTCGAGCAAATGCTAGTTAGATACTTATACTTCATCCAAATGGGCATTAAGTTTGACATCGGTTTCTTCAAGCATCTAAAAATGTCTTAAAGTAAAATGTGGAAGCAATATATTTCTTGTTTACAAGAATGTGATTAGTTGATGACATTCAATATCGTTACTGAAATCGGCATACCTAACTTCAAGTAAGTCTGTTGTTCAATCTCAAATGAAATAAATTTTTGACGACTTTGAGCAAGAGCTTGTCTAACGGCTAACCATGAAGTATTGAGCTCAATTTCACTATTAGAACTTAACATTTTGCAGCTTATAGTTCTACAAATTTACAGCAATTGGAACACTCTTTTCCTGAATAATAAATCGTTTGTTTCACCTTAACATTTTTGCCTTTGCATAACGTGCCATTATCGTCCTTAAAGATTACTATAGATGTTTCTATTTCAAAAATGATGGGTGCAACAAAAGAATGATAAATTATGGAGTATTATCTTCTTGGTCAGGCGGTTAATAGTTTGATTACGAAGAAACTTGTTTGCATTAAATGAAGGAATCAAATTTTGAGAAAGGATTTGAAGAGAGAGCCTTACCTGTTTCTCTTAGATTGTTGTTCATGTACTTGTTACACTAAAAGCTTGAATACGACACAAACTACTTTTTTCTCTAGTAACAAGTTTATTCATGTTCCTGACTAATCTCACACATTGTACACATTGTACATATGCTTCTTTTCTTTCCTTATTTTCCCCTTCTCTTCCTAGTATTGGAGAATAGAGAACATACAAAAAAATTACTTAATATACACTGGTTCTTAAACCTGTTGAACAATCTGGTCCTGGAATTATCTTTTGAGCTCTTTATTATTATGTTACTAATTGTGCTCATTCGCGAGGCTAATGGATTGCTTATTTCGATTTCTTACAAAGCAAGAATAGTTATAATATGAAAGATCAATCTGACTGATGAATTTCTGACGATTTGAATTTACAGGTGTATTTTTTATATTGTTGATCAGATCCATGCAGAAGGTGAAGACTCTTGAGAAAATTGAGAAGATTATTTGAGAACCATCCGATTTGGTTTGATTTATTGATTCCCTCATTCTAATTGCTCCTTGATTTTGGTTGATATGATAATATTAAATATAGAAGCAAATTTTAGTACACTCATGAAATGTACATTGGGAAATGAAATGTAAGACGGATTGATATATATTAATTGCATTTTTTATACCCAGTAATTAGCTGTTTGTATTTCTCACTCTTTTGCTGTGCATGTGCTTGTGTGATTATTTATTCCGTGTGATGGAACTAATGGAAAATTAACCCCCAAGCAAGGTCCCAAAAAAACTGCTTTGAATTTGACAAACCAATTGAAGAACTTCCATTATATATATATATCCATTGGGGCTATATATATATATATATATATATATATATATAAGGAGGGATCCGCATCCCCTTACTTTTGCATTCCCATGCATCTCCATGATAACATCCGTTGGATCTTGTTTAAGTCATCTAATCTTAACCGTTGAAATTTCAAGGGTAAAGATTAGATGACTTAAACAAAATCCAATGGATGTAAAAGAGTAGATGCATGGGAGATGAAAAAGTGAGGGAATTTTGTTTAAGTCATCTAATCTTAACCCTTGAAATTTCAACGGTTAATATTAGATGACTTCGTTTAGATATGCTATGAAATGATAACATTCCGTAAAACGGGTGTTATCATGGGGATGCTTGGGAGATGAAAAAGTGAGGGGATGTAGATCCCTCTATCCCCCCCCCCCCCCCCCCCCCCCCCCCCCCCCCGGCCCCTCTCTCTCTCTCTCTCTCTCTCTCTCTCTCTCTCTCTATATATATATATATATATATATATATATATATATATACACCATCATCATATATGAACAACTATACAACAACATTAAAGATACCATAATTATGTTATAATAAAAGCAAATCTTAATATGAACATCTTGTTGGCATAAACTGAAATACAAGGTACATGTTTGAAAATGATCATCAAATGTGTATGATGAACTTACCTATGCTTGAGGACGAGCCAAAAGTCTTTGGATCAGACCAAAACATTGTTGTTCTTCCACATAGGCATGCAATGTCATTTGATTTCTTTGAGGACATCATCCATCTTCAAGGTGAAGTCCCAGAGCTCACCATACTTCTCATTGAAATCCCATATATCCATGGTGTTGTAGTCGGCTATTAACTTGTCTCGGGCCCCCCTCTCCATGTTGTAAATCTCAGGCTCAAAGTTATGAGGTTTGTCTGGCTTTCCCATCTCAATCGAACAGAATATTACAACGAAAACAGCTGCTCCTATGTACAAGTACTCACCCTGCATGAAATAAAAAGCAGCTTACAACAACAAAGCCTTTCCAGAAACTATTGAGGTTAGCTAAATGGATACTCCTTGCTAGTTGTATGGACACAAATACGAGATGGCATGATTCGGAACAGCAACACAAACGTGGTATTGGTTTTCATGTGATATAGTGATTTTGGAGTTTGTGTGTCGCGTCCAACACGAACATGCACCAAAGTAAGTGCCTGTCCTTTCTAAGTTTGTTGCCATCTCCTCTCTACATGAATAGTCTAAGAAATGAAGTTTGATGTAATTCCCTTTGGTTAGGCTCCGGGAACAAGAGAATTTCAGGTGGTTGTTCCTCGAAACATTAGCTACAAGAGTAAAGGTAGTTCCCTTTGGTTCCCAAATGGCCTTGAGCCAAGGGTTTGACAGCAAATCATACAGGTTTCATGTCTCCTTGCATCCCAAACCCCATGAGTGAAGCCAGATGGTCTAGAGTCCAGCACAGGCAGACATTTTACAAGTTTCAGTGACATTTGCTGTATGCAAATTTGAGCAACGGAAAAACCTAAGGCGTCATTTCTAACCATTCTATTTCTCATTCAGGAATCAGGGTGAGCATTAGTCTATACTACTATATAATAAGAAAAGTTGAGGCTTCACAGTAAAAGTTTGTCCCAAAAATGTCCCTTGCCTATGTTGACTAATTAAACTTGTTCATTAAATTTATTATGGGTTGTTAGGTAAATAGGTATAGAAAAAAGTTAAGGGGAGCTATTTCTTACTCTTAGAAAAAAATTAAGGTGGCAGCGTTTGTTCTTCTCAAATAGTAAAAAAATTAAGAAACTATTGTTTGCTCTTTTCAAGTAACATGAAATACGTGCAATGGACATGCATATATACTAGTTAAAATATAAAGGTACATACATTCTCAATACAGATTTCTATAAGCCACGTTTAAGTTCTTTTCAATTGGAAGCATGAAAGACTCAAATTTACCATAGACAAGTAAAAGAAGGAGACGCCGGTGCTACTAAAGCAGTGATGCAGTCACTTAGCTATTGTGCAAGTGACTTGCATTAGGACCTACGCAGAGAGAAGTCTTTTGATGCGAATAATTCTGAAGCTATGCTCTATTGTACTTTGTTGAACGTGAAAGTTAATAAAAGAAAGTTCTATATTTTCTATGAACAGCAAATGCATTACATGCTTTGTTTGAAAGAACGGAGAATATTCCGACTGTTAATCAAAAATGTTAACAACGAGAAACTATGGTTTCTGCTAGGAAATATACAGTGTAACAGAAACTTCTCATACCGGTACATGGTAAGCGAAACCAGCACCTATTGCTGGAAGAAATAACCAAGATATAAGCCCTGTCACGAAACAAAAACATGTCAAGAGTACAAATGAATATTCCACCAACCAGAAGAAAGAAATAGTTAGGGTTATTTTGTTTTAGGATCTGGTATAATATTGAAAATTTATGTTTAGATTTTCATATTGTATCGAAAAGAATTTGGGTCTCGTTCTGACTTGGCTCACCGTCCAAAATGGAGACAAACTCAAATTTTGAATATTATACGAACCCTAAAACTAAAAGAAAATATGTGAGAATTGGGTAACTTAGGTTATTTAGTTTTGTCGTGATCAATCGGGAATGGGACTTGTGACGTGGTTGTTTGTTTTTAATCCTAATCTCAGCAGCCACACAACTCTCCCTCTTGGTGGCAGTTTTGATGGGGACAACTTCATGGACATTGTGTATCGTCAAATGTCTCTCGTCTCAGTCGTATTGTTGAATGCTTACAAATCGAGAGTCCCGGAGGACGAGAGAATCTGACGATACACGATGTCCATGAAGTCGTCCAGATCGAAACTGCTGCCAGGAGGGTTGTGTGGTTGCTAAAATCATGATAGAAGCAAACAACAATATCACAAATCAAATTCTCGATTGGTCATAACAAAACTGAATAACCAATAACCCAAGTCACACAATTCCTACCATGCAAAACTAAATAACTGTAATGTCCCAAATTCGTGATACGTATTTAGTGTACGTATACGTGTTTTGGACCCATATTTTATTCAGTCCTGATTAGTTATCTTGGTTTATTTTGCATTGACTTGGTTTTATTGGCATTGATAGTTTAAATGGTTTTAATGGTTCATTGGTTTATTTTTGGATTAGTGAGGCTTGGTTTATTTCATGATTCAATTGGTTTAAATTGCTAGAGAGAGAGAGTTTATTGGCCTTGACTTGGTTCACCTTGGTTTATCTTGGCTTGGTTTATTCCTTGGTTGATTCGGCTTGGCTTGGTTTTGCCTTGGTTCATCATGAACCAATAGGGGTGAACCCCCTACCTACCACCACCATCCCCATTTATTAACCCCTTTTCCTTTCTCTCTCTTCATTAATCATCTTCTTCTTCCTCATTACTCCTCACCTACCAGAGGGAGAGAGGGGTCTAGGCAAGTGCAACTTGCTTCATGAAGGAACTCCACTTTTATTGCTTCATTCTCTTCCTTACGGTATTTTAACTTACTTTAGTACTTGGCATTTCTACTTTCTATGGCTAGATTCTTGTAGATCTAAGTTTATACTGTTTTCGGATTTTTTGGGTTTTGATCTATTTAATCTTGTTTTTATCAAGTTCTGATGGTTCCATGTTGTAGAGCATTTCGTTCTGCCCTATTTTGACCTATGGAAGTTCGGATTTGGACTCTGGATGAAAGGTTCATGGAGCTTGGGAGCCATGGCTTGAAGAGTTCTTCTCTTCGGAAGGATGGAGAAGAAGAACTGTTCATAGCCGCATGAACTTAGTCGCATAGTCTTTATGCGGTAAGTTTCCTTCCTGCCGCATAAGCCTTGCTGCACTGTTTAGTCGCATGGCCTATGGCGCAGGGACTAACTCCTCAGTCGCATGAAGGTTTAATCCTCGGCCGCATGAACTTTCAATCCCAGCCGCATGACTTGGGACCATTATTTTAGCCGCATATGACTTAACTCGGGCCGCAGGGACTTGATTGGTTCTTTAGCCGCATGAACCCCTGATTGAACCCTAGCCGCATGAAGACCCGCCCATTTCCAGCCGCATTGGACTGAGCCGCATGAACTCAACGCTCGCGAGCCGCATAGACCGCAGTCTCCCAGCCGCATGGGTTTGCTTCCTTTGACCGCATAGTCATTGCTCCCCGCAGCCGCATGGGTTGCTCCTCCCCGGCCGCATGTACTTGATTGGTCAGCCAGCCGCATGGACCCATTCTCCGCCAGCCGCATGAGTTCCCTATCTTCCTGACCGCATATGTCTTGCCTTTCTCAGCCGCATGACTGAGTGGATCTCCGAGCCGCATATGACTGATACCCCTTTGACCGCATAAGCCCTTCCCTTTTTAGCCGCGTGCGCCTGACCCTATTCAGCCGCATGGGCTGTTCTCTTCCAGCCGCATGAGATCATCCCTGGCCGCATATACCTTAGCCGCATGGCTCTCCAATAACCCTGTGTACTATTATTTTATTACTATTTGCCCATGTCTTGTACCCCTTTATTGTATATTTTACGTCCATTTTATATCCTTACGCCTTTTGTCCTAAACTTGATTGACATGATTGAATGATAAACTGACATGACATGATAGTGGCCCGCCGTGGCGCACTCCTGACAAAGTACACTTGGCATGATAACCCGACCTGATATATCTTGAATAGCTGTTGCGACGGCTACCTAACATGACCTGGCCCGTATAAGTAACCTGGACACCGTGGGCGATTGTGCTTGTACAAATAATCCAGTCATGTCTTGCATCATGTCTAGGAGGGGACTCCTGAGTACCACGGTCAGGAGTACCTACTGAAATGGACTAAGGTTAATGACTAGTATAATTCACTAGACATGAAGAGATGTTCCCCAGTTACAGGCGATCCCGTTATCCCGGCCGCAAATGTTTGGACTTGTAGCCTGCCGACGAGTAGGGCACATTTCCAGCCCACTGTTATGTGGGACATCCACCATTGTCACTTAAATGATTGAACTCTATTGTCACTCTAATGTATTGTACTCTCTAAATTGTCACTATAATGTTCGCCTGGATAACCTGGATAGCTGCAGGACCTGTGACTACTTGGAGCATCTCATTGCATCTTGCTAGTAACTAGGATTGTGATAACCCTAGTTAGTTAATGTAGAAAGTCGTAGGCAATGATTGGCCGTGATTGCTTGGATGGAGTCTAGTCCAGTATAGTATTGTCTAGAAGTGATTGATTGAAAGATTGTACCAGAATGATTGAATAATTGTCACTCCAGATTGTTACTATAATGATTGTACTCTATCGACACTCTAGCGTATTGCACTCTTCATTGTCACTTTTATCATTGTACTCTCTCCTTTTCACCTTAATGATTGGCACCTTTAGCAATAAATGATCAGAGACTAAGTTCTGTTCAGGCGAAGGGTTACAATCTCGGTCCTTGTTTGGTTTAAGGATTGTAACCTGGCTTTCCGGAATAGTACCTTCGTCTTCTCTTCATATATTGTCCAGCTATATTTTATTTAGCATGATTCTCCAGTTATCGTATGTCAATGATGCTTCACTTAATTATTTTCTCTGATTGGGATAAGTGCATTGGTAGTGCACAAACCTCAATCTGTGTTACTTATTGTTGTTTTCTTATATATTGAATGATAATGATTTGTTGGTTTTAGTTCTTAAGTGAAGCCTCCTTTGTGGCACTTTCTCTTTCTGGGGTCTGACCCAGCTGGTTTTGTATGACCAGATACCGGAGCAGCACCAAAGGATCTCCCTGCTTTCCAGCCCGATGGTGGTCACCAGGCGTAACCAGGGCATCGAGTGGGTTTCTTTTTGTTCTCCCACTATAATATTGTAAATTATTCTTTTGAGGCGTTTAGCCGACGAGCAAGTGTTAGCTCGATTGTACTTACTTACTGTCTGCCTACGGGCTGTAACATGATTGACAAGCCCCGGAGGTTGATCATGTATGACTGAACTCTTGCTAGTCCTCACATTTTGTAACGACTAGCTTCATGATCATTCCGAATATATAATGTATGGGACGCCTTACTATTGTGTATTTGGTGGTCTGACATCTTGTAACTATTATTAGTTGGTTGAGATTGAGACAATAGGCTATTTTATGACCTTAAGAGACTGATGGATTGTAGTGAAACCCTCACATATCTAGACAGCCGTGACCGTATAGCGGTGTGGATTCCATTCCGTTATACGTAGCTGGCTATGTCTGCCCCCGCTCTCCAGTATTCTGGTTCTGGGACGTGACATGGTTTAAGTGATGGCCCATGCAGGTCTTGTCAATCAAGAAATGTGAGGGTTTACCGGATAGATGTCTCAATCTGTACTCTCCTTTGATCTCCACTCGTATCTTCTTATCTCCTTGAATTCCTGACTTGATAACATGCTTGTATCATTGATCTATTCTGGTCCTTCTTTAATATCCCTGATGTCATTGCTCCAGTGACATCGTTCCTGTTGATCAGCCAGAAGGAGCTCAGTCCTCAGCAGCATCCTCCGAGCCGTGCCTCCTGGAGAACCAGTACCGCCAGTTCAGCCCGTCCAGCCAGCAGGGTCAGAGGATGGAGGATTGGTAGGACTCATCCGTGAGTTGCTTGCGTCCCAAGATCGTCAGGGAAATGCCCTGCACCAAGTAGTACAAGACGCTCTGAATAGAAGTGGTCCCCGAGGGAACAGTGCGGTCAACAGTTTCAAGCGCCTGAACCCTCCATTCTTCGATGGCAGCGAGGATGCCATTGCTGCCGATGCTTGGCTACAAGATATAGAGGTGATTCTCGAAGCCGCGAAGATTCCAGAAGACGAGAAGGTGGCTGTGGTGCGCCTACAGTTATTGGATCTAGCCCGCAGTTGGTGGGCCGCACAAGCAGTGGGATTGGCAACACCCGTCTCCTGGGCAATGTTCAGCGAAAAGTTCCAGACCAAGTATTATGATGCAGTGGCTCGATATGACTTGCAGACCAGGTTCAGTAATCTTAAGCAGATGGAAAGGACGGTCGACGGTTATGCGGCCGAGTTTTCCAGACTCAGTCGGTTTGCTCCCACCTTGGTGGCAACCGAGTTTGACAGAGCGCAGAGGTTCCAGCAGGGACTTCACCTGGAGATTATATTGGCAGTAGAACAGTTCGAGCATCAGACCTACGATGCGGTGTTGCGAGCAGCAAGGAGGCACGAGTATACCTCCCAGAGAATAGTGGACAGGACCGAAAGTCGGAAGCGGTCCCATAATCAAATGAATCAGTCTTCAGCCCCAGCCCCGGCAGCCAGGGCTTTGACTATTGGAGCTCCGAGGCGAGCGGCCTCAGTGACGTCGGTTCAGCACTCAACCCCGACGTACTCTCAGCAGAAACAGAAGCAAGCGCAGTCTTCCGTCGTGGACTGTTCTTATTGTGGGAAGCCTGGACACGTGGAAGCGGAGTGTCGCAAGGCGTTGGGATTGTGTTTATTGTGTGGAGCACCGGACCATAGGGTGGGGTCCTGCCCATTCAGAGTTGATTCAGTATCGATAGTATCTAGTCCCTCGGTTAGGGGACCAGCCCCAGCTCCAGTTCACCAGCAACAACAGTTCCCGTTTCCGAGGCCATTGCCGACTCAGGTCCAGACTTTCCAGCAACAGAACCCGCGACAGTTTGCCTTAGCCCAGGCTCAGGTTCAGAATTGGCCGAGAGGTATATGTGTCCTCTCATCTTGCTTTTCTACCGTCATTATGCGGGGTGCATGACGTATTTCATGTATCCTAATTACAACGGTACATCCCGGACCCGAGTCATATCCTAGGTCATTCGAAACTGGTTATTGGTACCAACCTTTTCGTATGAGGATAGGCCCGTGTCCATGTTTGACCAAAGAGAAAGACCTCAAGCACAAGACTATTAGTTTAGTTCGTGTTTGCTTGAGTTCATCGCTCCTTGGGAGAGTCAAACGTGGGAGTGTGAGGATGATATCCGATCACGTTATCCCAATCGGCTTGGCTCGTGAGGTGTAATATCTTCCTTATGCCTTACGCTTCGAATCCTTGCTTGCATGAATGATTGTATGATTGATTGGTAGTGGTAGATTGCCTATGATAGAATAGCTTTCCCTTACATCTCTAGCCTCTTGATTAAATTCCGAGGACGGAATTCTTTTAAGGTGGGTAGGATGTAATGTCCCAAATTCGTGATACGTATTTAGTGTACGTATACGTGTTTTGGACCCATATTTTATTCAGTCCTGATTAGTTATCTTGGTTTATTTTGCATTGACTTGGTTTTATTGGCATTGATAGTTTAAATGGTTTTAATGGTTCATTGGTTTATTTTTGGATTAGTGAGGCTTGGTTTATTTCATGATTCAATTGGTTTAAATTGCTAGAGAGAGAGAGTTTATTGGCCTTGACTTGGTTCACCTTGGTTTATCTTGGCTTGGTTTATTCCTTGGTTGGTTCGGCTTGGCTTGGTTTTGCCTTGGTTCATCATGAACCAATAGGGGTGAACCCCCTACCTACCACCACCATCCCCATTTATTAACCCCTTTTCCTTTCTCTCTCTTCATTAATCATCTTCTTCTTCCTCATTACTCCTCACCTACCAGAGGGAGAGAGGGGTCTAGGCAAGTGCAACTTGCTTCATGAAGGAACTCCACTTTTATTGCTTCATTCTCTTCCTTACGGCATTTTAACTTACTTTAGTACTTGGCATTTTTACTTTCTATGGCTAGATTCTTGTAGATCTAAGTTTATACTGTTTTCGGATTTCTTGGGTTTTGATCTATTTAATCTTGTTTTTATCAAGTTCTGATGGTTCCATGTTGTAGAGCATTTCGTTCTGCCCTATTTTGACCTATGGAAGTTCGGATTTGGACTCTGGATGAAAGGTTCATGGAGCTTGGGAGCCATGGCTTGAAGAGTTCTTCTCTTCGGAAGGATGGAGAAGAAGAACTGTTCATAGCCGCATGAACTTAGCCGCATAGTCTTTATGCGGCAAGTTTCCTTCCTGCCGCATAAGCCTTGCTGCACTGTTTAGTCGCATGGCCTATGGCGCAGGGACTAACTCCTCAGTCGCATGAAGGTTTAATCCTCGGCCGCATGAACTTTCAATCCCAGCCGCATGACTTGGGACCATTATTTTAGCCGCATATGACTTAACTCGGGCCGCAGGGACTTGATTGGTTCTTTAGCCGTATGAACCCCTGATTGAACCCTAGCCGCATGAAGATCCGCCCATTTCCAGCCGCATTGGACTGAGCCGCATGAACTCAACGCTCGCGAGCCGCATAGACCGCAGTCTCCCAGCCGCATGGATTTGCTTCCTTTGACCGCATAGTCATTGCTCCCCGCAGCCGCATGGGTTGCTCCTCCCCGGCCGCATGTACTTGATTGGTCAGCCAGCCGCATGGACCCATTCTCCGCCAGCCGCATGAGTTCCCTATCTTCCTGACCGCATATGTCTTGCCTTTCTCAGCCGCATGACTGAGTGGATCTCCGAGCCGCATATGACTGATACCCCTTTGACCGCATAAGCCCTTCCCTTTTTAGCCGCGTGCGCCTGACCCTATTCAACCGCATGGGCTGTTCTCTTCCAGCCGCATGAGATCATCCCTGGCCGCATATACCTTAGCCGCATGGCTCTCCAATAACCCTGTGTACTATTATTTTATTACTATTTGCCCATGTCTTGTACCCCTTTATTGTATATTTTACGTCCATTTTATATCCTTACGCCTTTTGTCCTGAACTTGATTGACATGATTGAATGATAAACTGACATGACATGATAGTGGCCCGCCGTGGCGCACTCCTGACAAAGTACACTTGGCATGATAACCCGACCTGATATATCTTGAATAGCTGTTGCGACGGCTACCTGACATGACCTGGCCCGTATAAGTAACCTGGACACCGTGGGCGATTGTGCTTGTACAAATAATCCAGTCCTGTCTTGCATCATGTCTAGGAGGGGACTCCTGAGTACCACGGTCAGGAGTACCTACTGAAATGGACTAAGGTTAATGACTAGTATAATTCACTAGACATGAAGAGATGTTCCCCAGTTACAGGCGATCCCGTTATCCCGGCCGTAAATGTTTGGACTTGTAGCCTGCCGACGAGTATGGCACATTTCCAGCCCACTGTTATGTGGGGCATCCACCATTGTCACTTAAATGATTGAACTCTATTGTCACTCTAATGTATTGTACTATCTAAATTGTCACTATAATGTTCGCCTGGATAACCTGGATAGCTGCAGGGCCTGTGACTACTTGGAGCATCTCATTGCATCTTGCTAGTAACTAGGATTGTGATAACCCTAGTTAGTTAATGTAGAAAGTCGTAGGCAATGATTGGCCGTGATTGCTTGGATGGAGTCTAGTACAGTATAGTATTGTCTAGAAGTGATTGATTGAAAGATTGTACCATAATGATTGAATAATTGTCACTCCAGATTGTTACTATAATGATTGTACTCTATCGACACTCTAGCGTATTGCACTCTTCATTGTCACTTTTATCATTGTACTCTCTCCTTTTCACCTTAATGATTGGCACCTTTAGCAATAAATGATCAGAGACTAAGTTCTGTTCAGGCGAATGGTTACAATCTCGGTCCTTGTTTGGTTTAAGGATTGTAACCTGGCTTTCCGGAATAGTACCTTCGTCTTCTCTTCATATATTGTCCAGCTATATTTTATTTAGCATGATTCTCCAGTTATCGTATGTCAATGATGCTTCACTTAATTATTTTCTCTGATTGGGATAAGTGCATTGGTAGTGCACAAACCTCAATCTGTGTTACTTATTGTTGTTTTCTTACATATTGAATGATAATGATTTGTTGGTTTTAGTTCTTAAGTGAAGTCTCCTTTGTGGCACTTGCTCTTTCTGGGGTCTGACCCAGCTGGTTTTGTATGGCCAGATACCGGAGCAGCACCAAAGGATCTCCCTGCTTTCCAGCCCGATGGTGGTCACCAAGCATAACCAGGGCATCGAGTGGGTTTCTTTTTGTTCTCCCACTATAATATTGTAAATTATTCTTTTGAGACGTTTAGCCGACGAGCAAGTGTTAGCTCGATTGTACTTACTTACTGTCTGCCTACGGGCTGTAACATGATTGACAAGCCCCGGAGGTTGATCATGTATGACTGAACTCTTGCTAGTCCTCACATTTTGTAACGACTAGCTTCATGATCATTCCGAATATATAATGTATGGGACGCCTTACTATTGTGTATTTGGTGGTCTGACATCTTGTAACTATTATTAGTTGGTTGAGATTGAGACAATAGGCTATTTTATGACCTTAAGAGACTGATGGATTGTAGTGAAACCCTCACATATCTAGACAGCCGTGACCGTATAGCGGTGTGGATTCCATTCCGTTATACGTAGCTGGCTATGTCTGCCCCCGCTCTCCAGTATTCTGGTTCTGGGGCGTGACAATAACCCAAGTCACACAACCTCTACCATGCAAAAATAAATAACCCAAGTTATACAACCCTCACATATTTCCGTTTAGTTTTAGGATCTCGTATAATATTCAAAATTTATGTTTAGGTCTTAATTTTAGATAGCCAACCAAGTCAACCATTAGGACGAGACCACCCAAACCCTATTCTGGATAATATGAAAATCTAAACGTAAATTTTCAATATTATACGAGCCTACGACTATAACCCAAATAATTATACAAGGAGAATAAGAGACGTCAGAATCACTTATACCTTGGAAACCAGTAGGAGGTTCAGCTGCTTGATATTCTGACACGACAGCATCCCAGAAAGGCCCTAGAAAATAGAAAACAAAGCGATTTATTAAGATTTGAGGAAGAGGAAGGTCGATGTTACTTGAACTAAGCAATTACACTTAAGAAGAACCTGATGAAAGAAAATTGAACAGATTTTTTAATGCATTTACTCTTTGGGTAGCACATATATTCCCACCCACATTATTACCTTGCTTTTCTCCCTGATTCCTTTGGCAAGGGTTTATAACATACTAACAAACAAATCTGAGACTTCAAAGACAATACAGACTTTTTCTAATTCTTACACGAGGTCCAGGGTGGTAATCTTTGTCCTTTCAGTGAATTTATTTGAGCACATTGAGGGGAGGATATTGAACTTATCGTTTAAGACAAGTTATAATATAAAGGAAAATCTGCAAAATTACTCTTAGAATTGTGATCGTGTTAGATTCAAAACCGGAACTTGGTAAAGTGAATCTTAAGCAAACAAACCATATCCAAAACAATCTAGGTAAAGCAAATTTTTGTCCAGTCCACCTTGGAAAAAACAAACATGCCCCCTTATATATAACAAGCTGAAGAAGAAGAAGATAGGGGCCTTGCCAAATTCTCTGAAAAGTCAATAATAATGCTCAAGTGGTTGATATGTGTGAAGAATTATCCACCTCTTCTATTTTCAACGTTTACTTGTCCCAAATCCCAATATTACGACGATGTGCCATTATACCTGCAAGATAACTCACATGCAATATAGGGTTTCATTTGATAGATGTAGAGCAATCTAGAATGCTCAGATAGGGTTTCATTCGAAAGGATTTGATTTCGATAAGATTTGTTTGATCTGTAAGTTTTTGGATATGGCTTGTTTCTGTAGGATTAAGATTTTCTATTAAATTAAGAGAACTTCTACGAGATTTGTTTTCTCTTCCTCAAGAATCAAGATTTCTATGGCTTACCTCCTCCATACATGGGTCGCTCAAAAACCAGATCATATCATTTAGTAAGTTCACTTTTTCATATTTATTAGTTTCTACAACAAAAAGAGAATTCGTGAAGCTTATGCCTCATCTTGCTTAAGTTAAGGGTCAAGATTTTCGTGCACTTTCACTTGGGCGCTGTACTTGAAAGTTCTTTTTCTTCTCTGTTAATTATAGTTTAAATGTACTGGTATAGAATCATAGTAGCTAGCAGCATTGTAAATTTATCATGTAGCCAAAATATCATCTCTTTTTATCAATGTCCACAGGAAAATCTCTCCAAGGCAGTTTCTTAACTGTATGCAATTCCAAGTTCCAAACAACTTCACTTTCTTATGAAGTCTAAGTCTACTAGATTGTCATAATCAGTTCGAAGAGATTCCAACCCATCAATCACCAAATAAGGCTCTAGCCCCTGACTGCTGATACACGATTTGTGTGCCTTGTCCATCTTATTTTCTTGATCCAATGCTGGAGCTAACCTACAACCAACGACCCGCCACTCTGGTTAAGAATCTTTTCATTCTTTCTCAGTTCTTTTATCCCTAGCATGATTCAAAGAACAGATGCCCCCTTCCAATACATACCAACAATATCCTTCACAAGACCGGCCCGAGGGTCGGGTTGTCCTATCGTGGAGCTAATTTTGGTTGTCCCGTGACCCTTATTGTCAGCTGGTACTGGTGGTCATCCGTGATCCTGACCTTTGGTGGGATCATACTGAGCCGAGAGGGTCGCCCTAGCAGAGAGGGGTTGCCCAAACCCCAAGTCTTGTCCGACTTACCCCAGGACCGGCCCTGATCCTTCATAGAGGTAACATCACAATAACAACATGGAACTAAAACCATTGTTATATTACACGACATCATATTACAAAGTGCGCGATCCAAGAACGATCGCTGATAATCAGATGAGGTGTTCCGACCAATCCTATGTTACCTTACCCGATCCCTCAATCCCCTGCCCCCGTTTCAGTGATAGGTCGAGGTGGTCCATGACAAACCCTTGGCCCAAGTGCACTGCCACTTGAGCCAATTGTCATGGATTAAGGGGCGAGCGATCGAGTAAAGTATCACTCATCGCAGTTACATGGCCGCATGTAAATCTTACTCATTCTGACATTTAGAACATTGATTAAAGCATAATGCAGTACCCAATTATTAATACTAGGCTAATTTGCAACTAAGGTTGTGTTTGATTGAGCTTTTTTCCCATGGAAAATATTTTCATCACAAATTTTTCACCAATTGTAGTGTTTGATAGCATATATTTTTTATGGAATTATTTTCCAAAAATCTATCATTTTCGTAATTTCCTCCAAAATGGTGGAAAATAAAACTGACCCAGCACATAGAAAAATATCAATTTTCATGTAAAATAACTATTTTCCATAAAAAAAAAATAACATAAATCAAACACCCAAATTATTTCCATGGAATAGTTTTCTTAGTAAAATAATTCAGTAGAATTAATTTATTTTCCACATATTTTTCACCTTGTAATCAAACGCACCCTAAATTGCAAGATTTTTCACCTTTTGTAAGTTACTACCATAAACCATTGTAAATTTCTTTTATTTTATTTTTTTGAAATCTCATTCAACTCAGGCTCGTAGGTCCGTACCTAGCCCAAAGCCCTGTCAATGTTGTTCCACTCCCACCATTAGATGGAAGTAATAATACGCTTCTCTTGGCTCGAATCCAAGCAGATGGGACAGATGCTCTCATCTCGGTCACTTGAGCTAGAGGTGATTGCATAAACTACAAATAGTAGTAAGTTACTACCAAAAAACTATGAAGAAAACATGAAAAAATATGAAGAGAACCATTCTTAATGCCTCTATTTTCCACTACTTGCAACTTGCTACCCTATGTGGTCAGGTAGATCTAATATCAAGAAATATAACATGAAAAAATATGAAGAGAACCATTCTTTATGTCACAGGGTTAGCAAGTTACAAATTGGAGAAATATTAAGATATTTAGTTGCTAACTATAACAGTTTATGGTAGAAACTTGCAAAACAGATTAAAAAAACTTATATGGTATTTAGTTGCAAATAAGCATTAAAAACAAGAGAACGCTATAATCTCTCTTAATATTGACAATTATATAAACGTAATAAAAGAGAAACAAATATAATTATGAATTGACGATGATGATTCACCTTCATTTCCTTCGTGGTAAGTGTGATGCCCATCATATTCTCCGTATTTAAAATCTTCCTGAAATTACCCAAAATTAAGAAAAAAAGAACTAAAAAAAAAAATTTAATAGAAACAACTAGAGGGGGTTATTGGCGAAAAAAAAAAAAATAGTATACCGGGAGGACTCCGTTGGTTCTCCATCTGTCCCACTTGTCCTCCTCGAGGTCCGGCTCGACCTCCGTCAGCCCGGCGTTGGTCCTCGTCAACGGAGATCGGAGCTTCGGCGGCTCCAGCAGCGGAACCGTAACCCTAGATTGGCTGTGGTGGAGGAAGCGGAAGGAGGAGGGGGAGATGGTGAGGGCGGGAGGTGGGGCTATGGAGGAGACTACCACCATTGCTCGAGCTGCTCTTCTTTTTTCTTTCTTATCTTCGCCATTTTCTCTCTCTTTCCCGCGTTTATTTTGCAAATCCTTATCCAAAAGGAAAAGAATGAGAGGTGAAGATCAAATAGTTTATTCATAAACCTAATATTTTAAGGCCAACTTTTTTATAAAAAAAAAGAAAAGAGGCAATATTATTGATAGGAGAATAACCGAAAAGGCGACGTCGGGAGATTGCCACCTACAAAAGTATACCCATCTGGTCAAAGCCAAGACGAAACAAAGGAAAAACTATCCTCCCCGGAGAGAGCCGGAGGTAACAAAATGAAAAGTAAACTAAAAAGGGGGGGGGGGGGGGGGGGGGGGGGGGGGGGTACGGCCCTATACAAGACCATGAATGTCCTTACTAAGGGTGTTTCCGGCCGTCGTCGGGAGGTCGGAGGTGTGGAAGAAGATCTGATCTTGTCTGGATTCATGAGCCAGGACCGTTAGAGCTTTTGTCACACCATTCGCAGCAATCGACGCATGTACAATTCTGGTATTGTGGTTAAGAAGTTGTTGGATTTTGCGGGTCTTGTATGTCAGGGTCCATGGAGGAGCAGCATTCTTGACGATGATATTCGCGGTGCGTTCGGAAGTGGTTTCGATTTTCGAGGGGCGGATGTTTTGAGTGTAGCACCGTCTCAGCGCCAGGAGAAGTGCGTCAAGATCCGGTAGGGGACTCGAGGTATCCGCAGTGAACATGGAGAAGGCCACGATCACATTGCCAAGGTTGTCTCTGACGATCCCACCACTCGCAATCCCTGGGTCTTCTCATGTCTTCGTCGCAGTATTAAGCTTCCACCCTACCCCCGGTGCCACCCACCGGGTAGTCGTCTCCGTGCGAGCTTCACCACCGTAACTGTGTCTATCCAAACCGTCTGTCCCCAGGTTATGGGCAGACATCCAAAGTTGATCAGGACTAGCCTAAATCTGATTTTGGTTTACTTACAAGTGTGTCACTTGTCACGCCCCAGATCCAGAATACTGAAGAGCGGGGAACAGACACAGCCAGCTACGTATATTAAAGTGAATTCCACCTTGATATACGGTCACGGCTGTCTAGATACATGAGGATTTAACTACAAGCCAATAGTCTCTTAAGGTCAAGAACATGCCTAGTGTCTCAATTTCAAGCAAACAAGTAAATGTAACAAAATGGTAGATCATCAGACATACAAGGTAAGGTGTCACATACATTACATATTCAGATGATCATGAAGCTAGTAATACAAAATACGAAGACTAGCAAGAGTTTAAGTCATACATGATCAACCCTAGGATTTGTCAATCATGTTACAGCCCGTAGGCAGACAGTAAGTAAAGTTGCAAACGAGATAACACTTGCTCGACGGCTAAACGCCTCAAAAGAATAATTTTACAATAGAGTGGGAGAGCAAAATAAAACCCACTCGTTGTCAGGGTTTCTTCTAGTGGTCACCATCTGGCTGGAAGGCAGGAAGATCCTCGGGAGCTGCTCCAAAATCTGGCCATACAAAACCAGTTGGGTCAGACCCCAAAAAGAGCAAGTGCCACAAGGGAGGCTTAAGAACTGAAACCAGCAATTAGCACAAAAACATAATTATATAATAAAAGACTGGAGATATGGAAAATCATGATGATATACGATAAGATAACCATGGAACTATTCAAATAACCAAGTTACAACCCTTAAACCAAACAAGGACCGGGGTTGTAACCCTTCATCTGAACGGAACTTGATTTTCCACCATTTATCGATAAAGTAAAGCACAAGCAATCAGGTCATATAACAATTTTTACAGGATCAGGACAAGACTAGAATGGGCTGGACTCCATCCAATCAATCACGGCCAAGCAATGAGTACGTCTTGATACTTTTAATAACTAGGGTTATCACAAGCCTAGTTACTAGCAAGATGTAATGAGATATTCCTGCAGTCACAGGCCCTGCAGCTATCCAGGTTATCCAGGCGAGGTTGATTATCAAAGATCCAGAATTATTAGATGGCTTAGAGTGCAACACATAACAGTGTGCCTTGTACTTGTTTCATGAAGTGTCCCACATGACAGTGGGCTGGAAATGTGCCCTACTCGACGGCAGGCTACAAGTCCCTCAGGTGTGGTCAGGATAACGGGATCGCCTGTAACTGAAAACATCTCTCTATATGTACTACTTGATCAATCTAGTTATTAACCTTAGTCAGATTCAGTATGAATCCCTGACCGTTGTAACCAGGGACTCATGTCCTAGACATGATGCAAGACGAGACTAGACTAGTAGCTTGTACAAACAAGTTTCAAGCAAGCACCCACGGTGTCAAGACAAGAGTACTTAGCAAGTCAAGGTAGCTGTCACAACAGCATTCCAGAGTTCATGTCAAGATTACTTAGCAGGTCAAGATAACCGTCGCAACGGTGTTCATGAGTTCATGTCAGGATTACTTGTCGGAAGTGCACCACAACGGGTCACCATCATGTCATGTTACTTGTACTTGTCACTTGTTAGGAGTGCGCCACGACGGGCCACTATCATGAGCTGTCACAAAATCATGCCGTGTACAGGTTATCATTACAATACTAACATATCATGATTATATCGAGTTCATGTCAAAAAGGCGTAAGGATATAATAAGGGGTGCCACGTGCCCAACAAGGGTGAATCTAGAGCAATGGATGCCAGGGCCATACTGCGTCGGGCAAGGGGGTAAGATACGCTAGTGCTAAGAAACCTCCGTGCAGGGAAGTATGCCAAAGGAGTACGCCAAGGAGAGTACGCGAAAAAGAGGTACGCATAAAAGAGTAGGCGTAAATAGAGTACCGTAAAAGATTACGCGTGAAGGAAGTATGCGTAAGGAATACGCGTAAAAGAGTACGCGTAAAGAAGGTACGCATAAAGCTTGTACGCGTAAATGGAGTACGCGTAAAAGAGGTACGCATAAAGCTTGTACGCGTAAATGGAGTACGCATAAAAAAGTATGCGTGAAGTTTGTACGCGTAAATGGAGCACGCGTAAAAGAGTACGCGTAAAGTTTGTTTTACGCCAAGGCAGGGAAGGCTTTGTTTTACGCGTAAAACAGATTCACGCTGACACGAACAAACGTGGGCGTAGAGCTTGATATTACGCGAACACGTATAACGTGGGCGTAGAGCTTGATATTACGCGAACACGTATAACGTGGGCATAGAGCTTGTCCGGAACTCCAAATTTCCATGAAAACTTCAATCTAAGCCAAAATGGGACTTCCATAGATCAAAATGGGATAGAACGAAATTCTCTACAATAAGGAACGACCAAAACTTGGAAATAATAAAGTTTGATAGATCAAAACCCCAAAAATTCGAAAATGCAACAAGCTTAGATCTACAAGAAACAAACCATGGAAATTAAAAATGCTAAATACTAAAGTGTCTTAGAATCTCGTGAGGAAGACAATGGAACAACAAAAATGGAGTTCCTCCATGAAGCAAGTTGTACTTGCCTAGGCCACTCTTGGTAGGTGGAGAGAGTTAAGAGGAAGAAGAAGTAAATGAGAGTAAGAACTAAGAAGTAATGAAGAGAGAGAAAGGGTTGGTGTGTCACGCCCCGATTCGGGGAATCGCTCGCTTTGCTTCGATTCACGCCGAATCGATCGTCCTCGCTAAGGCGTGATGCCGTACAAGTCTGGAGTTGCACTTGTACAAGGCTAGAACATGCACATTCATATCATTTGAAACATTTAAAATTAAGCCACAGTTGCGGAAACATTGGAACACAATATAGGAAGAAGAAATACTCATTTTATTCATAACTGTAGTCAGAATACAACTTTTCTCGATAATATTTGAAATGCCATTTCGGCTACATTGATTCATGAAAAGAAGTACAACTGATAGGCTGTCATGAAATAATTTCCCGTTCCATACATCATGCCCCTTTAGTACTTTGAAATATAAGCAGCTATCTTTGAAATCTCCGCAATACTTTGTGCGTCTTTAGGGAAAAACAACTTGAAAGGAAACAGCAGTTCAGAAAGCTTTAGTTCGGACGTGCGCCTGAGCCTTCTCCAGTACCTGTGGAGGAGGGGTCAGCACATTATAACAATGCGCTGGTGAGCCCCGTTGGCCCACTCAGCTAAACCAACATTTGATTAATGACAAGCATTTTAAAGATATGAATTTATTAGGGACAGGCAACATTCAGAGTAATTCACAATAAATGTAACATGGAATAAACCATGTTTACTTTACCATTTGGCCGAATCCAGCTTTCCTGCATAAGATACAGGATAATAATAATATACTTACCGCCCCTGCATAAAATAATCATTAGCATGCATCCTGACTACATGGCCACTGGCGTTGTTAAACCATATGGACATCTCTTTGCCTTATAGGACTTCAAGGTAATGCAATGACTCCAAAGTAGGTAGCTAGCCCCTAAGGATGCCTCACAATACCCGTGCTCCCATTAGCACGCCAATGCTTCCTCCTAGGCCGAATCGGTCCCGGCGCCCCAGTACCGATTCGAGGAAACACACCACCAAACCTTGTGCACAAGTTGTCCATGACCATGCGAATGCGTGATCGACTCGATAAGCAAACAGTGCATGGTAATTTTGAAAGTAAATAGACAACTTGTTCATTTCGCAGCATTTCATCATCATTCTAGGTATCAATTCAATCTCAATTCAATGTTCAGTGGACAAGCATAATCTCAATTGTTGTTAACAGTGTAATCGATTCATTTCAATGTTCAAGGGACTAGCATCATTTCAATGTTCTATGGACTAGCATTCATTTCAATGTTCAATGTTCAATCTCTAGCTTCTTAGTGGTATTGACTTGTGGCATTTAGCAACTTGATATCGATCAACGGATGTTGCAAGACAATTATTTAGTTGGCATGAAGGAATAGCGAGAGGGACAATACCACCACAGAGATCCACACTCACCAAATTAGAGAATCGCCGAGAGAGAGAGGAACACTTGTACGCTTAGCCTTCCGTCATGCGTCAGTCTGCATTGGCACCAAAAGTTTGGTTAATAATCCATCTCGTTGTGTTCTCTTCTCTCAGAATTCTCAAGAATGAATGCTATGCAAATCGATGAAAACGGGCAAGAATCAAATCATCGAAAATCATTCAGAAAAGCATCCATCAAAACCAAGCAGCAAAACCAGCAGCAAAACATCCAGAGAAAACTCTTGGACGCATTTCAAGAGAAACCAATCCATTAGTTGGAAAGGTTCTTATGCACTTGTCCGTGATCGATTCGGTGCCGACGGTAAGTTTCCCCAATACTCGGTTCCGACCGAGTTAGCCAAGCCACAAGCCTTATATAGTGAACCGCTAGGAGCGGGACACTACATAATATACCACTAAGAAAAAGTTTCGTCCTCGAAACTTAAAGCAAAAGTCCTACCTCAAAAATATCAAACAGCGAAGGGTATTTCACCCGCATCTCTTTCTCTAGTTCCCATGTCGACTCCTCTACAGCATGGTTCCGCCACAGCACGTTGACCAGGGATACTGTCCGATTCCGCAAAACTTTCTCTTTCCTGTCCAAAATTTGGACAGGTTCTTCAGTGTAGGATAGGTCAGCGCTCAGCTGCAGCTGGTCGAAATTCACTACGTGACTTGGATCATGCACGTACTTCCGAAGTTGAGATACATGGAAGATATCGTGCACATCAGCCAAAGCCGGAGGTAGTGCAAGTCGATAAGCCACTGAGGCTACCTTCTCCAAAATCTCGAATGGTCCGACGAATCTCGGGCTTAGCTTTCCTTTCATCCCAAACCGCATCACACCTCGCATGGGTGTGACCTTCAAGAAGACATGATCGCCTGCTATGAATTCCAAAGGTCGTCGATGAACATCCGCATAACTCTTTTGTCGACTTTGAGCAACTCTAAGTCTTTCTCGAATTAAGCGAATCCTCTCGACGGCCTGTTCCACAAGTTCTGGTCCAAGTACTTGCCGTTCACCTACCTCATCCCAGCATATCGGTGATCGACATTTCCGTCCATATAAGGCTTCGTACGGGGCCATTTGGATACTTGCCTGATAACTGTTGTTATAGGCAAATTCTGCTAATGCGAGATGTGTGTCCCAATTTGTCTTCGAATCGAGCACGCACAATCTCAACATATCTTCAAGAATCTGGTTCACTCTCTCTGTCTGACCATCAGTCTGCGGATGGTAAGCCGTACCGAAGTTTAACTTTGTGCCCATAGCCGAGTGCAGACTTATCCAAAATCGCGACAAGAATCTTCCGTCTCTATCCGATACTATAGAAGCTGGCACCCCATGTAATCGAACAATTTCATTTATGTAAATCTGAGCCAACCGTTCTACTCCCCATGTAACTTTTATTGGAATGAAATGTGCCGACTTGGTTAATCTATCCACGATAACCCAAATCGCATCATTTCCCTTCTGAGTTCTTGGCAAGCCGACTATAAAATCCATACAGATATTATCCCACTTCCACAGTGGAATAGCCAAATTTTGTAATTCTCCGCCTGGCCGTTGGTGTTCGGCCTTCACACGCTGACAATCCATGCATTGTGACACAAATAGCGCCACATCCTTCTTCATACCATGCCACCAAAAAGTTGAGCGTAGATCTTTATACATTTTCGTGCCTCCCGGATGTAAGGAATACTTTGCGAAATGAGCCTCGGTCAGTATTTCCTTCCTGATATCCTCGTCCTTAGGGACGCACAATCTTCCCTTGACACGAATAGTGTCATCTTCAACGGTAAAGTCTGACGCCTTTCCTGCTAGAATCAACTCGCGTATCTTCTGCAGAAACGGGTCATCCTTCTGAGCAATCTTAATCCTTCCCTGGAGACTCGGCTCAAGTTGTAACTGAGCCAACTGCACATTCTGTGGACGAATCCTGAACTCGATGCCCATCTCTTCAAGATCTCGTAGTACCTCTTTTGCCACTGTTAGGGACCCAACAAATTTCCGACTCAAGGCATCAGCTACCACATTCCCTTTACCCGGCGTGTAAGAGATTGTCAAGTCATAATCTTTGATCAATTCTAACCAACGCCGCTGCCTTAAATTCAATTCCTTTTGTGTGAATATGTATTTCAGGCTTTTGTGATCCGTGAAGATCTCGCAGGACACACCATAGAGATAGTGTCGCCACAATTTCAACGCGAACACAATTGCCGCCAGTTCCAAATCATGTGTCGGGTAATTCTTCTCATGCTGTTTGAGTTGTCTCGAAGCATAAGATATTGTCTTCCCACGTTGCATGAGAACACATCCCAATCCAAGTCCCGACGCGTCACTGTAGATCTGAAATCCCTCGGAGCCTTCCGGAAGTGCTAAAATTGGAGCTGTGACGAGCCGCTGCTTGAGTTCTTGGAAGCTACTCTCACAGTCGTCAGTCCACTTAAATACGACTCCCTTCTGAGTTAGGCGAGTCAAAGGCGACGCGATTCTCGAAAAGTCTTTTACAAATCTACGGTAGTACCCGGCTAAACCAAGGAAACTCCGTATTTCACTAGCTGATGCAGGCTGCTTCCAGTCCACAACTGCCTCAATCTTCTTTGGGTCAACGGCAACACCTTCTGCCGAAACAACATGTCCAAGGAACGACACGCTGTTCATCCAAAATTCGCACTTGCTTAGTTTTGCATAGAGCTGGTTGCCCCGCAGCGTCTGAAGTACTTCTCTCAAGTGCTCGACATGAGTCTCCCTATCCTTTGAGTAGATCAAGATGTCATCGATGAACACAACAACAAACTTGTCTAAGAACGGTCGAAACACTCTATTCATTAAATCCATGAAGGCTGCTGGAGCATTAGTCAAGCCGAATGGCATGACCAAAAACTCATAGTGTCCGTATCTCGTACGGAATGCTGACTTAGGAACATCTTCGGGTCTGATCTTCAACTGATGATATCCTGAACGAAGATCGATTTTTGAAAACACGGTCGCCCCTTGTAGCTGATCGAATAGATCATCTATCCTTGGCAACGGATACTTGTTACGGATGGTTGCCTTATTCAGTTCTCTGTAATCGATGCATAGCCGCATCGTTCCATCCTTCTTCTTTACAAACAATACTGGAGCTCCCCATGGAGATACACTTGGGCGAATGTATCCCCGGTCTAATAATTCTTGTAGCTGCACCTTTAGTTCTTTCAATTCTGCCGGAGCCATCCTGTACGGCGCCTTAGATATCGGACGAGTATCCGGAAAGGTGTCAATTGTGAACTCAATTTCTCTATCCGGCGGCATCCCAGGTATCTCGTCCGGAAACACATCAGGAAACTCTGCCACAATTTCGGTCTGATTTGAGCCTACACTCTTCATTCGAGTGTCTTGGACAGAAGCGAGAAAGCCTTCACACCCCGAGTACAACATGTGCCTTGCTGTAACTGCCGATATTACCATAGGTCCTTGGAACGCCGAGCCGCACGAGTAAGAAAACTCTGTTTCTCCAGGTAGGCGAAACACAACTCTCTTATCCGTACAGTCGATCGTTGCATGACAGGCGCTGAGCCAGTCCATTCCCAATATGATATCGTACTCTTTGATGTCGAGTACAATTGCGTCCAAAGATAAAGTTTTGCCTCCAATCTTGATGTAGCCGTCCCTGCAAATCAAAGTTGCAGGTATATCTACTCCCGAAGGAGTACTAACACACAAAGCTGTCTTTAATTGAGTCATACAAATTTTATTTTCCATTGCAAAATCAGAAGAGATAAAGCAATGAGTAGCACCAGAATCAAAAAGTACTCTTGCAGGTATGCCTTTGTACAGCAACATACCTGTTATAACATTCTCTGCGGTCTGGGCCTCTGCCTGAGTCAAGGCATAAACCCTTGCTTGGCCACCTTGTTGATTCGGTGCATTTCCAGTTGGAGCTGGCAAGGCTGGTGGTGCCTGGCCACGATACTGGTTGTTGTGTTGGCCCCGGTTCTGATTGTTGTTATGCCCACGATAGTAATTATTGTTATTCCCACGAGGAGGATACTGGTTCTCTCCCTTAGTTCTGCATTCAAATGCCTTGTGATTCATTCCCCCACATTTGTAACACCCGACGCGACAATCCTCGCGACGATGACCAATTCGATTGCACCTGTTGCAACGCAGTTCCTGATACGATCCTTTGTTATTGCCCGTATTCGGACGCTTAGGCGCGTCATTTCTTCCTGCAGACCAAGGTCGTTTCTGATTGTTGAGTCCTTGGTTGCTCTGCGTTGTCCCACGACTACCCGGTTGATGAAATCTCTCCATCTCGAGAGCTGTCTCGTACGCCTCCCGGTAAGACGTACATTTTCGATTTAGCACATCCTTCTCTAGGCCCTCATTCAAGCCTTGCACAAATCTTCCTCGCTTGGCGTCGTCATTCGGTACCATGTACCCAGCGAATGCGACTCTCTTCAAAAACTCTGTCTCATAGTCACGCACTGACATACTGCCTTGTCGAAGTGCAATGAACTCATTCTCTTTTTGTTGTCGGACAGCGGGTGGAATGAATTGAGTAATAAGAGCCTGCTTGAAGGCCTCCCAAGACATCTTTATATCCTGACTATTTCCGCACAGTGCCTGTCTCTGCGAAATCCACCATTCCTGGGCTTTGAGGCGAAGTTGTACAGCGGCACACTCCACTCTCTTACTGCCCTGAATCTCTAACATTCGGAAATAGCCCTCCAGTGTGTTCAAGAAGCCCATCACCTCATCTGGCTCCTCTTTCCCATTAAAATCAGGCGGGTCGCAACTTTTAAATTCAGAGAACTTGAAGCTCGTCCTCTTCCGTGTCGGCGTCTCAGGTTTCTCTGCCGGCACCTCCACGGTCTCGGTTGCTGTGGCCTTTGCAGAAACATTAGAATCGGCCGACAGCTTGGTGACAATCTGAGTCAGACTATCAACTTGCTTTTGTTGAGCATCCAGCTGCTCCTGAAACTGATACTGAAGCTGCTCCTGAAGCGCGCGATGTTGAGCTTCGCTTTGCTTCCTCTGAGCCTCCATTTGCTTAATCAGTTTCTCAATCGGGTCTGACGATGAGTTCGTCTTTGAGCTATCACCCTTAGTCATTCTACAACAAAGAAATAATTCCATTAGCACTCATAAAATATTTATGGGCTTACTGTATGGAACATTATTTCATGCCAGCGCTATCGACACCATCAATCGAGAAAATTTGCATCAAGACTTCCTTTTTTGAAATAATTATTTTTGAAATCCGAGGAAGTGAAACCGTGCTCTGATACCAACTTGTCACGCCCCGATTCGGGGAATCGCTCGCTTTGCTTCGATTCACGCCGAATCGATCGTCCTCGCTAAGGCGTGATGCCGTACAAGTCTGGAGTTGCACTTGTACAAGGCTAGAACATGCACATTCATATCATTTGAAACATTTAAAATTAAGCCACAGTTGCGGAAACATTGGAACACAATATAGGAAGAAGAAATACTCATTTTATTCATAACTGTAGTCAGAATACAACTTTTCTCGATAATATTTGAAATGCCATTTCGGCTACATTGATTCATGAAAAGAAGTACAACTGATAGGCTGTCATGAAATAATTTCCCGTTCCATACATCATGCCCCTTTAGTACTTTGAAATATAAGCAGCTATCTTTGAAATCTCCGCAATACTTTGTGCGTCTTTAGGGAAAAACAACTTGAAAGGAAACAGCAGTTCAGAAAGCTTTAGTTCGGACGTGCGCCTGAGCCTTCTCCAGTACCTGTGGAGGAGGGGTCAGCACATTATAACAATGCGCTGGTGAGCCCCGTTGGCCCACTCAGCTAAACCAACATTTGATTAATGACAAGCATTTTAAAGATATGAATTTATTAGGGACAGGCAACATTCAGAGTAATTCACAATAAATGTAACATGGAATAAACCATGTTTACTTTACCATTTGGCCGAATCCAGCTTTCCTGCATAAGATACAGGATAATAATAATATACTTATCGCCCCTGCATAAAATAATCATTAGCATGCATCCTGACTACATGGCCACTGGCGTTGTTAAACCATATGGACATCTCTTTGCCTTATAGGACTTCAAGGTAATGCAATGACTCCAAAGTAGGTAGCTAGCCCCTAAGGATGCCTCACAATACCCGTGCTCCCATTAGCACGCCAATGCTTCCTCCTAGGCCGAATCGGTCCCGGCGCCCCAGTACCGATTCGAGGAAACACACCACCAAACCTTGTGCACAAGTTGTCCATGACCATGCGAATGCGTGATCGACTCGATAAGCAAACAGTGCATGGTAATTTTGAAAGTAAATAGACAACTTGTTCATTTCGCAGCATTTCATCATCATTCTAGGTATCAATTCAATCTCAATTCAATGTTCAGTGGACAAGCATAATCTCAATTGTTGTTAACAGTGTAATCGATTCATTTCAATGTTCAAGGGACTAGCATCATTTCAATGTTCTATGGACTAGCATTCATTTCAATGTTCAATGTTCAATCTCTAGCTTCTTAGTGGTATTGACTTGTGGCATTTAGCAACTTGATATCGATCAACGGATGTTGCAAGACAATTATTTAGTTGGCATGAAGGAATAGCGAGAGGGACAATACCACCACAGAGATCCACACTCACCAAATTAGAGAATCGCCGAGAGAGAGAGGAACACTTGTACGCTTAGCCTTCCGTCACGCGTCAGTCTGCATTGGCACCAAAAGTTTGGTTAATAATCCATCTCGTTGTGTTCTCTTCTCTCAGAATTCTCAAGAATGAATGCTATGCAAATCGATGAAAACGGGCAAGAATCAAATCATCGAAAATCATTCAGAAAAGCATCCATCAAAACCAAGCAGCAAAACCAGCAGCAAAACATCCAGAGAAAACTCTTGGACGCATTTCAAGAGAAACCAATCCATTAGTTGGAAAGGTTCTTATGCACTTGTCCGTGATCGATTCGGTGCCGACGGTAAGTTTCCCCAATACTCGGTTCCGACCGAGTTAGCCAAGCCACAAGCCTTATATAGTGAACCGCTAGGAGCGGGACACTACATGGTGGGTTTAAATGGAGATTGTAGTAGGTAGGGGGTTGGGTTCATGATTGTCACGCCCCGCTCCCGTAGGAGCGATCGTCCTCGCTAAGGCGTGATGCCGCACGAGCCTAGATTGCGCTCGTGCAAGGCAGTTCCATAACGGCCGATTCTAGCGGCAGCGACAGGGTCGTCGCACAGAAGTTCCAAGCAGAAATATTGAAACATGCAGCGGAAATTTAAGGGCAACACACAAGTTATTCAAAAGAACTCTTTATTGATATTGAACAATCAGATTACAATAGGTACAAGGCCATAATTACAAGTCTCTCGTGCTCACTTTTCTCTCATTTTACAAGTCACTCTGCTCTCTCTCTTCTCTCGATACAATGCTTGAGCCAGCAGAAGCTTCAGAAGGCAATGTCCATACATTATGTCCTGTATAAATCTTGAGTTCACACGGCCGCACGCTTCGACTCGCCAAGGAACTCTATGCCTCGACGCATCCAAACGAGCTCCACACCACGAGCTTCTACCTGTGCCTGCACATGGAAACTGTATGGGTGTCAGTACTCAACTGTACTGGTGGAGTGAGCTCCTCGCCAACCCATACAAAACCGACACGTTCATTTACTTTTGTGCAATACAAGTCCCTTTCGATTGTCTTTCTAGTCTTGCCTTAGGATCAGTTTTAAGACTACGACACTTGACTCGCTCGATGTACAACGACATGGCCGTGCTATAATGCCAACGTGTATTTCGATCAAGGCAGTGCCTCATCGCTTACGTACTCGACCGGACTACAAATCGGGACGACAGGGTCGTGCCATACTCTATTCGTGACTTTAACGTATTCGAGACAGTGCTTCGCCGAGGAGCAACTTATGCGAACTCGACCGTGTCAAGACTTTCACTTAAACTCAAGTGCCTCTAGACCAATTCTCGTGTCAACGACGTCAAGAGGGAACGATTCGTGCAGGTCGTGCCTCTAGACCTTGCTTAGACTTGTTCGTGCTTCAAGATTGAGGTCGTGTCTCGTAACTTATCAAGACTTATCCATGCTACCGCCTTGCGGCCTTCCTGTTCGACTCATTTGCTAACTTAGACAAGACTTGTGAAACATAGTGTTAATTTTATGGACATCCTGACACCAAGTATCGTGCCAAGCACGGTGCCTATGCTGCAACCCAATCTTAGGCCCAGATATTGTGTTACCAACTAGACATGCGTTCAAGTTCTAGACCCAATCCAAAGGCATACACGCGGTTTGCCGCTATTCTGTCGACCCATCTACATGAGTGGTCACTAGCAATGTCAAGCTATCTTAGACTCGGCTCGAGATTGTTTGCCATTAAAATTTTTTTATTGCAATTTCAATTACAAACAGAATAGTGTTACAATGTAGGACTTAGATGTAGTCCTAGGAGAACACTTTTGTTTATTTGGGTCCCTGTGTCGATGGAGCGGGTAGTAATGCGTTGACTCCGTTGACGATCTGACGACGGTTCTCGGTTCTTTGAAGGTCTGAGTTGCTCTGGGTGCTAGAGTTTGCAGATGGGAAGAAGACGTTGAGTGTCTCTTCCGATCTTGGTAGATGATAACTCTGATGCCTTTTTCTGTCTATGTACGTATGTATATTACCAGGTCCGTAAGAAGAAAATAATCTCTCTATTTATAGTTTGCAGGCTGGCTGCTCATGCGCGCATATGTAGGATGTGCCTATACGTGGGGACGCCACGTGGTTGAAGCTACGGGAGGCGCATGGATGATGCACCATCATTTGTGGGTTGAATCCTTCATGCTGTATTTGTGAGCTGACACATAGCAGAGGAGAGGATCTTTCAGTTGCTGAGATCTTGGGTGATTAGCACCCCTTCATAGGCTGAATTGAGTCAAAGGACACGTGGCGCATGCCCGTTGCTCAAAGATCTCGGATTTGGTATAGAGTGATCTGATAGGATACGCCTGGGATTGGGCACATGAGAAGACTTTGGCTCACAACCTTTAGGAGTCATGAACCGGTCTGGGCGCACGGCTTTTGAGGCGCATACGGGTCTTCAGGCGCATGGCCGCTGAGGTGCATGGCCGCTGAGGCGCATGCGAGTGGTTGGTCGGCCACGTGGGTCATAACCGTCGGAGGAAAGTAATAATGATGCTGATGTCAGCGACGCTTCGTCTTCTAAAAAAGCTGCTAACTGTCCAGTCCTCGGGGGACGTGCTGCCAACTCTGTCACTTGAGCATTAATTGCTTGATGGGTGACGAGCCGAAATGGACGCATGGATCCATATTGATTAGGACGTATGGATCTGTGCTCTGTTGGGAGCATCCATACGGGGCGCTTTGGAACTGACGGGCGCGTCTGTACGATGTGCGGTGTCTGTCCGGCGCATCCTTTTGTATGACGTGCCTTTATTGGTCCGACTTTTGTGTTCTTTAAGTGCTTTAAATAGCCGTTTTGACTTGGCCGAATTTGAAGCGTCAGGTTCATCACCATAAATGCAAATTCATTGCACGGGATTCGGAGAGCCCGCCACTTGGCGCATGGGTTTGATTTGCCCGGCATATAAATAGTGGCAAGGAGAGAGTTTGCTTCTCGTTCTCTTACGTCTTCCCGAATGAACTTATTTGCTCGAGTATATTCTATCGACAAGATGCTACCGAGGGTGAAGATGCGACGACTTGTCTTCGTTCATGCTCGTGAAGGTGACTGTTACATTCAAAAGTCGGAGTCGAGGACTTCTGAGGCAGGCGGAAGGTACCTGTTGCATCCAAAGATTGGGATGCTCGAGCCCTGTCTCCGTTATGCTGGAAGAGCCGCAGATCGGAATTGTGGTGCTCCCATCTTCCTTGGGCTTTGGAGAGCTCTTCCTCCTGCAAGAGTGGGGTGTTGTCCATTCTGGTTGTGTTGAAAGCTGCTCCTTTAGCCTTAGAATTGTGGTGCTCTCCTCTTCCTTGGGCTTTGGAGAGCTCTTCCTCCAGCTAGGGTGGGGTTGATCGCCCACTCCTGTTCTTCTCAATAAATGCTTCATTAGTCGAAGCATTTGATCGGGTCGAAGTAAGGCGCATATGCTGAGACTTCATGATGCGCATAACTGAGACGCTGAAGAGATGCGCCTGACTGAAACGCTGAAGGCTGCGCCTGACTGAGACGCTGAAGTGATGCGCTTGACTGATGATGCGCCTGGTGGAAGGCGCATGGCAGTTTGCTGCGCCTGGCTGTAGTCTTAGGATCTTTTTTTTTGTAGAAGTTCTCCTTTGTAAAGCCTTTCTTTAGACATGTAATAGACTTTTATATGAAATAAAAATCTTCTTTTACTGTCTATACTTTTGCTATCTTGCTGTGCCAAGTACTTCGTTTGAGTTCCCTGGCGCATGTTCTGAGTAGTATTTGAGCGCATAGGAATTCTGGCACATAGATGCGCCCTGAAATTCCATGCTTCTACAAGACCCCCTTCAAAGTTTTTAAAACTTTTTGTCAAGTTTTGGAATACTTTGAATAAGAAGCATGGTGGTGTCTTCAACGGGACGCATGACTGTTCGGGCGCATGATTACTCCGCGTATCAGTGATGGGGCGCATGCTCCTCTCAGTTAATGCAAATAATAACGCTTCGAAGTAATAAAAAAAAGATTAATGATGATCTTTTTGGATTATTTGCAGTTATTATTTCGCAGAACCCCAAGCGGTGGCTGACGTCACTCCTCATCGGTTTCCGTGTATGCCCAAGCCTATAAATAGGCGTTTGATAGAGAGAATGAGATGGCCCCCATAGTCTGGCTCATTCTGTCATTTTTGTGACATATGCTTTCGTTTTGTAGGAACCGCTGAAGAAGAAAACCCGGGTTTTGAAACCGGGCGTCAGTAAACCGAAGGAGGTGGCGAGCTCTTCTGACGAGCGCATTCCTCTGATTGTAACATCTTCCGTGGAAGAGAATCCTGACAATGTCGTTCCTGCAGAGATTTTAGTATCTCCAAATTATGTTGGAAAGGAAGCTGAGGATGCAACAGTTCCCGGAAGGGTGCAAGCCGCCGTGGGGGCCTCTGGCATTGAGGACCCAGCAGATACGGAGCTTCCAGATGAGGAAGTAGAGTGGAGTTCGTCTTCTTCAGATGACGTTTCTCCAGAGATGAGTGAGCCTGTTGCAGGAGCAACAGACATGGTTGAAACAGATGAGAGGGCTGATTCCCCTTCTTGTCATGATGAGGGAAGGTCGGCTGCAGCATTGTCGAGCCCTACCCCAGACTCAGCAGTGGAGGCTGAGGTGGCTACCGACCGGGAGGTAGCGACAGATTCTATCCCCGCGGAGGGATTCGGTGAGGAAGATGAGACTCATCCGCCGAGCCTGACTCCAGGGGAGCCGAGTCAGGAAACAAGTGTTGATCTCGCTGCTTTGCCAGAGGGGGAAGGTCCCGTACGGCCTGCTGATAGTGTGTTAGAGACGGAGGAGATAGCCCCTGACGTCGGTGGTCCCTCCGAGCTTGAGAAGGGTAAGGGTTTGCTGGAACCCCCTGTTGTTCCTTCTACTTGGGGTACGATATCTACGCCCCTCTCGGCTCCTTCCGCTCTCTTGGCTCCTCGGGCCAGTGGCGAAGTTCAAGCCCCTGTTGAGGGAGGGTCCGTTGATGCCGAGGTTTCAGCTTCGCAGATTGAAGTCGGTGGGTCTTCTTCAGGCCCACCGTCTATCACAGTACCTCCTACAACTCCTGCCATGACGCCTCAAGTGCTGGCTGATGCGGATGAGTATGTTCAGTTTGTTGTTGAAGCAGTGTACAAGATGCTGCAGAAGGGCGTATAAACGGTACTGAATGCAAATGGGAGTTTTGCGACGGCGAAAGCCATGGCACTCCCTTCCATTGGTTTGATACGTTTGCACCGTGGCCACGATCACATGGCTGTAATTCTGGAGGAGTCGGTGGTTGAGCTAGACCAGCGTCTTTCTGAACTGCAGAGTATCCAGCGGAATAACTTTTTCGCTCTGATAGAAGCAGAACAGAAGAAGTTGATAGCTGAGGTTGAGTCGTCTTATCAGGCCACGGTAGCCATCTGGGACGGCGAGGTGGCCGCTGCTGAGGCTGCAGTAGAGAGACTGTCTCAATCCACACAGGAGCAGGTGGAGCTGCGGGCCTCATTGGAGGCAAGTATAGCGGAGGTTACTGCCAGGATTCGTCTCTTAGAAGACCAGAGGGCCCAACTTATGTTAGATCATGAGCGGGCCCACGCTGAGCACATCTCGTCCAAGGAGGAAGAGGCAGTTGTTACTCGCCATATTCTTTCTCTGACTCACCAACGACATGAGTTGGACGCCAAGCATGAGAACGATACTTCTTCCGAGGCTGTGGAGATGATGCGGCAGGAAGCTGAACGCCGGGTCCTGGCAACTGTAGAGACCCGGGCTGCAGACTTGAGGCGTCGGATCGAAGAGCTGTCCGGCAATCCCAATGATCCTAGGGATTTGTAGTCTTTTCTCTTTTTTGTTATATGCTGGGGATGTAATCCTTTACTTTTTAGATGAAAAATAAAGAATTTTGTGGTGTGTTCATCTTTTGTTGTCATGAACCTGTGATTTGTGTGGACCTATTATCTTTTGCGCACCTTGGTTGTTAGGTACAGATAATAAGTTTGAGAGAACCGACATGTTTGCTCAGAGGTAATATAGACGTGGCAAATATGGGGTTCAAATGTCGGAATCTTTCTACTCAGAGGTATTATGGACGTGGTAGGAGTGACTCTGGGGAGATACGCGGAACTACTCAGAGGTAATGTGGACATGGAAGTTCGGCGATCGATGTACGGCAACACAGGGGTTGTCTGTACGGGATGTTTACTCAGAGGTAATGTGGACGTGGTAAACATAATAGGTAGTGTAGTCTTACGGAGCGTAAGATTCTGCTTTGTAGAGCATAGAGGAGCAACTCAGAGGTAATGTGGACGTGGTTGTCCTTCTACTGGAGATAGAATGCAATGGAACAACTGGGTTCCGAAAGCATAGGATTTTTGTGAAAGGGAGGTGTATGTGAGCTCTGATGATCAGGTCCACTGACTCCCTTGCTAGGTACATATCTGAAAGACGTCAAGAGTAGTACTTTTTTAGGAACTTGTCGTTGATGGGCATCATGAACAAGTCCCCATTTGATCGGGCGAGGCGGTAAGCACCGTTTGAGCATACCGTCTCTATGATGAAAGGTCCCTCCCAATTGGGCTCGAACTTTCCTGGTATTTGTGAGTCAACACCATCGGCCTCCTGACTGCCAGAACCAGGTCGCCTACTTGGAAAGTCCTCTGCTTGACCTTCTTGTTGAAAGCCTGTGATATACGGGCTTGATAGAGTTCGATACACTGTTGAGCTAGAAGACATTTTTCGTTAAGTGCCTCCAATTCTCGCAGACGGCGACGTTGATTGTCTTCTTCTGTTAGTTGATTTGTGATCGCTACACGGAGTGAGGGTATCTGGATCTCAAGAGGCAGTACCGCTTCGCTCCCATAGACTAAGGAGAACGGGGTGTTGCCCGTCGGGGTCCGTACCGTTATACGGTAGGCCAAAAGACATTCGTCGAGCTTTTTGTCCCAGTCGCATTTGTTAGATGACACGACCTTTTTGAGTAGCTTGACGATAGTCTTGTTAAAAGCCTCAGCCAATCCGTTTGTTACCGGATTGTAGGCGGTTGATGCCACGTTCTGAATGCGGTTCTTGTCACAGAATCTGCTGAAAACATGGCTGATGAACTGAGGACCATTATCGTGGATAATCCTCCGAGGTACCCCAAAACGGTAGATGACATGGTGCTTGATGAAGCTGATCACCCTAGAGCTCTTCACTTCTGTCAGCGGAACTGCTTCTGTCTATTTGGAGAAGTAGTCGGTGATGGCCAGGATGAAGCGGTGTCCCCTCGATGATGGAGGGGTAATCGGTCCTACAATGTCCATGCCCCAAGCTTCGAAGGACCAGGAGGCGACCGTAGGATGTAGTGGTTCAGACGGTGTATGGATGAAGTCGGCGTGGAGCTGGCACGTATGGCACTTTTTGGCATAGTCGACAGCGTCGACTGCCATGGTTGGCCAGTAGTAACCCATGCGTCGCAGTCGATCCTGCAACTTAGGGCCAGGTTGATGAGCCCCGCAAGTCCCATCATGAGCTTCTCGAAGGGCTTCGGCTGCTTCTTCGTTGGACAGGCACCGAAGGAGAAGTCCATCGTAGGAGCGTCGGTACAGCATTTTAGTAGCTGTATCGTAATAGAATCGAAAGGAACGCCTCCTGACTGAGACGACTTCTTTCGGGTCTTCTAGAAGAATTTCGTAGATAGCGAAGTCGATGAACGGGAACCTCCAGTCTCGAATATTAACACCAGCACTTATTGTCATGGCATGGGCCATTTGTGAGCATAGGTTGTTTTTAGGACAGACCAAGTCTCGACCAACTACCGTGACGTAGTGTTGAGTCCCGAGAGGTGCTGCCAATGAGGCTGCGAGGCCAACCAGAGCGTCAGCCTCCAGGTTTTGTAACCGAGGTACGTGTTCTATGAAGAACTTGGTGAAGGTTGAAATAATGTTCAATGCAACTTCATGGTAAGGAACCAGATCTTCATGGCGAACTTCGTATTGCCCTCTGATCTGGTTAACGACGAGTTTTGAGTCGTTATAGGCTTCCAGATGATCCACCCCCAGCTGTTGCGCCAGCAGGAGTCCCATGATGAGAGCGTTGTACTCGACAACATTGTTGGAGCACGGCTTCGAAAGGGAGTAAGCACGTTGGATGACTAGCTGATCCGGGGAGACTAAGACTACCCCCACTCCGGCGATGATTTAGCCTTTGGTGCCTGTTCTTGAAGCGCCATCGAAAAATATCCGCCAGACGGAGCTTTCTTCGGTGATGTTTGATTCTTGGACCTCATCCGGGATGTCTTCATAGAGTCTGGAGGACTCTGGGATGGGGTGCGCGGCTAAAAAACGGCCAGAGCTTGACCCTTGATGGCTTTTTGTGGGACGAACACCATGTTGTATGGCGTCAACAGGATCACCCATGTAGCTAGTCGGGAGTTCAATGATCCTAGCTTCGTCATGAGGACCCTGAGCGGATTGACTCGGGAGATGACATGGATTGTCTGGCCCGAGACATAATGGAGAGTCTTCTGGATGGCGAACACCAAAGCCAAATACTCCTTTTCAAAGGGGTTGTACCGGTGTTCGGCTCCGATCAGTATCCTACTGAGGTAGTAGATAGCTTGCTCGTAGCCTGTATCGCTGTTCTGAGCCAGCAGAGCGTCGAGGGAATGATCCATGGCACAGACGTAGAGGAGAAATGGTTTGCCTGCGACGGGTGCCACCAGGACTGGAGGGCTCGTCAAGTAAGCCTTGATATCATCGAAAGCTTTCTGGCATTCTTCTGTCCAGACGTAGGAGACTCCCTTCTTCATGATCTGGGTCAAGGGTTGGCACTTTTCGGAAAGGTTTGCTATAAACCTTCGGATGTATGCCAGACTCGTATCTTTCCATTCTTCTTGGTGACATGGACGACATTGGCCACCCAATCCGGATGTTGATCTTCACGGATGAACCTGCTGCTCAGGAGCTTGTCCACCTCCTGATCGATAGCGTTCATGATGTCAGGACAAAAGTGTCGTTGTTGTTGCTTTACAGGCTTAGCATTAGGCAAGATGTTAAGTCTGTGCATTGCGATCTAGGGATCAAGTATCGGCATATCTTCGTAGCTCCAGGCGAAGACGACGATATATTCCTTGGCCAATTGGACCAAAAACTCCCGGTCTTCTCCCTTCAGACTCTTGCTGATGAAGATGGCTTTGGAAGGAAATCCATCCCCAAGGTCAACTTGTTCGACCTCGTCTTCGGTAGAGGGTTCGCGTAATTCAAAACGAGGCTCCCACTGTGCTCCTAGGCATTGAGCCCAGGGTTCTTCCTCAAAGAATTTTGGCATTTGGTCATTGCCTTCATCCTCTTGAGATTGTGCAGATGCCATGTTGACTGATAGCACCTTCCTGAGGACTAAGCCGATACTGGTATCGAAATCCCAAGTTGAGGCTTCGGACGAATGAGAGTGTTCTACTTCTTCTGCCTCCGAACTCTCTGGAGTTGCCGGTGGCGTTACATAGCCCACCCCCCATCGAGTTCGATGATAGTAGTCCTGCGACTTTTCTTTAGGTGTTAGGAGCCGGAGAGGAAGACGTCGACCCTTGTCGTAGTTCAGGCCTTTGTTGCTTTTTAGATCGTAACCCATCTTTTGGATAAGGTACTTTGCCTTGTCCGTGTACCGATAGACTTGTATTCTGCCGATATCTGGTTCTTGCTCGAGTGGCGGGAGGTCTTGATGACGCTCGACTTTGTCGAAGATGATGGATTCTTCGTCTCGATTCTGCGGTGGGACTACGAAACAGACCCCTTGGGACGGGACTACTCGATTTACATGATTGACGATCGTTATTTGTGTTTGCAACGACCGCAGAGCGTTATCTAATATATACATGGCATTCCAATGTGGAAGACTAGAATAATTAAAAGACACTCTATTATTGATGAAATACTAGATTTTGTCCCGCGGGATTACATTGTCCAGAGATGGTGCATCTACATCAGCAGATATGTACTCCCCTAGCTCTTCATATGTGAGTACTGGGGTTGGTTCGGGAGAGTCCACCGCAGATTTGACCTTGGGGTCCGAGAGGGCTATGTGGGCCTTCTCCGGCAGCTTGGATGATATGGATGATTGCGGAGGCTTGCCTTTAAGACGCACCTTCAGAGGTGCCTCGACTGCGCCTTCAGTGATTGGTGCCTTCCCCTGTAGTTTTGCCATAAGGGGAGCCGATGTTTGAGGCGGCTTTCCCTTGAACCGTATCTTCAAGGGAGCTTCAGTAGGTGTTCTACCTAGAGAAGTTGGTACTTTTCCAGGTAGCTTGATGGTCATGGGAGGCAGCATCTGAGGCGGTTTTCCTTTGAGTCGAATTTTCAAAGGAGCGTCGGGAATCATCTCTAGCTCCATGTCCGGCTCTGCTGCCGTTTCTGCTTCATCGTCAGCATCATTGGCTTCCCTTTCGTCGGGCGACTTGTACAGGATAGAATCAGTGAAGTAGGCTTCGACCCCCTTGAAAGGGTCAATATCCGCGAACTCTGTCCGGATGATGTTGTTGGTGGACACGTACTTCATACATTGGTGGAGTATAGATGGCACCACCATGTACTCATGCAGCCACGGACGACCCAGTAGGAGGTTGTAGTTGACGTCAACGTCCACGACATAGCAAGTTACCTCGGTTCGGAGGTTACCGATATGACATTTTAGCCGTATTTTACCTAATAGTTCACTTTTGCTAGCATTGAAACCGCTGATTGTAGTATTGGAAGGCGCCAGATGGTACAGCGGGATCTCCAGTGTTGAGAGCAACGTCTTAGGGATGATGTTGAGGGAAGACCCTGGATCGATTTGAATTCGCTTCACCTTGACGGAACCGACATACCCCGTATAATACAGTGGCCTGTTGTGTCGGTTGTGCTTGAGCAGCATGTCTTGTTGGATGAAGGTTATGTTGGGGATAACTTCATCCGTACAATGGCAGTGCGCACATGTGGTCGGGGTATCCTCAGGCTGCTTGACCTGACTGATGAAGGATTCTACATCCTTTAAGGCTTCACAGAGAGCTTCACGAGTGTCCTTGGAAAGACGAAGAAGCTCAAACAGAGATAGGCGGACAGGAGTACTGGCAAGTTGTGCCAGTATGTCGAAGTTGTGGGGCTTGGCTATCCCCGAAGCATTCTTCTTTCGCAAAGGCTTGTCAAAATGGGCCTCTACATGCTTCTGTTTATTGGCTGCTGGAGGCCTGGATGGGCCCTCTTCCTGGGCAGCAGGGACGGTGCAAGGAGGCACCACCTCGACGGCAGCTTCGTCAGGTTGGGCATTCTGATGTAAACGCGTCTGTACAGGAAGTGCCTCTTCCGCAGAGGAAGAGACCATACGGCAAGACTTGATCTTCCTGTCCTTGGTTTTGGAGGTAGAGCGTACCCCCGGTTGAGTGACTTCGGAGACGAGGTCAGGGTGAACCCATAAGACCTCTCCCCAAGATGTGGTGAGTGGGATGAGTCCACTCACGTTGTCGCGAGTAGGTGGTAGGTTAACCACCTCCATTGTCGCCTTTGGGATGGGGATGACGCCATCTTGTGTAGTGGTTGGCGGCAAGGTGCCAAATTGGAGTGACACCAGGTTGGCCAAGACCGTTTTCTCCTCGTTGTCGACGGAGATGACATCCGCATTGATCATGCGCTGGATGTAGTTCTTGAGGACGTAGCAGTCCTTAATTGGATGTCCGACAAACTGATGGTAGTGACAGTACCTCGGATTGTCCACTCTTTCAACCTCGTCAGGACGCTTTGGGTCCGGTAACTTGATCTTGTCACCCTGCTTCAATATCTCGAAGAGTTGCAAAGTGTCTTCATCGTTGAAAGAATAAACCTCCTTTGGCCTTGGTGCAAGTGGACGCTTCTGAGTAGGTGCTGATGCACCTTTGGAGGCATTAACAGTCAACGCCTGCTTCCCCTTCATCTCTCGTCCAGGGTTGTTGGCTGCATGCCGTTTTCTCTTGTCCTCAAAGGCAGAAAAACTGACTCCCAGAAGACGAGCATTGGACGCCTTCTTTTCTGTTGCTTCAGCCTCGATGATCAATGAACTCCAGTCGGAAGGAGGAGTGGAGTTGAGCCAGAGTTTGATCGCAGGCAGCATGTTCATGCTGCAGGAAGAGAGGAGTACATGTTCTGGCATGCCCGGGGGCAGTCTGAAGCAGGCTTGTCAGAACCGTTCGATGAATGCTCGAACTGTTTCCTTCTCCTTCTGACGTATCTCTATGAGGGATGCCATTGTCATGTCCTTCCCTCCATCGTAGAAACGATCGAGGAAGAGACGTGTCAAGTCATCGAAGGAAGATATGGAGTTGTCGGGGAGACTGCAGTACCAGTCGTAAGCCACTCCTTTCAACGCCCCGACAAATATGCTGGTGAGTAGCGCGTCTTCCTTCGAAAGATGTCCCGTTTGAGACTGGAAGTATGTCAGATAGCAGCGTGGAGAGTCCTTCCCGTCGTATGGCATCAATGTTTGTGGTTTATACTTGGGAGGATAAACCACTTTGTTCCATTCGAGGGGGTATGGTTGTGGGATCCCCATCTTCTGGCACTCCTTCTGTCTATTCTTGGACTCAAAGCGCTCGCGCAAGTCCCTGATCATCTCAACCACGTCTTCCGTGAAGCTGGGAGTCGGGGAAGGTGGTACAGCCTGGAGTTGAGTATTTGATGGCTCCGATGTCCGTGGTGCTTCGCGGCGATCTGTATCCAAGGATACCCGTTGAAGGGGTATACTTGATTCTCCATTGGCCCCTGGGTCAGGACCGGTAGAAGGTGTCCTGGCCAAGGCTGACCGTATCTCAAACACTGCTTGAGTCAGTGTTTGCATGAAGACAGAGAGGATTTTGAGTCCCCCTTCCAAAGTATCCATGTGCTGGACGAGGTCTGCTGGCGGCGCATCTGACTCTGTATCACCCCCAGTTATGTATACTGTCATGACATGGCTGGAAGTGGATGGATCGGTTGAAGCCTCACTTTCAGCCTCGCTCTCTTGTAGAGTAGTCGCTTCTCCTGGAGCTTCATCTTGGCTACCCCCGGTTATGTTCTGGAGGACACCTTCGTCTTCGGGAGAAGTATCAGCAAGGGCCTGACTACCCCCATCTTTGTCTTGGAGGACGTCTTCGTCTTCGGGATGAAGATCCACAGGGGTTTGACTACCCCCAGCTATGTCCGGGAGGCTAACTTCGTCTCCAGGATGAAAATCCACAGGGGCTTAACTACCCCCAGCTTCTTCTGAGATCTTCTTTCTCCCCCGGGTGCCCTCAAACACTCCTGAGGACGGGACAGTCGTCTTGGTCTTCCTCGGCTGGCTCTTGGATGAGGACAAAGTCGAAGATCTGCCAGTCGCCTTCCGAATTGATGGGGAGTTGGAGACAACGTTGCAAGAAGTAACCTATAGTTCTGGCTCCTCTTCAGTTGACACCTTCTTCCCGAGGTGATGTTGGAGAGGTGTTGATGATTGCAGCCGCTGGAACACAGACTGCCTTGGTGGGACTGTTGTCTTGCAACAACAGTTGATGGTGACTACAGCACAGGTGTGCCCTGTGAGGGGCGTATTGTGCTTGTCAGTTGACTCTCCTAATCAGCGTTTGTGAGTGATCACGTTACACAGATCTTTGGAGAAGAATGCCACCTTCACACTCCCATCAGGCGCAAGGCAAGGCCAAGCACCGGGGTGGCCAAGTGAGAGTGCCACCTTCACACCCCCATCAGGCGCATGGCAAGGCCAAGCGCCGGAGTGGTCAGGTGAATGATGTGCCCCCTGAACCAACGCAGAAGATGCGCTCAGATCAGTAGTGGGGGTACAACATTTATAGTGACTTGAACCAGCCACAGACGCACATCCTATGTAGGCGCTGGGGTTCAAGATCACAGAGTTTGCCTTGCTCGATTTGGTTGCGAACGCAACAGACGTGCCCAAGTGAGGCAAGGACTTTGAAGGTCGGCTCGTTTCTGGCACAGAAGCACCCGAGTCGACCTTATACAGCTTACCATCGGCAGCACACATGATTGTAAGCACATGCTTCTGGTTTGCCGCTGGCATAGCACATTTGAGGCGTATGGCCTGTGCTGCATTGGACTTCTTCGTACCAGCCCGCTGGGGTGCATAGTAATCAGAGTCCAAATTCTCCTTGCCATGACAGCGAGTGAGTCTGTCAAAGACAGAAGCCTTCTGTGGTGCATCAGAGTTACTGCTGTAGTGACCCGCTCCGCCCTAGCGGAACGCCGATTCCAAACGGCGTGTGCAACGACTCAAAACGAGCCGTCGACCCGAAGAGTTGCCTCGACCAGATGAAGTATCGATGCAAATCGATGCCAGGCTTGCATTGGCCCGACAAGATGAATCCAGACTTAGACTATCGAAGGCGCGCTCGGAGGATCGCTCGGCCGATGCGAACATCGCTAAGGTGGGTGGCTCCGATGAACCCGTCTGTGCTTAGCCTAGACACATAACAATGCGGACACTATCACGAGAATCGCTAGGCGACAACACCATGCATGTTAATAAATGATTCAACGCACCTAGCTGAGGGAATAATCCTATCTTGCATGCTTGTTTAGAACATGGAAAAGAACTTGGCAATTATAGAAACGCTCGCACCACGCTCTACGCTCGTGCTACGGCACAAGCTCACGTTCATGTCCCTTATACGTTCAAACAATGAAACAATGAATGGTTTACAACAATGAAACGGAAAGGCTATCAACATAGTCGCTCCGAGTAGAGTTTAGCAACATTGGAAGGCTATGGGACCGATGGGTCGCCAAGGCGACTCCCGTACTGGGAGTTGCATAATGCGTGAATGAATGAATCAACGAATGAATGAATAAATACATGAATGACTCTATGAACGAACGAACAAGTTAAAGAATGAAATGAAAGAAAGAATACATGAAAGTTAAGACATGGAAGACGCTAGCGACAGGTATGACGGGCACGTGCAACGGGGCTTGCTACCCGCGCTGTACGGACGCCAACCTGGTCGTTAACGCATTATGGCTAAGGGTTAGCCTACGGCTCAGAGATAGCCGCTAAGTAAAAGACAAGATAATACGAAATGGTAGTGGACAAACGGCACGGGCGATGGGGGGGGTAAACCGTGGCCGTCGTGTGGAAGGATTCTGCGGCACGGGCGTTGGAGGGGTAAACCGTGGCCGGCCTAGGCAGAATCAATACGGCGCTTACGGGCTGCTTGGGTGCGGGCTTGGGCACCAAGAGACGTAAGTAGGAGGGTATATTCAAGAGACTTAACGGGGTGTACCAGCCATCACCCTACGCTAAGTTGAGAATTGCCACAGGGGAATGTCCTAAATGGCTTGTAAAGCCAGCGACCCGTGCATGTAGATTAAGTGGACTATGCTGGTGGCAATCCACGTGCAAGTTCTTGCATTGAAATCAAAGTAATCTAAGTTAAATGAACAAGTGCCTCCTGAACATGAACATGCCCGAAATATAACACTCAGAACATGCTTGAAATGTAACCTGCTGAACATGCTCGATATGTAACACTCCTGAACATGCTTGAACGAAATACCCGAAACATGCTTGAATTGTAACACTCTAAAAACGTGCCTACGACGTGTTAGAACATGCCCCCGACGTGCTAGAATCCCGAGACATGGACACACACTCGATATTGAATGCGTACATGAATCGTGTTATGTTATTATACATGAATTGTGGTTTAACTTGGTTTACCTTGAACAGGGAAGGCCGGACGGTAAGTATGGGTAAGTCGTGCATGTATTTCTCATGCGACACTTGAATTCGGTAACACGAGATAGGCTATGCAATATGCCATGAAATTGATCCTAAGGCAAGATTAGAAAGACAATGAATGATAGAGATGCACAAAAGATTATAGAACGTGTTTGGTAATGATGGCATTGTGGGCGAGCCAGCCTCCCCACCAGTGCATAACAATGTACTGATAACCCCACAGTATGCTTGCAGGATAGCAGGAGACGTCGGCGGGTGCGGAGCTTCCGTCGAACGTGTCAAGGCGCGGAGCCAACTCTGGGGGCCTTGGAACGTTGCAAGAAGCTGAAGCACCCTATACAGGACATAATGTATCGGAACATCGCCATGTATCCTTCCATGTTGTAAGCCATTTGGCACGCCTTTTATGTTTCAGAGAGAGAGAGCTTGAGCGATTTGTAATATCGGTCTAGCGTCGCTTGTAAACTTCGTGATTATCAATAAAGAGTTTGATTCGTATTCAACTTGTGTTCATTTATTTTCCGCTGCAAATGGGAACACTCTGTGCGACTCTGTGGCCTAGGAATCAAATCGGCCGTTTCTGGACTTGGCCTTGCACGGGCGCAACCTAGGCCCGTGCGGCATCACGCCTTAGCGAGGACGATCGCTCCTACGGGAGCGGGGCGTGACAACTGCACAGGGCTTTAGATGCGCCCCTGCTCCGTTGGCGCATCTTTCTTGTCTGAGAAGGAGATGGCTGGGGAATGTGGTCAGCATCACGCTTTTTCGAGAGATGCGCTGCACCGGTGGGCGCATCCTGGCGGCTGAGGACGTTAGCGAGAATGGTGGACTGCATCGGCGCATCCCTTTCAGTGGTGGTGCCAAGGGCCTCGACCTTGCACACCCAGACTTGACGAGTCTTCTTCGACTTTGGCAGCCGCTTCGAAGGACTTGTGCTTCCTTCAGAGATGAACTCCTCATACGCCTGTTGATTGAGACGTACGACCAGCATCTTATGGGAGGAGCCCACCTTCACGTCGTCGTATTGCGACACAGCCTTCTCGGTGGAGGAGAAAGAGGTCCCCAGCAGAGTCGTCAGCTTGTTTGCCATTAAAATTTTTTTATTGCAATTTCAATTACGAACAGAACAGTGTTACAATATAGGAGTTAGATGTAATCCTAGGAGAACACTTTTGTTTATCTGGGTCCCTGTGTCGATGGAGCGAGTGGTAATGCGTTGACTCCGTTGACGATCTGACAACGGTTCTCGGTTCTTTGAAGGTCTGAGTTGCTCTGGGTGCTGGAGTTTACAGATGGGAAGAAGGCATTGAGTGTCTCTTTCGATCTTGGTGGATGATAACTCTGATACCTTTTTCTGTCTGTGTATGTATGTATATTACGTGGTCCGTAAGAAGGAAATGATCCCTCTATTTATAGTTTGCAGGCTGGCTGCTCATGCGCGCATATGTAGGATGTGCCTATACGTGGGGACGCCACGTGGTTGAAGCTGCGAGAGGTGCATGAATGATGCACCATCATTTATGGGTTGAATCCTTCATGCTGTATTTGTGAGCTGACACGTAGCAGGGGAGAGGATCTTTCAGTTGCTGAGATCTTGGGTGATTAGCACCCCTTCATAGGCTGAATTGAGTCAAAGGACATGTGGCGCATGCCCGTTGCTCAAAGATCTCGGATTTAGTGGAGAGTGATCTGATAGGATGCGCCTGGGATTGGGCGCATGAGAAGACTTTGGCTCACAACCTTCAGGAGTCATGAACCGGTCTGGGCGTACGGCTTTTGTGGCACATGCGGGTCTTCAGGCGCATGGCCGCTGAGGCGCATGCGAGTGGTTGGTCGGCCATGTGGGTCGTAACCGTCGGAGGAAAATAATGATGATGTTGATGTCAGCGATGCTTCGTCTTCTGAAAAAGCTGCTAACTGTCCAATCCTCGGGGGATGTGCTGCCAACTTTGTCACTTGAGCATTAATTGCTTGATGGGTGACGAGCCAAAATGGGCACATGGGTCCATGTTGATTAGGATGCATGGATCTGTCTCTGTTGGGTGCATCCATACGGGGCGCTTTGGAACTGACGGGCGCGTCTGTACGATGCACGATGTCTGTCCGGCGCATCCTTTTGCATGACGTGCCTTTATTGGTCCGACTTTTGTGTTCTTTAAGTGCTTTAAATAGCCGTTTTGACTTGGCCGAATTCGAAGCGTCAGGTTCATCACCATAAATGCAAATTTATTGCACGGGATTCGTAGAGCCCGTCACTTGGCACATGGGTTTGATTTGCCCGGCCTATAAATAGTGGCAAGAAGAGAGTTTGCTTCTCGTTCTCTTACGTCTTCCTGAATGAACTTATTTGCTCGAGCACATTCTGTCGACAAGATGCTCCCGAGGGTGAAGATACGACGACTTGTCTTCGTTCATGCTGGTGAAGGTGACTGTTACATCCAAATGTCGGAGTCGAGGGCTTCTGAGGCAGGCGGAAGGTGCCTGTTGCATCCAAAGATCGGGATGCTTGAGCCCTGTCTCCATTATGCTGAAAGAGTCGCAGATCGAAATTGTGGTGCTCCCATCTTCCTTGGGCTTTGGAGAGCTCTTCCTCCTGCAAGAGTGGGGTGTTGCCCATTCTGGTTGTGTTAAAAGCTGCTCCTTTAGCCTCAGAATTGCGGTGCTCTCCTTTTCCTTGGGCTTTGGAGACCTCTTCCTCCAGCTAGGGTGGGGTTGATTGTCCACTCTTATTCTGCTCAATAAATGCTTCATTAGTCGAAGCATTTGATCGGGTCGAAGTAAGGTGCATATGCTGAGACTTCATGATGCGCATAACTGAGACGCTGAAGAGATGCGCCTGACTAAAACGCTGAAGGCTGCGCCTGACTGAGACACTGAAGTGATGCGCCTGACTGATGATGCACCTGGTGGGAGGTGCATGACAGTTTGCTGCGCCTGGCTGTAGTCTTAGGATCTTTCTTTTTGTAGAAGTTCTCCTTTGTAAAGCCTTTCTTTAGACATGTAATAGACTTTTATATGAAATAAAAATCTTCTTTTGCTGTCTATACTTTTGCTATCTTGCTGTGCCAAGTACTTCGTTTGAGTTCCCTGGCGCATGTTCTGAGTAGTATTTGAGAGCATAGGAATTCTGGCACATAGATGCGCCTTGAAATTTCATGCTTCTACAGAGATATCGGCTTATCCCTCCGTGGGTAGCTAGCCCTGGAAGCGCCAAGTATCTCCCATACGATTATCCAGCATCCTACCGTGAGCCGCTTCGCTTCTCCCGGGCCTACATGATCCCGGTGTCCCGACGATCATTCGAGAAGACTACACCTTGTTGACAAGTTGTCCAATGACCATGCAAGACTCAACTCGATCTATCAAATCCTTCCTTAACATGACCATTCTTTCCTCCTTTCTATCGAGACTCCCAAGTAGCGGGACCGATCTCGTGCGAGACTTATCGAGACTTAGCGAGACTCCCAAGTAGCGGGACCGATCTCGCGCGGGACTTATCGAGAGTTAGCGAGACTCCCAAGTAGCGGGACCGATCTCGCATGTTTCCTTGTCGAGACATAACGAGACTCCCAAGTAGCGGGACCGATCTCGGCGACAACCAGTCGCATGGACTTCCTTTGATCGTGGCATACTCTTTACTAAATCCATCGTAGCTCGTGCCTTAGACAGACCTGGTTCGATAGGCGACGCTATCGCTCAAGTCATATACTTTATACGACGAGCCTTGTTCTCAAGGGACTACACGAGTTGACAACCGCAGATAGAGCGGGACAGTACTAGAAATGGCTTCGATAGCCCAACATAACTCTTGTCTAACTTATTCGGGCATCGACTCGACGAGCAAAGGCTACGTCGAGCTCCGCGTCGAGGGAACGTGCTATGCACGGGGTCGACTTGAACAACCAAGTTCTCGGGTGCCTAGACTTAAGCCAACAAGCCGTGCAATACGACTTTAACCCACGGGACGTACAAAGGCTATGCCAAGCCTTGGACGACGGGACCGTGCATGCTTTATCAAGCATTCATGCGGGCGACGCCTATGACTTAGGCCAGTACAAGTGTTGGGGCAAAACGACGGTACCGTGCATGCTTTATTAAGCATTCATGCGGGCGACGCTTATGACTTAGGCTAATTCGAGTATCGTGGCAACTTGGCAACTTAAGCCAACTTTCTTCTCCCAAGCCACGGGAACGAAGGATCGAGTGTCATTTGAAAGCACGCTGAGCCGACTTCTAAGCAGACCGTGGGACCATTTTCCATGTTCTAAGACATTCCGACCCGTCGGGATTATTTCCTTAGCTATGTGGATGCGTCTCTTTTATTATCAAGCCTAACTTGTGCAAGTTGAAAACAAGCGAGTTATTAAGTGAAGGCTAAGATGAGGCAAGTTCACCGAAACTACCCCACCTGGGCGAGGAGTCGCCTTGATCGAGCGAGCCTTCGAGCAGCCGTTGAAAGGCTAAGATCGAAAGCCGTCGGCGTTTCGATTCCTTCGATTGACTTTGCGGGACGGGGCACTACAACATACACCACTCAGAACAAGTCTCGTCCTCGAGACTTTCCTGAAGGCAAGCCATCCTACCATTTCTATGGCCAAGACTTATTTGTGCCCGGACACGGGACTATAACAGTCGAGCGAGATACGCCCTAATTTATCGTACACATTTCGCCTACGCGTTTTTTCAATTCTGAGCCACGCTCGCACTAGTATCAATACTTTCCTTTAATACGATTTCAAGTCCTCGACACTTTTCCATTCCTCAAGTCTTGCTTGAACTCAACGAATCACTTGGTTGGATCGTGCACACATTCCAGGCATCCCCAAAATACATGCATTCACCAAACCGCATGATAGAGAATTCGTCATTCTCACTCGAGTCACATCGTGCATATACTCCGGCGTCCCTGAAATATATGCATGTCAGCCGAATCTCGTGAGGGGTTTTCCTATACTCGTGATTCTCACTATCCATCCATACCAATCCTCAAGATCAATCTTTCGATTGATAACTCTTAAAACAGGGCGTCTCGCATAACCGCTAGGCCTTTTCTCAAGGCTAAGTCAATGTCAGGATTAGAATCATAGTTCCCCAACAATAATGCCAACACTGATCCCAATCCTAGGGTCAAACCAAAATCGATAGTACGAGATTTTCTATCCAAGCTCGTGTCACTCAGATTTTCTAAACATCGAGCACGATTACCAAATTCGCATCAAGGCACGCGTTGCGCACATTCAAATCCGTTCAATTCACAAATTCTAACCAATTCATGTATTCGATCATGAGGTCGTCTAGCTTTGACAATATGTTGTGCCCCAATCTCACGCGAGTCCGATTATCCACGATGGTTCATGAATCACCATGCAACGCTCCTGCGGAATAATCATTCTCATCGGGGCGTAACTCTTGCTTGAGTCTAGACTAATTCATTCTCGATACGCGGATTGGACCTACTCAATCCTCAAGCTCAATCATCAAGCACACCGAGTCATTCTCAAGTCCATCTTCGTGTCAAACCACAAGTCGAAACATACAAATTGTCACACCATGCAAGTTCGATCACCCCCGCTGTATGAATCACCATACCAGCGCTCATGCGGAGTGATCGCCCTAATTGGCGTGACGCATGTGCAAGGCTGGAGTTGCGCTCGTATAAGACAAGAACGTCAATGTTGTGGTTATCGACGAAGCAAATCCAAACATTTTGTTTTCCTCCAAGTCAAGATCTCAGTTCGATAGTCCGATCGTCATTCGTTCAACTAGAAAATCCTCAAGCCAAGTCCATCTTTTCCTCGACACATTTCAACATCCCGAGTATAGCATCCATCGGAACAATGACATTTGCACGATCGTCATTCGCCAAGTCAGAGTACCCCCGAGTTATCGTATATCGATCTTTGATATGCCTCAATACCATCGACGATATGCATAACCTGACGATCTTCCTTTGCAACCAATTTCGAGTCGTGCGACTGATGCTATTGTCCGAACTGGATATACCACAATTCCTTGATATTCAAGATCAAGTTCGATCGCTATTCCTCACGCTAGTTTCAATATCGTTGTCCAAAACTCAAGTCACATTTTATTTGACCCAATCCGAAATCGTACGCACGATCCTCTAAGTTTTCTCGATCAAGACATTCACTTGTTTCACCGTTTCGAATCATTTTCTAACTCGTGTTGTCCATTCATAAGTTGTTCGAACGACATATTGTTCGGAACACTCGAAGTCACGATCAACTAAGCGTGACGCATTCTAAGTCTTTGTGCGATCGCATCGCCTCGCCGACATACTCGTTGTTACTCGTAATCCTCAATTTTTGCTCGAATGATTTCCAAGACAAATTATACACCACTCAGGATTCGAGCCATCCGATCAAGTCCACGATCACGTTTGCATCACTCGCTAAGACATCTTTCAGATTCGTTCGACGAATCTCTAGCGTAATCGCTCATGTCATCTCGACGCACTAAGTCGTTCGCACTATTCCTCAAAATCTAGTCCAATCTTCCGAGCACGCCTAAGCGTTAGCCCGATAGCGTTCCTTTCGATATACACTCTAAGTGTATCTCCGTTCCCGATCGAGCGATACTTAATATTGCTCGTGACTCGTTGCACCAAAAGTCGAGGTGCGCGACACGCGGCACAACTTAGCCAAAAGGCCGTGAGTATAGCTATCCCGTACGGACTATATTCGAGCTTGCATGCTCATTCGCTAATATCGACGTAGGACTATTCGGGCACGCACGCGACTTTGCTAACTTTAGCACGTGTTTTCATTCAAGTCAAGTTGACACCGTTCGGCACAAAGGCTTACAGATGCGTTTAGAAGATGGCCTACCGATGCGTTCGATTGAACGCATGCACGAGCTTTTAAAAATATTTAGACTTATTGTATGGACATGCCGAGGGACATTCGAGAGAGAGCGCACACTTATTTTCCAACGACGAGCTTTCAAAACTGAGAAATTCGACGTGAAGTCCAAGGACGTAAAGTCGTGCTCTAATACCATTATGTCACGTCCCGCTCCCGTAGGAGCGATCGTCCTCGCTAAGGCGTGATGCCGCACGAGCCTAGATTGCGCTCGTGCAAGGCAGTTCCATAACGGCCGATTCTAGCGACAGCGACGGAGTCGTCGCACAGAAGTCCCAAGCAGAAACATTGAAACATACAACAGAAATTTAAAGGCAACACACAAGTTATTCAAAAGAACTCTTTATTGATATTGAACAATCAAATTATAATAGGCGCAAGGCCATGATTACAAGTCTCTCGTGCTCACTTTTCTCTCATTTTACAAGTCACTCTGCTCTCTCTCTTCTCTCGATACAATGCTTGAGCCAGCGGAAGCTTCGGAAGGCGATGTCCATACATTATGTCCCGTATAAGTCTTGAGTTCACGCGGCCGCACGCTTCGACTCGTCAAGGAACTTCGTGCCTCGATGCATCCAAGCGAGCTTCGCACCACGAGCTTCTACCTGTACCTGCACATAGAAACTGTGTGGGTGTCAGTACTCAACTGTACTGGTGGAGTGAGCTCCTCGCCCACCCATACAAAACCGACACGTTCATTTACTTTTGTGCAATACAAGTCCCTTTCGATTGTCTTTCTAGTCTTGTCTTAGGATCAGTTTTAAGACTACGACGCTTGACCCGCTCGATGTGCGACGACATGGTCGTGCTATAATACCAACGTGTATTTCGATCGAGGTAGTGTCTCATCGCTTACGTACTCGACCGAACTACAAATTGGGATGGCAGGGTCGTGCCATACTCTTTTCGTGACTTCAACGTATTCAAGACAGTGCTTCGTCGAGGAGCAACTTATGCGAACTCGGCCGTGCCAAGACTTTCACTTAAACTCAAGTGCCTCTAGACCAATTCTCGTGTCAACGACGTCAAGGGGGAACGACTTGTGCAGGTCGTGCCTCTAGACCTTGCTTAGACTTGTTCGTGCTTCAAGATTGAGGTCGTGCCTCACAACTTATCAAGACTTATCCATGCTACCGCCTTGCGGCCTTCCTGTTCGACTCATTTGCTAACTTAGACAAGACTTGTGAAACATAGTGTTAATTTTATGGACATCCTGACACCAAGTATCGTGCCAAGCACGGTGCCTATGCTGCAGCCCAATCTTAGGCCCAGACATTGTGTTACCAACTTGACATGCGTTCAAGTTCTAGACCCAATCCAAAGGCATACACGCGGTTTGCCGCTATTCTGCCGACCCATCTACATGAGTGGTCAGTAGCAATGTCAAGCTATCTTAGAGTCGGCTCGAGATATCGGCTCATCCCTCCGTGGGTAGCTAGCCCCGAAAGTGCCAAGTATCTCCCATGCGGTTATCCAGCATCCTACCGTAAGCCGCCTCGCTTTTCCCGGGCCGACATGATCCCGGTGCCCGGGCGATCATTCGAGAAGACTACACCTTGTCGACAAGTTGTCCAATGATCATGCAAGACTCAACTCGATCTATCAAATCCTACCTTAACATGACCATTCTTTCCTCCTTTCTATCGAGACTCCCAAGTAGCGAGCCCCCTAAATTTCTACTACGATTTTTTTATTTATTTTGTATATATTTTGTACTTCGCATACGAGTTCGCATTGTGGTATTGTGTAGCGCGCGAGATTTGTGTGTCGTATTTGCTCGACGAGTGCGAATATGTGTCGAGGTACATATTTTAGAAAAAGATTTTTTTTATAAATATTATTTTATATATGAAAGTACATGTTCAAACAAAGGTAATAAATATTTTTATTTTTATAAAAAGGTTATTTTTTGTCGTTTACAAATAAATTGTGATTTGGAAATTGTGGTTTAATATTTTGCAAAATTTAAAATTTGTATAGTAACATATTTTTGTTATTATAAAAAGCTACTTTATGATTTAATATTTAAGTAATTACCTTGATTTTCAAAATTAATTAATGCTATATTTTAATATTTATGGAAATAATATTTAAGATTTTGTTTATTGAATATTTGAGTTATTTTTATAATTTAAATGTGGAAACGATTTTATTTTAAATAGGCATTTTAATTTAAAGGGAAGTTTATCTAGATTGATTTGGATTTAAATCGATTTAAATTAATAGATGATTTATCTAATTAGGATTTAAATCCTCCCAATCCCTATCCAACTGGAAATTTCTACCTCATATAAAAGGAAAGGTACTCCTCCATAAATTTTCCATCCGTAAATTGTGTATCGTGTCTGTGCCACCCGTCTACTACATCCCCACCATACAAATACAATAAGTCTATCACGTCCGACAATCCCGGACGTCCACCCAGCCGTGTCGGACACTCCCGGCACGACGACTCAATCCTAAAACCTAACTCAGCCTCTACGCCACCTCTCCTAGCGTTACCCGCCGCTGTCACCTCCATTATCCCGGCCTCCAACACTGCATGTTCCTCCCCGACCCCGTTCCGACAGCACCCCGTCGCCATCTTCACCACCATCACCGCCACCCGTATCCATCACCAGCACATCCCCATCTCCTCCCCTGCCATTCCTCATGCCAACCCGCCAACGACGACACCCATCACCGCTGCGGCCACTCCGACCGCAGCAACCATCAACCCGACTACCGTCATCGCCACCACAAACCACCAGATAAAAGAAAAAGGGGGAAAACGAAGTTCGCTCACCTCCCCCGCGTCTGGTGAACGTCGAAGCCGGAGCCCCGTGCTTCCAGCCTGAGACCGGCGACCCGATCAGTCGAGAGTTTCCCGCGCTCCGGATCGCAACCGACGCCGACGCTCCCTCCAGCGCCACCGTCGTCCGCCTTCGCGCGGCCGGCCCCATGTCCGCCGCCTGTACCTCCGACGAGCCGCCCCCTCCTAGATCTGAGCGGCACCGCCCCGAGCCTTGCACAACACAGTCCTCCAGCGCGCCCATCCGCGTCCCGGCGAGCTCCACCGCCGAGAATCCCTCGCCACCGCCTTGAATCCCTCGCGCCGCTCACTGCCACCGCGCTGAGCCTAGGCGCCGCTCCCTCACGTCCATCGATCCACCAGAAAGCCCCTCTCCATCTTCCTTTACTCCGCCGCGTTCCTGCCGGCTAGTCGGACCTCCGTCGACCTTCGCTCGAGAACCCGACCGCCGTGCCGCCTTTATTTCTCTTCCGCCTCCGCGCAGGCACGTCCGGCTCCGCCGAAGACCTCCGTCCGCCACTGCCCCGTGGCCGCAGCACCCTTTCGTGCACCGCCCGACGGCAGCGCCGGCAGCGCGCTCCGTCGGCCACCGGCGCCCATTTGCCTTGGTAATCCCGCTCTCCATCTCTTTCCCGTTCTCTCTCTCTCTCGCACATGTCAATTTGGGGGGAGGGGAAGAGTAACAGTAGATGTTATTATAATCAATATTATTATTAATATATATTATTATTGTTATATTATTATTATTATTATTATTATTGGAAAGGGATAAGTTTGTATTTATTTATTTATTATTATTATTATTATTATTATCATCATCATCATTATTATCATTATTATTATTACCGTTATTAGTATTATTTTTATTAGAATTATTATTATATTATTATTACCGTAAATTATTAGTATTATGTTATTATTATAACATTAAAATTATTTTAATACTTTTGATATGATTATGATTTTATTATTAGAATTATTAGTATATTATTCTCCAAAATACATTTTGACAAAATTAGGGTTTAGCCCTAAACTGTTTATAAAAATATATTTTGATTACCAAAAATTTAGTTTACCTAGTAAATTCTACATTGACAACTTAGAGTTTTGCCTAAAAAAACCATTTTTATTTTTCAAGTATTTTCCTAAAAAATATCTTAACTAATAAAATGTTAGTTTCCAAATTAAAAATTTATTCTTCAAGTATGAATTTACCTAAAATATTTTAGACTAATGAAAGATATTTTTTAAAGTATTATAAATATTTTTACAAAATATTATATGTATTTCTTCACACAAATTTCCTCAATTATCTTGATTGCGACTGATCATCTTTCCTATTTCTTCGTGACTCTCGGACCATTACACATCGAACATGGCTACTAGACAGACATGACTTGTCAGATTATCGCACTACTCCAGAAGACACACCAGGCAAGATACCTTGCCACAATTTATTGTTTATAAATTAGTCTGCATTTTATTTATTGCATATCACTGTGTATTTATTTCCCGTACTTTTAGCTGTACCATTATTACAGTTTCTGACTTACTGCCTGCTCAGTGATATTAGCTGTACCTTGTTATTTATCCTTTGGTTGCATATGGACCTAGAGTTAAGGGACTACCACTAGTTTAGTACATTACATAAACTTTGACACTGTTGTGCCACGGGATTTATGAGTTATGAGTAGCATATAGTATCCGGACTTGCGTGTTGGCTGATCACTGATGCGTACAGGACGAGCGTTAGATCTAACTGTCAATAGTTGTATGTTAGAAGACTTGACGGTTAGTAGTGTTACATGGTCGTGGATGCGACATGACAGGTACATTGGGTGGGGAGAACATTTCCTTGTCGTATGGGCTTCGATTGTACTTCCCTTGTAACCCGGAAGCTCCACTGGAGATACGGGTATGAGCCTCTCAGATTGGCCACTGTCGTTTTTGAACGTCATGCGCTTAGGTCACTGGTGCCCAAGTGGGGACTATACCAGATCCCATTTACAGCCAGGGCTCATGCGACAAAAGGTTTGTTCTCACTGCATGTTCACTTTAGTATGGTTAGATTACCTTATTGTTGTCTTGTCACTTACTTTTGTTTGTGGCAAATTTATATTCAGTATTTATATGGCATGTTTATTGTATCTTGTTACGTCCCTCTGAGGACCTGGTTATCTCTCCAGGTGTGTCTTGTGATTTCTGCAGTGCTCTAGCTAAGGCCATGACTCGCGCTCTGTTCTTCGAGATGTTGCTTTTCGGATCGTCATCTCCTTCGCTCGACCAATTCATTTTCCTTGTATAACTCTTTCTTATTTAAATTAGTTGGTAGTGGATTTGTCTCCGCCCAACGATTGTATACATGACAAATTCAAAGATGCTTTTTATTTTATTATTTATCTTTGTGGATGAGATTTAGTACCTTGATTACTGCATTTTACAGCTTACGTATATGTACTATATGGCTGGCATGTCTACGTTCCTATTCCTACGTATTTTGGGACTGGGGCGTTACACAAGTAGCGGGACCGATCTCGTGCGGGACTTATCGAGACTTAGCGAGACTCCCAAGTAGTGGGACCGATCTCGTACGGGACTTATCGAGACTTAGCGAGACTCCCAAGTAGCGGGACTGATCTCGCGTGTTTCCTTGTCGAGACATAGCGAGACTCCCAAGTAATGGGACCGATCTCGGCGACAACCAGTCGCGTGGACTTTCTTTGATCGTGGCATACTCTTTACTAAATCCACCGTAGCTCGTGGCTTAGACAGACCTGGTTCTATAGGCGACGCTATCGCTCAAGTCATATACTTTATACGACGAGCATTGTTCTCAAGGGACTACACGACTTGACAACCGCAGATAGAACGGGACAGTGCTAGAAATGGATTTGACAGCCCAACATAACTCTTGTCTAACTTATTCGGGCAACGATTCGACGAGCAAAGTCTACGCCGAGCTCCGCGTCGAGGGAACGTGCTATGCACGGGGTCGACTTGAACAACCAAGTTCTCGGGTGCCTAGACTTAAGCCAATAAGCCGTACAATACGACTTTAACCCACGGGATGTACGAAGGCTATGCCAAGCCTTGGACGACGGGACCGTGCATGCTTTATCCAGCATTCATGCGGGCGACGCCTATGACTTAGGCCAATACAAGCGTTGGGACAAAACGACGGGACCGTGCATGCTTTATTAAGCATTCATGCGGGCGACGCCTATGACTTAGGCTAATTCGAGTGTCGTGGCAACTTGGCAACTTAAGCCAACTTTCTTCTTCCAAGCCACGGGAACGAAGGATCGAGTGTCATTTGAAAACACGCTAAGCCGACTTCTAAGCAGACCGTAGGACCATTTTCCATGTTCTTAGACATTCTGACCCGTCGGGATTATTCCCTTAGCTATGTGGATGCGTCTCTTTTATTATCAAGCCTAACTTGTGCAAGTTGAAAACAAGCGAGTTATTAAGTGAAGGCTAAGATGAGGCAAGTTCATCGAAACTACCCCACCTGAGCGAGGAGTCGCCTCGACCGAACGAGCCTTCGAGCAGCCGTTGAAAGGCTAAGACCGAACGCCGTCGGCGTTTCGATTCCTCCGATTGACTTTGCGGGACGGGACACTACAATGATGAACCACCCTAAGCCAAAAAAACCAACCCAAGCCGAACCCAGGTCAAAATAAACCAAAATAAACCAAGTCATGCAAGATTAAGCTAGACAAGTCTGATTACGGGTCGGAATTTCGTACACGTATACTGAAAATACGTATAACGAAAAACGGAGGTGACAACTCTACCCACCTTAAAATAATTCCGTTCTCGAAATTTAACTAAGAAGCTAGAGATGTCGAGCAAGCTATACTAATCACAGGCAAGTTATAACTAAGCAATCAATCAAGCAATCATTCATGCAAGCAATGAAGTTGAAGGCATAAGGCATAAGAAGACATTATACCTTACGAGTCAAGCAGGTCGGGATATCACGATCGGATATCATCCTCACGCTTCCACGTTGACTCACCCAAAGAGTGATGACCCCAAGCAACACGGACTAACTTGGTAGTCTTGTTCTTGAGTATCTTCTCTCTTCGGTCCAATATGGATATGGGTCTCTCCTCATACGAAAGGTTGGTACCAACAACCAATTCCGAATAATCAAGGACATGACTCGGATTCGGGATATGCTGTCATAATTGGGATACATGGAAGACATCATGTACCTCACGTAACGACGGCGGAAGAGCGGGACGATAGGACACATCACCTACTCGCTCTAGAATGTCGAACGGCCCTATATACCTAGGACTAAGCTTTTTCTGTACGCCAAAATGAATGACGCCACGAGTAGGTGAGATCCTAAGGAATACGTGGTCTCCGATAGAAAATTCAAGGGGACACCGATAGTAATCAGCCCAATGACGCTGGCGATCTTGTGCAACTCGAAGATGATCTCTGACTTGTCTGACCACCTCAATAGTCCGCGTTACCATCTCTGGTCTAAGCATTTGCCTCTCACCGATATCGTCCCAAGCTAAAGGAGATCTGCACTTCCTGCCGTACAAGGCTTCAATGGGTGCCATCTGGATACTGGCCTGAAAACTGTTGTTATAGGAGAACTCCACGAGATGCAGGTGATCTTCCCACGAACCACCGAAGTCAAGTGTACATGACCGTAGCATATCCTCAAGAGTCTGGATCGTGCGTTCTGACTGACCATCCGTTTGTGGATGGTAGGTTGAACTGAACTTGAGACGAGTCTCCAAACTTTTCTGAAGACTCCGCCAAAAGTGCGATGTGAATCTCGAATCTCTGTCGGACACAATACTGACTGGTACTCCATGCAACCTAATTATCTGCCTGAGGTACATTTCTGCTAGTTGATCCGTTGACTGGCCAATTCTGAAAGGAAAAAAATGAGCTACCTTGGTGAGTCTGTCAACTATAACCCAGATAGCATCTCTCCTAGCTGGGGATCTAGGTAATCCAATTACAAAATCCATGGTAATGTGCTCCTATTTTCATTCTGGGATCGGTAAAGGTTGAAGAAGTCCAGCTGGTCTCCGATGTTCGGCTTTAACTTGCTGATAAACCAAACAACGAGAGACAAACCGGGCTATCTCCCTCTTCATGCCATTCTACCAAAAATGCTGACGAATATCACGATACATCTTTGTACCGCCGGAGTGAATCGAATACTGATAACTGTGAGCTTCTGTCATGATCTCCTGTCTGATATCACCACTGGGTACACAAAGACGCCTTCCATGTCGGAGTGTACCGTCTTCATGAATACATAGCTCTGGTCTTCGTCCCGCTACACATTCTGCCCTAAGCCGCTGAAGCTTAGAATCTGCTGGCTGAGTTAACTTGATCCTCTCAACTATACTGGACTGAACTTGCATACTGGCCATCAATGCCACATTGGTAGGAAGAACTACTTCTATTTCCATCTTCTGAAGATCTGCTAACAATTCTAGCTGTGCTGTTAAGAAATATACTCTATCTCTTCTGCTCAATGCATCTGCAACAACGTTGGCCTTCCCAGGATGATACTGCAGGTTGATGTCATAATCCACAAGTAGCTCTAGCCATCACCTCTGACACATGTTAAGATCTTTCTGAGTAAACACGTACTTAAGACTCTTGTGGTCGGTAAAAATCTCTACTCGATCTCCATACAGGTAATGCCTCCACAGTTTCAATACAAAAACTACTGCTGCTAACTCTAGGTCATGGGTTGGGTAATTCCTCTCATGATCACGAAGTTGTCGTGATGCATAAGCTATTACCTTCCCATGCTGCATCAAAACACATCCTAAACCTCTGTCTGAAGCATCACAATAAACTAAAAATCCTCCAGTCCCATCGGAAAGAGTGAGAATGGGGGCCGTCATCAATCTCTTCTTCAATTTCTCGAATGAACTCTGACACTCTGTTGTCCAAGTAAACTGCACATCCTTGCGGGTCAACTGCGTCAATGGTGCTGAAATTCGAGCAAAGTCTGACACAAATCGTCGGTAATAACCAACCAATCCTAGGAAACTCCGAACTTCTGCGACGATACTGGGTACTGGCCATGTCTCTATGGCAACTATCTTCTGGGGGTCTACTTCCACTCCACCTCTGGTAATGATGTGACCCAAATACGAGATACGATCCAGCCAAAACTCGTACTTACTAAACTTCGCGTACAACTGGTGCTCTCTGAGAATCTGAAGAACTATACGAAGATGCTGCTCATGCTCTGCCTCATTCTTGCTATAGACCAGAATATCACCTATAAATACTATCACGAACTGGTCCAAATAAGGCATGAAAATACGATTCATGAGGTCCATGAATACTGCTGGCGTATTGGTCGTCCCAAATGGCATAACAAGGAAATTCTAATGTCCATATCTAGATCTGAATGCTGTCTTCGGGATGTCTTGCTCTCTGACTCTGATCTGATGGTAACCTGACCGCAAGTCAATCTTCGAAAATACTGCTGCTCCTTTGAGCTGATCAAATAAATCATCTATCCTTGGTAGAGGGTATCTGTTTTTGATTGTTACAGAGTTCAAGGTACGATAATCAACACATAACATTGACGTACCATCCTTATTTTTTACAAGAAGTATCGGTGCTCCCCAATGAGATCCACTAGCACGAATGAATCCCTTGGTTCTAAGTTCCTCAATCATCTTGTACAAGATCTCCAACTCTGAAGGCGCCATCCTATAGACTCTCTCTGATACTGGTGCTGATCCAGGAATCAAATCAATGGTGAACTCGATCTCTCTCTCTGGGGGAATGCTTGGAAGTTCTTCAGGAAATACGTCAGGAAATTCTTCTACAACTCTGGGAAACTGAACTGCTGCTTCTACTACCACCCGCAACGATGGGGAAGAAGGTTCTACTCCGCCTCGGAAAAATGAAAACTCTGGCTCACCAGGAATACTAAAAATAATCTTACCGATATGGCAATCAATTCTAGCATACTGGTCCCTCAACCAATCCATTCCTAGGACCACATCATAGTCGGCCATCGAAAATTCTATCAATCTAGCAGAAAACTCCCTACCGCTAACTACGATTCGACACGAGGAAAACGCCCTATCTACTCCCACAATACCATTACCAGTAAGTATATTGAGCCTCACTGATAAGGACTCGGGCTCCAGTCCTATCCGTGTTGCGAATCATGCAGACATGAATGAATACGATTCTCCCGAATCAAATAATACTGATGCAGGAAAAGAGTTGACAAGAATGGTAGCTGCCACCACCTCACCTGAAGCTAACTCTTCTTCTACCGTCAGAGCCATAGCCTGACCTTGCCCTCTGGGTGCTGGTCACCTCTGCTGGAAACCTCTCTGCCTGTTCTGGTTCTGAGCTTGGGCCTGGTCATACTGTTGCGGCCTTTACTGCTGGAAAGTTTGGGCCTGAGGTGACAATGGCCTCGGAGGCTGGTACTGCTGTTGTACTGGTGCTGGATTCCTAACCAATGGACTGGTTAGGTTTGATAACGATAAACTGGCCATGTGCGGACAGGACCCTATCATGTGATCCGATGCCCCACAAGCCAATCACAATCCCTGTGCTCTGCGACACTCTGAAACAACATGACCGGACTTCCTGCAATGAGAACAACCCATTGCGGAAGATTGCTTCTGCTGCTGCTGAGGATACGTCGGGGCTGAATGGTGAACCGACGTAACTGAGGCTGCCCGCCTCGGAGTTCCTATATTCAAAGCCCTAGCTGCCGGGGCTGGAGTTGATGAATGGGACATTTGCCCATGGGACCTCTTCCGACCTCCGGTTCGGTCCACTATCCTCTGAGAAGTAAACTCAAGCCTTTTCGCTGCTCGCAAGACGGCATAAAATGTCTGGTGGTCGAACTACTCCACAGCTAGAATAATCTCTAGGTGGAGTCCCTGCTGGAACCGCTGGGCTCGGTCCAATTCGGTCGCCACCATGGTGGGAGCAAATCGACTTAGTCTTGAAAACTCGACCGCATATCCATCGACCGTCCTATTCATCTGTATCAAATTGGTGAACCTCGTCGGTAGGTCGTACCGAGCTACAGCATCGAAGTACTTGATCTGAAACTTGTCACTAAATACCGTCCATGGGACAGGCATTGCCAATCCAACTACATGCATCGCCCACCAGCTGCGGGCTAAATCTAATAACTGCAGGCGCACAATGGCCACCTTCTCTCTTTCGGGAATCCTAGCTGCCTCTAGGATAACTTATATGTCCTGAAGCCAAGCATCAGCAGCAATAGCATCTTCACTGTCATCAAAGAAAGGAGGGTTCAAGCACTTGAAGCTGTTGGCCGCGTTGTTCCCTTGGTAACCAACTCTACCCATGGCATTCTGCACTGTCTGGTGCAGGGTGTAACGCCCCAGAACCAGAATACTGGAGAGCGGGGGCGTACATAGCCAGCTACGTATATTAAAGTGCAACCCACCTCGCTATACGGTCACGGCTGTCTAGATACATGAGGGTTTAACTACAAGCCAACAGTCTCCTATGGTCATGACCAAGCCTATTGTCTCAATCTCAAGTAAGCAATAATAGTTACAAGATGTCAGAGCACCAAATATATAATAGCAAGGCGTCCCAGTCACGACCCGCACCCTAGAGTAAGGGCACGAGACGTGGGTACGTCCAGCCTACGTCGCAGTGTCGGCGGTAGAACGCTGTCCTAGGTCACAACATCTAACAATATATATCTCTAAACAGTTTATACTCCCCGAATGGGGGTGACATAGCAATAATAAACTCAATCACAACTAAGGAAGAGATAGCACGATATGAAATAGAACTCAAGGAAATAAATAGATGAAAAGTAGTCTAAGATAATCCCAGCAATATCCAGAAGTACAAGGTCTCAGATACATAATGAAAGAATATATACAACTCTGAACTCCAAATAAAGTCTAGCTAAAACATGTCTCAAGACTGCATAAAGTAAGATAATCAGCCTAACTAATCTAGTCTAGGCAGTCGGGGTGATATCCTCAGCTAGAGCTGGGTCCTCCTGAGGGTCCAGCTCGTAGGTGTCATCTAAGGCTGCCCCGTAGTAAGTGTCCAGGCAAGCCTCCTCCTCGTCCTCTGTAATATTTTCAACAGGTCCAGTCAGGACATGAGCGAGTACAGTACATCTCAACAGTTCATAGCAGGTTAGAAGATATAATCATGCAGTAAAGTAAGATACAAGTACTGAAGATGTGCAGTATGTAAATAGAGAGAGAAAGCTGTAATAGAAATATCTACTATAAATAGAGAACTATCATGTGACTAGTGAGTCAGAGTACAACATAGACCTGTAAATGGCATAGGAGATTCTGATAAGACACTATGGAAGAGATTCTGATAAGATACTACTTGGGTATTATTCATATATCCATTTCTACTCTTCCGTACCCCCAATCAATACACAAGGATCCAGCCAGGTTATGTTATGATTCCAAGCAAGGCCCCCAAAGGGTGATACATGGATGCCCATAAATGGGTGATTCTAGGAGATTCTAGGATACCCAGTGAATGGGATAAGAGATTCTAGGAGACTCTACGATCATAAGAGTATATGTCGCAAGTGATCAAAGAACCAGTGAAGCATAGTGATACGCCATATAAGTGAAACGCACAGAACATGAAGTACCCGATGCTCCCTAAGGATAATATCTCAAGAAGGGATCCATATAGTACCAATCCGTGTGACCATCGTGACAGTACAAGTAAAGTAATCTACTGCAGGAAATAGTTCTAAGCAGGATATGAAATGATCAGAGAATGTACTCGCCTGTATCTGAGTGTCCAATATGAAAAGTACCGTCCAAGGAGTGGTGTCTGGCTCCTAATCAGAACAGCACAAGTCACAACAAGTCCAAAATAGTAAAATGGAGTCCTACTATGCATTCTACATGATTCTAGGTCAATCTAGGCCAAAGTCAACTCATGGTCAACTCTGGTCAACCCTAGAAGTCAAACTAGGTCAACCAAGTCTAAGTTAGGCCAAACTAATCTACCTTAGTCTAATCAAGCCTAGTTTAGCACTCCTACACATTCACTAGGTCAACTGACATCACACTTACACAATTATCTAGCACAAAGATCTATGTACCCTATATATACATTATCTACCTATATGATATCCATACACAAATAGATATTCACAATCTATAACCCACAATATATAATAACTTATATATATACCACAACTTTACATTATATATATAGATACATATATTAGAGTTAGTATTACATATACACTCTACATTAGAAAATAGAATAGGCATGTAGGGAAACATATGTAACTGTGTGTGTGTGTGTGTGTGCAACTTGTGACAGGAATTAGAATAGGTGGCCTGTGATTGTGCTTGCATATGAAATTGTGTGTGTCCATATAATAATTCTCAGATTTAATGAAACAGTGTATGTGTGGTGAGTGAAGGTGAGGGTGTATGATGTGTACATATGAAGGCAAGGTGTGTGTATGGGAGTTGCAACTGTGACAGGAAATACAACAGTGAAGAGAGGAGAAAAGTATATGTGTGTATACATTGTGTGTGCAGTGAGTGAGAATATCCTAGAATCAATAGCTACAACAGGGAACATATATCAAGGAACATGAATCACATCAGGTTTTTAGGAAACTGGAAAAAGCAGTGAAAGGTTAATAAGAACAGTGAACTAATCAACCACATGAATTCTGGAAAATATAGTGGAAGGTTAGGAGATGAATTGACAGTACAAAACCAGTCCTTGAACTCTCTTCCAAACAGTCCAGATGGTTAAACAGAGATCAATATCAGTTCAAAAGAAAAATCAATTCAAATGATGTCTAAAATCAAACCCAAGTTGAACTCATTCTCAGATTGCTCAATACAGGAAAACATTCCTAGTTCCTAAGGACTTCAAAATAGTCTAACAGTTCATGTAATTTCCAGTTATCAATACAACCCAGGTTTCATAACTGGGAACCAAATTCCAGTTTATACTTCAAAGTGAAACCACATGGTAATATCCTTCCCCAAATCAAAACCTATACTGGAATTTAAAGGACTTAAATAACAGGGATATAACTTGTAGGAAATCAAATCATTAGAAAAATATATACAACAGTAGCTTAAACTCAGTTCAGTCCTAATGAAACTGAACAAGGTTCAACCAGTGAAACACTTCACTGTACAAAGTAGCACCTGAGATTGGAATCCCCATCTCGAATTCATATCACTATCAAAACATCCAAAAACTGAGCTACAACTAGATTATAAGTAGAAGAATAGGTTTGAGCCTTAAACATGCATTAAACAGTGATAAATATGTTAAACTAATTAGGCAAGAATCAAGTTAGAAAACTGGAAACAACAGAAATCAAGTGTCAGTGTATCAGTGAATCCAAACTCATGCTCGAGACCAATCACATCCAAATCACTAAACTACTATGCAAAAACCTAATCTACCACATATCATTAGACATATTAGGATCTTAATTAACAATGTAAAACATGAATTAAACCATTAGAATCGAATTTAAAACAGAAACAAAACCAGTGAACTGAAACACACAGCCCCTTCCCCGTGCACACGAAATTTTGTGTCCGACACGACACTATATGACACGAGGCTTGGGGAGTGTCATGACAGACACTGCCCCTTGCTCAGTGTCAAAAACCAGGCACTCTAGTGCCCTGTGCAGCCCGCACGAGCACGCTGGTAGCAGGGGAGCTACAGTGCTCGTACGCGCGCATCAAACCCGTGTGTGCACGTGTCCCCCACGACTCGACACGACACGGAAAACATCAAAAGGCACTGGAATCCTTTAAGCAAACCCTAGGACTATTTTCCTATTCATTTACTTCTCTGAAATTCGAACGAAGTGTCCTTTGAGACATTTCGTCGAACTCCTAAACAACCGACTGATACGTGTCCAATACGGACACGAAATGGATTCAAAACCAAGGGTTAGCCTATCCTACAGTTAGGTTAGGGCTAGGGCATTCCTAAAATGATTTTAAATAGGATTTAAATGGAGTATACAAGGTTATACCTATTGATGAACAAGCCTTCACAAAAATTCCAATGGAATGATTCCTCAAGCCACCCAAAATCTCACAAATTGTTGCTTTCCTGCAAACAACCAATACCAGCAGCAAGGAGAAGGATTTTAGGTCCTAATGCAAAAGGTTTGGGGAAGAAAGGAATTAAAATGAATTTTATATGAATTTCTAAAGATGGAACTCACCTCTTTCCTTAAAGCTTTGGATAAACCCTAAGAAAGAGGCTAGCCCTAAATTCTAGGAGGGGTTTTATAGTGGGGGAATCCCAATGTTAGGCTAAGGTGGCCGGCCACTACACTTAGGGTTAGGGTTTGGTAGTTTGGGCTTGGGCCAAGTTGCATGAGCTATGGTTTATTTGATTACTAAAGACTCTAAATCGTAAGTCATGGCTTATGGCTTTCTAATTTCTATAGCTAAAAAGGTTCTAATGACCTAACCATAGATTAGGCTAGGTTAGACTAGAGTCACAAATTCTAACCAAGCTCAAACTAACTAGGGTTAGCTCCTAGGTTGATCTACATGGGTCCAAACTAGCCAAAATCAATCTAGTCCAAACAATTCCAAAATAATTCCTAAAAATTTCCATAAATTCTAATTAATTCTAATAAATTTAAAATACCCCAAAAATGACAAAAATACCCTCACACTAGAAATGTGGTAGTGACAAATCTATCCTCCTTAAAAGAATTTCGTCCTCGAAATTGAAATGCGAAATACAACTGATGAGAAGGATAGAAAGCATACCTCACGGTCCAAAAAGATAAGGGTAACGTGTAATGACCCGCTCCGCCCTAGCGGAACACCGATTCAAACGGCAAGTGTAACGACTCAAATGAGCCGTCGACTCGAAGAGTTGCGTCGACCCGATGAAGTATCGATGCGAATCGATGCAAGACTTACAATGGCCCGTCAAAGATGAATCCAGACTTAGAATATCAAAGGCGTGTTCGGAGTATCGCTCGACCGATGCGAACATCGCTAAGGTGGGTGGCTCCGATGAACCCGTCTGTGCTTAGCCTAGACACATAATAATACGGACACTATCACTGAAATCGCTAGGCGATAACACTGCGCATGCTAATAAATGACCCAACGCACCTAGCTAAGGGATTAATCCCATCTTGTATGCTTGAATAGAATATGGAAAGAAACATGGAAAATACGAGAACTCTCGCACCGTGCTCCACGCTCGTGCTACGACACAAGCTTACGTTCAAGTCTCTTATGCGTTCAACAATGAAACAATGAATGGTTTACAACAATAAAACGGGAAGTCTATCGACATAGTCATTCCGAGTAGAGTATAGCAACATTGAAAGGCCACGGGACCGATGGGTCGCCAAGGCGACTCCCGCACAGGGAGTTGCAAAAATGTATAAATGGATGAATGAATGAATCGATGAATAAATGAATGAGTATGTGAATGAAATGAATCAATGAACAAACAGACAAGTGAGAGAAAGAATGAAGAAAAGATAAAAAAGAAAGGAATGGTTAGCGACAGGTGTGACGGGCACGTACAACGGGGCTCGCTACCCGCGCTGCACGGACGCCAACCTGGTCGATAACGCATTATGGCTAAGGGTTAGCCTATGGCTCAAAGACAGCCGTTAAGTTAAAATGGCAATAAAATACGAAATGGTCGTGGACGGCTCGTGCACGAGCGAAAAGGGATTCCAAGGGCAATGAACGACGATTTCGTGGCTGGCCTAGGCGGAATCATGGCCTACGGGCGGACAGGTGTGCGAGCTTGGGCACATAACCAAACGTAGGGCCGGTTATTCAATAGTCTATCAAGGTGTACCAGCCATCACGCTTGATAGATGAGAATGCCACAGGGGAAAATGTCCAAAATGGCTGACTTGCCAGCGACCGGTGCATATAGATTTAAGTGGGCTTTGCTGGTGGCAATCCACGTGCAAGTCCTTGCATTGAAATCAAAGTAGTCTAAGTTAACTGAATGAAATGCCCTCTGAACAGACATTGAATGTAACACACAGATGACCAAAAGTACATCGTGCAAAGGAGTTAGAAAATACGCCTACGACGCGCTAGGACCCGAGGCAGGAACACGCCATTGGCACTAAATGTTTACGTGAATCATGTTAAGTTGAAATATATGAATTGTTGACTAACTTGGTTTACATTGAACAGGGAAGGCCGGACGGTAAGTATGGGTAAGTCATGTATGTATTTCTATGTGACACTTGAAATTGGCAACACGAGATAGGCTATGAAATATGCCATGAAATTGATCCTAAGGTAAGATTAGAAAGACAAATGAACGATAGAGATGCACAAAAGTAAATAGAACGTGTTTGGTAATGATAGCATTGTGGGCGAGCCAACCTCCCCACCAGTGCATAATAATGTACTGATAACCCCACAGTCTGCTTGCAGGAAGCAGGAAACGTCGGCGGGTGCGGAGCTTTCCTCGAACGTGCTAAGGCGTGGAGCTATCTCTGGAGCCTTGGAGCGTTGCAAGGAGCTGGAGCACCATATACAGGACATAATGTATCGGAACATCGCCATGAATCATTCTATATTGTAAGCCACTTGGCACGCCTTTTGTGTTTCAGAGAGAGAGAGAGAGCTTGAGCGATTTGTAATATCGGCCTAGCGCCGCTTGTAAACTTCTTGGATATCAATAAAGAGTTTGAATTCGCTTCAATTTGTGTTAATTTACTTTCTGCTGCAAATGGGGACACTCTGTGCGACTCTGTGGCCTAGCTCAAATCGGCCGTTTCTGGACTTGGCCTTGCACGGGCGCAACCTAGGCCCGTGCGGCATCACGCCTTAGCGAGGACGATCGCTCCTACGGGAGCTGGGCGTGACAGATTGGTATCAGAGCATGGCTTTACGTCCTTGGACATCATTTCGATTCTCTCAGTTTTGAAAGCTCGTTTGGAAACAAAAGAAGTGTACGCTCTCTCTCGTTGTGCCTTGGGATGTTCCATACAATAAGTCTAATATTTTCAAAAGCTCGTACAAGTACTCGGTCGAACGGGATCGATAGGCGAAGGCCTTTGTGCCGAACTACGACGTACTTGAGTTGGAAGGAACCGATGCTATGAGTTAGCAAACGCAAGACGTGCTTGAATAATCTTACGCTGACAATAGCGAACGAGTACGCGAGACCGAAGTATAGTTCGAACGGGATGGTTATGCACGCAGCCTTTTGGCTAAGTTGTGCCGAGTATCGCGCACCTAGACTTTATGGTGCAAACGAGTTGCAAGCGAGATTGACTATCGCTCGGACGAGAATAAGGGAGACTTAGAACGTATGTTGATAGCGACGCTACTTGACCGGCGCTAAAGCGAACGCGCAATTGGGCATGCCGATCAGGAGTCGAATAACCTTTCGAGGATTTGTAGAATGACTTGACTCCGAGTGGTGTATGTGATAGCTTCGAAGAAGGAAAAGAGCGAGTGTCGACGACTAATCGAGTGGCTCGAACCCTGAGTGGTGTATGGACGTTATAGAAAATTATTCGAGCAAAACTAAAGGATTTACTGGTAGAACGAGCATGTCGGCAAGCGATGATATCGCGCAAAGCCTTAGAATGAGTAACGTTTAGTTGGTTTCGATTTCGAGCGTCTCAAACGAGATATCGTTCGGACGGATTGAATGCGTAGTGCGAATCATGAAACGAATGGAGGTCTTGGTCGAGGAAACATAGAAGATCATGCATACAATTTTGAATTTAGTTGAATGGATTGAAACTTGAGTTAAGGTGAATTACTCATGGACGAGATCGGGAATAGCACGGTCGGAAGATAGCGTGCAAAGGTAACGTTAATTTGAAGATACGAGGATGACTAAGGATTTAGAATAGATGTTGCTCAATGAAGAGTTAGCACGAGACAACGTGAATTGAGGAATTAAGTTGCACGACTCGGAATTCGTTGCAAAAGGAAGATCGTCAGGTTATGTGCATCATCGATGGTATTGAGGCGTATCAAAGATCGATGTACGATAACTCGGGGGTACTCTAATTTGATGAATGATGACCGTGTTAGAAGTTATTGTTTCGAAGGATGCTATGTTGGGGATTGGATAGAAATGAATATTGGATGGAGAAGAAAGTGACTTGATTGTTCGGTGATAACCACAACGACAACGATCTTGTCTTGTGCGAGCGCAACTCCAGCCTCGCACATGCGTCACGTCAGATTTGGGACGATCATTCCGCGTGAGCGTTGGCATGGTGATTCATGTCCAGCGGGAATGGTCGAACTCAAAATATTATGGCATGGCAATTTTGATTGCTTCGACTTGTGGTTTGAAGCGAAGGGGGATTCGAGGATTGTTAGGATTTACGATTAAAGAATGAGAAAACTTGAGGATTGAGTAGACCCAATCCGCGTATCGAAAATGAGCAAGTCTAGACGCAACGCAAGAGTTACGTCCCGATGAGGACGATTATTCTGCGGGAATGTTGATATGGTGATTCATGTCCGCCGTGGATAATCAGACTTACGTGAGATCGGGGCACGATATATTGCAAGGCTAGACGACCTTGTGATCGACTACGTGAATTGGATAGGATGGATAGGTGGATTGTAGCAAACACACTTGAAGAGATAGATTACTATAAGTGCTAGTGTGGACATACGATATTAACATGTCGAGGATTTGGTTGAGGATAACCTACGAGCTCGAACTTGGAGCGGAGAATGTGTTGATGCGAATAGGAGGAACACTGCTTGATGTTTAGAATTTGAGTGAAATGAACTTAGGTAGAAACTCTCGTACAAACGAATAAATAGTTTGACCATAGGAATAGGGGCGAGTGTCGTGCAACGTCCTTGCACGACGAAACGTGAACTTGAGTTGTAACTATGACCTTGTGAGCTGACCTAGCGGATAGGCGGACGATCCTATGCCGAGTGATTGAACTTGTGCGATTGACCTTACAGTATCGTCTGGACGGACGATAGACTTGGGAAAAACAAGACTTAGAGTAGGACGGAGAACTGAGAGTGTGCGTGAACGACAACGAGATTGGCCCCAAACGAAGGAAATGATAGGGATGAATGATGCGCAAGTAAAAGTTGGGATAATGAATTGAATCGTTGATAGGAAGAAATACTTGGTTTTGAATCGGACGAAAATTACTTAGGCTTGGTCGACCCCGCTAAGAAGAAATCATACTGATTTCGTGGACCAGAACGCTTGAGAAGCGAATCGAATAATCTCGAGGACCGAGATAAACGATATGTAATACATACGTGAGTTCGGTTTTAAATCGAAGTTAGCAAAATGATCGGCAAATCAAAACTATCACGAGTAGCTTGTCCGACTTCGCTAGTCGCTAAGCTTGGCTGAAATGTACGTATTCGGGGGACGCCTTGAATGCGTGCACAATCCAAACTCAGCGATATGATAAACTTGAATACAGCTGCAAGTGGGTGTTGAGATGCGCATGAACGAATAAGTGAGTTTGCCTCAGCCTACGACTTCGTATTTGACGAATTACAACACACCTCGTGCAACCGTTTCAGTCCCACGATATGTCGAAAAAACAACCAAGTCGAAGAAACACCCGAATTGAATAAGTGTCATCAACTCTAAAATAAATAAAAAGTTATCCAATAAAGATCGACCAAACGCATGCGACACGGAACTTGGAAAGGTACCGAGCATAGTTCGATGCCATCGAACGATAGAGCCGTTCGATAGAATTGTCTATAAAACACGATGACACGAGTTAAGGAACGGTAGGATGACCTGCACTCAGAAAGTCTCGAGGACGAGACTTGTTTTGAGTGGTGTATTGTGTAATGACCCGCTCCGCCCTAGCGGAACGCCGATTCAAACGGCAAGTGTAACGACTCAAATGAGCCGTCGACTCGAAGAGTTGCGTCGACCCGATGAAGTATCAATGCGAATCGATGTAAGACTTATAATGGCCCGTCAAAGATGAATCCAGACTTAGAATATCAAAGGCGCGCTCGAAGTATCGCTCGGCCGATACGAACATCGCTAAGGTGGGTGGCTCCGATGAACCCGTCTGTGCTTAGCCTAGACACATAATAATACGGACACTATCACTGAAATCGCTAGGCGATAACACTGTACATGCTAATAAATGACCCAACGCACCTAGCTAAGGGATTAATCCCATCTTGTATGCTTGTATAGAATATGGAAAGAAATATGGAAAATACGAGAACTCTCGCACCGTGCTCCACGCTCATGCTACGGCACAAGCTTACGTTCAAGTCCTTTATGCGTTCAACAATGAAATAATGAATGGTTTACAACAATAAAACGGGAAGACTATCGACATAGTCATTCCGAGTAGAGTATAGCAACATTAAAAGGCCACGGGACCGATGGGTCGCCAAGGCGACTCCCGCACAGGGAGTTGTAAAAATGTATAAATGGATGAATGAATGAATCGATGAATAAATGAATGAGTATGTGAATGAAATGAATCACTGAACAAACAGACAAGTGAGAGAAAGAATGAAGAAAAGATAAGAAAGAAAGGAATGGTTAGCGACAGGTGTGACGGGCACGTGCAACGGGGCTCGCTACCCGTGCTGCACGGACGCCAACCTGGTCGATAACGCATTATGGCTAAGGGTTAGCCTATGGCTCAAAGACAGCCGTTAAGTTAAAATGGCAATAAAATACGAAATGGTCGTAGACGGCTCGTGTACGAGCAAAAAGGGATTCCAAGGGCAACGAACGACGATTTCGTGGCCGGCCTAGGCGGAATCATGGCCTACGGGCGGACAGGTGTGCGGGCTTGGGCACATAACCAAACGTAGAGCCGGTTATTCAATAGTCTATCAAGGTGTACCAGCCATCATACTTGATAGATGAGAATGCCACAGGGGAAAATGTCTAAAATGGCTGACTTGCCAGCGACCGGTACATATAGATTTTAGTGGGCTTTGCTGGTGGCAATCCACGTGCAAGTCCTTGTATTGAAATCAAAGTAGTCTAAGTTAACTGAATGAAATGCCCTCTGAACAGACATTGAATATAACACACAGATGACCAAAAGTACATCGTGCAAAGGAGTTAGAAAATACGCCTACGATGCGCTAGGACCCGAGGCAGGAACACGCCATTGGCACTAAATGTTTACGTGAATCATGTTAAGTTAAAATATATGAATTGTTGACTAACTTGGTTTACATTGAACAGGGAAGGCCGGACGGTAAGTATGGGTAAGTCATGTATGTATTTCTATGTGACACTTGAAATTGGCAACACGAGATAGGCTATGAAATATGCCATAAAATTGATCCTAAGGCAAGATTAGAAAGACAAATGAACGATAGAGATGCACAAAAGTAAATAGAACGTATTTGGTAATGATAGCATTGTGGGCGAGCCAGCCTCCCCACCAGTGCATAACAATGTACTGATAACCCCACAGTCTGCTTGCAGGAAACAGGAAACGTCGGCGGGTGCGGAGCTTTCCTCGAACGTGCTAAGGCGCGGAGCTATCTCTGGAGCCTTGGAGCGTTGCAAGGAGCTGGAGCACCATATACAGGACATAATGTATCGGAACATCGCCATGAATCATTCCATGTTGTAAGCCACTTGGCACGCCTTTTGTGTTTCAGAGAGAGAGAGAGCTTGAGCGATTTGTAATATCGGCCTAGCGCCGCTTGTAAACTTCTTGGATATCAATAAAGAGTTTGAATTTGCTTCAATTTGTGTTCATTTACTTTCCACTGCAAATGGGGACACTCTGTGCGACTCTGTAGCCTAGCTCAAATCGGCAGTTTTTGGACTTGGCCTTACATGGACGCAACCTAGGCCCGTGCGGCATCACGCCTTAGCGAGGACGATCGCTCCTACGGGAGCGGGGCGTGACATAACGCTCGCGCATCTCATCCTCCCGCTCCCAGGTAGACTCTCCTGGAGAATGATGCCTCCATGCGACGCGCACCAAAGGTATCACCTGGTTCCTCAGAACCTTCTCCCGTCGATCCAGAATCTCCACTGGCTGCTCTGGATAGCTGAGAGAAGGCCCAACCTCTATCTCTGAATGATCGAGCACGTGACTAGGGTCATCCATGTACCATCTCAACTGTGATACATGAAATACGTTGTGGACCCCCACAAGTGCAGGCGGCAAGTCTAGCCTGTATGCAACGTCACCGACTCTCCCTCTGATAACGAAAGGGCCGATGAAGCACGGGCTAAGCTTCCCGCCTCCACCAAAACGTATCGTACCACGAGTCGGAGATATCCTCAAGAAAACCTGGTCTCTGACCTAATCACAAGCAAGGTCTCAATTAATTATAATAAACAAACATGATCAAAATCACAAACAAACAACCTAAATCTAATCCTACTCTAATCTGTACCTCAAACTCCAAGGACCTCCGGTGGCTATCGGCCCAGTACCGATGTCTGTCCTGCGCCACGCGAAGTCTGTCCCTGATGAGCTTCACCTTCTCGGCCGCATCAACAACCATCTCTGGCCCTAGTAAAGCTCGCTCACCAACATCATCCCAGGATAAGGGTGTACGGCACCTACGTCCGTACAGAGCCTCGAAAGGTGACATCTCAATGCTGGCCTGGTAACTATTGTTGTAAGCAAACTCCACCAAATGAAGATGATCCTCCCAGGAACCTCCAAAGTCCAGGACGCACATCCGCAGCATATCCTCAAGGGTCTGAATAGTCCGCTCTGACTGTCCGTCCGTCTGGGGGTGGTATGCAGTACTAAACTTGAGCTGAGTGCCCAAGCTGGTCTGCAGACTCCTCCAGAAATAGGAAGTAAAACGGCTATCCCGATCTGAGACGATGCTGACCGGAACTCCGTGGATCCTGACTATCTGCCGCATATACATCTTCGCCAACCTCTCTGTAGACGTACCCACCTTGAATGGCAAGAAGTGGACCGATTTGGTCAACCTGTCAACGATGACCCAAATCGCATCTTTTCCCCCTGGAGTACGCGGCAATCCTGAAATGAAGTCCATAGTGATATGCTCCTATTTCCACTCGGGAATGGGCAACGGCTGCAACAATCCACCGGGCCTCTGTCTCTCTGCCTTGACCTGCTGACAGACCAAACACCTAGCCACGAAGCGAGCCACCTGCCGCTTCATTCCTGACCACCATACATGCTTCCACAGATCTCGGTACATCTTGTTGGCACCCGGGTGTATAGAGTACTGAGATCTGTAGGCCTCCTGCATAACCTGCTTCCTGAGATCTCCACTGGGCACACATAGCCTGGAACCGTGCCTCAAGGCACCATCCTCTGCAAGAGAAAACTCGCCCTCCAGCAATCCTGCTCGAACCTGCTCTCGGAGACACCGCAGAGCAACGTCCTCAAACTGTGCCGACTTGATCCTCTCCACCAAGTCTGACTGGATCTGCATCCCCCATAGCTGCATCTGCACTCCGGGCACGATCACCTCAATCCCTAGGCTCTCCAAGTTGGCAAGCAAATGCCGATCCATGGTCAAACACATGGCTGTCGGATACCTACTCAAGGCATCGGCAACCACATTAGCCTTTCCTGGATGATACTGCAGTACAATATCGACGTCCTTCATCAACTCCAACCATCTGCGCTGCCTCATGTTCAACTCCTTCTGAGTGAACACATACTTTAAGCTCTTGTGATCTGTGAAGATCTCCACCCACTCACCATACAGATAATGCTTCCACAGCTTCAGAGCAAATATCACTGCTGCCAGCTCCAGGTCGTGGGTAGGGTAGTTCTTCTCATGGGGACGCAATTGCCTGGAAGCATAGGCAATCATCTTCCCGTGCTGCTACAACACACAACCCAGCCCCTTCCCTGAAGCATCACTATAAATAGTACAACCACCCGATCCTGAAGGCAGCGTCAGAATCGGAGCTGTCGTAAACCGCTTCTTCAACTCATCAAAAGCTGCCTGACACTCCTCTGACCAAACATACTCAGCATCCTTCCGGGTCAACCGTGTCAACGGCTCTACAACCCGGGAGAAATCCTGCACGAATCTCCGATAGTATCCTGCCAGCCCCAGGAAACTCATGATCTCTGCAACTGAAGTCGGTGCTGTCCATGCCTCAACTGCTACAATCTTCTTGGAGTCAACTAAGATACCATCTCCAGTCACCACATGCCCCCAAGAAGTCCACCCGATCCAAGAAGAACTCACACTTGGAGAGCTTTCCGTAAAGCTGCTCCTTCCTGAGAGTCTCCAGCACGATCCTCAAATGCTCCTCGTGCTCCTCCTCAGTCTTGGAATATACCAAGATGTCGTCAATAAACACCACCACAAACTGATCCAGATACTGGTGGAACACCTTGTTCATAAGGTTCATAAACACTGCTGGTGCATTGGTTAGCCCAAACGGCATAACCAAAAACTCGAACTGCCCGTACCGCGTCCTGAAAGCGGTCTTGGAAATATCCTCCCCCTTCACCTTCACCTGGTGATATCCCGACCTCAGATCAATCTTGGAAAATACCCGAGCTCCACTCAACTGGTCAAATAGATCGTCGATCCGCGGCAGTAGGTATTTGTTCTTGATCGTGAGGTTGTTGAGTGCCCTATAGTCAATACACATGCGTACTGACCCATCCTTCTTCGGCACAAACAACACTGGTGCACCCCATTGTAATGTCCCAAATTCGTGATACGTATTTAGTGTACGTATACGTGTTTTGGACCCATATTTTATTTAGTCATGATTAGTTATCTTGGTTTATTTTGCACTGGCTTGGTTTTATTGGCATCGATAGTTTAAATGGTTTTAATGGTTCATTGGTTTATTTTTTTGGATTAGTGAGGCTTGGTTTATTCCTGGGATTGGTTTGGTTCGGCTAGGCTTGGTTGCCTTGGTTCATCATGGATCAAGGGATGAATCCTCTACCTACCACCACCCATAGTATTTATTGCCATTTCTTCTTTCACTCCCTTCATTACTCATCTTCTTCTTCTTCATTTACTTCTTACCTACCAGAGAGAGAGAGTGAGCTCTAGGCAAGTGCAACTTGCTTCATGGAAGAACTCCAATTTTATTGCTTCATTCTCTTCCTTACTGCATTCTAAAGCACTTTAGTACTTGACATTTTTAATTTCCATGGCTAGATTCTTGTAGATCTAAGTTTATTTTATTTTCAGAATTCTTGGGTTTTGATCTACTTAATCTTATTATTTCTAAGTTTTGATGGTTCCATGTTGTTGAGAATTTCATTCTGCCCCATTTTGACCTATGGAGGTTCGGATTTGGGCTCTGGATGGAAGTTTTACGTTGCTTAGAAGCCATGGCTGCTTAGTTCTTCTTCTCGGAAAACTTGGAGAAGAAGAACAGTCTGGCCGCATGGACTCAGCCGCATAACTCTATGCGACGAGTTCTACTGGCCGTATGGAATTCCGAGCCGCATAAGACTTCTTGAGTACTTGACCGCATGAACAATCATGCGGCAAGTCTTTTCCAGCCGTATGAGACTTGACTCGGAACTAGCCGCATAGCCTTGCTCAGACTGAGCCGTATGAGTCCCTGTTATCTTGACCGCATGGACTTCTGAGTTTCCAGCCGCATGAGTTCCTTCATCCCTGAGCCGTATGAACCCGTATCATCTCAGGCCGCATGTACCCTGACCCGTCCTGAGCCGCATGACCCTTGCTTGGACCCAGCCGCATGAGGCTCGTTCCTTGAGCCGCATGAGACTCGTCACCCTGAGCCGCATGAGACCCGTCACCCTGAGCCGCATGAGATGTGTTATCTCAGCCGCATAAGCCCGATTCCCCCTTCAGCCGTATAAGGCTAGGACTTCCTGAACCGCATAGGACCCTGCTCATTCCCTGAGCCGCATGGACTCGGATTCCTGAGCCGCATGGAGTCTTTCCCGAGCTTTGTGTTATTATTTGTATTCGATTATTAATGTTATATTTATCTTGTAACTTCAGTATAACTTGAGTACACATTTAGCCCTTATTGTATATTTTTACGTCCATTTTATATCCTTACGCCCTTTTGTCCTGAACTTGATAATCACGAATTTACTTGATATATTTGGAATTGATAATTGAGCATGATGTGATAGTGACCCGTAGTGGTGCACTCCTGACATAATAACCTGACATGACCTGATAGTGGCCCGTCGTGGCTTACTCCTGACAAGTACACTTGACATGATAACCTGACATGATTTTCTCGAATAGCTGTTGCGACGACTACCTGACATGACCTGACCTGTATAAGTAACCTGGACACCATAGGCGATTGTGCTTGTACAAATAATCCAGTCCTGTCTTGCATCATGTCTAGGAGGAGACTCCTGAGTACCACGGTCAGGAGTACCTACTGAAATGGACTAAGGTTAATGACTAGTATAATTCACTAGACATGAAAAGATGTTCTCCAGTTACAGGTGATCCCGTTATCCCGGCCGCTAATGTTTGGACTTGTAGCCTGCCGACGAGTAGGGCACATTTCCAGCCCACTGTTATGTGGGGCACCCTCTATTGTCACTTAAAATGATTGAACTCTATTGTCGCTCTAATGTATTGTACTCTCCAGATTGTCACTATAATGATTGTCTGGATAACCTGGATAGCTGCAGGGCCTGTGACTACTTGGAGCATCTCATTGTATCTTGCTAGTAACTAGGATTGTGATAACCCTAGTTAGTTAATGTAGAAAGCCGTAGGCAATGATTGGCCGTGATTGCTTGGATGGAGTCTAGTCCAATATAGTATTGTCTAGAAGTGATTGATTGATTGCAAGATTGTACCAGAATGATTGAATGATTGTCACTCCAGATTGTCACCATAATGATTGTCACTCTAGATTGTTACTATAACGATTGTACTCTATTGTCACTCTAGTGTATTGCACTCTAGCATTGTCACTTTTATTATTGTACTCTCCTTTTCACCTTAATGATTGTCACCTTTAGCAATAAATGATCAGAGAACTATGTTCTGTTCAGGTGAAGGGTTACAATCTCGGTCCTTGTTTGGTTTAAGGATTGTAATCTGGCTTCTGGAATAGTACCTTCGTTTTCTCTTCATATATTGTCCAGTTATATTTTATTTAGCATGATTCTCCAGTTCTTTTATGTCAATGATGCTTCTCTTAATTATTTTCTCTGATTGGGACAAGTACATTGGTAGTGCACAAACCTTAATATGTTACTTATTGTTGTTTTCTTACATGTTGAATGCTAATGATTTGCTGGTTTTAGTTCCTAAGTGAAGCCTCCTTTGTGGTACTTGCTCTTTCTGGGGTCTGACCCAGCTGGTTTTGTATGGCCAGATACCGGAGCAGCACCAAAGGATCTCCCTGCTTTCCAGCCCGATGGTGGTCACCAGGCGTAACTAGGGCATCGAGTGGGTTTCTTTTGTTCTCCCACTGTGATATTGTAAATTATTCTTTTGAGGCATTTAGCCGACGAGCAAGTGTTAGCTCGATTGCAGCTTTACTTATTGTCTGCCTACGGGCTGTAACATGATTGACAAGCCCCGGGGGTTGATCATGTATGACTGAACTCTTGCTAGTCCTCACATTTTGTAACGACTAGCTTCATGATCATTCCGAATATATAATGTATGGGACGCCTTACTATTGTGTATTTGGTGGTCTGACATCTTGTAACTATTATTAGTTGGTTGAGATTGAGATAATAGGCTATTTTATGACCTTAAGAGACTGATGGATTGTAGTGAAACCCTCACATATCTAGACAGCCGTGACCGTATAGCGGTGTGGATTCCATTCCGTTATACGTAGCTGGCTATGTCTGCCCCCGCTCTCCAGTATTCTGGTTCTGGGGCGTGACACCCATGGCGACGAACTCGAGCGGATGAAGCCCTTGTCCTGTAGCTCATCCACCTGCTTCTTCAGCTCCACCAGCTCGCTGTTGTTCACCCGATAGACATGCTGAGAGATGGGTTCCGCTCCTGGAACCAAGTCTATCGAGAACTCTATGTCTCTGTCTGGTGGCAATCACAGCAACTCCTCTGGGAAAACAACCATATACTCTGCTATCAAGGGGTGTGAAATCGTCTGCTCCTCGACCGAGACTCCACAGAAGACTCCGCTGCTCTGCTCTGCCTGACGTCTAGAGTACTCGAACTCTGGCTCCCCCGGTGCTCTGAAGAGAACTCTACCCCCTCTGCAATCAATGCTGGCGTGGTGCCTGCTCAACCAATCCATGCCTAGTACTATATCGTAGTTCGGCAATGGCATTACGAGCAGGCTTACCTCCAACTCACGGCCTCCCAAAACTACTCTTCGACCCTTACAAACATCACTCACGAGAATAATACCACCCCCGGTCGTGATCTTGTAAGTCCTAGGCAACGATTCAGCTATGATACCGTGTCTAATCGCAAAAGATACTGATATAAAGCTATACGAAGCACCAAAATCGAATAATGCAAATGCTGGACTGGAGTCGAGAAGGATCGAACCTGCAATCAGCTCTCCCGTTACCTCCACATCTCCAGCTGCCATGGCGAAAGCTCGCCCCTGCTGGCCTCCCCTGGCCTGCTACTGGTGCTGGACGAACCTCTGCTGCTGTGTCGGCAGGACTGGTTCCCTCTGCTGGCCTGCTGGAGCTCTGGCTCCTCCTCCCGGGCCTACTCGTGCTATGCGGCACTCCCTCATCTGGTGGTCTGCTGAACCACACACCATGCACAGGCCCAGCCTCTTTCGGCACTCATTGAAGACGTGCCCATGCATCTTGCAGTAGGCACAAGTGACTCCCTGTCTCTGACCCTGCTGGTGCTGTCTCGACTGCTGCTGCTGAACTGGCCTCTGCTGGATCGGCTGCGGCTGAAACTGCCTCAGCTGCTGATGCTGAAAGTGGGGCCTCTTGGCCTGGCCCTCGCTGCTGCTGCCTCCAACTGGGTCTCTCCCCCTTTTGAGCCTAAGCTCAAGATCATCCTCTGCCAACAGGGCTCCAGTCAAGATCTCCTCGAACGTAGCATCTCTGCTGCCCTTGGTCAGGGACTTGACCTCCTTGACCAGACCCTTCCGGAACCTCTGGGCCTTCGCCGTCTCGCTCAAACCCTCTACAAACCTGCCGAGACGACCAAACTCTCCAACATACTCCTCTACTGAGAGGCTCCCCTGGACCAAGCTCTCAAACTGCGACTCTAAGGCTCTGACTGCTGAATCTGGGAAGAACTTCTTCTTGAAGAAGCCCCTGAACTGCTCCCAAGTCTGCCCTGGTACCCTCACCCTGGGGTCTGACTGATACCAGGTGCGAGCAAGATCTCGCATCCGGCTAGCTGCAGCCTCGATCTGAAGGTCTGCTGGAATCCTGGCCAAGCGGAAGATCTCCTCTATATGCTCGATCCACTCATCGGCATATAGGATCCCCTCTGTTCCCAGAAAGTCTCTGGGGCTCATCTTCTGAAACTGCTCGATCCCCGGTGTCCTCGGTTGCTGCACCACTGGTCGAGCTGCGGCTGTCGTGACGGCCAACTTCATGCCTCTGTCCTGTCGAGCCTGCTGTCGGTCCATGAACTGCTGGAAATACGCGAACATCTGAGCTGCGTCCACGTGTCCTGGAGGCAGTGGCGGCTGGAAGGGATCCTCTGGAATGTTCGGGTCCTGCCTCCCAGTCGGTGGATGCATACCCCCTGCTGCGGCTGCCGAGGTCTCAACACGAGCTGAGGTGGCAGGAGCTGCAGTCCCCTGGCCTCGCCGTGCTGGCTGAGAGGTAGCAGTCCCCTCTATAGCATCCTCATGAATGGCACGCTACGATCTAGTCTCTACCATCCTGAAGATAGACAAACAAGAGTATCAATTTCTGAGAGAGAAGCGAAATAACAAAGGCGGACAAGTATAATTCAAAGGATCAGCTGACAAAAGGATTTAGATGGCAATAAAAGAAATTTTCCTAAGGTGATTGAGTATCTTAAAATTAATGCCCTATATCCTACTGCAGGCTGTAGTGATACTCTAATTCGAATACCACTACACTTCTAGTATAGACCTGCATGGGCCACCACTAAAAATGTGTCACGACCCGCACCCTAGAGTAAGGGCACGAGACGTGGGTACGTCCAGCCTACGCTGCAGTGTCGACGGTAGAACGCTGTCCTAGGTCACAACATCTAACAATATATATCTCTAAACAGTTTATACTCTCCGAATGGGGGTGACATAGCAATAATAAACTCAATCACAACTAAGGAAGAGATAGCACGATATGAAATAGAACTCAAGAAAATAAATAGATGAAAAGTAGTCTAAGATAATCCCAGCAATATCCAGAAGTACAAGGTCTCAGATACATAATGAAAGAATATATACAACTCTGAACTCCAAATAAAGTCTAGCTAAAACATGTCTCAAGACTGCATAAAGTAAGATAATCAGCCTAACTAATCTAGTCTAGGCAGTCGGGGTGATATCCTCAGCTAGAGCTGGGTCCTCCTGAGGGTCCAGCTCGCAGGTGTCATCTAAGGCTGCCCCGTAGTAAGTGTCCAGGCAAGCCTCCTCCTCGTCCTCTGTAATATTTTCAACAGGTCCAGTCAGGACAGGAGCGAGTACAGTACATCTCAACAGTACATAGCAGGTTAGAAGATATAAACATGCAGTAAAGTAAGATACAAGTACTGAAGAAGTGCAGTATGTAAACAGAGAGAGAAAGCTGTAATAGAAATATCTACTATAAATAGAGAACTATCATGTGACTAGTGAGTCAGAGTACAACATAGACATGTAAATGGCATAGAAGATTCTGATAAGACACTATGGAAGAGATTCTGATAAGATACTACTTGGGTATTATTCACATGTCCATTTCTACTCCCCCGTACCCCCAATCAATACACAAGGATCCAGCCAGGTTATGTTATGATTCCATGCAAGGCCCCCGAAGGGTGATACATGGATGCCCATAAATGGGTGATTCTAGGAGATTCTAGGATACCCAGTGAATGGGATAAGAGATTCTAGGAGACTCTACGATCATAAGAGTATATGTCGCAAGTGATCAAAGAACCAGTGAAGCATAGTGATACACCATGTAAGTAAAACGCACAGAACATGAAGTACCCGATGCTCCCTAAGGATAACATCTCAAGAAGGGATCCATATATAGTACTAATCTGTGGGACCATCGTGACAGTACAAGTAAAGTAATCTACTGCAGAAAATAGTTCTAAGCAGGATATGAAATGATCAGAGAATGTACTCGCCTGTATCTGAGTGTCCAATATGAAAAGTACCGTCCAAGGAGTGGTGTCTGGCTCCTAATCAGAACAGCACAAGTCACAAAAAGTCCAAAATAGTAAAATGGAGTCCTACTATGCATTCTACATGATTCTAGGTCAATCTAGGCCAAATTCAACTCTTGGTCAACTCTGGTCAACCCTAGAAGTCAAACTAGGTCAACCAAGTCTAAATTAGGCCAAACTAATCTACCTTAGTCTAATCAAGCCTAGTTTAGCACTCCTACACATTCACTAGGTCAACTGACATCACACTTACACAATTATCTAGCACAAAGATCTATGTACCCTATATATACATTATCTACCTATATGATATCCATACACAAATAGATATTCACAATCTATAACCCACAATACATAATAACTTATATATATACCACAACTTTATATTATATATATAGATACATATATTAGAGTTAGCATTACATATATACTCTACATTAGAAAATAGAATAGGCATGTAGGGAAACATATGTAACTGTGTGTGTGTGTGTGCAACTTGTGACAGGAATTAGAATAGGTGGCCTGTGATTGTGCTTGCATATGAAATTGTGTGTGTCCATATAACAATTCTCAGATTTAATAAAACAGTGTATGTGTGGTGAGTGAAGGTGAGGGTGTATGATGTGTACATATGAAGGCAAGGTATGTGTATGGGAGTTGCAACTGTGACAGGAAATGCAACAGTGAAGAGAGGAGAAAAGTGTGTGTGTGTATACATTGTGTGTGCAGTGAGTGAGAATATCCTAGAATCAATAGCTACAACAGGGAACATATATCAAGGAACATGAATCACATCAGGTTTTTAGGAAACTGGAAAAAGCAGTGAAAGGTTAATAAGAACAGTGAACTAATCAACCACATGAATTCTGGAAAATATAGTGGAAGGTTAGGAGATGAATTGACAGTACAAAACCAGTCCTTAAACTCTCTTCCAAACAGTCCAGATGGTTAAACAGAGATCAATATCAGTTCAAAAGAAAAATCAATTCAAATGATGTCTAAAATCAAACCCAATTTGAACTCATTCTCAGATTGCTCAATACAGGAAAACATTCCTAGTTCCTAAGGACTTCAAAACAGTCTAACAGTTCATGTAATTTCCAGTTATCAATACAACCCAGGTTTCATAACTGGGAACCAAATTCCAGTTTACACTTCAAAGTGAAACCACATGGTAATATCCTTCCCCAAATCAAAACCTATACTGGAATTTAAAGGACTTAAATAACAGGGATATAACTTGTAGGAAATCAAATCATTAGAAAAATATATACAACAGTAGCTTAAACTCAGTTCAGTCCTAATGAAACTGAACAAGGTTCAACCAGTGAAACACTTCACTGTACAAAGTAGCACCTGAGATTGGAATCCCCATCTCGAATTCATATCACTATCAAAACATCCAAAAACTGAGCTACAACTAGATTATAAGTAGAAGAATAGGTTTAAGCCTTAAACATGCATTAAACAGTGATAAATATGTTAAACTAATTAGGCAAAAATCAAGTTAGAAAACTGGAAACAACAGAAATCAAGTGTCAGTGTATCAGTGAATCCAAACTCATGCTCGAGACCAATCACATCCAAATCACTAAACTACTATGCAAAAACCTAATCTACCACATATCATTAGACATATTAGGATCTTAATTAACAATGTAAAACATGAATTAAACCATTAGAATCGAATTTAAAACAGAAACAAAACCAGTGAACTGAAACACACAGCCCCTTCCCCGTGCACACGAAATTTCGTGTCCGACACGACACTATATGACACGAGGCTTGGGGAGTGTCATGACAGACACTGCCTCTTGCTCAGTGTCAAAAACCAGGCACTCTAGTGCCCTGTGCAGCCCGCACGAGCACGCTGGTAGCAGGGGAGCTACAGTGCTCGTGCGCGCGCATCAAACCCGTGTGTGCACGTGTCCCCCACGACTCGACACGACACAGAAAACATCAAAAGACATTGGAATCCTCTAAGCAAACCCTAGGACTATTTTCCTATTCATTTACTTCTCTGAAATTCGAACGAAGTGTCCTTTGAGACATTTCGTCGAACTCCTAAACAACCGACTGATACGTGTCCAATACGGACACGAAATGGATTCAAAATCTAGGGTTAGCCTATCCTACAGTTAGTTTAGGGCTAGGGCATTCCTAAAATAATTTTAAACAGGATTTAAATGGAGTATACAAGGTTATACCTATTGATGAACAAGCCTTCACAAAAATCCCAATGGAATGATTCCTCAAGCCACCCAAAATCTCACAAATTGTTGCTTCCCTGCAAACAACCAATACCAGCAGCAAGAAGAAGGATTTTAGGTCCTAATGCAAAAGGTTTAGGGAAGAAAGGAATTAAAATGAATTTTATATGAATTTCTAAAGATGGAACTCACCTCTTTCCTTAAAGCTTTGGATAAACCCTAAGAAAGAGGCTAGCCCTAAATTCTAGGAGGGGTTTTATAGTGGGGGAATCCCAATGTTAGGCTAAGGTGGCCGGCCACTACACTTAGGGTTAGGGTTTGGTAGTTTGGGCTTGGGCCAAGTTGCATGAGCTGTGGTTTATTTGATTAATAAAGACTCTAAATCATAAGTCATGGCTTATGGCTTTCTAATTTCTATAGCTAAAAAGGTTCTAATGACCTAACCATAGATTAGGCTAGGTTAGACTAGAGTCATAAATTCTAACCAAGCTCAAACTAACTAGGATTAGCTCCTAGGTTGATCTACATGGGTCCAAACTAGCCAAAATCAATCTAGTCCAAACAATTCCAAAATAATTCCTAAAAATTCCCATAAATTCTAATTAATTCTAATAAATTTAAAATACCCCAAAAATGACAAAAATACCCTCACACTAGAAATGTGGTAGTGACAGTCCCATACATTACATATTGGATGATCATGAAGCTAGTCATTACAAAATGTCAGGACTAGCAAGAGTTTAGTCATACATGATCAACCCTAGGATCTGTCAATCATGTTACAGCCCGTAGGCAGACAGTAAATAAAGGTGCAATACGAGCTAACACGTGCTTGCCGGCTAAACGCCTCAAAAGAATAATTTTACAATAAAGTGGGAGGACAAAAAGAAACCCACTCGTTGCCAGGGTTACGCCTGGTGGTCACCATCTGGCTGGAAGACAGGTGGATCCTCTGGTGCTGCTCAGATATCTGGCCACACAAAACCAGCTGGGTCAGACCCCAGAAAGAGCAAGTGCCACAAAGGAGGCTTTACTTAGGAACTAATACCAGCATATCATAATAGAATATTAAAGATAATAAATAAATAAAGAAATAATAATAATAGAGATAACAACAGTAAACTGAGTACGAAGCAACCATTCAAGTAGCCAGGTCACAACCCTTAAACCAAACAAGGACCGGGGTTGCGGCCCTTCACCTGAATAGAAACCCGTCTCAAATACTATTGGTACAGTGAAGACAATAAATGAAGAGAGGACACAGAACTGCTCCGGGAGCCAGGTTACAACCCTTAAACCAAACAAGGACCGAGGTTGTAACCCTTCGTCTAAACAAAACTAGACCCATGATCTTTATTGCTAAGGCCAGCATAAATAATCATGGTATTAAGGTAAGGTAAAACATGACGAACATGGTATGGGGTTGAAATAAGACAATAAACGAAGAGAAGACATAGAACTGCTCTGGGAGCCAGGTTACAACCCTTAAACCAAACAAGGACCGGAGTTGTAACCCTTTGCCTGAATAGAACTGGACCCCCGATCGTTATTGTTAAGGCAAGCATCAATAATCATGTCATGTCACAATCTTGTACATGATCAGGATAAGACTAAGCTGGAATAAACTCCATCCAATCAATCACGGCCAATCAAGAGTACGGCTTGATACTTTTAACTAACTAGGGTTATCACAGGCCTAGTTACTAGCAAGATGCAATGAGATTCTCCCAACAGCCACAAGCCCTGCAGACCATCCGGTTATCCAGGTCGAATATCCGTTTATGAAGAATGCAATACGTGACTGTGTGCTGGAAATGTTCCCTACTCGTCGGTAGACTACAAGTCCACTTGAGCGCCTAAATAACAGGATTGCCTGTAGTTAGGAAATCTCTTTATGACTACTGGATTATTCTAGTTATTAGCCTTAGTTGAATTCAGTAGGTACCCCTGACCGTGGTACTCAGGGATCCCCATCCTAGACATGATACAAGACAGTACCAGTTTATTTGTACAAACACAATCGCCCACGGTATCCAGATCTTTCATACTTGTCATGTCAGGCTAGCTGTCGTAACAGCATATCGAGATATATCATGTTAATTTACTTGTCAAGAGTGCGCCACAGCGGGCCACTATCGAGTTCTATTCTTACATTATCATGAATGAGAGAAACTTGCATAAAATAACTAGTGACATATTCTTGATGCCAAGGAAAAGATCTACAACTTTCACGTTGGGAGTTGGAAGAAATTCGAGCCACAATTTGGTCAATTAGGACATATAACAGTTAGAAATAGCCAAAATAGGCATTATGCGGCCTATTCTGCGACACTATATGCGGCCAAATGCGACATGCGGCCTATGCGGTCCAACTGCGATACCATATGCGGCTCAACTGCGACATGCGGCCTATGCGGCCCAACTGCGACACCATATGCGGCTCAACTGCGACATACGGCTTATGCGGCTCAACTGCGACACCATATGCGGCTCAACTGCGACATGTGGCTTATGCGGCTCATTCGCGATACCATATGCGGCCAACTGTGACATGCGCCTTATACGGCTCATTCGCGACACCATATGCGGCCAACTGCGACATGTGCCTTATGCGGCTCATTCGCGACACCATATGCGGCCAACTGCGACATGTGCCTTATGCGGCTCATTCGCGACACCATATGCGGCCAACTACGACTTGTTGACAGATGATCATAGAAATGATCAAAAATGCTTTGGCCATAACTTCCTCAAAACAAGTCGAAATCCAACTTTTCAAAGGTCTATTTTGAGTAGAATCGAATTCTCTACAATATGGAACAATCAAAACATGAAAATAATGAAGTTTAATAGATCAAAACCTAAAAAAATAAAAATAATATAAACTTAGATCTACAAGAAAATATCTATCAAAATGAAAAAGGCCAAGTTCTAAAGTATCTTAGAATCTTGCGAGGAAGACAATAGAACAACAAAAATGGAGTTTCTCCATGAAACAAGTTGCACTTGCCTAAGCTTCTCTTGGTAGGTGGAGAAGTTAAGAGGAAGAAGATGAAGAAATAAATGAAGAGTAAAGATGAGAGAGAAAGGGGGTTGGATTTTAAATGATGATGGTGGTAGTAGGTAGGGGTTTTCTTTTGGTTCATGATGAACCCAAAAGCAAACCAAACCAAGCTAAACCGAACCAAGCTAAGCCATAACCAATGAAATGCCAAAATAACTATGCCAATGCAACATGCTAAAAATAAAATCATGACTAGCTAACCATGACTAATAAAAATACGGACCCGAAATATGTACACGTATACGAAAATACGTAACATGGATTTCGAGGGTGACACAGGGCGTCACCTCGACGATCTTGAGATGCAAGCAATTCCCTGATGAGTTCCACCAGGGTTCCATTATCAGGCTCTGCAGGCTGGACGGGCTGAACTGGTGGTTCTTGACCCCCCGTAGGCATGACTCTGGAGGCTACCCCTGAGTGCTGGGCTTGATCTCCAGCTTGCTGCTGGTTCACTGGAGGTGCTCCGTCTTGCTGATCGGTAGGACCAGGAATAATGCCGCTAAAGAAACGACATGGGAAACAATAAGGAAGGACCATGATAGAGCAAGGATATAAGCATGAGATCAGATCAAGATTTCGGAAAGATTAGAAGACACGAGTAGAGATCAAAGGCGAGTGCTGATTGAGACATCTATTTCGTGGAACCCTCACATATCTTGATTTTCAAGACCTGTATGGGCCACCACTTAAACCGTGTCATGCCCCAGATCCAGAATACTAGAGAGCGGGGGACAGACACAGCCAGCTACGTATATTAAAGTGAATTCCACCTTGATATAAGGTCACGGCTGTCTAGATACATGAGGGTTTAACTACAAGCTAATAGTCTCTTAAGGTCAAGAACGTGCCTAGTGTCTCAATTTCAAGCAAGCAAGTAAATGTAACAAGATGGTAGATCATCATACATACAAGGTAAGGCGTCCCATACATTACATATTCAGATGATCATGAAGCTAGTCATACAAAATGCGAAGACTAGCAAGAGTTTAAGTCATACATGATAAATCCTAGGATTTGTCAATCATGTTACAGCCCATAGGCAAACAGTAAGTAAAGTTGCAAATAAGCTAACACTTGCTCGGCGGCTAAACGCCTCAAAAGAATAATTTTACAAAAGAGTGGAAGAGCAAAATAAAACCCACTCGTTGCCATGGTTTCTTCTAGTGGTCACCATCTGGCTAGAAGGCAGGGAGATCCTCGGGAGCTGCTCCGAAAACTAGCCATACAGAACCAGCTGGGTCAGACCCCAAAAAGAGCAAGTGCCACAAGGGAGGCTTCACTTAAGAACTAAAACCAGCAATTAGCATAAAAACATAATTTTATAATAAAAGACTGGAGATATGGAAAATCATGATGATATAAGATAAGATAACAATGGGACTATTCAGATAACCAAGTTACAACCCTTAAACCAAACAAGGACCGAGGTTGTAACCCTTCATCTGAACGAAACTTAGTTTTCCACCATTTATCGATAAAGTAAAGCACAAGCAATCAGGTCATATAACAATCTTGTACAGGATCAGGACAAGACTAGACTGGCTGGACTCCATCCAATCAATTATGGCCAAGCAATGAGTACAGCTTGATACTTTTACTAACTAGGGTTATCACAAGCCTAGTCACTAGCAAGATGCAATGAGATGTTCCTGCAGTCACAGGCCCTGCAGCTATCCAGGTTATCCAGGCGAGGTTGATTATCAAAGATCCAAAATTATTAGATGGCTTAGAGTGCAACACATAACAGTGTGCCTTGTACTTGTTTCATGAAGTTCCCCACATGACAGTGGACTGGAAATATGCCCTACTTGACGACAGGCTACAAGTCCCTCAGGTGTGGCCGGGATAACGGGATCGCCTGTAACTAGAAACATCTCTCTATATGTACTACTTGATCAATCTAGTTATTAACCTTAGTCAGATTCAGTATGAATCCCTGACCATGGTAACCAGGGACTCATGTCCTAGACATGATGCAAGATGAGACTAGACTAGTAGCTTGTACAAACAAGTTTCAAGCAAGCACCCACGATGTCAAGACAAGAGTACTTAGCAAGTCAAGGTAGCTGTCACAAAAATATTCCAGAGTTCATGTCAAGATTACTTAGCAGGTCAAGATAACCGTCACAATGGTGTTCATGAGTTCATGTCAGGATTACTTGTCGGGAGTACACCACAACAGGTCACCATCATGTCATGTTACTTGTACTTGTCACTTGTTAGGAGTGCGCCACGACGGGCCACTATCATGAGTTGTCATAAAATCATGCCGTGTACAGGTTATCATTACAATACTAACATATCATGATTATATCGAGTTCATGTCAAAAAGGCGTAAGGATATAATAAGGGGTGCCACGTGCCCAACAAGGGTGAATCTAGAACAATGGATGCCAGGGCCATACTGCACCGGACAAGGGGGTAAGATACGCTAGTGCTAAGAAACCTCCAGACAGGGGAGTATGCCAAAGGAGTACGCCAAGGGGAGTACGCGTAAAAGAGGTACGCATAAAAGAGTAGGCGTAAATAGAGTACGCGTAAAAGAGTACACGTGAAGGAAGTATGCGTAAGGAATACGCGTAAAAGAGTACGCGTAAAGGAGGTACGCATAAAGCTTGTACGCGTAAATGGAGTACGCGTAAAAGAGGAACGCATAAAGCTTGTACGCGTAAATAGAGTACGCGTAAAAGAGTACGCGTGAAGTTTGTACGCATAAATGGAGCACGCGTAAAAGAGTACGCGTAAAGTTTGTTTTACGCCAAGGCAGGAAAGGCTTTGTTTTACGCGTAAAACAGATTCACGCTGACACGAATAAACGTGGGCGTAGATCTTGATATTACACGAACACATATAACGTGGGCGTAGATCTTGATATTACGCGAACACGTATAACGTGGGCGTAGAGATTGTCCGGAACTCCAAATTTCCATGAAAACTTCAATCTAAGCCAAAATGGGACTTCCATAGATCAAAATGGGGTAGAACGGAATTCTCTACAACAAGGAACGACCAAAACTTGGAAATAATAAAGTTTGATAGATCAAAACCCCAGAAATCCGAAAATGCAACAAGCTTAGATTTACAAGAAATAAACCATGGAAATTGAAAATGCTAAATACTAAAGTGTCTTAGAATCTCGTGAGAAAGACAATGGAACAACAAAAATGGAGTTCCTCCATGAAGCAAGTTGCACTTGCCTAGGCCTCTCTTGGTAGGTGGAGAGAGTTAAGAGGAAGAATCAGTAAATGTGAGTAAGAAGTAATAAAGAGAGAGAAAGGGTTGGTGGGTTTAAATGGAGATGGTGGTAGGTAGGGGGTTGGGTTAATGATGAACCACCCTAAGCCAAAACAAACCAACCCAAGCCGAACCCAGGTCAAAATAAACCAAAATAAACCAAGTCATGCAAGATTAAGCTCGACAAGTCTGATTACGGGTCGAAATTCCGTACACGTATACTGAAAATGCGTATAACGAAAAATAGAGGTGACATCACTTGAAAAATTAGTCAGGACTAGCCCAAATGTAAGTATATAAGTCATTTTTTTGTTTTTTTTTTGTTTTTGACTCTTGTCTCCTTCCTCACATCTCGTTTTCCAAATCCTAGTTTATTTTCTTTCTTCTTATTTGGACATCATGGAAGAAGAAAGAAGAACAAGGAGAAGAGATAAAATAAACCAACTTGTGGAAATCATGGAACTTTTACTTTAAAATTGTGGTCTTAACTTTATGGATTATCAAATCTATTAATCAATTTTCTTCATTAATAAAAAAAATATTTGATGGAATCCTAGTTGTAGAAGAAATTATGGATGAAATCATAATTGTAGAAGAAATGGACTTGTTGTTCAGCAAGTTCATATCAGACTACCACAATTCCATTTCAGAACTGACATAATTCCTGGCAGTCCTAAAGTCGAAATTGCCGAATAAAAAAATATATATTAGGGTTTATTTCCATCTTGATAATGGAGTAAAATATACATTTTAGGGTTTATTTCCATACATTCTCTGTGAGGAAGGAAGTATTAGGGTTTGTACATTGTTTGTGAGGAGCCTTTAGGTGCCATCGAAATTGGGAATGAGAAGAAAACTAGAATTTTTGATGGAGATTATGAGGATGGAAATGGTAGAGAAGAAGAAGATGAGAAAAAATTAGGATTTTTATGGAGATGGTAATGATGGAAATGGTGAGAAGAAGAAGAAGATGAGAAGGAAAGTAGGGTTTTGGAACAGAAAAGTAAAAAAGAAGAAGTTGAAATGAAGGTAAAAAATTGGATTTGGAGGGGGGGGACAGCCCAAAGAGTAAAAAAATTGGACTGTCATGAGTAGTTTTCCCTCAAACCTAGGCTAGCCCCAATCCGGGCTAGCATTAATCAACTTTGGATGTGCCCTTATAAATAGCCTATTTTAATACAGGATAATTTACGTTAACTATTTCTATGAACTTATTACATAGACCATTCCTATTTTAAAAATAATTACACTGATCACTTCTATATTTTATATTTTGTATAGAAACTTATAACACTAATCACTCATATTTAAAAAATAAACATAAAACAGGGGGTACTTCGTGTAATTATTTTCGAAATAAGGGTAGTCTCTGTAATGCTCATGAAACATGGGAGAGGGAGGTTAATGTATTTATTTCTATAATATATTATGTCTATATATCTTTCAGAAAAATATGAATTTATTATATTTTTACGTATAGCTACAACATTTTGTACTGAAAGTTTAAGAACAATAACTATTAATATAATAATTCAATAGGGTTATGGAGAACAACTAAGATAAAGTGAAACAAAGTGATCAATGTTTGAAAGAAGCTCGAATAAACGCATAGACATATGGTTCATATGTCTAGTGGACTACCAGCCGATACAACAATTTTTTAAAGTGTCGCAGAAAACGTAGTTTTATGAAAACAAAGATCCACAAGAGACGGGTCGATTGCGAAGCGACTTGATTAAAGAAGACCTCAGTTGATTATGATCTTAACTGGGCGACAATGTACGGTATTGAAAGATCACTGAAGACAAAATTAATGGCAACAACAATTTTTTTAGGAAACTTGGTGAAGAAAAATAGGGTCAGAGACAAAATTAGGGTTTATTTACTCATCTTTAAGGATCTGTTTGGATTGAGAGGGAAAATAAGTAGAGTTAAGCGGGATTAAGTGAAGGAAAGTTAAGAGGGCGAGGAGAGTCGATGCTTCGATTAGAGGCTTTTAGTGGAAGAAAGATTAAGAGAAATACAATGTTTACGAAAATATTCATATTACATATAGTATAAAATTAGATTAATTTGATTGATTTTTTAATTAAAACTTGTCAAAATATTTTCATAAAAATAATAGCTAAAAATTTGATACACATATAAAGAAAAAAAAACTATAATAAAAATAGTTAAATTAAGTAACATGAGAATTATTTATAAGCTACGGAGCAGCATGTTGAAAAAAAAAAAATCATAATATTTTATAGGACAAATAAGAAATATTTATGTCTTTTTAAACAAGATATATCATTTTCTCTTATTAATCTTCCGATTTTTGGGGTTAAAAATATGGACAAAAGAAGAATGAACAAACCCCTATTTAATCCTCTGCTGACTTCCTCTCCAAAACTCTCACCCTCAAATAAAGGAGATTTTTTTTCTCTCACTTAATTTTTTTTCCTTCTCTTTTAACTTTTTTAACCCTCAATCCAAGCATACCCTAAGGCTCATGCCCCCTTGGATAGCCGGCCCCCTCTGTCCCAAAAAAAAAATATAAAGAAAGAAGAAAGGAAGCAAGGAGAAGGAGAAGGAGAAGGAGAAGGAGATAGGAGAGAGAAGGAAGAGGGAGGAGGAGAAGGAGGAGAGAGGAGAAGAGAAGAGAAGAGAAGAGGATTTGGGTCCAAAACAAGTTCCCAAATCAAATACAAGTCCCTTCACGTTGTTATTTTAAATTTCAAATTCCTTTGTAATTTGAAACCCTATATGTCAAAACTTGAAATTCTCTTTATATATATATATATATATATATATATATATATATATATATATATATATATATATATATAAAGGGCTGTTTGGATAGTCGTAGGTGTGCTGAAAGTGGACGAATTTTGCCACTTCTGTTGCAAGTGGACGAAGAAATTAAGACTTACAGTATTTGGAAACACTTTGGCAACTGTGCAACAAGTGTCTAATCACTGACACAATTCAGGCGTTCTCCCATTTATTTCATTTTCCACCTGCAGAGAAAAAAGGGAGTAGAGTAACTGTAACGCCCCAGTCCCAAAATATGTAGGACTAGGAACGTAGACATGCCAGCTGTATACATACGAAGTGCAGGGGTCTTGTATGTATACATAAGCTGTAAAATGTAGTAATCCAAGACAAACTAAATCTCATCCACAATAAAAAGAATAATAATATAAAATCAACTTGAATATTTATGATACAATCGTTGGGCAGAGACAAAGTCCACTACCAACTATCTCAATGAAAAGAAATGTACAAGAATCAACCCATAAAATGGCAAGACGAATCAAGCGCAATTGTCTTCGAAGGAATAGAGAGAATTATGGCCTTAGCTAGAACACCTGCAATGAATCATGAAAGCACACACCTGGGAAATAACCAGGTCCTCAGACGGACGTAGCAAGATATAGGAAGAACAAGCTAATATGAACTGTCAGAATAATAAAATAATATATAAAAGACTATCCTAGACACAAATATGCGAAGGAGATTCTAACCGCCTAATGTGCAATTTAGAGGATAACTTTCATGTGCATGGATGGGATTTTAGGCTATGTGTACGTAACTGGCATCCAGTCATCTGTATCCGGCCGTAACGTCCAAAACGTCAGAGGGTATCTGCAAATATATCGCCACAGTTCCATCCGGAGACTGTGGTTTACTTGTTTGGATTCCCATACGTACTAGCGACTGTCCTCCCCCAATATTTCCCACACTAACCAAGTCATGTCCATGACCCACCCAGTTTTGTAACTGCTCGAGTCTCTATACCTTAATCGTAGCAGTTACGATCTATCCGTCATACGACAATAAAGATGGCCAGTCCATAAGTCATGCCCCTAACAAAATGTCTCAAACCGTGTAGTGTAGGTGTCATGGCCAAAGGAGATATAAGAATATCCTCCAACAAGAAGGTAGTCCACTAAAACTAAGTTAACATGCATATAGTAAAGTAACGACTAATAGAGTCGTTTGCACCCAAGTGTGGCTTGGACGCGCAATTTATAACAAAAAAACTAACAATATGAAACAAAGTAAATAATACGAAAAATAAATAATATGACAGTAAATTAGCAAGGTATACTTGCCTGTTGCGACGCCTGGTGAGCTGTCCGGTGTGGTACAATAAAGGTGGCACAAGATATGACTTCGATGTTACAACTATGCATGACGGCCTCGGATGATGGCACGAATGGTCCCAATAGGTCCAAGATGGTTAATTTAGTTAGGGTGGACATAAGGTAGTCTCGAAATTGGCGAAGAATAAGAATAATGGGGTTGGTCATGGAAGGGAGGAAAAATAAAATAAAAATATATAACAATAAATTTTTGAGAACTATTTATAATCCTTGAAAACTAGATTCTTTTAGTAAAATATTTTACATAATACTCGAAAATAGTTCGTAATAATTTGGAAACCACAACAAATTATTTTTAAGCTAAATACGTAAATACGAAGAAATAGTTTTATGGGTAAAAACAGAACTCACTTATATGCATATTTATTTTAATAACTTGGTATAATCTAGGAAATATTTTAACTAAGAATCCAATGGGGTAAAATATTTAGGTCAAAAATATGTATAAAGAAATATCATAATAATATATTTATGACTTCCAGAGCCTATTAGACGTAGGTCCCAATCCCCTTGCCATATTTTTGTTACAAAATAGTTTTTAGAATAATAATAATAATAATAATAGTAATAATAATAATAATAATAATATATCTTGACAATTACTTAGTATATATATTTTTATATAAAATACTTAATGACACTATATAGTAGGTATACCTAGTAAAATATTTTGACTATACCATACTTTGTAAATTACAGAAAACCTAATAATTATAATCAATATCTTTTGGTTTACAAGTATTAATAATACCAATTACTAATAACTAATACTAATTACTATTAAACTAATAATAATAAAAAAATACAATTAAAAAATGAAACCTGAGCACAATTTCCACTGTGCCCCTTCCACCGTATAAGAGACAATGGAGGGAGAGAGAGAAGAGCTAGTGAGAAAATAATTTGAGAGCGAGAGAGAAAAGAGGCGATCGGGAGAGCGAACACGGGGCGGCGATCGGAGCGGAGCGGGCGTAGGCGCGGACGCTGCGGCGCCTGCGGAGGAGGCGGACGCTGTGGCGGTTGGAGGAGAGTCCACGGCGATGCAGCTCCGGCGAGGGGAGGCGGCTCGCGCGGTGAGGAAATGAGCGGTGGGCGGAAGTAAGAGAGGGGGCGAGGCCAGGGAGGGTACACCAGCGGACTCGGGCCGGTGGCGCGAGGGTTTCGGTCGGGCGACCGCGCGGTGGTCCTCGGATCTGGTGAAGGAGGCGGAGATGTCGGAAGGGGAGGACAGGCGCGGAGATGAGGAGGAGAGGCCGACGGGCGGTGGCTGGGTGGAGTCGCCGGCGAACCGAGGTAAGGGCGGCGGTGGTTCTTTCTTCTTCGTCTTCTTCTTTTTCTTTTTTTTCTTTTTTTTTGTTGTTGTTGGGGTTGAGGAGGCTGGTGGTGACGGCAAGGTGTTCGGCCGGGTGATGGGGTGGTGGCCGGTGGCTACCGTGTGGGGTGGTCAGCCGGAAGGATGTGGCCGGAGGGATGTAGGGGTGGTGGTCGTGAGGTGGTGGTTGGTAGGGACGGTCGGGGCGTTGGCCGGCCAATGGCTAAATTTTGCTGCTGGTGATGGTTGGTTGGCCAGGGAAAGATGGCCGGGATGGGTTGCTGCGGAGGCGTGCGGCACCCGCGACTTGGATCGGGGTTTGCGTGGCTGTGTGCGGTGGATGGGTTTTGATGGTGGTGGTAATGGCGGTGTCTTGGTCGACGGGATTGCGGAGATGGTATCGGACCGAGGAGGTGAGCGACGGGTTTGGTGGGTGTGCTGCTTGTGGCGGGGCCGGGACGAGGGACGTCGAATAACAAGGAAGTCCGAGGCTGGCTGGTCTGCAGGGACTCAAGGACAGGGGTCGTACGGTCCGTGTCGGGATGCCTACACGGATCCAGAAATTGGGTTAGGTTTAGGAATTTTGAATGCGTCCGGGGTGTCGGACGCGATGAGATAATTGTATTTGTATTAGAAATACACATAGTGGATGGGAAGGGGGATATTGACACGGACACGGTGCACATATTTTTGGATGGAGGATATTTGTGGAGTAAAGGAATTTATGGAGGAGTACCTGCCTATTTATAGGATGTGGGAATTCCCAGTTGGATAAGGATTGAGATTTTTAAAACCCAAATAGATAATTTGCTACTAATTAATTTAAAACCAATCAAATCACAATCCAAATCCAAATCCAAATTCAATTTAAATCTAATTAAATTCCATCCTTCAGTTTAAAATCAAATAAGAAAATTTAAATTTCAATATAGATATTAATTAAATCAATCCATGAAATCAAATCGAGAATTAAATTGCTAAAATAAATTTAAAATATATTTTCCAAAATACTAATAATAATAATTTTAAAAATAATAAATATTTTTAAATATCTTTTTTTTTGAATAATAAAATATTAATATTAATAAATTTCAAAAATCAATTTAAATATTAATAGGAACTACTTCAAAATACCTTTTAAATAATTATAATTAATAAATAATTTCGAAAATCGATTTATACATAAATTATATCTTACGTATTTTATGAGAAGAAGGTATTTTTATGAAACATAAACTCGCCTTTTTATAATAATAAAATTTAATAATGTTTTTTGAAATCTTGATGCGATACTTTTCACAAATTTTTAATAAAAATATTTATTATACATATTATTTTGAAACCATCACCGATTGATAAAATCAAAACCATTTTTCTAAAAATATGAACCTCGCCTATATTCGCACTCGACGAGTAAGTACGAAAACGTAAATTCCCGTGCGACGTACAATACGACTTTGCGACGTATAAATAAATAAAAATCAGTACTAAAGTATAGTAGAAATTTAAGGGTTTTACAGTAACTCCATTGAAACTCCATGCTCACTTGCAGCAATGGTGAAAGTGGAGGTCATAGACGGCGACCTTGGCTTCGAGGCGGACAACGGTGGCGAAGATCACCGCCACCGGCTCCGGGCCTTTGCGGCAGACTGGAGAGGTTGAGGAGCTAGCGCGGCGGAGGTGAGATTGAGAGATTGAGGAGCATGGCAGAGGCGAGCTCTTGGAAGTCGGTGGGGTTATGGGATGGAGGAGGTGGGAGACGAGGCCGGCACTGGTGAGGCCTGGTTCTGCGTTGCTTCTCTTCCTCCATTCTCTCTACTTATAGTTTACTAGTGGAGAAGAAGGATGGGTTGGAAAAAAGCTGATTAGAAGACCACTTTTAACTTCAAGAATACCACCTTTGTTTAATTTCTCCGTTGCATTTGTTTCATTCCTAAAAAAATTAAAACTTTTAAGATGCGACGTTGATTTTTGTTTAATTTCTTTAAAAAAATTATTATTTCTTTAAATACCATTCTTGAAATGGTTACTATATCACTTACATGAGATCATATTGGTAGTCATCCTCCTCGCTTGCGAGAGACAAAAAGCTATGTATCCAAATGAATTTTAAAAAGTGAAATGCATTAAAAGTGTACTGCATTAGCTCACGTTAAAAGTGGCACTTCCACACTTTTGAGGAGTTACAAGTATCCAAATTGTCTCTAATTGTTGTATATAGAGTGAAGAATCTGACCTTCATGTGTATTTCTGGCAGAAACTTGGGTTGTTCTCCTGGTTAAAACCACACAGCCTCCCTTCTCCTCCAAACTCTCTACACTTCTCACTAATCCCAGGAATATACTTATTCCAACTCAGAGTAAGTGTCCTTTTTCTCACAAATGAATCCGCTAATTCACCAAAGAAATTAGGCCAGTGCTTAGGAGCCCTACATGTGTTAGTGTCTATGCCATTGCCGATGTCGTCGTGTCCAACCTTTAGGGTTTGGGATACGTAGCATCCATCGTCGAAACTGAAGATAGAGCGGGAGCAAAGGAGTTGAATGCCAGAGGTTGTTGGTGCTCTTGATCCTTGACATGAACAGAGCTTGGTCTCAACATGCCTAGTAAAGTTTAGTCCCAAACGGAAAGTGCACCATGAGTTATCTCAACATATATACTTGTATGTGTTGTTGGGATATGCACATGGGGTGGTGACCATAAGGAGGGAACCATGTGGATGATTTTACTATGAGGTAAGGATAAGGCTCAAAGTAAAGCATTCATGCTTTTTGCTCTTGAAAAATTAATTTCCATTAGAGCTAAGCCCCGTAGGGGCTTAGCGACTCGGACTCGGACTCGGACTCGGACTCGGACTCGGGCTTATTGGCTCATGAGGCGTAATGTGACATTTTGTTGGCACACTTTGCACTCCGTGCGTTGGATGCACAGGTTGCGTGCTGGGTTGCACGGAGCGCGCAGGTTGCGCGGGGAGCGCGGGGTTGTGCCGCCCAGGTTGTGCTGGGTGCGCAGGCGCGCTGGGTTGCGGTGGGTTGAGCAGGGCTGCACGGGGCGCGCGGTTTGCGCTGGGTGAGCTGGTGGTGCATGCTGGTGCGGGATTGTGTGAGAAGCGCTGGGTTGCGTGCGGCTGCGCGGAGCGCGCTGGATGCGCAGGTTGCGATGGGCACACGGGTTGCACAGGTTGCGCTAGTGGCGCACGCGCAACTCGCTCAGTGGCGCTGTTTCGTACAGATCGTGGCTGTCCACGTTCTGACCGTTTCGTAACGTGTGATAACTGATCCAGGGATTTTGGATCTGACATCATATTGTCGTGCACGTCATGGATCTGGGGGTTACAGCGGTGGCTATATAAACAGGGCCTCTCTTCTCTCTCAGATATTATTCATTCTTTATACGAAAATTTTACTAAGAGAACAGAGAGAGCTCCTCGAGCCTTCGTGTTCCAGCGCCCCTGCAGTTCCTTGCGCCTCTCGAGTTTCTTTCTTGTCTTTTCGAGCAGTCCGTCCTTGAATAGATCGAAAGAGCGTTCCAGAGTTCATTTGAACTTGCTGGTTCCTGGAAGCTGACCGTGAGGGCGGATCTAGGTTTGAACACTAGTGTTCTTGACACCCCAGCAGGCTTTTCCATTGTTGTTGTTTTTTACGAAAGTCTTTTTAGACTATTCGTACGCTGCCTTTTACTGAAAATCTTTTTAGATTTTTCGTTTACATAGTCCTTCTAGGATCTCTGCTTTGTACCTTCCTTTAGAGTGCTGCAATCGTGTCACAAGAGTTTACTTCTGACTTTACGCCCAAGAAATAACAATCTCAAAGCTAGATCAGAAGATGGAAAACTCTCGTGCCTCTCTCCTCGATACCAGCTTTAACAAACTGGAGAAGTTCGACGGAGAACACTTTTAAATCTGGAAGAGGAAAATTACCCTCAATCTTCAACTAGTGGACATCGATCATGTATTGATTGAGGCTGAACCAACGATTCCAGAAGGACTGACGACTCCAGAAGGTGGTACAGCAGATGCCATTGCTGCTGCACAAGTCAAACTGACCAAATGGAGAAGGAATAATAGTCTCTGTAGGCTATTGATTCTGAATGCAATGGAGGACTCCATGGCAGAGTCATACTCCAAGAATACTTCTTCCAGGGACATATGAGAGTCCTTGGGAAAGCTGTATGAAGACGACGACAATAGATCAAAAATCTTCATCGTCGAAAAGTACCACAAGTGGCTCTTCGAAGACGAGAAGGCAATGCTTCAATAGGTGAAAGAGTTCTTGAAGTTGCGCCAGAAGCTAGAAGACGAGAAAATGCCCCTCGTCGACAAGTTTGTCGTTGGAGGGATCGTCTCGAAACTTCCTGCTGGATGGAGTACTTTTTATGCAAGAATGCATCGGAAGAAGCAGGACATTAGCTTGGAAGATCTCCTACAAGAGATCCATGTTAAGGACAAGATGCGTTCTTAACAAAAGATGGACACTCTGTCCAAACAATTGGCTAAGGCCAATCTGGTGCAGATAAGAGAGTCCAAGGGGAAGCAGGCGGCTTCTCATCACAAAAAGAAGGACTCCACTAATCTGAAAGTGAAGGGTCCTTCATTCAAGCACAAGAAATCCAAGTCCCACGTGACTTGTTTCAATTGTGGCAAGAAAGGCCACTACAAAAGTGAATGCAGATCCAAGCCTAAACAATCAGAGAAAGGTGAGCCTAGTAAGGTTTCTTTGGTTTCTAACATTGTTGCTATGATTACTCAGGTCACGACTGTGGGGGATGACTTTGACTGGTGGATAGACACCGGTGCGATGTGTCATGTCTGTTCTGGCAAGGAATGATTTGTCACGTACCAGCCAACGTCTGAAAAAGTTGTCATGGCGAACCAGGCTGTAAGCCCCCTAAATTTCCAAGATTTATTTTGAATTTCCTAAATAAATTATTTTTGATAATTTATATATATATATATATATATATATATATATATATATATATATATATATATATATATATATACAACTCTCTTTCTCTCTCCTCCTAATAACACAAACACACACAAGCTCCTCCATCACCCACGGCAGCAGCAGCTCCCCACAGCCCCTTAGCCGAGCCCCCCATGGCTGGCCGAGCTCCTCCCCGACTTCTCCTCTTTTCCTCCTCCTTCACTCCTTCTTCATCTCCTCCTCATCATCATCATCTAACATCACCATCACCACACTACACCACCACCACCATTTAACTCCAACATCACCACCATCCCACCACAACCACCTTCGCCACCGTCGATGGTGCCGCTGGGCCGCCTCTGTGCACGAGGAAGTGCAGCCGCAGCAGTAGTGCAGCAGCAGCGCACACAGTGCACGCGTGCGCGGGACGCCGTCGCGTGCCACTGCACCGCCGCACGGCGCTGCCGTCGGCCGCCGCCGTCGTGGCTGGCCACCCCTGGCCGGGCGCACCCCCGGGCAGGCCCCCGTGGTGTGTCCCTGCGTCCCCGGTGCGAGAAACGCCCGATTCGTGCGTTTTGCACGGAATCCCGTCGACGCGCGCGCGGGATCAAGGCTGAAAGTTCGCTCCGGGACAGCGACTTCGTGCAAATTTTCTGGACAATCCGACCGTTGGATCGGCGAACTCTTTGCTCCTTCACAATCTTGGTATATACCCCTTCATCCCTCTCAAATGTCATCCGTTAATTTCGTCGTTTGATAGATCAAAACCGGCCACTAAGTTGACGTTTTAATTTGAACTATTTTTAGACAGTTTCGTGGAGCCGACTTCGTCAGCTCGTAACTCCGCCGTCGCAGCTTCGTTTGGCGCGCTATTGGTGCCTATATGAAGCTGGTATAACCCTCTTCCTGTCATTTCAATTTTGTTTCATTGTGAGCGCATTTGGTTGGTTGAATTCGACGCCAAAGTTGGCCGTCTGAATTCGTAATTTCTAAGTTGTTAAATTCTATTTTTGAACCCGGGACTTCGAATTCAATTTCTGACACCACCAGTAGACTCGTGGCTTCGTTCTGGCACGTTTTCATATAAAGTTTGTTAGATTTGGAGGACGTGGATCCTGGCACGTATTTTGGTGCAAGGTGAGCCCCACAGTCCGGGTCAACGAGACTTTTTGACGCCGGCTCATCAGAATCCAATTTTGGATATACCGTTGGGTTCGTATCGTCATTCTGGACTCGTTGACATATAATTTGCTGAACTTTGAGGACATTGGCTCCGACATGCTTTTTCGTGCAAACCGGTTTCCAATATCCGGGTCAACGGACCAATCTGAGATCGGGTCAAAGGAATTTAATTCTGGACATACCCTTGAGTTCGTATCGTCATTCTGGATTCGTGGACATATAATTTGTTAGGTTTAGTGGACTAGTATTCTTGCACGTTTTTCGGTGCAAAGTGGGTCCGACACGGACACCGTTTTGACCCGAAATTATATTTTGCCCCTGTGTCCAAATTGGACTTATGGATAGGCTATCCTAGCTAATTTGACCATTCTGGACACGTTGGTGATGGTTGTTTCACCATCCGACAACACTTGTAGGTTTTTACCCTATTATTATGATCCTTCTCTTTTATTCGTATTTTTAGATCCTTGTATCGGAATTGAGATCCATCGATTCCAGTGATTTCACAACCACTGAAATTGAATGTGTTGACCCTGTAGATGTTTATAGAGACTAGCATTGACCCTGTTTGTCCATGGTTGACTACTTTGACCGAACGTCGAAGTAGAGTCAACATTAGCCTAGTTTGACCTAGAGTTGACCAGAGTTGACCAGTTGACTAAAAGTCAACTGTAAGTTAACCATTGACCCAGTTTGACCTAGTTTGACCTAGTGTGACTCAGTGTGACCTAGTTTGTCTTAGTGGACTGAGTCTGACCTAGATTTGCATAGCTTATACTATAGAATCAAGCCTAACACTGTTGAACCCTAATTAGCTTATATATATATCTTATTTTTAGGTCTGTGGCATCACTCTGAGCATCGACCCCATTTGACAGCTCAGGACCGCATGTGAGTACATTCACTGATAGTTTTTATTGTCTTGATATCTGTTATATCCGATTCAGTCGTAGTGTCTTACTTGATTCTCAGTCACGATAGTTCACGGACTAGTATTGTCGGATTCCTGTCATGAGATGTCATTCCTAGATTTCTTGGGATACTGGTACTTGCTTATCCTTGATTCTTGTACTTGTATTGATGCTGATTCCTGAAGAGGACTTGCTCCCCTCTTAGGGAATCCCGCGTCATAACGTGCTATGTCCGGATCCGTATACTATTCGGGGAATAGGGAATTTTATAGATAGTATGATCAATGCCCACCTTGAGTTACTACTTGTATCATAGCTATACCCTCACCTCACGATGGGTATAGCCTGACCTGTGCTACTACTTGCTCCATAGCTTGCCATCCCGGCCGGGCCGAGTCCACGTACTTGTAGCCGGTCGGCTGGAAGCCTGATCTTGACCCATACCGATCACATTATGCTATAATATTCAAGGCACATTTTATATTTACTTATTCTTATCTTATATCCTGCTCTGTTCTACATTCATTACTTTCTCACCATGCTATGATATACAGTTACTCACATGTTCTACATGCCCTTACATTGTACCTTGATGGGAGACTAAGTTCTGCTCGGGAGAAGGGTTACAACCCCGGTCCTTATTTGGTTTAAGGGTTGTAACTCAGCTTCCGAACGGTTCCCAAGTCTTCATATATCTTTGTTTTGTAGTTCATTATACTGTCTCTTATAGAATTTGTCAATTCATATGGAACTGATGTTAGTGTTTGTACTTGCTCATTTTCCTGACAGGATACCGTTGATAATATTTTAGGATTTGTTATACCATTATTGGATTTCATGATGTTGCTAGCTGAGGTGGATCTTACTATTCTTCTACGTGAGTTGCCTGGTAGTTATCCTTAGTTCGTCTTGTTTTTCCTTCTTTATTTTCCTGTCTTATGATTCCTTCTAGTAGTTTCTAGTTGTTCTTGTGCTTTAGTTATCTTTTTTGTCTTATCATCCTTAGCTGTTGTGATGTGACTAGAGTATATTTAAAGTTGTAGACCTTCTAGATGTAGTGTATATTTATTGGGTACTAGACAGCATTCTACCGCCGATACTGCGGCGTAGGCTGGGCGTGGCCCACATATTCGTATCCGTATATCCGGGTACGGGTCGTGACACAGGCCCAAGCTAAAGTTCTGGGGATCGGGACTGTGGAGCTGAAACTCACTTCCGGGAACACTCTGACACTCCAAGGAGTGAAGCATGTTCCGGTGATTGCCAAGAACCTGATCTCTAGGAGCCTGCTTAGCAACGCAGGCTTGAGGATGGACATTAATACTGGTTAGATAGTGATGTCCAAGAAGGGAACATACTTCAGAAAGGCTTATCAAACCGAATGGATGTTTAAAATTTATCTTGTAAACTAGTCTAATGGAATTAATGTAGTCGCTCTTTCTGATTATTCTCTTGAGTTATGGCATAATAGGCTAGGACATGTTCATTGTAAAAGAATAAACAAAATATCTAGTCTAGGACTTATCTCCAAATGTAGGGGTAAGGTAGAGAAATGTGAAATATATGCTCAGACGAAGATCACAAGAAAACCCTTTTATCGGGTCAATCGAAGCACAGATCTTCTGGAGTTGGTGCACTCCGATATCTATGACTTCAAACAATTCTCTACAAAAGCCGGGATGAAGTATTTCATAACCTTCATCGATGACTTCTCGAAGTACGTGTTCGTCTACTTACTGAAGTCTAAAGACGAATCTTTCGAGAAGTTTAAAGAGTTCAGGGCTGAAGCTGAATGGCAAACTGGACAACAACTCAAGAGGTTGAGAAGTGATTGAGGCGAAGAATATCAGTCTCATGAATTCGCATCGTTCTGCAAAGAATATGGAATCATCTGCGAGACTACTGCTCCGTATTCACCTCAATCTAACAGAGTAGCAGAGAGAAAGAACCGAACGTTGACAGAAATGATGAACTCAATGCTGCTAACTGCAGGTATTCCAAAATGCTACTGGAGAGAAGCAGCAAAAACGGCCACTTTTATTATGAATAGATTGCCTTATGCAACTTCTGACATAACTCCTCATGAACTCTGGTTCAAAGTCAGACCTAACTTGAATGTCATTCGAGTGTGGCGGTGTCTGGCTTATGTGAAGCTCCCAGATCTGAAGATTCAGAAGCTGGGGACAAGGACTACGAAGGAGATCTTCTTGGGGTATGCCGAGAAGAGTAATGCTCGGAGATTTCTTGACATTGAGTCAAATCATATCATCGAATCTCGCGATACTGAATACTTTAAAGACAAGTTTGCAAGACACAAAAACATTGTTCTTTCTGACATTCCGGAGAATAGTGAAGGTGCAAATAAGACTGAGATCTCATATGAGCCAGTAGTCCAAGATGATGTTGTTAGTGGGGAAACAACAATTGAACAAGAACTCGCTGAGCCGTCAACGAAGCGAGCAAGGAGGCCGAAGAGCTTCGGAGATGACTTCGTTACCTATCATGTAGAAGCAAATCTACTTACCTATGATGAGGCGATAAAGACCAGAAATACTGTCTTCTGGAAGGAGGCGATAGACAATGAAATTGACTCAATTACCTCCAATAACACATGGGTGTTAGTTGATTTACCCGAAGGAGCAAAACCCATCGGATGCAAGTGGATCTTCAAGAAGAAGATGAAAGCTGATGGAACCATTGACAAGTTCAAGGCCAGGCTAGTAGAAAATGGGTTTTTTCAAAAGCAGGGGATCAACTACTTTGACACATATGCTCCAGTAGCACGGATGACAACCATCAGATTGTTGATTGCTCTTGGCAATACACAAACTGGTAATACATCAGATGGATGTGAAAACAGCATTCCTGAATGGCGAGCTGACCGAGGAGATTTATATGCAACAACCAGAAGGATTTGTCGTCAGAGGCCTAGAAGACAAAGTCTGCAAGTTGGTGAAATCTCTGTACGGCTTAAAGCAATCTTCCAAAATATGGCATGAGAAGCTTGACAAAGTTCTAAGGTCAAACGGCTACAGGGTCAGCGAAACAGACAAGTGTGTCTATACTAAATTTACTGACGGAAGAGGAGTCATCATTTGTCTATACGTGGACGACATGTTAATCCTAGGTTCGGATATAAGCTGTGTCACTGAGACAAAGAAGTTCCTCTCGACAAAGTTCAGTATGAAGGACTTGGGGGATGCTGATGTTATCTTGGGACTCAAGATCATCCGGACAGACACTGGAATGGCACTGTCATAATCTCATTACATTGAGAAAATGCTCACTCGATACGGGTATCATGATCTTTTTATAATTGATACGCCGTACCAAAGTGACCAGAAGCTAGAGCCAAACTTGAAGGAAAGCGTCAGGCAATTGGAGTACGCTAGTGTCATCGGAAGTTTGATGTACGCTACTACTGCCACTAGGCCTGACATAGCTTTCGCTGTGGGAATACTGAGTTGATTCACTAGCAATATAGGCATTGAGCACTGGAAAGCTGTGAAGCGTGTTATGAGATATCTCAAGAAGACTCAGACATTTGTACTGCACTTCAGCGGAGAGCCATCGGTAGGAGAAGGCTTCAGTGATGCCAACTGGTGCTCAGAGTTGGAGAGCGAGAGGTCCACTAGCGGATTCATTTTCACAATGGATAGAGCTGCTATATCATGGAAGTTGAAGAAGCAGACTATGCTCTCGTGGTCATCTATGGAATCTGAGTTCTTTGCACTTGATACCGCAACAGATGAAGCAGAGTGGCTTCGGGAGCTCATGTATGATCTTCCAGTGATTAGAGCGCAGATACCGGCAATTCCGATATACTGCGACAACCAGACGACTACGGCAGTAGCATCAAATGATCTCTTCAACGGGAAGAAGAGAACTGTGCGGTTAAAGCACAGGGCAGTAAATGATCTCATCAAGAGAAGTGTCATTACAGTAATCGATGTTCGAAGTCAGAAGAACCTGGCGGATCCGTTCACGAAGGGCCTTAAGCGCCAGCTGGTTGAAGACACAGCGGGGAAGATGGGCTTGAAGGCATTCTGATAGTATGTCTTTGTAATCCTACCATAAAGTTTTATGTTATTAGTTCAAAGAGAAATCTACTAGACATCTAACTTTCAGTTCAATGGAGGACCACTGACTGAAAAACTATCAGGTAACAGTGGGTACTTATTCTTGAGAACATGAAAGGGTTACGAACCCATAACCACTGTTGTCTACTATGTGTTTTCTGCGGAAAACAGATCCTGTGTTGAGGCTAGCTTAAATGCCTTAATGAGTTCTTAGGCAGAGTGAATGCCTGGTGTGCTTTACAGGAAGCACGGTAGCGCAGCACTACAAAGAGTAAAACTCCATGCTACAGTGGGATGACTCTACCATGAGGTTCCCAGGTAGGGGTAATACCTCGGCTTTGTAAGCCAAGTTGTAGCGGCGTAGCACCGCAAATATGCAGGTAGCCTAATGCTGTATGATAAAATTAAAGAGTTATAGACAGCACTACAAAGGGAAGGGTTGTCACGCCCCGACTCGCCGAATCGGTCGCCATCGCCTTGATTTGATATAAATCGATCCCCACGGGTCGGGACGTGATGCCGTGCAAGTCTGAATGGACTTGCACAAGGCAAGGATATGTAATTGGAAATTCCTTTTTGACTCGACGCGTTGAAATTAAACAGTGCAGAGAGTTGAAAACATAGCATAGGAAGAAACTTAGCTTTTCATTCATAAACTTGCAAAATATGTGCAAGGTCATTTTTACATTACATATGCCATTACGGCTACATCTTTGAAACACAAAAGAAAACTATCGACAAGCTCGCCTTGAAATAATCTTCGGCGTTCCATACATTCATGCTCCTTTATACATTTGAACAAAAGCCTTCGGTCTGAATTGGGCATCAAAATACTTCAAAATAGGAGAGCTTCGTGCCGCCTCCCGTTCTTCAGCTCCAGCTTAGTCTCGAGCTCCCGCAGCACGCTCGTTACCTGGGGAGTTGGGGGTTAGCACACTTGCTAGTGGATGGGACGAACCCACTCGTCTAAACCGACACTGCTTATTAAGGATTCAGGCATATGAAGTGATCTTTCTATTTAGAACTATATGAGTTGCAGTTCATATCGAAGGCACATTTTAAACGATAACAACATAACCAATTATAACCATTCTTACCACGACCGTGCTCCTTTCCTGCACAAGATACACATAATACTTACCACCTGCACAAGACAATAGATGAGCATGCAGTCTATCCTATATGCGGTCATTGGTGATATCGACACCATGAAGGACGATTACGTAGCCTTGCGATGCGCCCTCCAGTCCAGGTAGCGAGCCTAACTGGAGGTCTCGCAATGCCTCGCGCCGAAGCACGATTTCCATAATTTCCTCCTAGGCCGATTCGGTCCCAGGGCCTCGGGTACCGTCTCGAGGAAAGCTCACCTTGTGCACAAGTCGTCCTTGACCATGCGAATGTATGAACAGCTTAATATGTATGAAGTAAATTGCATAGCGTAACCATTATCAAATCACATAATCATTCCTACTCGCGCAAGGGTCCTTTCTCCCGAAACCGTACGTTCTGATTTAGTATCCCGTAGGCACCAAATTCTCCGAGGCATGATGTACCGTCACCAAGGTTTTCATAGTTGTGTTTTGCGTGGCCTGAAATATATTCTATCTCTTTCTTAGAACTTTATCTTTTCTCTACTTAGTGTGAACCTATCGATTCAGAGTTAACTTTTCTAGGTTGACATATTATCCCGAGCTCTTGATCTTAGTGGCAAGCATACATCCCGTTAGCATCATCGATTTGAACGTTGAACTTTAAGAATTTAGTTGACGGGAAGGAGTAGAAAAGAAGGGGCCGAAGAACCACCCACCTAAGGAGATTGCGCCGAGAGTAGGAGAACGCTTCGCGACGGTCAAGCGTCAGTTACACGAACTCCTGCAATGGCACGAGCATCGAATTAGAACCCTTCCTTCAATCCCTCCTTCGAAATTCTCAAGGACGCATTCAGAAATTGACACGAAAGCACACTATCAAATCCACGCAATAATTCGTTCAGAAAGCCAAGAAAACCAATAAAACCAACGGCAGACGGGTTGCGTCGCTCTCTTTAGAGTTCCTTCGCCAAGACGCCGCCTACCGCATCTAGGACTTATTCCAACAGTAGTCGATCCATTAGTTGGAACGGTACTCATATCACTCGTCCAAATCGATTTTATTGATGCCATGGTTTTTTTGTATGTCAAACTCGTCGCCGAGTCAGACTAGCCATCTATGTTCCCGACCATGTCTGACTTAGCACGAGCCTATTACATAGTACTTCGCCCCAATGGGAGCGGGGCACTACAAGGGTGACCCTATGTTACAATGGCATGACACCACGATGAGGTACCCGGGTAGGGATAAAGCCTCGGCCTTGCAAGCCATGTCGTTGCGACGTAACACCGCAAGGAAGCCTTAGGCTTCATGCTGGGTAGAATGGCACTACAAAGAGGCTGTGACCTCATGCTGCAGTAGTATGACACTACAATGAGGTTCCCGGTTAGGGCTAATGCTTCGGCTTTAGGCCATGTCATAGCGACGCAGCACCACAAGGAAGCGCAAGGCTTCATGCCATGTCTCTTTAGTAAAGAACTTACCTATAGTGTATGGAAAGAGATATCAGGCCGTCTCTTGAGGGTAAACTTATAGACGCCCAAAATTATACACTGAAACCAGGCTGGCACAGGACCTTTAATGTGCATCCAGAAGCACATGTAACTACACTTTGTGAGTGGGAAGAATTACAATTGTGGTACAAAATTCAAAGTGTAGTCCATTCTTGTATCACATTGTTATTCAACCCATGCGGGAAGATTCAAGTCGTCAGCGACTTCTATCCTAATGCAAAATGGATAGTTACTGTGGGGAACGCTCAATCCTAGACACATATATATGTTGAAATATATGGGGGATTGTTGGTGCTCTTGCTCCTTGACATGAAGAGAGCTTGCTCTCAACATGCCTAGTAAAGTTTAGTCCCAAATGGAAAGTGAACCATGAGTTATCTCAACATATATACTTGTATGTGTTGTTGGGATATGCACATGGGGTGGTGACCATAAGGAGGGAAACATGTGGATGATTTTACTAGGAGGTAAGGATAAGGCTCCAAGTAAAGCATTCATGCTTTTTGCTCTTGGGAAATTAATTTCCATTTGAGCTAAGCCCCGTAGGGGCTTAACGACTAGGACTCGGACTCGAACTCGGGCTCATGGGCATAATGTGGCATAATGTAGCATTTTGTTGGCATACTTTGCACTTAGCACGTCAGCATCGTCGCTAGCGCTTAAGTTGCGCTCGTTGGGTGAGCCACTTGCGCTGCCAGATGCACGGCCACGTTGCGCTGCCCAGTTGTGCTGCCAGATGCGCGGCCACGTTGCGCTGCCCAGTTGTACCCCCCAGGTGCGCGCCCAGGTTGCGCTGGGTTGCGCGAGGTGCGCTGGGTTGTGCGGGGTTGCGTAGGGCACGCTGGGTTGCGTGCGGCTGCGCGGAGCGCACTGGATGCGCAGGTTGCGCTCTAGGTTGCACGGGGCGTGCGGGTTGCACAGGTTGCGCTAGTGGCACATGCACAAGTCGCTCAGTGGCGTTGTTTCGTACAGATCGTGGCTGTCCACGTTCCTACTGTTTCGTAACGTGTGATAACTGATACAGGGATTTCGGATCTGATATCATATTGTCGCGCACGTCACGGATCTGGGGGGTTACAGCGTTGGCTATATAAATAGGGCCTCTCTTCTCTCTCAGATATTATTCATTCTTTATACAAAAAGTTTACTAAGAGAGCAGAGAGAGCTCCTCGAGTCTTCGTGTTCCAGCGCCCCCTGCAGTTCCTTGTGCCTCTCGAGTTTCTTCCTTGTCTTTCCGAGCAGTCCGTCATTGAGCAGATCGAAAGAGCGTTCCAGAGTTCTTTTGAACTTGCTTGTTCCTGGAAGCTGACTGTGAGGACGGATCTAGCTTTGAGCACTGGTGTTCTTAACACCCCAGGAGGCTTTTCTATTGTTGTTGTTTTTTACGAAAGTCTTTTTAGACTTTTCGTACGCTGCATTTAACTGAAAATCTTTTTAGATTTTTCGTTTACAGAGTCCTTCTAGGATCTCTGCTTTGCACCTTCCTTTGAAGTGCTGCAATCGTGTCACAAGAGTTTACTTCTGACTTTACGCCCAGGGAATAACAAAGGTCAGCAATGGGTAGCACAATAAGGGGGCGTCGGAGGCTCGTGCTCGCAAGAGCGCATGTCAATGGCTGGGTGTGACAGTCGGATGGACTGAGGGGTTCGATCAGCGGTGGGGGCCACCAGAGGGGATGGGGGAATCAAAAAATTTAGGAGGCAGTGGGATGGTTATTGTCATGTCGTTCAATCTTCAGTATTAACCTGATATAATTTTGATGGTGGCTCATACAAGTCTATTTAGAGCTTCTCCAACCCTATTGTGAGTTTAGAAAAAATGGTTGCCACATAGGAATGACAATCTTTCATTCTAAAAATCATTCTCCAATACAAATGTAGAATATATCATGAAGTTGACATGGCAATGACATGGCAAGGACAATGTGAAGTTGGTTGTCTAGATCTAGACAATGCACTTCACAATGTCTTTGTCTCCACATTATCAATTATGAATAGAAATATTTATTAAAAAAATGAAGAAGTGGAGGAGTTGTCTTATAAGTTATAAAAAGTATATTTTATTGTCTTCTCAATACTTTTGCATTGGAGAAGACTTTTTTATCTCATTGTCTTGTGTGAATATCATCTTGCCACATAGAAAAGACATTGTCTTATGTCTCATGCCACATAGGAATCACAACACAAAACAAGACAATAGGGTTGGATATGCTCTTATTATTGTGTTTTGATCCAAGTTTTTCATGTTTACATCGAAGTTTGTTAATTACGACTTTATTTGAATTTTTTTTTGTACAACGTCATGTCTAAATAGTAACAATGTGTGGCGCATATATTTCTTAACTTGTTTTTTAAAATAGTACAAAGAGTAGTTTTTTGTAGTATATTTCTTAATTTGTTTTCTTCCTACATGGCTCTCCCTTGAGTTCACATATCTACTGGAAAAAAATAGCTTTGCTATACCAAATTAGTTTGCTCATATAAAATTGTGGGTTCAACGGTTGTATAAAAAATGTTATTCATAACTGATGGGACCTACATTTTTATAGAATGAATGACTGGTTTGGTAGATTAAAACTGAGGACAAAATATATGCTCCCCCCTTCTGAAAGGTCTAGGGCCACATACTCCTGAGTTTTCGTCGGGTTACATATCGTGAGTAATTTGTTAGCAAATGCATGTGCAGAAAATATAGACTATGTTGTGACAAAAAAAAGTGTGTTTTTCTTCCAAATGTAAACTTGTACATAAATGTTTGTGCTACGTCTCTGGTGAACTCTATATTAAATTTCTAGCCAAAGTTTAGGAAGAAAAGGTAAATTAGTAGGATGATAAAGTTATGAGAAGCTTCCTACTTCTATAAAGAGAGAAAAAGCTTTCTAAAGATCCTAACATTAATGACCAATAATTAAAACTTATTTATATTTTTTTATTCAAAAAATATTTTTTTATTTTTGTTGGAAGCAAAAAAAAGGCAGTTGACCCATATGGATTAAGGAATTTTGTTGTATGAAAAATATATCAAACTAGTTGAGTTATTTATTTATTTATTACAACTCGTACATACTTACACGTCTTTATCGTTGAGGAACTCGAACCATGACGGTCCTGTCTGATGTCGGCGCTGCTTTCACACGAAGACTTCATTCTTATCATTTCCCCCTCCTCGGCACTACCACTCACACCAACACACATCCAACTAGATTTAGGCCTCCCATCCTGATTTCCAAACAGTAGTGACTAATTCACGGAGGCAAACACTCAAGGAGCTCCCCTCCTCCTCCTTCATTATAAACTGAAATGGCTCAAAGCTGATCTTAAATCCTAGAACAAGCACACATTTGGGGGTATCCATAAACAAACTGGAATCTCAGGTACAAACTTATAACTACCACATTTCCAGAATATGGATATTTTTGACTTTTTCCTATTTTTAGTTATCATTGTGATTTCAAATTATAATTAAATGATAAATTTATTTTACAAAAGTAGTAATCATATTTATGGATTAATTATTTACAATATTTAATATAGTGCATAAGTTATTATTGGATATGGTTAGCTTTTAGTTAGAATAATTGTTAGTGACCCTAGAGAACCTAAACCGACTTGACATGACCACCTAATTTAATGATTGTGACTAGCCTAATTAAACTTTAGTTAGCATCTAGTAGATTAGAAGGATTTGTTAGAAAGTTAGGCTAAAACACTAATTAGGGAGTAAGGCTTTTCTCTAAACTTGTCATGACAAGATAGGAGGACTTTATAGACGTTTCACATTGACCCAACACCCTAACCCTAACCTCAATGGGCAGCCCATTTCCTATATATAGCCCCACTTCATCATCTTCCTCCCTCTTTCATTCAAAACCCTAAACCTAATTTAGCAAGCTTCCCCAAATTGTTCCTACATCTATTTCTCATCCAAATTCTCCCAAATTAGTCTCATTCTCATCTCCTTGGAGAGGAGAAGGCTCTATTGGCAAGTTTGAAGGGATTTGAGCACTTGGAGCTTGAAGGGATTCTAGATCTAAGGAATTTTGCATTTGGAATCTAATGAGCATTCTAACCCTTTAATTTCCATTAAATTAGTGTAGAGGCATTCATTAGGGACCCCCATGCATTATGGTTACCATTAGAGAGGAGTTTAAGCCCTCCTCTTCCTATTTGAGGGATTTTTTCTTTACATTTTGATTCAAATTGGGAAAAATCCGAGAATAGGATTCTAGGATTTGGGAAATTGGTAAATTAGGTCATGCTAAGAATTTAGAACATGTAGGTGAGCTTGGGGTTAAATTTGAATCTATTTGGAGTGCGTATCATGGATGTGTCACCACGTGTTCGATACGCACGCCAAGTGTTTGACAAAATGGTCCAAAGAGCATCCAAAGCTCTAATTTCAGTTTTGATCATTAACTTACGAGTGTATTAATATAGATTAGATGTTGTGAGCCTATCTACTGAATTAGGAATGTATTTGGTGTGTTTGAATGTGGTATGTTGAATTGGGGGTTGGGAATGTGAGCCTTGTTTTGATATTGAGTGTATCGTTTACACTGTCATACTGTTTCAGTCCATATCTTTGTACCACCTGGGTTAGACTTTGTGTATCAGTCATGAAAGGAAAAGGCTCAGGTTAGTGCACTTATTCATCCTTTGTTTTGATTCAGTCGAGTTCCCTGTTTCATTCAAGATGTCAGCCCACATGTACATTAATAAATCAATACCATAAGGTTCAGCCCCTTATTTTGTTAATATCAGTCTTCTTTTGTTTTTCAGTCATTTACATTATTTGTTCTGTCCCATTCCCTTACAATTATTAGTCCATTTATGATTATTCCATTTGTATCTTCAAATGGGTGTCCGAATGGTATCCTAGTGTTCAGTCCACAGTTTTATTCAATGCACTACTTGAACTTTAGACCGTTCAATCCCAGTTTGAGATGTTCAGTCCTCCACTGAACATTTGTTCAGTCAGCTATTTTTCTCTTAAGTATCAGTCCATACTTCCAGTTGTATATGTCATGTTGGTAGGGGGAACTGTTTGCCATCGAAAATACGACAAGGTTTTATTGATTAAAACTTTGGTGTTTCAATTACAAACCGAACATTATACAATGTAGGACTTAGACGTAGTCCTGGGAGTACGCTTTTGTTTTTATCTAAAAACTGTATCGGTGGAGCGAGTGGTAATGCATTGACTCCGTTGACGATCTGACGACGATTTTGGATTCTCTGAAGGTCTGGGCTGCTATGGATGTCGGAGCGTTTGGAAAGAAGTAGACGTTACGTGTCTCTTATCGTCTCTATAGGTAGATATGATGATCTATCTGTCTGTATATGTGTCCGTCCGTCTGGATGAAGGAATGATCCCTCTATTTATAGGCAGCAGACTGGTCTGCTCATGCACGCATATGTAGGATACGCCTGTATATAGGAACGCCACGTGGCTGATGCTGTGGGGCGCATAGACGATGTGCCCTGAGTTGAAGCTTAATCTTGTTTGAACTGCACTGTTGGGCTGCGGTGGAGGTGACACGTGGCAGTTGTGGAGGTTCGGTTGTTGCTGAGATATTGGGTGGTTAGCAGCCATTCGTAGGCAGAACTGAGTCAAATGACATGTGGTGCGTGTTCATGGCTCAAAGATCTCAAATTTTGTGGAGGGTAATCTATCAGGATGTACCCAAGCGAGACGGAGACTTTGAGAGTCGGCTCGTATCTGGTGCAAATGCACCCGAGTCGACTCTGTACAGTTTACCATCAACAACGCGTATGATTTTGAGCACGCATCTCTGGTTAATTGTGGACGTAGCACATTTGGGGCGCATGGCCCGTGCTGTCTTACATTTTTTCGTACCATCCCATGTAGGTGCATAGTACCCAGAATTCAACTCATCATCGCCACGATAGCGTGTGATTCTGTTAAAGACAGAGGCCCTCTCCTGCACGCCAGAGTTCATGCGCGGGAAGTTGGATGCGCCTTTGTTTCGTCGACGCATCTTCTTCGACATGGAAGAGGACAATTGGGGAATGCAGTCAACACTGTATTTTGCTGGCAGATGTGATGCACTGGCGGACGCATCTTGCTTGCTAAGAGCATCATCAGGAAGGATAGGCTGCGATGAGTCAAGGGCGATACGATCTTTGCGAAGTCCTTCACGAAGCATCTATAGTATCCTGCCAAACCAAGGAAGCTTCGAATTTCACTGACAAATGCAAGCCGTTTCTAATCAATAACTGCCTCAACTTTCTTCGGATCAACTGAAATGCCTTCACCGGAGATGGTGTGCCCAAGAAAAGATACACTGTTCATCCAGAACTCACATTTGCTCCTCTTCACAAATAACTGATTCTCTTGGAGGGTCTGGAGTATGGTCCGCAGATGTTCTGCGTGTTATACTCGATCCTTCGAGTAGACGAGGATATCGTCAATGAAGACTACTAGGAATTTATCGAGGAACGGACTGAACACCCGATTCATTAGATCCATGATGGCGGCAGGAGCATTTGTCAGGCCGAATGGCATTACCAAGAACTCGTAGTGGCCGTAACGAGTGCGAAAGGCAGACTTCGGCACGTCCTCTGGCTTGACATTGAGCTGGTGATAACCGGATTGAAGATCAATCTTCGAAAACACCGTGGCACCTTGGAACTAATCAAACAAATCGTCGATGCGGGACATGGGTATTTGTTTCGGACGGTGGCTTTATTCAATTCACGGTAGTCGATGCAGAGTCTCATCGACCCGTCTTTCTTCTTGAAAAATAGCACTGGCGCACCCCATGGCGAGGCGCTAGGACGAATGAACCATTTGTCGAGTAATTCCTGTAATTGTACCTTAAGTTCTTTTAATTTTGCAGGGAATATTCTGCACGGGACCTTAGAAATCGGTCGAGTGTTAGGAAAGGTGTCAATGGTGAACTCAATTTCTCGATCGGGTCGCATGCCGGGTAGCTCATCCGGGAATACGTCTGGGAATTTTGCCACAACGTTGGTTTGATCCGCGTTTGCAACATCATGTTGCGTGTCTCGAACGGACGCCAAGTAACCTTCGCATCTGGAATGTAGCATTCGCCGAGCAGAGATTGTCGTGATCACCATACAGGTTATCGACGCTTCGCCACACAAATAACAGAACTTAGGCTCCCCCGGTAGATGGAAGGTGACCTTCTTTCCTGCACAATCAATCGTGGCCTAGCAAGCACCGAGCCAATCCATCTCCAGAATGATGTCGTAGTCCTTAAGGTCCAGAACTATCGCATCTAGAGTCAATTTCCTCCCACCTATATATATGCAGCCGTCTCTACAGATAGTGTTTACAGGGATTCGTGTGTCCAACGGGGTATTAACGCTAAGGTTAAGGCCTAATGGTGCCATGGGAAACTTGTGTTCATCAATGAAATCTGCCGCTATAAAATTATGGATAACACCAGAATCAAACAGTACACGAGCATGTTTATTATTGAAGAGTAGTGTACCTGTCACGACTGTATCAGAGGCAAATGCCTCATCTCGAGTCATGGCATAGACACAACCCTGGGCATTGGGGCGACGGTCTTGGCCATTCTGTGGCACGGGTTGTTGGGTTCGAGGCACTGGACCCTGGTTTCCTGGACGATGTTGTTGATGTTGGGGCGTCGTTGGGTTCGGCCTTCTAGTCGGACAATCAGCACGAATGTGGCCCTTTTTACCACAGTTCCAGCATTCGCCTTCCGGTATCTGACAGTCGTTGATAGTGTAACCGAGCCGGTGACATCGGGTGCATCGTGGCCATGGGTTACGCCCTTGATATCCTCCTTGTTGCCCATTTTTTGGACGCTTGGTCGCATTATTTTCTCCTGCATGGCTAGGGCATTTGCGATTGTATGTATGCACAGCGCCGACAGCAGCTGGGGGATATTGGCGTTCAAGACGAAGAGCGTTGTTCAGGGACTCGCCCGTTGTCTTGTATTCCGGAACTGACACAAGTGCAGAGATGGAGGGCCGTAGACCCACTTCAAACTGCCGAGTGCGACTCTCCATTGTAGGCAAGAACGATCTAGCAAATTTGGCCAGTTTATTGAACTCTGCTGCGTACTGTCGTACCGTCATATTCCCTTGCTTTAACTACATAAATTCATTCTCCTTTTCTTGTCGAACGGCTGCAGGTAGATACTCGATCTCGAACGCCCGTCAGAAGGTGGCCCAAGAGATTGTCGTTGTCTCGTCGTCCCACCGGATCACTCGCTTTTGCACGGCCCACCAGTCGTGCACGTTCAATCGGAGTAGAAGCTGAGCACATACAACTTTCTTGGACTCATCTACGCCTAGAAGCTCGAATCGTTCTTCCTACTCCTCCAACCAATCGATCGCCAAAGAAGGGTCTTCAGTACCGCAGAAGGACGTGCGACAATTTGTTATGAATTTTGACACCTCAAAGTTGGAACTCCTTGGTGTTGCAGGTAGTCGCTCGAGTACCTCCGGCTCGATTTCGATCGCTCGGACCGCAGGCTCGGTTACGGCATGAGTCGTTACAGACTTGCCATTAGCCACAACCGTTTGGACGATTTGTTGAAGAGTATCAAGCTGCTTCTGCTGCAACTTGAATTGCGCATCGAACCGGGCCTCAAACTAAGTCTGTCGTGCCTCAGCTTGTCTCCCTGGTCTTCAACGTGCTATCGATGTTGTTCATTCAGGCGCTGATTGGCCTCGGCCTGTTCCATGGGTTCCATGGGGGCGTTTGAGGGTCCCTCCCCTGAGCTGTTCGAACTGCTCGAAGCACTTACATCGTTTCCGCCCACAGCTTCTCGGACTTCTGAAATTATAAGGCAACTTGTATTAGTCTCAAAAAATATTATGGACTCACTGTATGGAACAACTCATCTCATCGACACGAGGTCAAAGGTTCGAGACTCAACGGGAGGCCAAAGGATATAAAGCCATGCTCTGATACCATTATGTCACGCCCCGATTCCGTAGAATCGATAATCGTCCCCTGGGCGTGATGCCGTGCGAACCTAAGTTGCGATCGCACAAGATATAGTCATAAGGTTATCTGAAACACAACATCAAGAAGAGGGCACAGAGTAAATTAAACACATTATATGTAGAGAAACTTAAGCTTTATTGATAATGAACATCATATTACAGACTCGATACAAAGGTTCCGTGCGGGCTTACAAACTGACTCCATTACAAAATGAACGTCGATGAGATAGCCGTTCCATACATCACACCCCTTTATACAACCAAAGTATGCAGACACCTGGGATAGGGGAGAGTCGAGACATCTCAGCTTGGACATTCGTGGAGTCTTTAAAAGAGATTGCTTCAATGCTTCGCACGTACAGACGAAGCTTCCAAATGCACGAGCGCTGCCTTCAGTTACGCGGCACGCTCCTCCTGATTTATAGCACCTATAGAGAGCGAGGATCAGTAAAATCAACGTGTACTGGCGAGTGGTTAATTAGTTTCCATGCTCTCATTTGGTTCAAGAATTTAGGTGAATCATGCAGTATATTTAGTGATTTTCTAGCCATCCTAGTCAGATTCATGCAAGCAGTTTGACAAAACGTAAACAAGGTAAATTAATGCTGGAACTTACCCATAGCAGAGCGTGTCGTGCACATAAAACTTACCAACACCTTTTATGTCATTTGATATCAATTCATATTAAGTATATGATGTGGAGGTCACTGGCATTAACTAGCCATCATGGACATAGCCTGGTTAGACGGGGTCCTTTCAACGCAAGTAGCGAGCTCCGTTGCAAGTCCCCAAATTATCCGTTGCTTAAACTCAGATCGGCTATACCGTGTTTCCTCCTAGGCCGAAGCGGTCCCGTGGCCTCGGGTTACCATTCGAGGAAACAAACGCCTTTGCATACAAGTTGTCCATGACCGTGCTAGACTAAACTAGTTATTCAAGCATGGTCTAGGTTTCTTAGCAACTTACCCAAACTCAACGTATCTCGCCTTGTCATTTTGCATTGTACGTTTGTTGATTCATTTCCTTTCTTTGTTTAACATAGTTTGATGGAAAGCATATTATAAACAAGCATATGAACAGTTCTATGATAAGCAGTTCTATAGTCCGTATACGTGAAATGTCGTGCAACGGTTTATTAAAATAAGCCTTTGTTTTGTTGCATTTACAGCTTGGCATATCGTATGTTGGTATAGATAATACATTGGAGAAAGGGTCGAGGGAAGAAGGGTCAGCCACTCACCTTAGTCTTACTTGAGGCGAAGAACTGGTTGGTCACGCTAGACGTCGCCGACGCGATTACCTGAAATCTCACAAGCAACTGATTAGAACATTGTATCATTCAAGGAGTTCGATATGTAAATGTGAGTTCGAAACGCAAGCCATGAAAACATTTACGAAAACGTATTCAAAAAACCAAAGCTAAAACCAAATCAAGTGCGGCATGAAAAACAGAGCAACGGGAGGTCTCTTCCGACTCAGCCGCAGAGTCTATCCTTGAGGCACAACCCGCTGAATATGAGACTTGATTCCGAAGAAGCCTTTCCATACGAGAAAATGATCTTAATTCAATCATTCTCGTTCGACCAATTCGATCGATTCCGATCAAATCGATAGCGACGGTGTTCCTTTCTCGCGCACCCCGTGGACGGAGAACGAGGCACGATGTAGGGACGAAAAACTACACCATAACCAACTAAGAAAAAGTTTCGTCTTCGAAAATTAAGAAAGAACCTACCGCTAGGAAAAATAGAGAAGAGAACTTTTCCCTCATCTCTGACTCTAGTTTCCAGGTCGACTCTTCGACCGCATGGTTCTTCCAGAGCACTCGAACGAGAGGGATGGCATGATTTCGAAGCAGTTTATCCTTGTGCTCCACGATTTGTATAAGCTCTTCAACATACGATAAGTTCGCATACAGATTCAGCTGACCAAAGTCTACTACATGGCTCAGATTGTGCACGTACTTCCGCAACTGAGAGACGTGCAAGACATTGTGCACATCCGACAGTGCTGACGGCAATACAATCTAGTAAGCTACTAGGGCGACTCGCTTCAATATCTCGAAATGACCGACAAATCTTGGACTCAACTTTCCTTTAGCTCCAAATCTCGTGACTCCTCGCATAGGCGTGACTTTCAGAAACACGTACCAAACACGGTCCTAGGTGTTTCAATAACAAAATCAAGCAGATATATAAAAGCTAAATATTTTAAACTGAAGTACAAGATTGACAAGGTACACTTGCCTAGAGTTGTTCAAACTGTAATGAGACTGCAGTACCAAAGTCTATCCCACTATCCTTGAGAACCATACTCCGTGCAAATATCTATCAACCCTAATCACAAACAAACATATATCACACACTAAAGTACATGTATAACCCATAACTCCCACCTAGAGAGCTTGGATTATTGTCACGACCCGCTCCCGAATATTCGGTTACGAGTCGAACACGCCCAGCCTATATTGGAAGATGCAACGCAGTAAGATGTACAATTCTAAGAAAAACTCCAAGTCACCAGATAAAATAAAACATCACAGCTACTATAACTTTCCCAGAACAGATCACCACAATCCACCAGGTCAATACAATGTCATCCAGAGACAAATTCGATAACAAGAATAAAATATACAACTCTCAATACAATATACAGGATAAAATCTATAAAACGAATCTAGGAAATGAGCTAATCTAGAACTCTGCAAATCCTAAGTCTATCCTGAAACACAACTCCATCCTGGCTTCGGGCTCTGGCTGGTACAACATCCTCAAGTATACCTGCAACGTATCCTGTCAGGAAAGAGCAAAGTACAACCCCGACAAGAAGCACTAAACAAAGTAAACTGAAATGCATGAACTGTAATATGAATGATAGTAATAGAATTTGAAACTGTAGTACATGAATTGGATCAATGAAACTATAATACAAGAGCTGGGACAATGAACTACACTATCGGTGCAATATGCATTTGAAATATCTACCAGAGTATGTAACCGGCTGGGGTGAACTGAATGAACAATAGTGGTATGGCTTATAATCCCACGTGCACGATGTGAGACCTAAGCTATTAAATAATACCTAACTATCGTTTAGGTTTGGTCATATACCTGTAGTATTTTTCCTCCCTAATGTACAAGTAAAGAACAATAACAGGATGAACAATAAAACACTAAACAATCGTGTGTACAACGTGTACTATATGAGAACATGAAGCAAGACAGAAAATACAAAGTAAAGAGTTCAAGTCGGTGTACTTGCCTTGCTCTGGAAGATCGAGAATAAGGAGATAGTAATCTGTATGTCCACCTAGCATTTGTATAAGTTGGTTAGGATCTAAGCAATGACACTACCTAAATAGTTAGCTAAATTATCCATAAGCTACTTACATACATTTAGCATTAATGGGTACTTGATAGCAAAATATATATTCTAATTAGATAAAACTTACTAGTTAATTATGTAATTTATTTACTAGTACATTACTTATAAAACTAATTGTTAATAATAAATATTTCTAACTATATACATGTGCTGGCTAGTAAAATATGTAGATATCATGCACAAGATTTTGTAGATAGCCCTAACTGTTTAAAGTATGGTCTCTAACCCTACTTAAATAAATAATAGAATTTATACAATAAAATACTCTTTCACAAAATTATTAAATACTAATCAGCAACTGTACAATCCATGAATCAAATCAGCCCATTACCACTACTTCTCAATACTGCTCAGGCCCATATACTCAATACTAATAGAATTTCAAATGATCTCAACATCCTCTTGCTCAGGACTTAACTCTTATTTACTAAAGCATATTTCATTCAGAAATTTGTCATGCGCCTACTGCCACATCTCAACCAGCCTAGCAAAACCGAACTAAAAGCCCAGCAAATATGTTCTCTTATAGGCCCGGTTCAGTGATCCACTGGGTCATAAACCTAACATATGAAGTTGCAACCTAATTATTCACACAGACTTAGCATCATTGAACAAAAGCTACACTGTCCGAGCTCTCTAGCCTAGTGGTATTAGAGCGGACATCCGGAGGGGCCGGCAAGGTTCGAGCCCCCCAATTGTGTGTGTGAGTGTGATTTCAAAAAAAAAAACAAAAGCTACACTTGATAATGTTACACAATCCCATGCCCATTTATATATTACATAATCCAACCTATATCAATGCAAATGCTAAAATCAAATACTATTGGCGCCTTCAGTCTCAACATAGTACTCAAACATAGTCGCATGCCAATCAAAACATTCGGAACTGCTCAACAACTCCACAAAATAATATACAACCTAGCCCATCTTGAATTTGAATCTAACGGCTAACCCTCATGCTAACTCTGTTCAACTCAAAACCTGCCAACCACAACCTCAGCTGCAAACCAAAACTGAGCTACGTTCAACTACACTTCATTCGATTCCGTGTACCGGACGCACGAGACTGGACACGAACCACTGCAGGACACGAACCGAACTGGACATAAATCAACCCAATCTCTCCCGCGTTCCAATCGAAACCCTGCCCAACATTCCATCAATGCTAAAATCGAAACGATGTAAAGCTCGACATTAGAGAAATTAGAATGCTACCTGAGTACAGGGAATCCGATCTGGAGCTAAGACTCAATCCCACGATGTCGGATACGATCTTCCGTGTCCAATTGCAATTGGAGATCCTTCTGAGGCATTCAGACAAATATGTGGCATGCATAAGGAACAAAAACGGTTTTTAGAATAAACTGGAAATTGTGTGATAAGGGAATTCGAAGAAGACTTTAAGGAAAATTCAAGAAAGCACATGAGATCCCAGATTCAAACGCTCACCCAGAATTTTGATCAATTCAGTAGTTGATCTCTAGGAAAGATCAACGTTCTCCGATCTGACACCCAATTCAAACCCAAACCAGAAAAGAGGATCAAAACACCAATCGATTCATAAACGAACACAATAATTCTCCAGATCTGAACAACTATAAGATCGACACTCACCCGAAGTCGATCGCTCGATTGAAGGAGGCTCATCGACTCTCGATGAGGTGGTCCAGATCTGAATGGCCGAAATCGGAAGCTCACCGATGTCAAATTCACGGTTGAGAATGTCGAGGAAATAAAGAATTCCACCGAGAGGATTCATAGCGCCGCCGTGGAGATTACGGCTAGTCACCGTCGGAAAGAGGACCTCTGTGTCGATGCTCTGGAATAGCCGCACGCTTCTTGAGGAGGCTGAGCCTAGTCACCGTTGGTCGCCGATGATGATGACTCTGTCGTTGTTCATTGTGGAGGAACGAACCTCTCCGTTGCTCGTCGGGGGGAGGATGAAGAGAGAAAAGGAGCTCGAGCTCTGCTCCCAAATTTTTTGAGCAGAAAATGAGAAGACGGAGAGAGTGTGATGAGAGCTATATATATAGAGATTAAGGGAATTATTTGGTATTTTACAAAAAGACTCCAATAAATTGCTTTATTGCAAACTGTTATAGAAAGTTAGAAGGATTGTTGGGTTAGTTGGAGAATTGGTTAGTTTCCTTGTGGAAAAAGGAAATGGAGGGAAAGCTAAATTTGCTATTCCACTCAAGTGAGAAAAGAATTTGAAATTCGAATGTCTTATATGGACATTACAACTGAGAAAATAAATTAGAGGAAATAAATCTTTAAATTAACATTTTCCTCCTTGTGGAAAATCTCAAGATGTTATTAAAATTACAAAACGAATTAAAGTATTTTATTTCTAAAGTACCAGAATACTAGAAAATATATTAAACTTTATTAATCTGAAAATTACTATTCTTCAAATAAACTAAAAATAATATTTCAAAAATTCTAAAATACCAGAAAATACAAAATTTTAATAATTTCGGGAAAGTGGGATTACAAATATTATAGTTGCGTATTACCTTATGTTATCTAAGACACTTGTAATTAAATCGCCTAGAACTAGGTCATGCTAGTCTCTATAATCATTATTGTAAATAATATGAATTGCAAGTTGTAGGTTAGAAATATCAAGTTTACACCTCCTTATTCGTACAACGAAATCTACGATACGCAAATCGAGAGTTAACAATCTTATCGTGGTGATCCACATGGTCAAATTGTCAATTCCATCAATGTGAGATCACTGAAATCGATTGATATCAGTTTCGATACACGGATTCCGAAATTCGAACATATCTAGGAATTAATTATAATTAAGGGTGCTATATAAAAGAAATCTACAGACGCCGTCAGACGATGAAATAAACATCACCAATGTGTCTAGAATGGTCAAATTAGCTAGGATAGTGTCACGACCCGCACCCGCTTTTCGGATACGAGTCTGTGTCCAAGTCCAGCCTACGCTGCAGTGTCGGCGGTAGAACGCTGTCTACTATACACAAGTCACAAAATCTATAGGACTAACACGACAGTCTAGATCTCATCCACAAAATATGATACATTAAACTAACTCAAATGAAACTGAATAATGAATGATAATATAAAATTGAGTATCAAGTTTATCAAGAATTCCAGTTACGTCCGGTGGACACAAATCCACTACCAATAGACAAAAATAAAAATTAGAAACATGGAAACGAAGTAATTGAGTCCAAACTGCTAAATATCAAAGGTACCCTCAGCTGCAGTGGTACCGTGGTCCAATGCTGGCTCAAAACTGCTCGTCTGTACCTGGCTCAAACTCGTCTAAACCTGAAGAGATCATCAGGTCCTTAGAGGACTAGCAAGATACATAAAAACATGCCTACTAATATGACAGTAACAGGTAATGGAAGATAAGAACAGTACATGGAGAACATCTAAGAACGACGTGTCATATGGAGACTGTAGTACTAGACTTGGCTAAAAATCAATTGAAAACTCCTATAGCTTGTAATACAATGCAAGATACTCCCAATTTATAGTAGGTTACGATGGTATTACATTCGTGAATAGCCAATTCTAGTATCGATCTCCTCTCCTAACGAATACAAGGTCAAGTAGACTCCTATAAATCGTAGTACAATGCAAGATACTCTCAATCTATAGTAAGTCACAAGTCAAGTCAATCAATCAATATCAAGATAAAGAATGGGCTATAGGTCGTAGTACAATGTAAGATACTCCCAATCTACAGTATGTATCAACTGTAGTACAATGCAAGATACTCCCGGCCGAGAATGGTCAAATCAAGAACAAGGTATAGAAACTGACAACTCTATCACAAGACACGATAACATAATAAGACCAATAGACAAGCAATAACGAATATCCTATACGTGCACGTAGTCTAGAAAATAAGTAAAGTAGTCGATGACAACCAATCACAAGATGAGAAACAGGTAACCATATAGAAAAGAACAATAGAAGAATACAATATAAATACTGCATATGTTCGGCAAGGTATACTTGCCTGTGGTCCTGAGCTGCTGGCACGGACCAAGTGTTGAGTCAAGAGTCCAATGAACTTGTTTTATAAATCATACTGTCAATGAGTAATTCTAATCCATTTACAATCTATCTACTTGGTCTCTTTTATGTCTCTAGGCCAAATCCTACTTGATCGGGTCTATAAGCTATACTCATTTATCTATGTTCCAAGATACTCCTTGATAGGATACCCATGTTTTAGGACTCATGTGTTTCCTGTGAGTGTGTCTATTGCAGGATATGCGAGGACCTGGTTTGGTGTTACCCATGTTTATACAAGTACAACTGGCTCATAATTAACTGACACCAGTAAACCCAACTTATCCCTACAGCAACTGCTACTCGTTTGTCCATATAACTCATCTATGTAATGTATAGAGCAGGCAACTTGCACTAATATAGACAATCCTAGCCATTGCTCACATCCCTCTACTCTAGCACTCTGTTTCTCATTAGTGAAACTTTACTCGCCACCCTTGCACTCTCCTAAACTGCTTCTGACTATTTTCCCCTTGGAATTATACAACTACTTCGATTGAACCTGCTAACACTTATTTCCCCCAATCTGGTCATACTGGAACCATACCAAGATAGAGGGTTCTTTAGAGATACTACCCCAGACTGAAGTATTACCCACAGCTCTTGTGTAGTACATAACATACATCCATATATGGGCTACACATTGGGCTTCCTATCTCGATACTGGACTGCTGCCCACCCACATGGTCTGCCCCGACCTATTGCTATGTTCTTAACCCTTAAGATACCACACGTTCAGAGATTCTCACTTCATCCCCTACTACTGTATAAACCCTTAGCCTACCCTTTTCTTCCCTGAACATTTTCTAATAGTCCATACCTATTGAATATTTGGCACACTCAAATCTGCTACTGCTTATGACAGATGGTATACTACTGCCACTCCCTACAAACTAACACAAAGTGATACTTACACATAACCTGTTACATGCACTCCCTATCCCAACTTACTTATTCTTCTGAACATACGTGTAACATCTACATGGATTGGTATTTTACTTGCATTTGAGTACAGGGAGAAATCCTCCAATACTCGATTGCCCCTTCCTACTTCCTTCTAGTTCATTGCATTGGTATGATCCTTCACTTTACTGATACATCATCTTAATGACTGATACCCATGTATTCGACTGAAACGAATTCGATATCAGGTAACCAATCGGATATCAATTCCGAAACTGATACAAGATATACGAATGTGCAACCAGGTATCAGATCCGATACCAACCATCTATCCCCGATACTCGAAGCTATACCATATTTCCTATAATTCAAATCATCCATCATCACAACCTGTTATTGTCACGCCCCAGAACCAGAATACTGGAGAGCGGGGGCAGACATAGCCAGCTACGTATAACGGAAATGGAATCCACACCGCTATACGGTCACGGCTGTCTAGATATGTGAGGGTTTTACTACAATCCATCAGTCTCTTAAGGTCATAAAATAACCTATTGTCTCAATCTCAACCAACTAATAGTAATTACAAGATGTCAGACCACCAAATACACAATAGTAAGGCATCCCATACATTATATATTCGGAATGATCATGAAGCTAGTCGTTACAAAATGTGAGGACTAGCAAGAGTTCAGTCATACATGATCACCCCCGGGGCTTGTCAATCATGTTACAGCCCGTAGGCAGACAGTAAGTGAGTACAATCGAGCTAACACTTGCTCGTCGACTAAACGCCTCAAAAGATTAATTTATAATATTACAGTGGGAGAATAAAAGAAACCCACTCGATGCCCTGGTTACGCCTGGTGACCACCATTGGGCTGGAAAGCAGGGAGATCCTTTCCGGTATCTGGCCATACAAAACCAGCTGGGTCAGACCCCAGAAAGAGCAAGTGCCACAAAGGAGGCTTCACTTAAGAACTAAAACCAACAAATCATTAGCATTTAATACATAAGAAAACAATAATAAATAACGCAGATTGAGGTTTGTGCACTACCAATGCAATATCCCAATCAGAGAACATAATTAAGCGAAGCATCTTGACATAAAAGAACTGGAGAATCATGCTAAATAAAACATAGCTGGACAATATATGAAGAGAAAACGAAGGTACTATTCCGGAAGCCAGGTTACAATCCTTAAACCAAATAAGGACCGAGATTGTAACCCTTCGCCTGAACAGAACTTGGTCTCTGATCATTTATTGCTATAGGTGACAATCATTAAGGTGAAATGAGAGAGTACAATGATAAAAATGACAATGAAGAGTGCAATACGCTAGAGTGACAATAGAGTACAATCGTTATAGTGACAATCTGGAGTGACAATCATTATAGTGACAATTTGGAGTGACAATCATTCAATCATTCTGGTACAATCTTACAATCAATCAATTCTAGACAATACTATACTGGACTAGACTCCATCCAAGCAATCACGGCCAATCATTGCCTACGGCTTTCTACATTAACTAACTAGGGTTATCACAATTCTAGTTACTAGCAAGATGCAATGAGATGCTCCAAGTAGTCACAGGCCCTGCAGCTATCCAGGTTATCCAGGCAATCACTATAGTGACAATCTAGAGAGTACAATACATTAGAGTGACAATAAAATTCAATCATTTAAAGTGACAATCAAGAGTGCCCCACATAACAGTGGGCTGGAAATGTGCCCTACTCGTTGGCAGGCTACAAGTCCAAATATTTGCGGCCGGGATAACGGGATCGCTTGTAACTGGGGAACATCTCTTCATGACTAGTGAATTATACTAATTATTAACCTTAGTCCATTTCAGTAGGTACTCCTGACCGTGGTACTCAGGAGTCCCCTCCTAGACATGATGCAAGACAGGACTGGATTATTTGTACAAGCACAATCGCCCACGGTGTCCAGATTAATTATACATATCATGTCATGTCAGGTAGCCGTCGCAACAGCTATTCGAGATAATTATGTCAGGTTATCATGCCAAGTGTACTTGTCAGGAGTGCGCCACGACGGGCCACTATCAGGTCATGTCAGGTTATTATGTCAGGAGTGCACCACTACGGGTCACTATCACGTTATGCTCAATTATCAATTCCAAACATATCAAGTAAATTCGTGATTATCAAGTTCATAACAAAAGACGTAAGGATATAAAATGGACGTAAAATATCTAATAAAATATCAATATACAGGGCTATAGAAGAGCCAAGCTTAAGGAAAATAAAACCAAACTGGCACGCTGACATAAGACCAAGTCAGCCAACGGCCATACACTCAGTACAAAAGTCATACGCTCAGGTCAGGCTACGCTCAGTCATACGCCTCCAAAAGGCAGCGTATGAGATCCATACGACTCATTGTCACGCAAGTGAGCGTATGCAAGACATACGCTCCCAAAAGGCAGCGTATGGACTCCATACGACTCCTTGTCACCCAAGTGAGCGTATGCAAGACATACGCTCCCAAAAGGCAGCGTATGGATCAGACTGCGCTGCGCTAAAGAGCGCGCACAGCTCAGTGGCGCAAGCTAAAAAGCTCGCGCACAATGCTCACTGTCTTCTCCAAATCAGCAGGAACTCCATGGTTGAACCCAAAACTTCAAAAGTCCATAACTTGGTCAAAACAAGTCCAAATCCAACTTTTCAAAGGTCAAAATTGGGTAGAATAAAATTCTCTACAATATGGAACCATCAAAACTTGAAAACAAGAAAGTTTGATAGATCAAAACCACCAAAATCCGAAAATAACTAATTTCTAGATCTATAAAAATTAAAGCCTCAAAATGGAAAATGACAAGTTCTAATGTGTCTTAGAAACATGAGGAGAAGCTAATGGAACAATAAAAATAGGTTCTCTTGTGGAAGCAAGTTGCACTTGCCTAAGGGGTGTTCTTGGTTGGTGGTGGGTTTAATGGAGAAGGAAGAAGAGTTAATGAGAAAGTGGAGGAAAGAGAAAAGTTAGGTGGGTTATAAAAGGGGATGGTGGTGGTAGGTAGGGGGTTCACCCCTATGGTTCATAATGAACCAAGACAAAACCAAGCCAAGCCGAACCAACCAAGGAATAAACCAAGCCCAAATAAACCAATAATCCATTAAAACCAATTAAACTATCAATGCCAATAAAACCAAGCCAATACAAAATAAACCAAGATAACTAACCATGAATAAATAAAATATGGGTCCAAAACACGTATACGTACACTAAATACGTATCACAAATTTGGGACATTACAGTTATTGCTTGGATGGTCTCACAGCTGGGTTGACTAGTATATCAATGTGCTAGCTGCTAAAAAATAGGTAATATGATACTTGCCTACCCAACTCGGATACATTGGTATCTAGTGCAACTGATACCTATTTGTCCAGTATCCTACAAGGATACTCAGGTGTTCCCTTACACGTGAACACGCCCTGCATCTCTTCCCAAATTTCTGAACAGTTGCATTAAAATAAAGTTGCTCACTGACCCCTCTATTCCACATGTCCCGATATACATTCATCTACGATGCATCTACAATCAAGTGCGCAAACCCAACTGTAATCTCTTAAACAACACAACGCAAGTCTCAAAGACTCTGACACCCTGTTATCCTTATTGCATACGAGGATACATCTGTATATGACACATCCCCAGACACCCTAGTCTCTATCAACCGCCTGCTGTTGTTCGTTGGAATACAAAACAGTAACCCCTTGTATTAACTACATGTATACTCAGGAACTCAACTCTGAACGCGCATCGACATCCTGAACACAACCCAACTCTCTACTTATGGTATGTCTAGACGTGCTAACAGTTAGAGTCGAGGTTTGCTTCTTAGGGATTAATTCGAATACCTATAATCTTATTAGGAATACTTCGCAAGCAAAAATAGTTTAACTAGTAATAGATGGTCTATTGATACGATCGAAAAGTAGAGGGTTACCTGCTGAGTTGGTGGCTATTGCTCGACGGTCCTTCCAGGGTTGTCTTGAGTTGGTGAAGAACAAGCGACGACAGAAATTTGATTGCTAGGGTTTATAGGGAAGGATCGGTTGTCGGCTGACCCTTCTACATATATATAGATATTAGGGTCGAAGGAAATGGATTGAGAGGTGAAGTTTAAAAATCAGATTTGGAGTTGATCCTCCAAATATTTGAACTATCATGTATTCAAACAGGGATTTGAGTTTCAGAGTCGACTTCGAAAAGTAGAGAAGGGTCGGTTCTGTTTAAAATTAAGTGGCAGTTAGGATTTGAACTCTATCTTTCCAATTGAACCCTTCCCAATTTGCATATTTACAACCCTACTTTTTCATGGATGTTTGAGGAAATAAAATAAATTAGAATTAAGTAATTAAGGCAATTAATAAATGAGCATGAGTTTTTAATAGCTACTAAAATGAGGATACTTGGTCTAGGGGTTTACAAATCTACCCCCTTGAAAAAATTTCGTCCTCGAAATTTAAATTAACTATTAGAAATGAGGGCAAACACCTATATAGTTATGACTTACTAGAATAAATATTCTAAAATATTCCAAGTACTCTCAAGCTAAAATCTAATATAGGTTAATCAACAATATCATTACTAAAAACAGATCAAACCAAGAAGCAATTACTGAGAATGAAGCGAAAAATCAAGGGAGGACAGTTTATATTCAAGGGAAATCAATAAGCAGCAATTTGGATAAAAGGAATCTGATTAAGAGTTTTTCCTAATGTGAGTGAGTACCTTAAAAAAATATATCCTAATCCTACTGCAGGCTGTAGTGATACTCTAGTTCGAATACCACTACATAAACTCGACCTGCATGGGCCACCACGAAAAATGTGTCACGACCCGCACCCATTGTGAGGGTACGAGAACGTAACAACGCCCAGCCTACGCCGCAGTGTCGGCGGTAGAACGCTGTTCTAGGTCATGAACTATAACTATATAACATGAAATATACTCTCCAAAAGGAGGCCAACACAGAGGTACAACTCAATCACAATCTAAGGTAGAATGTAGCATGATGGGAATAGATAAAAAATCCTCAACTGAGGTACAGCAGAAAGAAATAACAAAGTCTCATCATCTCTAAAATATACAACTCTGAAAATAAGACAACAGCTAAACATGAAAAGAAAGGACAGTCTAAGCTATCTACACTATACAAGGTATCATCCTGAGCAGCTGCCTGAACCTCCCCAGGGGTCCAGGTCGCGAGTGTCATCTAGGCAAGCTCCAAGTAAGGGGGTGCAGGGTTCCTCATCATCCTCTGTAAAATTTTCAACAGGTCCAGTCAGGACGGGAGCGAGCACAATACATCTCATGCAGTTCATATCATGTCAGGAAATATAAAGCAAACAATAGAGTAAGATACATGAAACGCTGTAAGAAGATGTACATGAAAACATGAGAGATATTTGATAACTGGAAATATATACATGATAAGTAAGAACTGTAAGTGACTAGTGATTTAGAGTACGAGATGGCATGTAATTGGCTTAGGTTGTACATAATAAACATAGAAGTAACAGAGTGTACATGATGGGTAAATCACATGACCATTTATACTCACCCCTACCCACAATCAATACACAAGGATCTATTCAATTTACGTTACGGACATGATATTTTGGTTACACAGGAAACACATGAGGAAACATGAACGTACATGAGAGCACATGAAAGTACATGAGCGTACATGAAAGAACATGAGAGAACATGAGTGTACATGAGTAACGCAGAAGCAAGGAATACATGATGTACATGAAACACATGTCATAAAGTATCCGATGCGCCCACTAAGGGGGATAACATCCCAAGAAGAGATCCATATAGTACTAATCCGTGATGATAACGTGACAGCATCAAGTAAAAGTAATCTAGAGCGAGAATATAAGTCGTGACAAGTATAAAACGATCAGAGAATGTACTCGCCTCATATCTGAATGTCTGAAGTAAATGTACTGTCCGAGATAAGGTACCTGACTCCTAGTTAGAGCAACACAAGTCAAGATGTATACAGGGGATGATAATAGTAACCTACAATGCATCTGCATGCTGTCTAGGTCAAACTAGACTAAAGTCAACACTTGGTCAACTCTAGTCAACCACACTAGTCAAACTAGGTCAACTTAACCCAGACAAGTCTTACTAAGCCTAACCAAGGCTAGTCTAGCAATCACACACCAATCACAAGGCTATACAAGCCAACACAAGCACACATCAGGGCACATTCACATTTAGCTATTTATCATGGTATTTATATATAGCTATATGTATATAGGATTTCATATATTTACAACATTATACAATAAGAGAAAGTTAGAGAGGGAACTAGCATGTAAGGCTATGTGTGTGTGTGAACAGGAGGTGTACATGAAAAGAGAAACCAATACAAGGCCATACATCTTGAACCCACATATATACATATCTATATACACATATATGTATATAACATAGGAAATCTCTATTCATCACATTAACATATTTACATATATACATTCATACATATTTCATATATATACACATAGAGATATAGAGAGGGGGTTAAGGGCTAATACATGTGTGTGTATGTGAGAGTGAGGGAGGAACTTGTGTGCTCAGAAACTGCAAACAGGGAAGTGTGTGCTTGTGAGGGAAAATAGTGAACTCAAAGGCAGTTCTCAGAGAATGCAAGAAAGGAAACCACATCAATTCTCAAGTTTCTAACAGTGGAGTGTCAATGTGTCATTTGTGTGTGTGTGAGAGATAGCAATGTGAGGAAAACAGTGAGTATCATAAACAGTGTGGCATAAACATTGTATGAAATCTAAATCCTTAAAACAGGACACAAACCTATGAGTGTGGTGACTGTGTGTAGAGAGAAAATAGTGTGAGGGAGAGAGTTGTCCTGTTGACAGAAACTGAACCAAGGCAGTCTAATACAATCCCAGGTTTCAGGTTTATGTGTAAGAGGGATCTCAGGTTTTAGCAACCCATCTCAGGTTCATTCATAACCCAACTAAATATCAGTTTTTACATATTACCAAAAATCAGATTTTCATGTGTAGCATATATGTGTATAGGAGGGGTGAATGTGTGCACAGTTCAGGAAATAGGAGGGAAAGGAAAACCATTCATACAACACATATTTCAGTCTACACTTAACAGTTTAGTTCAACTATTTGATGAAGTAGGAAAGGAAGGAAAATCAATTCATTTCAATCAGTCAAGAAAACTGAACCCAGTTTCAGTTTCAACATTCCCATGCCCAATTCGAATTCAAATACTCACCAACAGCCCACCTTAATTCCCAGTTTCATGAAATGGGAAAATTCCATGTTTTGAATTGAACACAAAACTCAGTTTTAACGTATTAAAATCTCAGGAAAATCTGTTAACTCATTTCAGTTTATATATAATACCTAAAATCAGATTTTTCACGTTTTGAATAGAGCCCAAAAACTCAGTTTTAGGTCCCCCCAAATCTCAGGTTATGAGTCTTGTGCAATTTCAGGGAATTTAGTGAAATTTCACAATTAATAACATATGTATCTATTCAACATCCAAATTCAAATTCGAAAACCAAACCTAACACTAATCATAAACCATACATTGCAGTAATCTAGTACATGTTTATTGAATTAAAATGGTACTTATAACATCAAAATTAACATAATGGAAATCATATTTATTCAGTAAGATATACAGAGAAAATCTCAGTTAAACCTTTCAAAACCCCATCCTCAGTTTACTTGAACAAACCAATCTCAGGTTTTTCAATTCTTATTACACTGGTTCAGTGTAGCAGTCAATTTAAGAGCCCCAATGCAATTCGGAAACCCAATCTCATGTTAACATCAAACCCAAACAAGTATATAATCACTCAGACATGTTAATCATGTATTAACATCATAATTAACATTTAATTAACAATTTAAATATCATTTGAATTCTAAAAATGAAGAATAAATATGGTATCAGTGAACCCCAATTTCAAACCCAAAATACATTGAAAATCAAATATATTGTAAAACAAAAGGTTGGTAAATCATGTCACATAGTTGTAGGTGTCAGAGGTGTCTTCGTGTCCAGGAAACTGGACACAAATCGTGTCCAAAATACTACACGAACACAGACTCGAAACTGTGTACAAACAGTGTCGTGCACGCGTGCACGTGTCTGTAGAACACGACACACGACACGACACAACACGTGGGTGTGCACACGTGTACGCCTAGACTAGGGGGACGTGTACATGTGTCTGTATCGTGTCCACGTGAGTCGTGTCAGGAGTACGAGACCCGTGTCAGTGCGAGAATTTAGACTGGAAAAATCCCGTGCACGACCGTGCGTGTGCAGTGCGGGCTCGATTGCTCCCAAACCATTCCACGAGGTCCTACGAAACTTTGTAGGCCTCGTGTTAGTCATGTAGGGAGTCCTCATGTCGAATTTCGTATGGTGAAGTGGCGTGTACACTGCACACCAAGCCCCAAACAGCAGGGGATCGAACCACAGTGCGCGCGCGTGTGCACCCGTGTGTGCACGCGTCTGTTCCGACACGACACGACACAGAGATCCACTCAGATGATCAAAAATGCATAAGCAATAGCAAAACCTAAATTTCTATTTAAAAACATCCTGGAAATTAGGTCGAAAAGCTCACTGAGGTATTTCGACAAACAGTTTGGGGACAGGTCTGATACGTGTCCAAACGGACACGAAACTATTGAAACCCGACACAAAACTAATGCAGACACTTAGGGGACTCCTAGGGCTTCCTAAATATGAAAAAAATTGAAATTTCATAGAGAAATGGAGAAGTTACCTATACTTGAACTTTCAAGAAAAACCCCCTTTCTATAGCTCTTCTCCTTGATGTCCCAATCCACTCAAATCACAACAAACTGAAATAAAACTTCAATGACAGCAAGAATAGGTGTATTAAAACCTAATGGAGGAGATTTGAATGAAAAAGGAAAAGGAATGGAATTCTAGGGATTAAATGAAATAGGAAACAAACCTTTCTTAAACTTTGAGCTTTCCTAAGAAAGAGGCAACCCTAAAATTAGGAGAGTATTTATAGGGTGATGTTCCCAATGATGATATGGTGGCTGGCCACTATGTCTAGGGATTAGGTTTTGGTAATTGCTTTGGGCTTTGGGCCAACCTACAAGGCTATGAGCTAAATGATTTAATAAAGGTTCTAAATCATAAGCCATGACTTATGACTTTCTAATTCTTATTGCTAACTAGAGTCTAATGACCAAACCAAGGATTAGCTTAGGTTAGACTAGAGTCATATAACCTAACCAAGTCCATACTAACTAGGGTTAGCTTCTAGGTTGGTCTACAAGGGTCAAAACTAGTCAAAGTCAACCTAGTCCAAACAATTCCAAAATAATTCCTAAAAATTCCCATAAATTCAAATAAATTCTAATAAATCCAAATGATCCTAAAAATGTCAAAAATACCCTAATTACATGGCTAGGCTCTAGGGTAGGCAGTCTCTACTATTCACTAGCAAAACACCAAAAATCATAAGTCATGAATTTAAATAGTTTAAAAATAATTAAAAATCACTAAAAATCATAATATGAAATAAATACCATTAAATAATAATTATAATTACAAAATTTCAAAATTACTCTCTTCTGGAAAACTGGGTGTTACAGGTATACTCGTCGATGGAGAAGTTGTCCTGCTCCAGGCTCTCGAACTCATTTTCTAACTCTTCTCTGGCTACGTCGGGGTAGAACTTCGTCTTGAACAGCTCCTTGAATTCTTTCCAAGTCACATCTGGCACGATGAATCGGGGCTCTTCTCTATATCATGTGCGGGCGATGTCATAAAGTTGCATGCTAGCTGACTTGATCTTCAGGTCTTCAGGAACTCGAGTCATCTGAAGAATTCGATCCACGTTCTTCAACCACTCATCCGCGTAGAGAATCCCTTCCGTCCCCTTGAATTACCTGGGCCTAAGGTCCATGAAATTCTTGGAAGTTCCAGGACGCGGTCGTGGAGCATCTCTAGTCTGGAGAGCCTCTCTCAAGGTGTCGTGAAAGGTGGTCCTGCTCTATCTGGGAAGTGATGAGCTGCTGGAAGATCCCAAGGAGCGTAACATTGTCCAGTGCAGGTGGCGGAGGCATAATATGTGCTGGATATATGGCAGGTGCTGGATACATCGCTGGTGCTGGATGCATGGTAGGTGCTGGATGGAGGACATGTGCTAGATGCATGGTGGAAGCTGGATACATCGCTGATGCCGGATGCGGAACTTGCGCTGGTGGTGGGACAAGTGCTGGGGGCAGAACGAGTGCTGGTGGTGGAGTCTGCGGAGGAAACTGTGGGGATGGTAGAATGTCGTCTCTGTAAAATCTTGAGAATTTTGGTTGTGGCGGATTGCCTATATGAGTAAGTTGGCCTCCCTGGGTCGGTGGGTCATGTACGTAAAGAATCCTCCTGCAGTTGGTGGGGTGTTCAGGGAAGCGTTGTTTCTGTCTTGAGAATCTATTTACTGCAATAAAAGAAAACATTTAGCCGCTGAAGAATTTCAAGCAGGATACAAGTCAAGGATTCAATAAAATCAAGGATAGAGACCAATAATGTGTCAAGACATGTGGATGAGATCCTAAGAATTCTAATCCTATTTGCAGGCTCATGTCGGTACAGTAACGTAACCGAAGTGATTAACGTAGACTTGCATGGACCACCAAAAAAATTTGTCATGACCCGCACCCGCTTTTCGAATACGAGTCTGTGTCCAAGTCCAGCCTACATCGCAGTATCGACGATAGAACGCTGTCTAGTATACACAAGTCACAAAATCTATAGGACTAACACGGCAGTCTAGATCTCATCCACAAAATATGATACAATCAACTAACTCAAATGAAACTGAATAATGAATGATAATATAAAATGGAGTATCAAGTTTATTAAGAATTTCAGTTACGTCCGGTGGACACAAATCCACTACCAATAGACGAAAATAAAAATTAGAAACATGGAAACGAAGTGACTGAGTCAAAACTGCTAAATATCAAAGGTACCCTCAGCTGCAGTGGTACCGTGGTCCAATGCTGGCTCAAACCTGCTCGTCTGTACCTGGCTCAAACTCGGCTAAACCTGAAGAGATCATCAGGTCCTTAGAGGACTAGCAAGATACATAAAAACATGCCTACTAATATGACAGTAACAGGTAATGGAAGATAAGAACAATACAAAAAGAATATCTAAGAACGACATGTCATGTGGATACTGTAATACTAGACTTAGCTAACAATCAATCGAAAACTCCTATAGCTTGTAATATAATACAAGATACTCCCAATTTATAGTAGATTTCGATGGTATTACATTCGAGAATAGCCAATTCTAGTATCGATCTCCTCTCCTAAGGAATACAAGGTCAAGTAGACTCTTATAAATCATAGTACAATACAAGATACTCCCAATCTATAGTAAGTCACAAGTCAAGTCAATCAATCAATATCAAGATAAAGAATCGGCTATAGGTCGTAGTACATTGTAAGATACTCCCAATCTATAGTATGTATCAACTGTAGTACAATGCAAGATACTTCTGGTCGAGAATGGTCAAATCAAGAACAAGGTATAGAAACTGACAACTCTATCACAAGACACGATAACACAACAAGACCAATAGACAAGCAATAACGAATATCCTATACGTGCACGTAGTCTAGAAAACAAGTAAAGTTGTCGATGACAACCAATCACAAGATGAGAAACAGGTAACCATATGGAAAAGTACAATAGAAGAATACAATGTAAATACTGCATATGTTCGGCAAGGTATACTTGCCTGTGGTCCTGAGCTGCTGGCACGGACCAAGTGTTGAATCAAGAGTCCAATGAACCTATTTTATAAATCACACTGTCAATAAGTAATTCCAAACCATTTACAATCTATCTACTTGGTCTCTTTTAAGTCTCTAGGCCAAATCCTACTTGATCGGGTCTATTAGCTATACTCAATTATCTATGTTCCAAGATACTCCTTGATAGGATACCCATGTTTTAGGACTCATGTGTTTCCTGTGAGTGTGTCTATTGCAGGATATGCAAGGACCTGGTTTGGTGTTACCCCTGTTTATACAAGTACAACTGGCTCATAATTAACTGACACCAGTAAACCCAACTTATCCCTACAACAACTGCTACTCGTTTGTCCATATAACTCATCTCTGTAATGTATAGAGTAGGCAACTTGCACTAATATAGACACTCCTAGCCATTGCTCACATCCCTCTACTCTAGCACTCTATTTCTCATTAGTGAAACTTTACTGGGCACCCTTGCACTCTCCTAAACTGCTTCTGACTATTTTTCCTTTGGAATTATACAACTACTTCGATTGAACCTGCTAACACTTATTTCCCCCAATCTGGTCATACTGGAACCATACCGAGATAGAGGGTTCTTTAGAGATACTACCCCAGACTGAAGTATTACCCACAGCTCTTGTGTAGTACATAACATACATCCATATATGGGCTACACATTGGGCTTCCTATCTCGATACTGGACTGTTGCCCACCTACAGGGTCTGCCCCGACCTATTTCTATGTTCTTGACCCTTAAGATACCACACGTTCAGAGATTCTCACTTCATCCCCCTACTACTGTATAAACCCTTAGCCTACCCTTTTCTTCCCTGAATATTTCCTAATAGTCCATACCTATTGAATATTTGGCACACTCAAATCTGCTACTGCTTATGACAGATGGTATACTACTGCCACTCCCTACAAACTAACACAAAGTGATACTTACACATAACCTGTTACACGCACTCCCTATCCCAACTTACTTATTCTTCTGAACATACGTGTAACATCTACATGGATTGGTATTTTATTTGCATTTGAGTACAGAAGAATTCCTCCAATACTCGACTGCCCCTTCCTACTTCCTTCTAGTTCATTGCATTGGTGTGATCCTTCACTTTACTGATACGTCATCTTAATGACTGATACCCATGTATTCGACTGAAACGAATTCGATATCAGGTATCCAATCGGATATCAATTTTGAAATTGATACAAGATATACGAATGTGCAACCAGGTATTGGATCCGATACCAACCATCTATCCCGGATACTCGAAGCTACACCATATTTCCTATAATTCAAATCATCCATCATCATAACCTGTTATTGCTTGGATGGTTTCACAGCTGGGTTGACTAGTATATCAATGTGCTAGCTGCTAAAAAATAGGTAATCTGATACTTGCCTACCCAACTCGGATACATTGGTATCTAGTGCGACTAATACCTACTTGTCCAGTATCCTACAAGGATACTCAGGTGTTCCCTTACACGTGAACACGCCCTGCATCTCTTCGTAAATTTTTGAACAGTTGCATTAAAATCAAGTTGCTCACTGACCCCTCTATTCCACATGTCCCGGTATACACTCATCTACGATGCATCTACAATCAAGTGCGCAAACCCAACTATAATCTCTTAAACAACACAACCCAAGTCTCAAAGACTCTGACACCCTGTTATCCTTATTGCATACGAGGATACATCTGTATATGACACATCCCCGGACACCCTAGGCTCTATCAACCGCCTGCTGTTGTTCGTTGGAATACAAAATAGTAACCCCTTGTATTAACTACATGTATACTCAGGAACTCGACTCTGAACGCGCATCAACTTCCCGAACACAACCCAACTCTCTACTTATGGTGTGTCTAGACGTGCTAACAGTTAGAGTCGAGGTTTGCTTCTTAGGGATTAATTCGAATACCTATAATCTTATTAGGAATACTTCGCAAGCATAAACAGTTTAACTAGTAATAGATGGTCGATTGATACGATCGAAAAGTAGAGGGTTACCTGCTGAGTTGGTGGCTATTGCTCGACGGTCCTCCCAGGGTTGTCTCGAGTTAGTGAAGAACAAGCGACGACAGAAATTTGATTGCTAGGGTTTATAGGGAAGGATCGGTTGTCGGCTGACCCCTCTACATATATATAGATATTAGGGTCGAAGGAAATGGATAGAGATGTGGAGTTTAAAACTCATATTTGGAGTTGATCCTCCAAATATTTGAACTATCATGTATTCAAACAAGGATTTGAGTTTCAGAGTCAACTTCGAAAAGTAGATAAGGGCCAGTTCTGCTTAAAATTAAGTGGTAGTTAGGATTTGAACTCTAACTTTCCAATTGAACCCTTCCCAATTTGCATATTTACAACCTACTCTTTCATGGATGTTTGAGGAAATAAAATAAATAAGAATTAAGTAATTAAGGCAATTAATAAATGAGCATGAGTTTTTAATAGCTACTAAAATGAGGATACTTGGTCTAGGGGTTTACAGATAGCCTATACATAAGTCTAATTTGGACACATGGGTAAAATGGTAATTTCGGGTCAAAACGATATCCGCCATTGGACCCACTTTTCACCGAAAAATATGCCAAGATAAAATTCCTCTAAACCTAGCAAATTATATGTTCACAAGTCCAGAATGACGATACAAACCCAACTGTATATCCGGAATTGGATTTCGATGAGCCGATCTCAAAATGAACCGTTAACCCAGAAGTTAGAATCCATTTTACATAGAAATTTGTGTCGGAGCTCAAGTCTACTGAATCTAAAAAAAATATATGTCAACGAGTCCAGAATGACGATACGAACCCAACGGTATATCTAGAATTAGATTTCGGTGAGCCGTTCTCAAAATAACCTATTGACTCGGACAAAGGGACCCGATTTGTACCGAAATGCATCTCAGGGCCACGTTGCTCCAAACTCGGTAAATTTTGTATGAATTTTAGCCAGAATGATGTCACGAGTCCACTGGTTGCATCAGAATTGGAATCCGGAGTTCCGGGTTCAAAATTGGAGTTTTACAGGTTGAAAATTACGGTTTCGAGAGGCCACCTTTGGCGTCAATTTCGACCAACCAAACGACATCCTATGAAGCTGAAATTTTTATGGCATGAAGGTGGTTATAACTACTACACAGCGGACTTGGTGGTTCATCGACCGGAACTTCGACAAGAGAAACAAATCTGCGAAGTTGGCTCCATAAAACTGTCCAAAATAATACAATTTATTCGAGCAACTTGGTGGTCAGTTTTGATCTATCAAACGATTGAATTAATAGTTGAAATTTTAGGTGAGTGAAGGGGTATATACCAAGATTACAACGAAGAAAAGTGTTTAACGATCCAACTGTCGAATTTCTTGAAAAAAGTGCACGAAGTCACTGTCACGCCCCGCTCCCGTAGGAGCGATCGTCCTCGCTAAGGCGTGATGCCGCACGAGCCTAGATTGCGCTCATGTAAGGCGGGTTCTATAACGGCCGATTTTAGCGGCTACGACGGGATCGTCGTACAGAAGTCCCATGCAGAGACATTGAATGATAGCAGTGGAAAGTAGAACTAAACACAAGTTATTCAAAAGAAGCTCTTTATTGATATTGAAGCAAAGATTACATTAGGGCGCAAGGCCAATATTACAAGTCTCTCAAGCTCACTCAAGCTCACTCATCTCACATTACAAGTCACTCAGCTCTCTCTCATCTCTCAATACAAGTCTTGACTCCAGCGGAAGCTTCGGAAGGCGATGTCCATACATTATGTCCTGTATAAGTCTTTACTCCATGCGGCCGCGCGCTTCGAATCGCCAAGGAACTCCATGCCTCGACGCATCCAAGCGAGCTCCGCGCCACGAGCTTCTACCTGTGCCTGTACATGTAAACTATATGGGTGTCAGTACTTAACTGTACTGGTGGAATGAGCTCCTCGCCCACCCATACAAAACCAACACGTTTACTTTACTTTGTGCAACATAGTCCCCTTTTGTATTGTCTTTCTACTCTTGACTTAGGATCAATTTTAGGACCGACGCCTTGGCCTATTCTGTGCCTCTAGACCATCCCGTGCTTGCAACAACAATGTCGACTCGAACAACGTTAACCTATCAAGTCGTGCTTGCCTTACGGCTTAAAATCAGAGACGCAACTACGCGATGAGGCTCCATTTCCATGTGATCGTGCTAGGAATCCATCGTGCCGTGCCTAGCAACTCAGGGTGACTAAACCATATCGCCGCCTCGCGGCCCTTGCTACTTTGATCACCAACTGACCCAATCAAGACTTGTGAATGTTAGTGTCACTCAACCAACTTTGCCTTGCGGCGGTTTCCCGACTTAAACTCAAACAACTCAACCAACTTATAAGCAACTTATATGCCGACAACTCAAGACTCGATGCCACATTTTGTGCCGAAGCACGACGCCTATGTTGAAATCCAATCTTAGGCCCAAACTTTGTGTTCTAACTGTACACACCTTCAACTCGACTCAATCCAAAGGCATACACGCGGATAGCCGCTATTTTGCCGACATCTATATGATTTGGTCACTGACTCCCAGAGCCATCGTGGACTCCTCTAGCTTTTGTTAGACGGGGTCCTTTCAGCGTGAGTAGCGAGCCCCGCTGCAAGTCCTCGCCTAACCCGTGCCCAGCACAGCTAATTAATTGTTTTCCATTGCCCGCAACGGTCCCTTGGCCTCGGGTTGTCGTGCGGGGAAACACTCACCTTGTCGATAAGTTGTCCATGACCATACAAGACTCGACTCAAACTGACGTCTCACACAGTCATGCTACCTCTAGTGTCACCATTTCTTTCAGGGCCAAGTTCAATATTTCTTTCTTATGAGACCGCCTCGCCGACATGTAGCCGCGAGCATACTTCTTTCTTATGAGACCGCCGCACCGACATGTAGCCGCGAGGCCTCGCCGACATGTAGCCGCGAGCATACTTCTTCCTTGCCCTTTTTCCAAACTCAATGAATCAACCGTGGTTCATGCCTTAAACACTATGTCCGTGCATCGTGCCTTAGGCCCATCGTGCTCTACGCGACACTATCGCCCAACTCATACTCCTACGACTAGCTTTGAAACCGTAGGACTTCGTGGCTATACTCAGCCGTAGAACTCATAGGACCGTGCTTGGAATGACTTAGGTCGACCGCCATCACTTAGCCTAACTTCACCAAGCCTACAACTTAACTCAAGGGACGAGCAAAGGCTATGCCAAGCCTTGCATCATAGAAGCGTGCATGCTTTATCGAGCATTTACGCGGGCGACGCCTATGACTTAGGCTACGTTTCATAACTTCGCCTACTCAACCAACTTTCCTTCTCCCAAGCCACGGGACGAAGGATCGAGTGTCATTTTCAAAGCACGCCATGCACCAACTCTAAGCCGACCGTTGGACCTTTCCATATTCTAACTCAATTCGATCCGTCGGGATTATTCCCTTTAGCTATGTGGATTCGTCTCTTTTATTATCAAGCCTACTTGTGCAAGTTGAAAACATGCGATTTATTATGTGAAGGCTAAGATGAGGCAATTTCACCGAAACTACCCCACTTGAGCGAGCGGTCGCCTCGACCGAGCGATGTCTCCAAGTAGCCATTGTAAGGCTAAGTCCGAACACCGTCGACGTTTCGATTCCACCGATTGACTGAGCGGGACGGGGCACTACAGTCACTGTCCCAAAGCACGATTTCTGAGTTCAAATCTCGCGTGTCACGACGGGATTTCGTGCAAAACGCACGAATAGCCCGTGACGTGCATCGAGAAGGCAGGTGGCATCCAAGGGAGAGTTTGTTGGGGCATCACCGGGCATAGGGGATCGCGGTGGCCACGCGACAGTGTACGGTGTTGTCGTCGTCGCTGCCACGACTGCTGCTGTTGTGCGGTGTGGTTGCACGCCGGCACGCGCACACACGTGGCACCATTGGCCACGCTTGCCCGCAGAGGAAGGCCACAGTGGGGTATTCGTAGGACTCACAAGCACCGAAGGTTGCATGCACAGTGGTCATGGTGGCTCGGCAGGAACCGTAACGAGCACTACGGTGTTCGCTGGTGGTGTCATCGTGGTTGAAGTGGTCCACGTCGGCTAGATCGGGGCATGGAGATTGGAGGAGTGGTGGAGGATGGGGAGGTTGATGATCAGGGAGGTGTGGTCGTGGAGCATTCGTTGTGCTTTTAGAAAAAGAAGGTGATGCAAAAGAATAAGAAGAAGTGTAAAGAGAACATATATAGGGAGGGAGAGAAACTGATGTATATAGAAGATGATGGGGAATGAAAGATTTGCCAGCTGGGGAGGAGGTTGCGGGTGCTCATGTATTCCAACCTGGATATGTTGTTGCCCGTTATCATGGTTCAAGGGAAGAGTCCCCCCTGCAACCCAAAGATATTAAAATTTATACATTGTATTTATAGTCAAATATTTTACCAAATAAAAATAATATTGATAATAAAACAACTATATAAAAAATCATTAAATACACAAATGCTATAATTAAGTAAGTACTTAAATTAATAAAACATGGGGGGTAAATTATATTTATACTATTAACAATAAATTAACTAGGCTAGGGCATAGGTATAGCTATTTGATTAATACTATTTTTAAAATATGATTACTAGCGATTAAATAATTAAAAGAGGATGGGGGGTTTACAACTAGGTGTTTTGTAGAGAGAAAAAATTGGTGTGGGGTGTTTGGGTGTGTCTTGAGGGTGGTATCACGCCCCAGTACCGGAATACGGGGACGGACGTAGCCAGCGACACCGTATAAGGTATGAAGACGTTATACGGCGATCTTGGCTGTCAATCTTGTTGGGTATCCTAGCATGCAAGCAGTCTATGGCCTAAATTTGATCTCATATCCACAGGCAATAATCAATAAAATAACAACAAGAAGAATAAGCATATGAAAAGCAGGAAATACTCATATGATAATCAGAAAGTCTACAATAAGAAATAATGTAGTCAAGAATACCTTTCCACACAGTTCCCACATGGTCAGGAACTGAAGCACGTCCTCCAAGTCAAGTCTGGAAGATCCATAGGATCGGTCACTGGCAATCTGGAAACAATCCAGGGTTGGTCAGGCCAACTGCAGCAAGTACCAGAAAGGAAGGCTCAAGGATGGGCGAAAAAAACCAGTATGATATAATATATGACAGGAATAACACGTATGAACAGCAGCAATGAGGGTAAAGGTTCGTGCGGTACCAATTCACGAACACAGAATATAAGGCCGTAATCCAACAACTAATACATAAGTAACCAACAATCATCACAGTCATCCTAACATCCACTAATACTTGCATCGCCAACTGGAACTCGTAGTTTGTCATCGAAACAGTAACCCACCCCTACATCAAACAAGAATAAGGGAATGAATTACCGCACCGGGACAGTGTTACGTGCCAGCCAGCTTAGCAAGCAACAAGCCATACAATTTAGGTGAATAAGCGGCCACTCAAATGTCTACAGCTATCTATGTGGAGGTTGGGTTACCCCAACAATGCAATATAAGAATCCTCATATCGTGCTATGTCCAGCAGAGCTAACGAGGCCAAATAATAACGCATAGCACATGGATAAGCACTGATCCCTCAAAGGCAACCATGTGAAACAGATCAATCATATGGTAGTACATATAGTAGTCGGATACTGCCATCCGCTATTGCGGACGATAACAATATCCGGGGCGGTCAGCCTTGCACTAGATAGGTAATCATAACACCTGTGGTGGCTGGCATGCACGATCTCGAGATTCTGCTCCCTTCCAATGCTTCTACCATCTTTAGTTGCCTAGATTAACCCTACATTTATCTGGAATCACATGTCGTGGTCACATACTCATCCTCCTAGATGCAGTACCTCAGTACGGGTATACTAAGTACGAATCTACCTCGACACCCAAAGTCTCAAATCTGGATTCATTCTTAGTGTAATGCAGCAAGCAGTCAATCAGTCCTAACCACGCTAAAACTACAGGCCAACTACCATGTCCGTGCTGGAAGATGAATGCACTGCCATATAACACATAGAATCATGTAGCACCTCAGTACACGCATAAAATAGTACCTCAGTGCACACATAGAGTGCTACCAGCACGGGTACAAGCAGTCAAGTCAGAAATATGGTCAATCGCATTAAATCCTCTGTCCACCTCGTAGTAGGGGTATCAGGTCAAGTACACGGTCGGAATCTCTACTATAATAGCATCCCAAGTACACATGTGGGTTTACAGCTCTAATCATTAAGTCGGTCTACCCACCGGATCAATCTATCAATAGTCTTCCTATCCCCGATGGAATAAATATCATATCAAGAAAATACGATCACTTGGTACTAGGCTAATCACTATAGACAATGCTAGGCCCTCTGGCTCACAAGAATCCTCCGAGTCAATGATCACAGGCTATCAGCAACTAAGTCTCCCAACTACCGGGATACAGCAATGGTACCAGGTTTTGGACGCTTGGGAAGTCGAGTAAAAATCATATATCGATATCCTCGGTATCTACCTCATTCTGTGAAACATTCGCACAATAATCAGACTCCAGGAATCCAATGAGTCTACTAATACATTATTCCAGATCAATCCTCCAATAATACGCAATCAAAATATTCCCAAGGTCACAATTCCGATACATAAGACAACTGTCATCCCTATCTGGCTATACTAGGACAACTCCTAGAATGAATGGTCAGGGTACAAGAGTTTATTAATTAATGCCGCAGAAAAATGGCAAGGATTGTATGAACCACTATGGAGCAGATCCACAACCCTTAAACCAAACAAGGACCAGGGTTGCAGACCGTCTCCCGAGTAGAACCGCGCTCCTTACGCTATTCGACGGACAAGACATGTCAAGAGCTAGGCGACTAATCTAGTCATGAGTCTACCTAGCAGGTACTGGGATCAGGCATACTATACTATGATAAACTTGCATGAGGCTGGTTCAGCAAACCAAAGGAACGGTTCTGCCCAACTCTTCAAACCAAATTCTCGACCGAGAATTCTGGAAAAATTCGGGAGAGTCTCCTCTGTATTTCTGAACGGGAGCTCCCTGCGAATTGGGGCTAATCCACTCGTCGCAACCCGCCGCAGAATTGCAGACCGAGAACACTAAGTCTCGGGTTCCAGAAGCACTACAATGCGTACTGGAAACCAAACCGTAGCCGTGAACACTAAGTCTCGGCCTCCAGCAGCACTACGATGCGTACTGGACGCCAAGCCAACACATACAACAGAACTGCCACACAGGGCGCATCACAGACCCACAGTCATATCCAAGCCACAAGCAAAGTCATAGAAACAGTTAGCCAAGCCGTTACTCGACCGCGAGTCGGACACGGGACATATAGGGACAATCCATACATGTGAGTCGTGCTCGTGTCCTCAGAGGTGTGGATGACCCGTCCGATTTGTCCGATACGGTCGTAAACCGGTATCGAACCAAGCTATCCTAGGTTATCATCATGGCAGTTCTACTACTATGCTACACTACTCATGGTTATGCATTTTTAATTACAATTAATTAAAATGCAATAAAATCCAGGAGAGAGGGCAAGAGCCGTTGATGAGCAAGGGATACTTGCCTAGAGGGCTCGGCTAGGTAAGCAAGTCTTCGGCGTCCGGAATCCAAGCTTGCACGCCAAATCGAGGTCCTCGGAACACAAAATAAACAATCATTAGCATTAATAAAATAATAATAGAAATCACGATGGATGGAGGAGGCTATACCGTATAGGTCCCGCAAGCAGCACAGGGATCTGGCACGAAAATCGAGGCACACAGATCGACACAGACACGCAAACCGAGACGTGCACGTATATCGAGATACGTACGAGAATCTAGATGACTCGAAGATCGAGATGAACATGAGACATAACGTGCACGTAAAACGTGATGTGCACATAGATCGATACGGGAACGCAAACTGAGACATGCGCGTCAATCGAGACGCGCACGAGAATCGGGACAACATGAAGATCGAGATGAATGGGAAACACAACGTGCACGTAAATCGAGACGTGCACGTAGATCAAGGAAATAACGATTATCAAGATAGCGCACAAATCAACGCGTGGGCACAAATCAATACGACACGTAGTCCAAAGTGGTATGCAAACCGAAGCGACACGCAAATCGGTGTGGCACGAGAATCGAGATGGATACAAAGATCGAGACACGAAAACGAGGCAACGTGCAAACCGAGATGGCACGTTGCTCAAGACAGTACGGGGCTCGAGGCGACCCGCTGCCCGAAGAAGCACGTGGATCAAGGTCGCACAAAAATTGAGACAACACACAAATCGAGGTGCACATGTCCCAAGAAGCACGAAGAAAGAGGGGACACGCAAATCGAGGGTGCACGGGTCCCGAAACGGCACAAAGAACGGAGGGCACACCAACCGAGGGTGCGCTGTTCAAGGCAGCGCACTGCACGAGACAGCACGCTGGTCGAGACAGCACGCGGCCCAAGGCGCACGGCCCGAGGAAGAGAGAAGGGGGTGGAGGAGCTCGGGTCCTTGTCGGCGAAGAAGGAACCGTGGCGGCACGACCAGGTCATGGCGGGGGAGCTCGGTCAAGCGGGTCGAGCTCCTGGTCGCGGAGGAAGGACAACAGCAGCGGGGGGCTGCGCTAGTGGCCGGGGAAGATGGCGATGGCCATGGCGGAAGACGACGGCGGCGGAGAAGGGAGGCGGCTAGCAGCGACCGATCGTGCGACGACGAGAGGGAGGTGGAGAAGAGAATAAGGGGATGGCTGGAAGTGGTGGCGGTGGTGGAGCTGGTCGTGGCGGAGACCATGGTGAAGGGGGTGGCCGCGGTGGAGCTGGGCTGGAGACGAGCGGAAGAAGAGGGGAAGAGGCTCCAGGAGAGGGAATAGTGAGGGGGGAGATAGAGAGAGAGAGAGCTCGAGGGGAGTGAGAAGGAAAGAGATGAGAGATGGTCGGGAGAGAGAGTGTTGAGTAAGGGAGAGAAGAAAGAGTGGGGGCGGGGCGGCTGGGAGTGTAAGCTGGAGTGGGGGGGTTAGGTTAGAGTTTAGGGTTAGGGTTAGGAATTATATAAATAAATAAATAATAATGATAATAACAATAATAAGAATTGGATTAATCCTAACATTTGAAGCTAACACCACTAACTCCAATAATAATAATAAAATAATACTAGTAGCAATTCAATAGCAGTAGCAATAACCAAATGTCAGGCTCAGTCAACTAAGGCCAACCCAAGTCCAGGAAAATAAATAAAATTTAAACAAATACGAAATTTAAAATCACCAAAATACCAAATACGATCATATACCTATTTTCAAAATAGGGATGTGACAGGTGGCCACATGAATTTGAGGTGTTTGAGTTATGTTGGGTCAGATTTGGGCTTGGAACGATCATGACTACAATTTAAGTCATTTATGATCATTAATAAAATAATAGCATGCGGGAGCTCAATTGGATGACAGACAAGTGACATGTGTGTAGTAGGCTCAAAATATGTCAAAATTATATATTGGGTCGATTAGGTTGGATCGATGTCGAGCCCGAAATTAAATTGGAAGTTAGATCAAGTTTTTTGATCGATGGTCAAATGACCTAAATTGACCAGAAAGTTGTGCAATGTAAATAGAATGCAAGGGGGCAAGTTTGAGTGGGATATGGTATATCAAAATGAAGATAATCTTATCTACTACAAAACTCATGAAGGAAGTTTTGAGAGATTGACATCTCTGGCGCTCTAAAAATTAAAGTCACGGAAAGATACATTTAACGATCAAAACTAATTATAATAAAATTATTGATTGAAATAATTCATTTGAACATTTTTAAAAGAACCCAAAAATCCAAGGGGCTTACAAAATTGCTGGGATTGATAACTGCAATTCAAGATTTTGTTTAGAGGGGGACACTGCCATCTGTCGTCTCCTCCACCATGCTAGTTCTATTACCTAAAGTTCATCAGTTCAACAGTTTGAGGCCAATCAACTTTCGCAACTTTGTTCACAAAATCTTATCTAATAGAATTCTTTCCACCAGCATGTTTAGCATCACTCTAGACATTATAAGCAGTAATTTATATATCCACGACCATCCAGATTCCAAAGAGGTCATGTTGCAATGTGGATTATGCGGATTTTGGATTATGTTGCATCTTTGCCATTGCGGTCATCGATGTACTGCAGATTATGTGGATTTTGTTTAGGATTGACAAAATTTTGTCAAGCCTAACAATAGCCGGGGATGTCAAAAGTCATAATGCAAAACAAATCTTTTTAATGATTGTAATTTTGACAGTCCTGACTATTGTGAGGACTGCCAAAATTTTTTGCAGCCCCGAGTCATCCCAAACGGGACTGTTTCGAAGCTTCAAAACTCTATTAGTGGAGTTCAAAATTTCAGAGCTAGTAAAAAAAAATGAGATTATGTAGTAAGAAACTATGCCAAAAAAAAACATGGATTAAGATTTACGAATTTGGAAAAAAAAAGAGGGAGACAAAAAATATATATATTTTATACTTTAGTTTGTGTTGGCCTCTAACAAATTTTCAAAGATGTTTTGGTAACTAATTTTGACTATTTATAAGGGCATATCAAATTTTACTCAAAGCTAGTCCAGATTGGGGCTAGCTCTAGTTTGAGGAAAAATTACTCAGGACAGCCTAATTTTTTATTCTTTTGGTTGTCCCAACCCAACACCCCCTCTCCAAACCCAAATTTTGAGTTTCATTTCAACATTTCACTCTCTCTTCCAAAACCCTAGTTTTTCTCTCACATTCTTCTTCTTCTTCTTCTTCTTTTCCACCATTTCTCCCCTTCCCAAGCTACATATTCTTCTTTATCTTAACCCCTTCCCCAAGCCCTCATTTCCAATTTCGATGGCACCCAAAGGCTCATCACAAACAAGTTACAAATCCTAATACTTTCTCTATCTCTTCCCAAAACCCTAGTTTCCCTCTCATATATATTTTGTAATGTTTATTCCCAAAACCCAAGTATACATTATCATGATAGAAAACATATAATTTAATTTTTATTTCAATTATTTATAACCAATTTCATGATCGAAGTAAACCTTAGCAACATTCGACCAAGTCGACTTTAGGACTGCCATAGTTTCTGGCAGTCCCAGATACTGACAGGACTGCCAAAAATTGTGACAGTCCTGATGTACAACAAGTGCATTTTAGGACTGCCATAATTTCTGGCAGTTCTAAAAGTATTAAGGACTGCCCGAAATTGTGGCAGTCCTGATGTATAGCAAGTACATTTCAGGACTGCCACAATTTTTGGCAGTCCTAGAAGTATTGAAAACTATCATAAATTGTGTCAGTCCTGAAATAGACTTGCTGTACATCAAATAGAGGACTGCCAAAATTAGATTTATTTTAAAATGAAGAAAATTGAAGATTTATCTATAAGATAGATTTAAAATTTTGAGTTTTTTTTAAATAGATTTAAATAGGTTTAAAATTTTGAATTGAATTTTCTAGATTTAAATAGATTGAAATGAACAAAATTGAGAGGGCTTATTTCCATGCATTGTTTGGAAGAAAGTATTAGTGTTTATTAGGTTTTATTTCCAAGTGTTGTTTGTGAGAAAGAAAATATTAGGGTTTGTATCTTGTTTGTTATAAGCCTTTGGGTGCCATCTCTGAAATTGGGAATGAAAAAGAATCTAGGATTTTGATAGAGATGGGGAAGATGAAGATGGTAGAGAAAAAGTAGGGATTTGAGAGGTTTTGGGAAGAAAGAAAATGTTTAGTATTTTGGAAAGAGAAAACGTTTAAGATTTTGGAAAGAGAAAATATTTAGGGTTTGGGGAGAGAGAAGAGAAGAAGAAAGAAAGTCAAAAAAGAATTTTTTTTTACTTTTATTCCTATAGTTGAGCTAACACTGAGTAATTTTTTTAATGACAAACTTGTAAATAAATCAAAATTAGATTTGGACTAGTCCTGAGTAAAATTTAATGTGCCCTTATAAATAGTCATAATTTTTGTTAACATTTGTGTTGTCCCTAATCAACTGTATAGTGGTCTTAACATTTTTTTCCTTTCTCCATATTTCTTCTATAAATCCCTTCACTTATGCGGTTACTTGTTCTTCTTTTTCCTCTCCTCTTCTTTCTCCCCCGATCTCCACCGGCGTTTCCAGAACCCTAACTTAGAAACTCCGCTTCCCAATCCCCGAAATCTCCCCGATCGATTGGTTTTCTACAGCAGAACCCTTACTCCCAAACCCCTCTCCCCCTCCCTCTCGATCGATCTGGTCCTCGGCCGATGCGAATTTGAAAGATGAAGTACCGGCGGAGAAGGGTTCTCGAAGTGGTGAGTCCACGAAAACTTTGTTGAATTCCATCCATCAATTCAGTTCATCGCTTGCTTCTTGATGATTATGTGGAATTTAGTCGAGTTTAGAGTTTATTTTCATCTAAAGACTCTAAATTGGTGGTATTCGTGTGTAAATTCGATCGTTGTTTGCATGGTGGTTCTGCATGTGAATTGTTTTTGTTCTGAAAGGTGCGATCTTATCAAAATTTGGTGCATTGAAGGACAGTGGATTGTCGCCACAATGATCTTTTTATTAGTATGGATATGGATTAGTTTGAGTGTTTTGTTGGTTTCATGTTAGGTCCCCGGCCTAACTGTCCCGCGATTGAAGAAGCTCGAGGAAGATTCTTCATCAACCAGAAGAAATTGATGAGGAAAGAGGATGTAATCGAGGAATTGGAATGTAATTTCTAGGGTTTTCTTATTGATAGATCTAAGAAGAAAGTACAATTGACAATGTAATTAAAATGCTGTAAGGAATTTGAAAACTGGAATGAAAAAAGTTACAATTCTCTGATACTTTCTTTCTTCCCACTACCCTCTTATATACAGTGAGGATTTACATTCAATTTCATTACGGGCTGATTGGCCATGATTGTCTGAGCTGGAATTCTCAATTTGCTGAGCTGGATTGTTGGCTCAGATCTTCTTTGACTATGATACATGCTCCACTCTCTGATACTCAACTTCTACTGATACTCTTTCACTCTGCCAGTAGTCCCTAACCAAGGACAATGAACCTAACAGCCCATAATCTCCGAGACTGGTGTTGAGCCATGACTACAATGCTGATACTGAACTAAGCTGCTCTAGTTAGGTTCGTATCATTCCCCTCCCCTTATTTTGACCGTCTCAAGGTCAAAGTAGGGGTAGTCTTTTACAAATTTGTCATAGGGCACCCAGGTTGCAGAGTTTGAGACGAGCCCCCCATCTTCCACTGGATTAACAAGTCTACTGTTGCCTTCCCTTTTTTTGAACTAGTCTTCTTTCTAAAATCCAGTCAGGTTCCGTGATGGCTTCTTCCAGATGACTGGGTGTTCCAGACTGAACTTCAGTTGTAACACTGATGTGCTTCTTTAGTTGTGACACATGAAAAACTTGGTGTATTTGTGCATCCTGAGGTAGTTGCAGCTTATAGCCCACATTCCCAATTCTGGCCAGAATTTTGTAGGGACCATAGTACTAGGTGACAAGTTTTGAGGTTTCCTTTGGGCAATAGTGATATGTCTATATGGTTGTACTCTGAGGTAAACCAAATCACCTACTGAGGACTCCCTGTCAACCAGATTTTTCATTCTTTCCCTGAGCTGTCAGCAGGTTGTCCTTCAATATTTGTAATGCATTATCTCTGACTGACTAACTAAGCTACTTCTTTATCTCTAGCAACATCTGGTACATAAGTAAGCAGATTAGGAGAGGGGGTCTGCCATAGACAATTTCAAAAGGGGTAGTCTTTGTAGAGGAGTGCCAGTTGGTATTAAATCAATACTCTGCCCAAGCTAGGAGTGCCAGTTGGTACATAAGTAAGCAGATTAAGGTTGTTCTCTTCTAGCTTCTGGAGGACCTTCTTTAGGTGTATACAATGAGTTGCCCTTTGACTGCTGTAAACCAGTATTTCATCAAAGAATACTAGGACAAATTTCCTCAAGTGTTCCTTAAAGACATCGTTCATAAGTGCCTGGAATGTAGAGGGGGCATTAGTTAACCCAAATGGCATAACCAGGAACTCATAGTGCCCTTCACGAGTTTTAAAAGCTGTCTTGTGGACATCTTCCTCAGCCATTCTCACATGATGGTACCCTGCCTTGAGGTCCAGCTTTGAAAAATACTGGACTCCGTGCAACTCATCAAACAATTCATCTATGAAGGGAATGGAAAAATTGTCCTTTATAGTATTTTGGTTTAATGCTCTGTAGTCTACACACATCCTCCAGCTGCCATTTGACTTCTTGACTAATATTACAGGTGAAGAATAGGAGTTGTTGGTCGGCTTGATAATCCCTGAATCTAGCATCTCCCTGACTTGCTTCTCAATCTCATTTTTGTGTATATATGAATGCCTATATAGTCTACTACAGACTCGTGAAGCTCCTGGAACTAAAGGTATTCTGTGATCAAAATTTCTTTTGGGAGGTAATACTCTAGGTTCTTCAAAGAGTTTGTCATACTTCCGTAGTAGCTCAGCCACCTCCAAACTGACTTCTGGTTCAGTCTTTAGTTCTTTCTTCATTGAAAACAACTGTAAAGTGTAGACTTATGAATTCTGTCTCCAATCTTTATCCACTGGTTCATTCAAATGGTTATACAAGGGTTGTATTCCTTTGAACTGCTGCACCACTCCCTTGTCTTCAAACTTCGTGGTTAAATCCTGGAAGTTCCAAATAGTATCTCCTAGTGTGCTTCACCACTTTGCCTCCAGCACTATCTGGCAACCTGTGATAGGTAGGTGTAGAAGACTGATCACAATTTTATGGCCCTGGCAGTCTATATTGACCTCCTTACTGAGCTTACTCAACCCTTGACTGTGCAACTTTTCTCCATTTGCCACCATCACCTCAAATGACATGTCTTCATTTTAAAGAAGTCCCAGCCTCTCACTGAATTTACTATCAATGAAACTATGTGGAACCAGAATCTACAAGTATTATTACACGTTTGTTGCGTAGTGTACCTCTCATTTCCATAGTGGAGTGGTGTGTGATTCCTGACAATGCCTGCAAGGATATAGCGAGTGTTTTCAGCAAACAATTATTCTTTTTCTTTTACCGACTCATTGTTTTCTGCATCCTTGTCATCAGTAGTCAACATATAGAGTTTCTTTTCTTTACACCTATGGTCCTTAAACCATTTTTCATCACAAAGGAAACATAAACCCAGGTTTTTTCTTCTATCTCACGGGGGGATATGATTTGAGTCTGCTGGGTTACTGCGGGTTGCTGTACTCCTACTGCAGGAGGAGAAAAGGGCTTTTTATTGACCTCATAGCTCTGCATGACTACTCCATTTGTGTTGGTGGTAGCCTTCACAGGAATAACAGTTGTTCTATAAGTCTTCTTCATGGCCAGTGACTTAGCAGCCTGGCTAACTGCATGGCTGCTGGCAATGTAGTAGGATTTGCAATCTGAACTTCTTATCTGACCTCTACCCTCAGTCCCCCCATGTACTGGCTCACCAAACAAGCTTCATTAATGACATGTATCCTCTTGGAGAGCCTATGAAATTGCAGGTCATATTCCTGGACAGTTCCCTCTTGCTTAGCCTTCAAGAGTTTAAGCTCTATGACATGGTTGGTGAATTGGGAAGGCCCAAACTCCATTATGAATTTATGATGGAATGACAGAAATCCTCCCAACTCATGAACCCACCTTGGATCTTTAACAGCCAATCAAACCAATAAGCAGCAGTCCTCTTCATCTGGACTGAGCACACTCTCACCTGTCCCACTCTGGAACATTGTAATAGTTGAAGTAGTGTGTCACCCTCAACAACCATTCTTGAACATCCATTTAGCCATCAAAGTCTGGTATCTTTAATCGTAGGGTACGTTGTCCCCAGCCTTGGCCTTGTGAATCGGAACTAGGTGCTCCCCAAGGATTCCCCAAGTGTGAGGATGCTGATACAGCTGGGTTGGAATACTGCACAGGACTGGGATTAGTTACTGGGATTTTTGGTGGTCTGTTGACAGTTCTAGAATTCAGATTTTGAGCATAGGTTTCCATTTGTTGGGGATTATGATAGTTATACTGTCCTATGTAAGGAACAGGTGATGATACTCCTTGAGTATTTGTCTGCAAATTAGGGCTGGCTGCATAGATCTGGGGATTTGGGGTTGGTGCAGAGGCTGCTACGCTTGACAATCCCATAGAAAGTGGTGAAAACTCAGGTTCTTTCTTAGATATGGCCGTTTCTTCCAAAACTTGATCAAATTTATCACTGAGTTGCAGAAATTTACCCTCAATATCTCGAAACCTCTGCCCATTGGGTGATGCCGACCTATCGACGGGAGATCCATGCCGAGATCCGTAGCAGCTCGAACTGTGCTTCTTGTTCGTCCCGATCACCGGATCCAAGGGCTCTGATACCAAATTGTTAGGTCCTCGACCTAACTGTCCTGCCATTGAAGAAGCTCGAGGAAGATTTGTCATCAACCAGAAGAAATTGACGAGGAAAGAAGATGTAATCGAGGAATTGGAATGTAATTTCTAGGGTTTTTTTTATTGATAGATCTAAGAAGAAAGTACAATTCACAATGTAATGAAAATGCTGTAAGGAATTTGAAAACTGGAATGAAAAAAGTTCAATTCTCTGATACTTTCTTTCTTCCCACTATACTCTTATATACAGCGAGGATTTACATTCAATTTCATTTAGGGCTGATTGGCCAGTGATTGTCTGAGCTGGAATTCTCAATTTGCTGAGCTGGATTGTTGTCTCAGATCTTCTTTGACTATTATACAGGCTCCACTCTCTGATACTCTTTCACTCTGCCAGTAGTCCCTAACCAAGGACAATGAACCTAACAGCCCATAATCTCTGAGACTGGAGTTGAGCCATCACTACAATGCTGATACTGAACTAAGCTGCTCTAGTTAGGTTCATATCATTTCACGGAACTCTTAAACCATTGTTTGCATTGCTTTAGCCAATTCGTTATCTTGTTTGTCTACTTCAGCTCCGTGAACACACACATGCACGCAAACATACCGAGTTCTGATGACAAATATGTCATTGAAAATATTAAGAGCAATTATGACTTTCCTATGGATTGAGAAATGTCCAAGGCGTACAAGTATAGTGGATAGTTTATCGCTTATATGCAAATTTAAAATACTAATTGTTCTAAGGTCTTATTGGAAGTTCTCACGACGCCTTGCGTTGTTTCATCATTTGTGGTGGTCATGATTTCAATCCATCCTTAAGGTAAATAGGAACTAGATTGTCTTCCCTTTTAAGATGATCAAATCCTCTATTAATGACTTTTAAGCATGGTTTAAAGTATCGGCCGATACCGATCCGATACGGCCGATACCGATACGGTTTGGCATGTCCCGATCCGATACACTGACCGATACCCGATACTTACCGATACCAACATTGAGGGTCTCTTTTCCGGTCAATTCGGCAAAGAAAATTAAACGAAAAAGACAAATCATCAAGGGTTTAAAGCATAATAAGATTGTAAAAACATGTAAAAGAAGAAAATCAATCTATTATATGTAAACTAATCGCTAAGGGTGATTACAATGTTATTTAATTTCAAAAGTACTACGAAATAACACTGAAAATATTTAAATTATGCCTAAACGTATAAAATATATGTTTTTAAATGTAAATAATTTATTAATAATTATTTTTTTCCGATACCAAAAAATCTGATACTCCGATCCGAAACCGTCGATACTACCGATATCGTCGATACCAATACTCGTAGGAATAGTCCGATACCGATTCCGATATCGATACTGTGAACCTTGCAAAATATAGGGGGTCTTAGTCATTCTGGGAATGGGTCTCAGGCTCAGTTGTCAGTATCAACCAAGGTTCACAGTATCAATATCAGAGTCGGTTTTGGAACCTTCCGATGACTATCAGTAACGGTAAATTAGCAGTTTCGATGGTTTAGGATCAGAGTTTTGGTGTTCTTAATTTCGAAATGGTTAATTTCATTATGTCTTTTAGGCCAAGCATATATATGAAATACACAGTGTTAGATAAATAAGACAACTCAGACTCTCTCGTGAGCCTCCTAGATGGCTGCAACTCAGACTCCCTCTTGCATTGCAGATAGCCTCATGACTCTCTCTTTTGGTTCTACATTCTCTCTAAGCTGGACTTGATTGTTATCTAAGATCCAGCATGCAGGGGAGTGCAAACGGATATATTTATTTATTTTCCCTTTTCTACATAGTTCTAGTGATATTACCAGTGATGTCACATAGGCCATCTATTATCTAGTTGTCTTTTTTTTTCTTTAGCACTTTATATTTCCTATATATGCTTGGCCTAAGGGTCCTAATGAAATTATCTTATTCTAGTCACAATGTACTTTCACTTGTGACTAGTGTTTGATGATGCTTTATCATAAGCTTGTGACTAGTGTTTGATGCAAGGTTCACAATATCGGTATCGGACTATTCCTATGAGTATTGGTATCGGCGATATCGGTAGTATCGGCGGTTTCGGATCGGAGTATCGGATTTTTTGGTATCGGAAAACAAATAATTATTAATAAATTATTTACATTTAGAAACATATATTGTATACATTTAGGCATAATTTTAAGTATTTTCAGTGTTATTTCTTAGTAGTTTTGAAATTAAATGAAATAATAGTCACCCTTACCGATTGATTTACATACAATAGATTGATTTTTTTCTTTTACATGCTTTTACAACCTTATTATGCTTTAAACCCTTGCTGATTTGTTTTTTTATTTTAATTTTTTTTGGTGAATTGACCGGAAAAGAGACCCCCAATGTCGGTATCGGTGAGTATCGGGTATCGGTCGGTATCGGATCGGGACTTGCCAAACCGTTTCGGTATCGGCCGTATCGGATCGGTATCGGTCGTATCGGTCGTATCGGATCAGTATCGGCCGTATCGGATCGGTATCGGCCGATACTTCAAACCATGATATTTTGTCGATCCTGCTACTGGCCATGGCTGTCCCTGTGTTCGAGTAAAATTACTATCCAAGAAACTGCCTACTAAATTTCATATCTAAGCTAACTCTATATCAGATAATCATAGGATGTTGCATGCTTGTGGTGTTACGGGTTGGAAGCACATTCAACTCTTGCCAGTTTATGGTGTTTTCAATAAGCTAAACGTGAATTACAATAGGCTCAATTTGCTGTTAGACTTTGTTTAGGTTAACCAAATACAATTCCTAACAGGGTCTGATGTATAAAATCTGCCATTGAGTTTATATTCAGTATCTAGTTTGTTTTTACAGGACCTGAAAATTAATTTGGCTAGATTTGGGTGCTGGTTGTAGCAAGCAACTGTGTAGCTTAGCATAGATAAGCTGCATGTAGGTGTGCATGAGCTAATGTACATATTCGACCTTTAAGTGACGCACAATGGAAACTCGAACTGACACAATCCTAGTGGCTGAGAGCCAGAAACTAATAGGAAAAAAAATTTGCAGGGTGGCCAAAACTGAAACCGAGTTCATTTGCCCTGCAATATCTTTTTTTGCTTTTGGATTATTTTCCTGTAAACTTTCATGATTTTTGTCACCTTTTACATCTTTTACAAAGCTGAGAATAAAAATCAGATTGCAGCTCCTTATTATATTTATGGAAATAATTTTTTTGGATTGGTGCGTCCATTCATGTGCTGTCCTTATACTTTTGGTTATATACTTTGTGATGATTGATTTGTTTTTCTCAGCCTCAAAGAATAAGATCCATCATCAGCAGCGTCACAACTGCTGCTTTAGAAAATATAGAAGAATCGTTGAAAGGCTTTATCTGGGATTTTGATAAGGTATGGTTTCTAATTTTGATAGAGGAAGTGCTAAAATGCATAAATATCTGATCATCGACTGTGTGCACAGGGAGATTTTCATCATTGGGTGGACCTTTTTAATCATTTTGATACATTCTTTGACAAACTCATAAAGCCAAGGAAGGATTTGCAAGTTGAAGACAATTTTCCTGAAGCAGATCCTCCATTCCCAAGGGAAGCAGTTCTTCAAATTCTTCGCGTAACCAGGATTATATTGGATAATTGTTCAAATAAGCACTTGTATAGTTCTTATGATGTATGTTGTCACTTTTAATTTTCATTACTTGTTTCTGATTTGTTCATATTTTAATTCGGTGTCTATGAAATTTTATTCTTAAAATGCAGAGCAGCAAAACTTGCTCCTAATTTTTGTTATATTCTATTGATGCTAATCTTTCTCGAGTTTTTCTACAATTATGAGCGAATTGATCATTTTGTTACATGCATATTTCTCATTCTAGTAACTTTTATGTCTGCAGCAGCATCTTTCATCTCTCCTAGCATCTACAGATGCTGATGTAGTTGAGGCAAGCCTCCAGACCTTGGCTGCATTTCTGAAGAAACCTGTTGGTAAATGCTCTATTCGAGATGCGTCTTTGACTTCAAAGTTGTTTGCAATTTCACAAGGTTGGGGAAGCAAGGAAGAAGGACTTGGATTGATAGCTTGCTCTCTGGATAATGGGTGTGATTCGATTGCTTATGAGATTGGTTGCACACTACATTTTGAGTTCTATGCTCTCACAGATTCTCCAGAAGAGTCCAATGATTCAGGACATGCAGCACAGAGACTGCAAGTTATTCATATTCCAAACATCAGTCTATCTAACGATAATGATCTTGTAGTTTTGTATCAGTTGGTGAAAGAGTACAGCATTCCTCCCATGTTACGCTTCTCGTTGCTTATGAGACTGCGATTTGCAAGGTCTTTTTCCTCGTTGACTTCCCGACGTCAGTACGTTTGTATTCGACTATATGCTTTTATGGTTCTTGTGCAAGCAAGCACTGATGCTGATGATTTGGCAGCCTTTTTTAACAATGAGCCAGAATTTATAAATGAACTTGTATCCCTCTTGAGTTATGAAGATGAAGTTCCTGAAAAGATTCGTATTCTGGGGATTTTGTCATTGGCTGCTCTCTGCCAAGATCGAACTCGCCAACCAACAGTGCTAACTTCTGTGACGTCTGGTGGTCATCGTGGAATTCTTCCGAGTCTTATGCAGAAGACTGTAGAAAGTATTACCAATGGTTCTACAAAATATTCTGTCGCTTTTGTGGAAGCCCTTTTGTCCCTTGTCTCTGTTTTGGTTTCATCCACTCCTGGTTCAATAGCTCTGCAGGAAGCAGGATATATACCTACTATCCTACCCCTTCTGAAGGACACCAATCCTCAACACATTCAGTTGGTTAGTACTGCAGTGCATGTTGTTGAAGGCTTCTTAGATTATAACAATCCAACTGCATCATTATTCAGAGATTTAGGTGGTCTAGATGATACTATTGCACGCCTGATGATTGAAGTTTCATTTGTTGAAAAAGGGTCGAAGAAAAGTGAGGAATCTCAGTGTAAAGGCAAGCAAGTTATTGACAGTTCGTGCGAGCTAAATATTCAACCAATTTATTCTGACACCCAGGTTTCTTATCACCGAAGATCACTCATGAAAGCATTGCTTCGAGCAATATCACTTGCAACATATGTTCCTGGAAGCTCTGCTCGCATTGGTGGATCAGAAGAAAGTATACTGCCAGTTTGCTTGTGCACTATCTTCAGGAAAGCTAAAGATTTTGGTGGAGGAGTGTTTTCCCTTGCTGCAATTGTCATGAGTGACCTCTTGCACAAGGATCCCACATCTTTTCCTGTTCTAGATGCTGTTGGTTTGCCCCGGGCATTTCTTGACGCTATCATGAGCGGTGTCCTCTGCTCAACAGAGGCTGTTACGTGCATACCGCAATGCTTGGATGCCTTGTGCCTGAACAACAGTGGACTTCAGCTAGTGAGAGAGTGTAATGCTTTGAGATGCTTTGTGAAAATATTTACTTCGCATTCATATTTAAGAACCCTCAGTGGAGATACACCAGGGACCTTGTCTAGTGCGTTGGATGAGCTAATGCGCCACGCATCCTCACTGCGTGCTTCTGGAGTTGAGATGCTCATTGAGATTTTAAGTACTATAACAAATATTGGATCCGTCTCGGAGGTTGGTAGTTCCACTGTCTCACCGAGTTCTTCTAATGTGGTTCCAATGGAAACTGATCCTGAAGAAAGAATATCTGTTTCATCAGTTGAAGGGAACCTTGCCAAGATTGGAGGTTCTGAGCCAATGAACGAGTCAGCTTCAAATGTTGCATCAATAAGTACTGAGTCATTTCTTCCAGAATGCATAAGCAATGTTGGTCGTCTTCTTGAAAATATTCTTCAGAATGCCGACACATGCCGTTTATTCATCGAGAAAAGGGGTCTGGAAGCTGTTCTGAAGTTATTTACTCATCAGTTGATGCCTGCTTCTGTCCCAATTGGTCAGAGCATATCTGTTGCTTTTAAAAAGTTTTCACCACAGCATTCTGCTGCCTTAGCTAGGGCTGTGTGTTCCTTTATTAAGGAACACATTGGCTTGGTAAATGAATTGTTAGGAGAACTTAAAAGAGATAAGATTGCTGATATGGAGTGTGCAAAGCAAACTGAGCTTATGAAATGTCTTTCTAGCTTAGAAGGCCTGTTGTCACTTTCTAATTTTCTTTTGAAGGGAACAACAAGTATGGTCTCTGAGTTGGGATCTGCTGATGCTGACTTCTTGAACGAATTGGGGCACACTTACAAAGAAGTGATCTGGCAAATCTCTTTATCCAGTGATTCCAAGATTGATGAGAAGCAAGATAGCCATCAAGAAGTTGGAAATGCAGAAACTTCTGTGTCTAATGTAGCAGGAAGAGAGAGTGATGATGATGGTCATGCAGTTCCAGTAGTCAGATACATGAATCCTGTCTCAATAAGGACCTCTTTTGCTTCTCATTGGAACTTGGAACAAGACTTCGTATCTGTTGTGCGTTCTGCCGGGAGCATGCACCTGCATGGTCGTCATGGGTTGTCTCGTCTACGTGGAAGCAGGTTGAGTCGTCAGCTAGATGCATCACATGCCGGTTCTGAACTATCTGTTGATGTTATGGAAAATTCCATCCTTCAAGACACAAAAAAGAAAAACCCTGCTATCCTGGTTTCAGAACTCCTGGTTAGACTTGGTTTCGCCATCCGTTCTTTCTTTGCTACTTCTGTGAAAGGATTGGCAGCCCGCCGCAGAGCTGATTCCAGTTCTCTGAGTCCCGCTTCTAAGAACCTTGTGACAGCTCTTGCAAAACTTTTTCATGATTCTCTTAGTTTCCATGGACATTCTTCAGATGTTGAGGTGAAATGTCGATATCTTGGGAAGATTGTAAATGACATGGCTGCACTTATCTTTGATAGCAGACGCCGTGCATGCAATGCAGCCTTGGTGAATAGTTTTTATGCTAATGGGACATTCAAAGAACTTTTGACTACATTTGAGGCTACTAGTCAACTACTATGGACACTGCCATTGTCTTTTCCCTCACCAGGTCATGATCAAGGAGCATCAACTGAGGGAACTAAGGCATCTCATAGTTCGTGGCTTCTTGATACCCTACAAAGCTATTGCATATTGCTTGAATATCATGTCAACTCGTCATTACTTTTATCACCATCTTCTCCATCTCAGGCTCAACTTCTTGTTCAACCTGTTGCAGCTGGTCTTTCAATTGGCCTTTTCACCATTCCCCGGGACCCTGAGGCATTTGTTCGCCTGCTGCAATCACAAGTTCTGGACGTGGTACTACCTGTATGGAATCACCCTATGTTTCCTAACTGCAGTCCAGTTTATGTTACCTCTGTGGTTTCTCTTGTCACTCACATTTACTCTGGGGTTGGAGATTTAAAGCGGGGTCACAATGCTGTGACAGCAAGCACGGGTCGACGAATTGCTGCTCCTACTCTTGATGAGTCTACTGTTGCTACTATTGTAGAAATGGGCTTTACTAGAGCACGGGCAGAGGAAGCTTTGAGAAGTGTGGGTACAAATAGTGTTGAGATGGCGACAGATTGGTTATTCAGCCATCCTGAAGAAATCATACAAGAGGATGTTCAACTTGCTCAAGCTCTTGCCTTATCACTTGGAAATTCCTCAGAAGCAACCAAGGATGATAGCAGTGACGAGTCAAGAAATGTATTTACTGAAGACAGAGGAGCAGAGACCCCCCCGATTGATGATATACTTGCTGCTTCTAGGAAGTTGTTTCAAAATAGTGATTTGGTGGCATTTCCCTTGACAGACCTGCTAGTGACACTCTGTAATCGTAATAAAGGCGAGGATCGTCCGAAGGTGGTTTTGTTTCTCATTCAGCAGCTGAAGCTATGTCCATCAGAGGACTTTACGAAAGATACAGGAGCATTGTGCTCAATCTCACATATATTGGTTTTGGTATTTAGCGAAGATAGCAGCACCCGAGAAATTGCTGCAGAGAATGGTGTCGTCTCTGCTGTTTTAAATATCCTGTTTAACTGCAGAATGGGAGAATCTATTAATGAAGGTTCATTAGCAAAATCTGTTAGTGCTTTGTTGCTTATACTTAATAATATGCTGCAATCAAGACCCAAGGTTCCTACAGATATGCCTGAAGGATCTTCTAAATCCTTGTCTGATTCATCTGGAGTGGATATTAACCTTGCAATTCCTTCCTCTAACGCAGAGGTGAAATCTAATGATTGTGCAGCGAAAGAACCTTGCAATGTTTTTGAGAAGATCTTGGGGAAGTCTACTGGTTATCTAACCCTTGAGGAGAGTCAGAGGGCAATGGCAATTGCTTGTGAGTTCATAAAGCAGCAAGTTCCTGCTGTTGTTATGCAGGCTGTTCTTCAGTTATGTGCACGCATAACTAAAACACATGCTATAGCTACACAGTTTCTTGACTCTGGAGGTTTGGCTGCTCTTTTTAGTCTTCCTAGAACCTGTATGTTCCCTGGATTTGACAGCCTGGCATCAGTTATTATTCGACACCTTCTTGAAGATCCTCAGACCCTACAAACTGCTATGGAATTGGAGATAAGGCAGACTCTCGCTGGCAGTCATAGCAGGCATGCTGGTCGGCTTTCTCCCCAGTTATTTTTGACATCGATGGCACCTGTAATTACCAGAGACCCTGAAATATTTATGAGAGCTGCGGCTGCTGTTTGTCAGTTAGAATCTTCGGCAGGGAGGATGAATGTAGTGTTGCTAAAGGAGAAAGAAAAGGAGAAGGACAACAATAAGTTGATGAAAGCTTCTGGAAATGAGAATGTAGGTCCTCCAAATGAGTCTATTCGTATTTCTGAAAATAAGTCAGATACTCCTGTAAAATGTTCTAAAACTCATAGAAAGGTTCCAGCAAGTCTTTATCAGGTGATTGATCAGCTTTTGGAAATTATTATGAGCTACCCATCAGCAAAAAACCCTGATGAGTGCATTAATTCCTCGAGTCCTATCGAAATTGATGAGCCAATTATGAAGGAAAAAGGAAAATCAAAAGTTGATGAGTTGCGAAAGGACTCCGATATCTCTGAAAAATCTGAATGTTTGGCGAAGGTAACATTTGTCCTCAAGTTGATGAGTGATATACTTCTGATGTATGTGCATGCAGTAGGTGTTGTATTGAAACGGGATTCAGAGACATGTTTATTACGGGGTTCTGGTCAAGCAAGTAGGCCTGGACAAAGTGGTTTCCTATATCATTTATTGCACAAGTTACTTCCATTATCTTCAGAAAAATCTACTGAAACTTCAGATGAATGGAAGGGCAAGTTATCTGAAAAAGCATCCTGGTTCTTGGTTGTCTTTTGTGGAAGATCTACCGAGGGCCGCAAGCGAGTAATTAATGAAATTGTGAAAGCATTTTCTTCTTTCTCCGATATGGAGAGGAATTGCTCTATGAGAATTTTGTTGCCCAACAGAAAGGTCTTAGCATTTGCTGATTTGGTAAATTCCATTTTGTCTAAAAATGCTTCTAGTACCGTGCCTGGACCTGGATGCTCACCTGATATTGCTAAAACCATGATAGACAGTGGAATGGTTCAGGCTCTTTCCAGCATCCTTAATGTGATTGATCTTGACCACCCAGATGCTCCAAAGGTTGTGAACCTGATACTGAAGGCCTTGGAGAATCTAACAAGAGTTGCCAATTCTAGGGATCAAGTGATAAAGTTGGATCATATAAGTCATGGATCATCTGGTGCACATGAAAGAGTTGAAGAGCTGAGGACAACAGTGACGGAAACTTCAGAAAACGAAGATAATGCAATTCGTCAGCAAGAAAGCACTGATGCAATTCAAACTGAGAGTAGACATGTTTATGCATCTGATCATAATAACAGGGATCAAGATGCAAATCCAAACCAAGCTGTGGTGCAAGATATGCCAGTCGATGGGGAGGGGAATGCCATGAATCCACCTGTCGAAAGTGGGGGGGATTTTATGCAACAAGATATGGATGGTGGCGCACTCCCAGATGCAAATGAGGATAGATTGGCTTCTCATGTTGAACATGGAGTGCATGATGAAATGGGTGATGAAGATGAGGACATTGGGGAGGATGGTGAGGATGATGATGAAGATGACGAGGAGGATGAGGAGGATGATGATATAGCAGAAGAAGGAAATGCTATGATATCATTAGCTGATACTGATGTTGATGACCACGATGACAATGGTATGGGTGATGAATATAATGATGAGATGATTGACGAGGAAGATGAAGACTTCCCTGAGAACCGTGTTATTGGAGTCAGGTGGAGGGAAGGATTAGGTGGTTTAGATCAGTTAAGAGTTTTAAGGGGAGCTGGAGATGCAAGTGATTTCATTAATATTGCTTCAGAGCCTTTCCGTGGAGTAAACACAGATGACATATATCATCCTCACCGACCACTGGGAGTGGAGCGTCGCCGTCAAAGTGCTAATAGAACTTTTCTTGATAGGTCAAGTTTGAATGGTAGTGCCTTCCAACATCCACTGCTTTTGAGGCCATCACAATCGGCAGAACCAATTTCTTCAATGTGGTCTTCGGTTGGAAACTCATTAAGAGACTTAGAAGCTTTGTCATTTGGAAGTTTAGATGTAGCTAACTTCTACATGTTTGATGCTGGCCTTTCCTCTGATCATGCCGCTGCAACAGTAATTGGTGATCGCTCTGTTGTTGCTGCGCCACCACGTTTCATTGATTTCTCTTTTGGTATGGATTCATCGCATATGGGTAGGAGGGGACCAGGTGATAGTTGGTGGACCGATGACGGCCAGCCTCAAGCAGGAGGCCATGCTACTACCATCGCACAGGCAGTCGAGGAGCATTTTGTGTCTCAATTGCGTGGGGCATTTTCTATTGATAACCCCCCAGCGCAGAGACAAAATGAGCATTCTACTGGACAAGCTAACCAACAATTACCACTGTTGAATACCAATAGCCCGTCACCAGTAAGAGTGGATAATCTTTCTACTGAAATTGGTGATCAGCACCATGAAACAGAGATTAGTCCTTTGCAACAGATGGTGGATGTAGCTATTGAAGTTGGTCAATGTCTTCCCAACCTCTTTCAAGGAACAGTTGACACACAATCTGTTGCTGGAGCAGGGGAGAACCATGGAGCGGCAGAAGGAAGACAAAGCTATCCTGGCAATTTGGATGTTGGAGATAATGGCCACGATAGTATGAATGTTGAGGAAGCGATTGGCCGTACCAACATACTTTCAGATGCTATTCCTGAAATTAGTACAACATCTGCTGATTTACATGTTTCAGATCACCAGATGCAAGACGCTGGTGAAATGATTCGAAGTGCTAACAATGCAGAGGTTCACAGTAGACCGTTTGGTGTCGATAGCCATTCTAGTAGTCATGCAGTAATTGATTCAGGGTCAACAGTTCCGGACTCCAGTGACGGTCGTGCTGGATCAGCACATGCAAGTGCTGACTTCAGTATGAACGGTGCAGATGTTCTTGGGAATCAAGCTGAGAGTTCTCTCCCTGTTCCTTCTAATGAGGAAGAGTTATCCACCAGAGCAGTTCCTGAAGGGGATACTCTGTCAGATCGAGCAAATATTAATAATGAGGCCTCAAGCACAAATGCAATTGACCCAACTTTTCTGGAGGCACTCCCGCAGGATCTCCGAGCAGAAGTTTTGGCTTCTCAGCAAGCTCAGTCTGTGCAAACTTCTACATATGCTCCACCTCCTGCAGAAGATATAGATCCTGAATTTTTGGCTGCCCTTCCACCAGATATCCAAGCCGAGGTCTTGGCACAGCAACGGGCACAAAGAAGTATGCATTCTCAGCAAAGTGAAGGCCATCCAGTTGACATGGATAATGCTTCTATCATAGCAACCTTCCCTCCTGATTTGCGTGAAGAGGTGTGGTACTTTATGTGTTTAGTTATATGTAATGTTTTTCCCCCCTTGCAGCAACATAATTTGGTTCTGCTGTTTGCATCAGGTGCTTTTGACATCATCAGAAGCAGTATTATCAGCATTACCTTCAGCTTTACTTGCTGAGGCCCAAATGCTCAGGGACAGGGCAGTAAGCCACTATCATGCTCGCAGCAGTCTTTTTGGAGGTAGCCACAGACTTGGTGCCTGGACACTGGCAGTTGACAGGCAGACAGTAAGAGATAGAGGAGTAGGAGTTTCAGTAGGTCAAAGAGCTTCTGCAATTACAACCAGCTTGAAGGTTAAGGAAATTGAAGGGAAGCCTCTTTTGGACTCAAATGCTTTGAAGGCTTTGATTCGCCTCTTAAAATTGGCTCAGGTAATATTTCTTTTCCAGTGATTGGTGTTTTATGCTGAATTTTTCACATACAAGATATGGGATGTTGTGTTTCTTAGTAAATCTTCAATTCATATTAAGTTTGTCATTATTTGTTGTAAGATAAGGAATTTAAGTTCTGTCTACACGACGATTTACATCATCAATTTAAGGTGACTAATTAAGTGAAGAGAACACAATAGCTATCTGTGCTAGGGTGGCAACACAGGGTTTAAAATGTACAGATAAGCATTAGGCTTCTACAAGAATATACATCTATCACTTACCACCAATAATCTTCTCAATAAACCCGTTTCAAACTTCTTAATTGGAATAATCATTTATAGAAGCAACAATCTTCTTAAAATATCTAGATAAGCATTTAGGCTTCTACAAGAATATGCATCTATCACTTAGTTTACCACCAATAATCTTCTTAATAAACCTGTTTCAAACTTCTTAATTGGAATAATCATTTATAAAAGAATAATCATTTATAAACATGTTTCAAACTACTTGCCATATTAATATACTTAACGAGTCTTTATGGAGCATAAGAAAGCTCAACAAAAGGATTGACAAAGTTTTTATGAGCGAATGTTTACTTGACGTCAATTCTTTATGTTGGTGCAAAATTCCTATCCAAGATTGCTATGAGCATGAGATCTTCCTTTTGTCTGTGCACTTTAAGCTCATGCAACCAAGGTGTATCCTCGAACATCCCCTAGTCTATAAAGAATCTAGACGAAGAGGTAAGATGATACAATTTGCTATAAGCAATCACATTGATCTCCATGACACATTAAGCCAAATAGAGAAAAGGAATGACATTCCCATTAGTTATACTCAATCTATAATGGCATATTTATTCAATCCAAAATTTAAGATCAGAAGAGTGTGTATATCTATAAATAAACCCAATGTTGTAGTTACTGGGTTATAGATATCATATCTGTAGCTGCGAAAAACTAGTTGCCAATATAGTAGATGCAAATTCATATTAAAAGTAATTTCTTTAAGTTAAATAATCTTAGTTATTATTTTCTTACGGAAAAAGATCTATTTTAGATTAAATCAAATCAAATCATATAATAATCTTTCCCATCATAATTATCTAAGGTTAACATAATGTACTCAAAATTAAATGTCTAATGTTTAATCATTTTGGGTTAAAAATATCTAATCATAAGTCAACTAGTAATATCTTACATTTTCTAAAGCTTTGTTTTAGTTTTCTTCTAATTATTTAAATAGGTAATCATGTTCTTTAATTTCTTTCGAAATTGTACGTGGTATTCAAATTTCCTACACACTCAGCATGTGCCCAGGTGCTTGTATATAACAGGGTTTCGATCAATTAGTGACTGTTAGAATTGTTAGATATATATAACAGGGTTACAATCAATAAGTTGTTGTTAGATTTCGTAGTCTGTAGGTCTATGTAGTTACTTTAGTCCAAGGTTAACAATACTGATGTTGGAAGACCCTTCTTATGAGTAATTGATATCAGCGGTTTGGACAATTTCAAATCATAGTCTCGGAGCTCTTTGTTTCAGAAAGCCAAAAGAAACAAAATGTTATTTAAAAACTTGCCAACTATTTGATACAATTAGTCATAATTTTATGTATTATTTGTTGTTTACTGGGGATAGTATTCAAAGTTGATGAATTTCACTTTGTCTGGATATTACTGTTTGTGTACTTGCTTTAAGATAAAGTACATACTTAATAGATACTTATGAATCGAATAGAGTGTGTTCCACAATCCGGTAATACACGTTTTGGAACTTGGAACGATGACGTACTAAAACTTGGAAATCTACATTTCTTCCCTACAAGGTTTTGGGACTTGAACACCGACGGACTAGAACTTGGAAATCTACATTTCTTCACTACAAGATGACAAGATGTACTTACTGGTTTTCAATAACCTTTTCAACTTCCAACAATCTTTACTTGTCGATGTTGCCTTTTGCCTCAGTCGTATCCACTATCTTCAACCTCTCCTCCCATGACGGTGGAAGGGATTGTGTTGTTGGCAAGGAGAAGGCTCAAGGGAAGTGTTGAAGAAACGAGGAAGTGGGTGGTTGCTATGGGTAGGTTATATAAATAAAGTATATATGTGGGCTAATATTCCTTTCCTACCTACATGGGCCGGACTTATTCACACACACATAAATATATAGGATAGGGAAGAACATGTAGTTCCTTCAGTTATGTTTTTATTACTACTTTAAGAGATTGGGAGTTGGTACTTTATTCTAAAAGACATTTTTAGTAGGATTGTTTTTGTAACTTATAAATTATAATTTTGAATGTCTTTGTGATGCTATATTAGGTTAATCGATTAATTTTGGATCTTAAAGTACATCATATATTATATTTACAAATAAGCATGCCATAGAAGCTACCCCTAATGTACTTTGCATACTGGGACCCTTGGTTTAGCTGGTTTATGTTTTCATTCCATGTTCCAGTTAATCTTGGCCCTCCTCTACCAAACCCTAGTCCTATAAAAAAACACTATAACTCAAATCCTTGGCCTACCGTCAACAAAACACCAATTCGTAAACATAAACTCAAAATGCTAACCAAAATCTAACTTTTCAACCCTTCCCTTCAGCCCATCTAAACCCAACGTTTTTCTGCAGCCCATCTAAACCAAACGTTTTCAAAGGGGTGAGACGCTAAGGTCTTCTGGAGCCTAGGCGCAAGGCACTCAAATAGACTTGGGCTTCAATGAAGGTACGCTTTCTTAGAATTTTCAAATGATAGGGTTTCGAATAAACAAACTCTTAGTATATATAATCAATTCATAATTCTATTAATATATTAAAATGTATAGTAAAGAAAATCATGAAGATAACAACTTCATCGTCAAACTTAAAAGAAACTATCACTAGTTCATAATAATAGGAAACTGAAAACCTCATCCTTCGTCATCTTTATTATCATCTAATACAAAATTGATTAATTACAAATAGAGTTGATTAGTTGGTTGACTTGATATGTTTGATGGTGTTTCTATCATTAGGATCCACTTGGTGATAAATATTTTCAACCAACGTTACTTTTCTTGATCGACTTGATAACATCAAAAGTCAAGTAGAAAAACTTTATAACCAAAGCATCACTTGAATCATTATATAAACAGTAAAAGTATCTATTAAGGAAAGCAAAAACATTATAAAAAGAAAGGAAATATTTAATGAGCATCATGCACTTCAACTGGTCCTCAAAAGTAAAATATGAGGGGCACGAGGTGCGCATGGACTTTGCAAAGTAGGTGTGAGGTGCAAATCTCAAGTGAGCCTTGGTGAATGAGCCTCACCCCAAAGAAAACGAGTTTGGGGCGCACGCCTCATGGACTTTGTAGATCACTGTCTAAGCCTAAAACGAATCCTACCAAAACTCCTCTTTGTCGTTAAAACCCTAGCCATTACCCCAATTATCCCCAGAATACCCTTGCTACCATGATATTCAACTCCATCTCCCTTCGACTCGAAATTACAAATATTATTAGAAGTAGTTTAAAGGAACACTAGTCTTTTCCCTTCCAGTTTTTCCCACATGTATCTTCCCTAGCCCACAATATCCCATCTGTCTTTGACTCCAGCGGGCTGTGTCGAACATTAATAGGTAAATCTCTTTTTTTTTTTTTTTTTTTTCTCTCTCTTGGTCACCCTTACTCTCATTGTACTCTCTTTTTTTTCCTCGCGAAGTTCTAAGATTCTGACGCTGAAGATTGAGTTCAGATGCTCTAACGATTGTGATATCTCCAATAAGTTGGTTTCTTTCTCCCTCCCTTTCTTTGTTTTGACGTATTTTCATTCTTTGTCTAGTACGTATCTTTCTAACCATAAATACGTCTAGTTATAATTTCAAAATATATTCTGCAGCGGGTTAGTGATCGTTTGATTTTTTTTTTAGTGTCAAAAGAGATAATATGTTCATAAACTTATTTGTGGGCCATTAGGTGGCCAACAAATTGTAATAAAAAATGCCATTTCAACATATATATATATATATATATATATATATATATATATATAATCCAGAAAAATATGCCCATCCCTGTCATCATGATGTGATGCCTGATAGTGAGGATAACTTGTGAATTTGGTGTCTCGAAAAGGTGAGGTCCTCAGGCCATCAAATGCAATGTATGTGTTGTGGTAGGTGGATTATCACTTGTGGACCATAATATGCACCACCAAAACCTAGATGGTTTTGCTTCTCATGTGTTGTAGTTACCGGAGTAATTTGACGAGGGCCATGAGGAATAATTCCTGCATACTGTACTGCAAATCAGGCGCTGCCGCAGAGTACAACTTTTCTAGCATACATGTCATCCACATGGCTCTTTATTACGTAGTAATTTTGCTATTGCCTGTCAATATATGATTAATACTCTGAATTATCGTGTTCCCAACTTTTGTCAGCTCAAGATTTCAGTGTATCTCTATTGCACTATCGTTACTATTATCCTTTTGTTTCCCGTCTCCCAAGTTTGGCCACTCTCTCCTTTCTGGATAGTTGATATCAACCATCTCTTTGGCATATAGAGCGTTGGATTTACAGTGATGATAAGCACAATATGTGTGTGTGGGGGGGTGTGGGGGGGGGGGGGGGATCTGATTTTTGTATATTGTATGATAATAAACCTAAAGAAGTGTGACGGAAATGTACTAAATATAGGCTGTTATTTGATAGTAACATGATATGAACAGACCCTTTATGTCACAAGTAGCACTGTCCTATGTAAGTATGTATGTGGAAATCGGTTGTCACTATTCTGTACAAGTGGAGTTTGCCGAATTGTAGTCCAAACTTGAGTTATCTTTAAAGTTCTACTTTAACTTCATCATCTGTAAAAAGTAGTGATGGTAGTGGCATTATTATATTTGTGAAAACACACTTGTGTGACTGCTATGCTCAAATTCGTTATTAGTACGTATATCGCCCTGCCTATATCCCTTCCAAATGTTAGGATTATTCTGAGGCCACATTTATCTTCTTTTTGTATATTTTCTGTAGCCCCTTGGAAAAGGCCTTCTTCAAAGGCTTCTATTGAATCTATGCGCAAACAGTTCGACACGTGCAATTCTGGTTAGGCTTTTAGTCGACATGATCAGACCTGAGGCTTGTGGATCACGTGGATATGCAACCACAGATGCTCAGAGGCTTTATGGATGCCAGTGGAATGTTGTTTATGGACGCCCACAACCATCAGATGGTATTTTTGTTGAAATTCTATTTATTATATTTTACAGTGATCATTGATTTTGTTCTGATCTTTCTGTCATTGGTACACAAGGTCTTCCGCCTCTCGTGTCACGTCGTTGTCTTGAAATCTTGACATATCTGGCTACAAATCATTCTTCTGTTGCAAACATCCTTTTCTACTTTGATTCTTCGTTGATCTCTGATTGTCCAACCAATGCCCTTGTGGATGCTGAGGGGGAGAAAAGTAAAGAAAAGTTGTTTGAAGCAAAAGACCTTTCAGATGTGGAATCTTCTTCTAAGAGTGACATACCCATAATTTTGTTCCTGAAGCTTCTGAACAGACCTTTGTTTTTGCGAAGTAGTGCACATCTTGAGCAGGTACTCATGAGCTTATTTTGTATGCAACTATGCATATGAATATACACTTCGATTTGCTTACATATTGTCTGCTGCTCGATACTTCACAGGTCATGGGTCTTCTACAAGTAGTGGTTAATAATGCTGTTTCAAAAGTAGATTCCCAGACACAAGATGGACAATCTGCAGGTATTACTGATACACAGGCATCTAATGGAGCCCCATCCAACATCCAGAGAGACTCTTCTAGTTCGGAGCAGAGTCAGAATCAGGAGTTCAATTCAAGTTCAAGTACTGAGTTGCCACCTTTATCTGGGAATGAATCCTTGAATATATATGACATTGTTCTACAACTTCCTAAGCCTGATCTGCGTAATCTATGCAGTATTCTTGCCCATGAAGGGTAATTTCCTGACCTAATCTTTGTTATCTGGCCACTAGCATTTCATATTGCATTTATAGTTAGAAACTCAATGTATACATAGTTCTGTCCTTACAAAATATAAAGATGAAAATTTTGAGATTGACGGAAATGTTTCTTTTAGATCAGGCAGATACTCAAAGTTTTATTGTTAATAACTATATGAATTTCTTTATTTTGCTAATACTTTCTAGGATGAATTGAACGCTATCTGCCAACTGGTCTTCAAGGTTTTGCTCATAGCTAACTTGGTTAAGAATTCAGCACCATAATAGACGGTTGATGTCATCTTTACAGCCAGCATAAAAACATTGTTGTTCAGGATGATGATGATGATAGTGATGCGTTATCTTAACTGAGCTAGTCTTATTCCAATCAGATTTGTTGGCATCAAGGACCTCTAACAATACTGCATACTAACAAGCTGAATCCTCTGCTTAATCGGAGTTTCCTTGAATTGTTTTAAGTCCTTGTATTTTCTGTTTAGTAATCACACCACCTTAATCATGATGCCATAGTTATATAATATTTAATGCACTTCTTCAAATCTACTTCTTATGTTTTGACTAATTGAGATAGAATTATTCCAAGTCTACATCTTCTTATGGTTTGACCAATTGATATATAAATTCTTATGGTTTGAGTAATTGTTTAATGTATCTTGTTATTTGATCTTGTTAATGTTTACTTATTTCCTCATTTCTTGAGGTATATATAGTTTTGTTTGTTATGCCTTCTCCCCTCAGGCCACCTGCGTCCTCATCATACCAGCAATATGTACATTGGTTCAATAGTTTTTAGCCCAATAATTGGCTTGATCATCTTGAGATTGTTAATGAAATGGTGTAACAATAAGATTGCTTTAGGATGAACTATCAGAGTTCCTCTTCTTTTTATCACTTTTTATTAAGTTTGATCCTATGGTATTATATGTAGTGAGAAGTTGCATTACTTCACTGAACTCAGTACCTGTGTTCTTTTATTTTGATCCTGGGCAAAACTAATTAGATTTATTTGTTGGTCAGACTGTCAGAGAAGGTATATTCTCTTGCTGCTGAGGTAATGAAGAAATTGGCCTTTCTTGCTGTGCCCCACCGGAAATTCTTTGCATTTGAGCTAGCAGGTTTAGCTCATAACTTGAGTGTTTCTGCTGTGAGTGAGCTTGTAACTCTAAGGAACACTAATATGCTTGGCCTAAGTGCTGGCTCAATGGCTGGGTCAGCAACCTTACGCGTACTACAAGCACTCAGTACATTGACTTTGGTTGGCGGGAACAAGGGTGAGGAGGATGCAGATGAACATGAGGAGCAATCCATACTACTGAATCTAAATGAAGCTCTTGAGCCTTTGTGGCAAGAGTTAAGTGATTGCATAACCACAACCGAGGCAAAACTGGGACAGAGCTCTGCATTTTCTTCACATGTTTCAACGTCAGAAGCTGAAGATCTTGTTGGTGGTGGGTCTTCTCTGTCTCATCCTCTTCCTCCTGGTACACAGCGACTATTGCCATTTATAGAGGCTTTCTTTGTCCTCTGTGAAAAGCTGCAAACAAATCAAACCATTATGCCTGGAGATAACAATGTGACTGCAAGAGAGGTCAAAGAATTTGGTGGCAGCTCATCGTCACCATCCCTCAAATGTGGTAGTTCTGGAAGCTTGACATTCGGTAGAATAGCAGAGAAGCATCGTCGTCTTCTTAACCTTTTCATAAGGCAGAACCCGAGCTTGCTAGAGAAGTCACTTTCCTTGATGCTGAAAATTCCAAGGCTGATTGATTTTGACAATAAGAGAGCGTACTTCCGCTCAAGGATCAGGCTACATCATGATCAACACCCTTCTGCTCCATTACGGATAAGTGTCCGTAGGGCATATGTCTTGGAGGATTCATATAACCAGTTGCGGCTGCGTCCCACACAGGACCTCAAGGGGCGGCTAACAGTGCAATTTCAAGGAGAGGAAGGGATTGATGCTGGTGGGTTAACAAGGGAATGGTACCAACTTCTCTCTAGAGTCATCTTTGACAAAGGAGCTTTGCTTTTCACAAACGTTGGAAATAATGCAACTTTTCAGCCAAACCCTAATTCTGTGTATCAGACTGAGCATCTTTCTTATTTCAAATTTGTTGGCCGTGTGGTAGATATCCTCTTGACCTCTTCTACTAGTATTTTACTCTGTTCTTTTGGATACTCTCTTAAGCATCATTTCTTCGTATATTGATAACCCGACAGGTTGCTAAAGCACTTTTTGATGGGCAACTTTTGGATGTCTACTTTACTCGCTCATTTTACAAGCATATTCTTGGTGTGAAAGTGACATATCATGACATTGAGGCAGTTGATCCTGATTACTACAAGAACTTGAAGTGGATGCTTGAGGTCAGTGTCTATCGCATGTAAGCCACGCTTGTAGAACATATTAAGGAAACAAACTAATTTTGGCTAATTACCCTTAACAGAATGATGTCAGCGACATTCCAGATTTGACTTTTAGTATGGATGCTGATGAAGAGAAGCACATACTTTATGAGAAAACTGAGGTATGAGGCAATAGGTATTAAAATGTATCTTAAAATGGTTAAAAGCGATGAAGGTTCTCTTGGCTATTATTTTCTTATGATGATTTGCATATTCTAGGATTTCTGAAGTTATGTTGTGTCATTATGTTAAAAAAATACTTATTAGTGTAATGCTTATTTGCTGTGATTGCTGATTCTAATGAAGGTCATGGACTATGAGCTTAAACCTGGAGGAAGGAATATAAGGGTTACTGAAGAAACAAAGCATGAGTATGTGGATCTTGTAGCTGAACATATATTGACTACAGCCATCCGTCCTCAAATCAATTCCTTTCTAGAAGGTTTTAGTGAATTAGTTCCACGGGAGCTTATCTCAATATTCAACGACAAGGAGCTTGAGCTTCTCATTAGTGGACTTCCAGAAATTGATCGTGAGTGTACCTGGTTAATTAGTTTTAAGATTATGTACTTGTTGCCTTCTTGTTCCTTCATATATACATATATTTCGTTTTGGTAGTTGATGATCTGAAAGCCAACACGGAGTACACTGGGTACACAGCTGCATCTACTGTTATTCACTGGTTCTGGGAGGTTGTTAAAGCATTCAACAAGGAGGACACTGCAAGATTTCTACAGTTTGTAACTGGAACTTCAAAGGTAATCATCTTTTTCACTTATAATTATTGTTTTTTTCGGTCATTTGTGGTGGAGATCAAACACATTGATTTAAACTCATTGTTTTGAATACGTCCTTGAAAGATGATTAAGTTTAAGAGAAAATGTGAAGAACACAATTCCCTGTAGTGATTTATCATCTTATCTCTTCATCTAGACTATTTATAGTCTAGTGGAACTTGGACGACGCTCCTTGGTTGCATGAGCTTGAACTGCATAGCCAAATGGTAGGTCTACCAACCTGCCAACTGGCCCTCTAGGTTTTATGGCATAACTCTCTCATCTTCATAGATGCCTGGTGAGAAATTTGACACTGACTTAGAGAGGTTAACAGGCCAGGCAGTCATAAGAACTTTGTCAATTCTTTTATGGATCTTTCTTATGATCCATACCCAACCCCATCTGATGGGAGAATGCTTCAATGATGATGATGACCATGAAACACTTCGGTTTAAATTCTGATGTGTTTTGAACAAATGTGCCTGATAGGTGATTCAGCTTTCGGAGAATCTGTAAAGAATTAAAATTGGAGCAAATTTAAGGTGAAACACAAAGCATACTGTGTGACATTCTAGGAAGCACTGAGACCAATTTTTTTGTTGCATCATGTCCTTGTCTGTGCAACATGGACATTTTACCTCTAGCGGGAATAATTTTCCTGTGTTTATGTGGATACAGTCTACCAATCATATTGCGCTTGTGTGTAACATGTTTTGTTTTCTGCCTTCTCGACAGCATATATGAGGATTCAACTACCGTTTGCTCTCTTGGGTTTCATGTTGTTTTATTGTCCCACTGCCTACGGCAAAAGCGATGCCGAGAGCGGCCGCCTAGCGCCTAGGTGCCGCCTAGACGACTGCCATTTAGAATACTGTTTTGATGTGACTTCTGCAAGTCCCTAATTCCACTTATGAATTCAGTTGAAACTTGCAACAATAGCAATTTGCTAATTCCTATTAATTTATAGCACAGTTTAAAAAATTAGCCAACATCATTACATATTGGTCGGTTCGCGTTGGATCAGGAAATGATCCAATACAACAACAAAGCCTTTATCCCAAATTTATGGGGTCAGCTGTTTGATTCCTCTTCTCCCATTCGGCTCTATTAAGGGCCATATCCTCTGTAACCCTAATTGTAAACACTAACAAGATAAATATCTTTCTTTAACACTTCAAACCATGTTAGTCTAGGTCTACCTCTAGTCCTAGTAGCTCCATTGACTACTATATTATCGTTCTTCCTTATGGCGATATCTATTGGTCTGTATTACACGTCCTCCAAACCACCTAAGTCATTTTTTTTTAATATCTTGTCCTCAATTGGCACCACCTCTAACTTCCTAGGGATACACTTATTTCTTATCATATCATATCCTTTAATCTATTGCCACTCATCCATCGTAGTACTCTCATGTCAGCTATACTAACTTTATGGACATTATTTCATGCAATGATCAAATCTGCAACTAAATTAATATTATAGGGTTTGGTTGAAAGGGATGTAATTAAATTGGGGTTATATAGTTTGGCCCTGAAATGTCCAAAATGGCTGAAATTAAACCATAATCTTACTGAAATGCTATATGTATTTAGAAGTTTTTTTTTTTTTGCGTAGAAGTCTCCTAAATCTACCATATATTGTTATTTACTTAGAAGTCCCTCAAATCATAGATAAGTGTTACGAATTCCTATGGATGACTTAACTTATGCAAACAAGAATATTCAATTAAGTTACACGTAGTATTCTAAAAGTCGGCCTAGGCGCCTGGTGTCCGCCCGATGCCCGTTTAGGCGCCCACCTAGGCCCCCGACTCCCGACTATGTATTTTTTTTGTGTGTAGTATATGGACTTTTTTTTTTGCAAATTTCTGTAGTTTTTTTTTGGGATTTTTAAATTTTTTTAACTGACGCCGCCTAGACAGGCTAGGTGCTAGGTGCCCGGTGTCCAATCGACTAGCTAGTGTCTTTTACAACCTTGGTTAGATGATATATATACTACTATATAATAAGAAAAGTTGGCTTCACCCTGAAAATTTTCTTCTTCCAAATATGTCTTTATCTAACTTTACTAATTAAAAATTCATTAATTTAATGAGGGCAACTAGGTAATTACGTATATTTTTATTTAAACAAAAATGTTGTTTATTTATTGTACCTTTTGCTCTTCTCAAGTACAGAAAAAATTAATTAAAGGTCGGTTAAAATACGTTATATATATATATATAAGAGAGAGAGAGATAGTTTTTAGTTAAATTATAGAACCCAAACCAATCGACAATCCATCCCAAATCCATAAAACCGATATGAAAATATCAGGTAATATCAGCCGATATATCGATGTTTTCCTAACATTTTTAAAATGTTATGTAGCCGATATATGGATAATATATGTTATTTTGGTCACAAAATGACATATTGACCGATATATTGGTTGATATTTTCGAATTCTCGAAAACTCGTATATTTTTTTTGAAAATTTGACTGTGTTCTTCTAAACCTCTATTCCTCCTCCCCCTTCTCCTTCTATGTCCCTCTTCCACGCTCATTGCTCTTACATGCGAGTAGTGGGAAGGTGGAGGAGGGGAAGGAGAGTGAGGATGAGTTGGTGATGGTTTAGAATGATGGAGGGATGAATTGATAGTGATTGAGAGTGGTGGAGAGATGAGTTTGGTTATGGTTCGTAATGGTAGAGAAGGGGGAGTAGAAGAAGAGAGAAAATGAGGAACATGTGAAAGGGAGGAGAAAACGGGTAAAGGGGAGGAGAAAGGGTTGGTTATAAGGTAAAATGGAATAGAATTGTGGATTTCAAGATGAAGGAGAGGTGAGTAGGGTGAGGAGGAATGAAGAAAATGAGGGTAAAAAGGTATTTTTACACTATTAGATAATTTTGACTAGGGATGGACTTATTAATTATGTTCCTAATTTGAGGGACTTCTAAGCAAATCTGAAGGAGAATGGCGGGTTGGAGGAGGTATCGGTGAAGGAAGGGAGGTGAGAGGGTTTATTATAATGAGAAAAAATAAAGAAGAATGGTGGGTTTCAAGCATAGTTTGCAGTATTGGCCAAATTACCGATCCGATACTGCTGAAACTGATACGGTTTGGCATGTCCCGATACCGATACTCACCGATACCTACATCGGAGGTCTCTTTTTCAATCATTTCGGCAAAGAAAATTGAACGAAATAGACTAATCAACAAAGTTGTAAAAGCGTAGTAAGTTGTAAAAGCATGTAAAAGAAGACAACTATCTATCGCAGGTAAATCAATTGGCAAGGGTGACATTATTTCATTCAATTCCAAAATTACTTAGAAACAACACATAAAATACTTAAAATTATGCCTAAATATATTTAAAATTTCTAAATTTCTAAATTTTTAATAATTTAATAATAATTATTTGTTTTCCGATACCGTGAAATTTGATACTCTGAACCGAAACCGCCAATACTGCCAATAACGTTGATCCCGGTACTCATAGGAAGGGTCCGATTTCGATACCAATACTGCGAACCTTGGTTTCAAGGTGGTGGAGAGGAGGAATGAAGAAGATGAGGGTAAAAGGTCTTTTACACTATTAGTTAAATGATTTAGTTAATTTTTACGAGAGAGGGGCTCATACCTCACATTCCTAATTTGAGGGACTTCTAAGAAAATAACAAAATTTTGCAGTGATATATTTAAAGGTCTAATGTGCAAAAAAAAAAAAAAAAAAAAAAAGGTAGGCAAAAGTTTGAAATGAGAAACCATATAAATTTGGTAGGAACAATCAATTATTTTTCGATGAGAATCCACTGTCAAAGTCTTCTAAATAAGACAGTAAGTCGCGAAGTGTCTGTCTCACGAGTTATCTATGACTCATAAAATTGAAGTATCTGGATAACACTAACATAACATAACAGAATATTCTCAGAAAATAAGGTCATAATTGTAGCCTATTCAGATTTTCTTCAACCTTTTTTCAAGAACAAATTGACTTCGATTTTTGCCCCTTAGTGGACCTCATTTAATTGGTGAAAGCTTGGATTGGTGATTGTGATTACAGTACAAAGAAGATACCTTCCCTTCCAATTCTCCTATGAAAATAGCCTTGTTTGTAGCAATGATAATGGTTCCCAGAATATCTTGTTAATTTGTTCTAACCCACATTCTGGACTCCCAAACTATTTTCTCATTCAGGTTTTCGTCTCTACATTCTTTACTCGTAACCTATATCTTTTTCTTTCATTGCTATCAACCAAAAAAAAAATATCATTTCATAGCTGCAATTTTCTTTATTTTAGTTCTGGTCCGTGTATTTTTTTTATTTTAAATATAGGCATTTTTTCACTATATTTTGCACTCAATCTTTTTCTTCCCAGCGATATCAACCAGAAAATAGCGTATACATGCGTGTTGTAAGATGCTGACCCCAACAATATGGCATAAGGTTTCATTGTTGATGTTACATGTGTACTTGGCTGTTGTATAGTTGTGGTCCATGTATTTTTTGTATAGTTGTGGTCCATGTATTTTTTTAAAAAAATATAGGCATTCTTTCACTATAGTTTGCATTCAATCTTTTTCTTCCCCAGCGATATCAACCAAAAAATAGCGTATACATGCGTGTAGTAGGATGCCGACCCCAAAAATATGGCATAAGGTTTCATTGTTGATGTTATATGTTACTTGGCTGTTGTATAGCTGTGCATTTGATTTCACATTGAAGTTCTTTTGCTACTTGTTCCTAAACTATTTATTCATGCACTTGTGTTGCTCCTTTCTGTAATTGTCAGTAAAAACTTTCAATACGACACTGTCAACATTATTGAAAGACTGTTGACTCTTATTAATAATAATTACATATGCTAGGAACATTATTTGATTGTTCCTGTTTCTGTAATTTCCAGTGGGTTGCCCGTAGGAGGAATTTATAAATAGGTGTTGAAGCATGAGAGAGAATTGCTTTTGAAATGCATGCATGATATTTGAAGTTTTTGCCTTTGTTGTTTCTACTGAATCACGAGTACTGTATTTTTCTTGTCATATATTTACCCCTTGGTCGATTTTGCAATTTTTATGTTTTGCTGGTACTAGCATGTTAGCAAGTTTCTTTTTTGTAGGGGATTGAACTTGTGTGTGGTTATTGTTTTCTTCTAAGAGTACAATTTGCTGATACTGAGTCATGAGTACTGTATTTTCTCGTCATATATTTACCCCTTGGTTGATTTTGCAATTTTTATGTTTTGCTGGTACTAGCATGTTAGCAAGTTTCTTTTTTGTAGGGGATAGAACTTGTGTGTAGTTATTGTTTTCTTTTAAGAGTACAATTTGGTCTGGGTAATTTGAATTCCTTTTACACCTCTGACTAAAGCTGTTGTGCAATGTTATTCAGGTACCATTAGAGGGCTTTAGAGCATTGCAGGGTATTTCTGGCCCCCAGCGGTTTCAGATCCACAAGGCATATGGCGCTCCTGAGAGGCTCCCTTCTGCTCATACATGGTTAGATTTGTGCAACTATTTATTTATACAATGTTATATTCAAAAAACACACACCATGTTTGACATTTTTCTCTTGATTAGTTGATTTGGTTTGAAGATCATGATTTGCTTGTAACTACTACGTTTGCAGTTTCAACCAGCTAGACCTACCCGAGTATTCTCACAAAGAACAATTGCAAGAACGATTGCTGCTGGCTATCCATGAAGCCAGTGAAGGTTTTGGCTTTGGTTGAGATACTGTCCTCGTCAACTCGCAAGAGGCAAGCAAGAGGGTCTTTCCGCTTGCCATGTACAGGTCATGTACGACACTCAATTGCAACAGTTCATTTTATCTTGGTTTGCTGCTGCTGCTTGTTCTGTCACACTGTTTCTTTACTATGCCTTTTAGCTTTTGCATATATCATTCTAGTTTCAATGGATGTGATATTCTCTGTTTGTCCGTAAATGATTTATGAAAACTCTTTCAAAGTTGTATCCAACATATTTTCCTGATATATGTGCATGATGGTGTTGCAGATTTCAACGGCAACTTGTGAGATTGAGAAGATAGCGCTGTGTGCCTAGCAGTCAGCTGGACGAAGCCCAGTGTTAGATCCAAATCAAATCTATGAGAACATCGCCCTAGAATTCAAGGACATCCAGTACTAGGATCCTGGTTTTGATGGGGGGTGAGTGTACATTCATTCCTTCCAGACATTTTTGCTAGTGACGACAGCAGCTCAAAGTTTCTGTCAAATTCTTCTCTTAACTGATGCTCCTGGTGAGAGAACTGTATATAGGTTGTGTACAGAAAAAAGTTGAAGATACCCTCATATTTCCGATGGGTGTCAGCTTTCAAATAGAATAAATAGGCTCCTTTGCATTTAATTTTTGAGAGCTTAGTGACGAAATCGAAATATATGCAAGGAAGTTACCAGGTGGGAGAAGTTTACAGCTTTTGTGCGATTTGGAAGCTTGTAAAAGAATTTTGACACAGCATGAAATAACCTAGGGCTTTCCATTTAAGGGAGGTACTTGTATATGCCAAATGTCAGAGAAAGAGGGAGCATAGCCATTTTGAAAAGGAAAGCCTGCAAGAATATAATGCGCACAACTATTTTGCAGCCGTAAATAAAGCCTAATGCTAAGGATATTACATTTATTGACGTTACAGTTTTTGTAGTCCTGTGTGTATCACGACTGTAAAAAGTTTGTTAGTCCTTATCATGCTTAGGACTAGAGAAAATTTTGGTAGTTCAGTACGGGTATGCACAGGACTATTAAAATCTTGACATTTCTAGGATTGCAGAAAATTGTGATAAAATTCTAATGTCTTTTAATAATAAATGTAGTCACATTAGTATTGGCCTAAATAAATGATACATATCATAAAAAATGTTGAAAGCTAGCAAGAATGATGATCTTTAACTTAAAATGATGGAGAAATAAAATGAAATGATGGAAAAGAATAAATGAAATACTTGTAGTCATTACCATTTCATTACACGAAAAGATAATAAGTATGTCTATTTGTATGATACAAGCTGAATATATCACACATGTCCTTAAAAGTCTCTAAGACCATCAGAAATTAGATTATAATCTTAGCAGTGAAAACTGCTATTAAGAATTCAACATCAGAATTGCTATAAGAATGATCTGCTACAAAAATTGGAGCAGTAAGAGGCACCACTAAGATCACCACTAAAACTAATCAGGAGTACCTCCTGATTCTGGTTAGTTACGAACTGAACAATCAGCAGCTTGGCAACCAGTAAGAGGCTATCGCACTATAACCAGTAGAGCTACCCGCAAAGCGACTCCAAGGATAGCTACGAAGCTAATACAGAGCCTACCCGTGAGGACGCGAACGTGCAAAGTGTGCCACTAAAGCGCCCTTCACCCACGTCCAGTGGTGATAAAAACAATTGTTGATTATAGGATTTGAACCTTGTCCACTTGTAAAATCCTGCACCACACTTACCACTTGGGTTAACGTATCATATGTTACAAGTCAATAAATGAAGAATCAAATATCCCAAAATAGAATAGTGGGACTGGGTCATAAATGGACTTAAACCCCAATATGTCTCCGTGTCACCATGCTTTAGTAGATTTGATGTAATAAAGCTAAAGCCTTGAGAAAATTAAATGGTTAGAAGGTTCAAGCTAAGGAATGTACAACTAGGTCCAAAACCGCTTTTATGGCAATTTGTCCAAGGGATTATATATTAGTGATTATCTACTTATGATGGTCAAATAGAATTTGAACATGGTATTGATGTAGATTCAACAACAAACAACAACAAAGTATTTATTCCAACTTTTTAGGGCTGGTTATTTGAATCTTTTTCTTCCATTCACCTTTGTTTAGGGTCATGTCTATTTAACAATAACAAAAAAATATCCTTCTTTAAAATCTCAATCTATGTTAGTTTAGACCTATCTACAGCCTTATAAGCTCCTTTAACTAATATATTATCGATCCTCCTTATTAGAGCATATATTGGTCTATGTTGCACATGTCGAACCACATAAGATTGATTTTCTCTCATATTTTCCTCAATTGGTATCACCTCCAACTTTCTTTGAACATGCACATTTCTTATCACATGTTTCAATATATTGCCACTCATTTATCTTACTGTTCTAATTTATGGTACACTAAATTTTGGACAAACATTATGGTCCATAAAGCATAGCTAGTCTTATAGTCATCTTACAAAAATTCTATTAAAATGATAGATTCCAGAAGAGTTGTTTCTATCTTTGTACATAATGTCATAATACCATATATGTATCTTTCATCTCATATAATAAGAAGTTACTATCTAGTATGTTGGTTTTCCTACTAGTCATCTTTCTCCACTAAATGAGGGCTAGCCACCATCTCCTACAATTTGTACATGAAGATCCCACGAAGCTCTCATTTCACTCTCACTTAGATAAATTTGGGTAAATGGAAGCTCTTAGGTTTTTGAGAGGTTTATCTTGATAATATGATGAGTTATGATGCTTAGAGACAAGTTTTGGTGAGCAGGACACTTAGTATATAGACTCTAAGGGGGCGTTTGGTACGCGGTATATTTTTTTATTTTCGGAAAAATTTAAGATGAGAATTTATTACCACGTTTGTTTGGCTTATAAAAAATTTATTCCCGAAAATTATAAATACCCGGGTAAATAGTTTACCCACAAAACATGGAATTCTATCTCTGGAGAATAGGTGGGTATTTTTTTTTGCCGGGGAAAAAAAAAATTGTCTAAATTTTTTTTCTTCTTTTTTGATCAATTTTGATTAGTTTTGAACAATTTTTCTTTTTTTTGTCGTTTTTATCGCTTTTTTGTCATTTTTTTTCGTTTTTTACAAATTTTTTGTCGTTTTAAGCAATTTTTTGTCGTTTTTACCCATTTTTTTGTTTTTTTTTTGTCACTTTTTGATTATTTGTTGTCGTTTTTACCCAAGTTTTATCTTTTTGTCGCTTTTTTGTCAATTTTTGTCGTTTTAAGCGATTTTTTTGTCGTTTTTGTAGCTTCTTTGTTGTTTTACCGATTTTTAGTCGTTTTTTGTCGTTTTTGTCGCTTTTTGGTCATTTTTACTGATTTTATGGCATTTTTTGTCATTTTTGTCGCTTTTACTGATTTTTTGTCGTTTTTGTCCCTTTTTGGTTACTTTTTGTCGTTTTAACCGATTTTTTGTCCTTTGTCGTTTTTATTGATTATTTTTCGTTTTTGTCGCTTTTTGGTTTTTTTTTGTCGTTTTAACCGATTTTTTTGTTATTTTTAACCGATTTTTTGTCGTTTTTAACCCATTTTTTTGTCGTTTTAACCGATTTTTTGTCGTTTTAACCGATTTTTTATCCTTTTTTGTCGTTTTTATCGATTATTTTTCGTTTTTGTCGCTTTTTGGTTATTTTTTATCGTTTTAACCGATTTTTTATTGTTTTTAACCAATTTGTTTTCATTTTTAACCGATTTTTTGTCGTTTTAACCGATTTTTTGTTGTTTTTTGTCGTTTTTGCCGCATTTTGAATTTTTTGTCTTTTTTACCGATTTTATGTCGTTTTTGTCGTGTTTTGGTTATTTTTGTCGTTTTTACCCTTTTTTTTGTTATTTTTTGTCGTTTATACATTTGTTGTCGTTTTTTGGTCTTTTTTGTCGTTTTTCATCGTTTTTGTCGTTTTTACCATTTTTTTCGTTTTTACCGATTTTTTGTCATTTTTACCGTTTTTTTATATTTGTTCATTTTTTTCGTTATTATTATTATTATTTATTTTTTTCCCGGAAATATTTATATTGTTACCAAACATGGGAATGTAATTTTCCAGGGAATTTAATTCTTTGGAATTTGATTCCCGGAAATATAGAATTTCCGGCTATATAGTATTCCGCATACCAAACGCCCGATAAAGTACACACATAAAAATATAACTGTTATGGTTGTTGGCACCAAAATAAAATAGATCACAAGAGTATACTTGGTCCTTGTGGAACCGATCACAAATGCCTCTTTGGGTGTGTCACCACTGAGTGTAGTATGACCGAGAATGAGAGGACTACTTCTTTAAGTGGAGTTTGTATCTCCTTCAATGTTGCACTAAAACTTGATGTCTTGTAGGACAAATCACTTGAACGTCATGTGGTGTTGGAAAAGAAACGCGAAAACCTTTTCCCAAACTAAAGAGTACCTGCGAGAGAACCGAACAATACAACGCACGAACCAAAAACACCAAAACAAACCACGCAGACACAGAGAATTTTTGACGTGAAAAATCCTTGCGGAAAAAAAAACCACGGACGATCGGAGTCCAACCTTGAGAAGCCTTCACTAATGAAATAAAGGATTACACCCTCTACAAACTTCTCCCGATCCAAATCGGATCCCCACAACACTTAGGAGCAGGAATAATGATTACAAAGCTACGAAGAACAAGGACGACGAGTAGATATTACCCGAACACGATCCTCCTTCGAAATTGGCCTTCAATCCTCCTTCTCTCCCAAAGTTGCAATGGCACTCTTGCCTCTTTTCTCTCTCTTGTTCTTCAATGTTGTGTTGTAAATAGGGTTAGGAATAACCATGTATAAACTCCCTAATCCGCAGCAAAATCTGGACCGTAGGATACGATCCAACGGTGATTAAATCACCCTGAAAAACGCTTCAGCCCCGACACACAGAGTTCGGCCCACTACCAAAATATGTCGATTTAGCGACGGCCAGATCCGTCGTCCATCCGTCGGCAATTTGTATTAGCGACCGATCACGGACGGATCTTGGTCAAAATAATCCGTCGGCAATCAGCTCGTCGCTAATAATGATCCGTCGCTAACTAGTCGTCAAGCGACGGAATAGCGACGACTTTTCGTCGTCACAATACGATGCATTAGCGACGACTTTCCGACAGTCTTTCGTCGATTTCAAGTATTAAATACTGAACTGTGTAGAAGCTAGCGACGGATAATCCGTCGGTAAACCGTCGTAACAGCTTATCAGAGGGTATCGTTCTGTCGCTATTCCGTCGAATGCCGTCGCTAACAAAGGACGAATTAGCGACGGAATACTGACGGATAATCCGTCGACCATGTTCCATGGCGACAGATAAGTCGTCGCTACTCCGTCGCTCATCCGTCGACGAAGCGACGGACTAGTGACGGATAATCCGTCGCCATTGTTCTAGAAATGTCATGCATTTCCATAACCTTGGCGACGGATGTTCCGTCGCTATTCCGTCGAACTATGTATTTACAGAATTTTGGCGACGGATGTTCCGTCGCTATTCCGTCGAACTATGTATTTTCAGAACTTTGACGACGGATTTTTCGACGCGAATCCGTCGACCACCCGTCGCTAACTGGAAACAGTTTCAAATCTCCAGGTAGCGATGGATATTCCGTCGAAAGGTAGTCAGAAACTGGAAACATCCGTCGCTAAGCGGTCACTAGTCCGCCGCTAACTGAGATTTTTTGGAAAAAAAATGCAGAGCTTTCCCTGTTCACACAAATATGCATAAACCAAATCAATATATAACGCACACCAATTATCCAACAATCACATAGACCAAATATATAATGCACACCAATTATCCAACAATCACATAGACCAAATATATAAGCACACCAATATAAAATTATCACAAATATTCTGAAATCATAAACTAATATCCGTCGTTATAATCCAAAATTCCCACAAATATTCCAAAATTCCCACAAATATTACAAATTTTCTTAATTACAATACTTTAAGGAGGAGGAGGAGTTCGATTGCACGGTGGTGGTAATCCCTGCTGCGACCGACGAATATAGTACTCCACTAGGTACGGCGGCAAGTCGTCGTAGACACTGCTCGGAAGTCGGTGTAGCTGCTCTGGCGACATGAGATCAAGGAGTGCCGTCACAGTCGGAGGCGGTACCAGAGGGGCAGCCGGGTTGAAAGAAAGATGACCGATGGAAGAAGGACCGGGAGCAGCAGTCGACGGACCGGCACCAGTAGAAGACGGACCGACACCAGCAGCAGATGGACTGGCAGCAGCAGACGGAGGCAGAAAGTACGTGGCAATTTTTTCCCGCAAGGACGACACCGCCTCGTGCAGCTGCGTAAGCTGCGACCTAACATCATCGTCTGCCGGGGCCGCGGGAGGAGGCGGTGTCGGTGGAAATCTCTGAGTCGCCATGTGCAACGGCCCTAGGGAGCCGACTCCGTACAGGTGCCCTTTCTTAAAGCCGCCGACGGTATCTACGAACAAGTCGTTGCGAGCGGCCAAAGAAGAGGGCGTCCGGGCGGGCGTCGTTTCACCGTTATCCTCGGTCTCAGTTAACTGAGCCCGACTAAGGGCCTCACGATACGCAGCCTATCAAATGAATGTATTTTTATTATAAGATTTACCTAAGTTGTAATCTAAATCCTATGTTTCACTAAGCTAAGTGTGAATCCTAAGTTTACCTAAGTTATTGTCCGAATACTTTTAATTATAACGTAAATCTCATAAACATAAGTACTTACATCAGTCTCCTTGGCCCTCTCGTCGACGAAGCTCCCGTCCTTCCGTCTCTTGTGCGTATACTGGAAGACGTCGTGCATGGTGACCGATTCTGGCGGCCTTCCCTCCTTCACCGCCCGTTGGGTCTGTATACAAAATTTTCGTAGAACTTAATTAACTTCGTATATTAATAATACCTAATTCGATAGTAAAATAAATTTACGGTATCTTACCAGATCTGCAAGCGTCGCTGCGTGGGGCCTGGATCCCCCCGTATGAAGCCCCGTGGCCCGTCGGTTCGCCTTCGCCTTCTCCGATTTCTCCTTGTACGCAGGAGTATTCATCATATCTAAGAGGTCCTCATCCTGCCGGATCCAATTCGGCCTCGTCTGCCCCATTTTCAGGTCATGAATCATATCCCGTATCTTCTTCGAGGCAGCGCTTTTGTAGGTCCTGCGGATCGCGTCCTCGTGATGGGGGGGCCACCAGTACGTCGTCTAACATACAAATTCAATTATCACGTAATTTAAAAAATGGTTGATTAAAGAGTAACTAATAATTAACTAGAAGACATAGATATATACCCTCAACTCGTCGAACTAGACGTACTTCAAGTTTGGGGGCACCGACAAAAAATTGAGGTAGGAACCATGAAAGTTAGCCCTGATAATTTCTCCAAGAGCCCTGGCAACATTAAACGAAAAAACCTACAAAGAAGAAATGACTGGATTATTAACTTGAATAAATGAAAGAAATTTAATAAATTATCTTAAATTTACTTACGAGGTTCCCGTGGGCCATAGCTCTCGTCGGAACTCGCCTCTCGGCCTCTCGGCCTCTCTGGTGCCGTTGGAGGATCTGCGGGTCCGCGCATGTACTCCCCAGTAACCGGATGGAACCGAGTATGGGGGTACTCTGGGGCCCACTGTACAGTAACTGGAGGATCCACTGGTGGATCAGCTGGTGGGTCCGCTGGTGGGTCCGATAGCGGAACGGATCCGCTAGCAGATCCAGACTCATGCCTCGATGAAGTAGTCGATCGACGACGGGATCCGTCTGTGCCCGGGGTACTCTCCGGGTCGGGCTCGCTGGATGGGGTCACATCCCGGGAAGATTGAACGCGACTACGACCACCAGCACCACTACGACCACCACCACCACCACCACCACCGCCAGCACCAACACCACGACCACCACCAGAACCACGACTACGGCCAGCCATCATGACCTGTAAATAGAACACATAAACATAATTAACAATATAAAAGTGTAAATGAATATAAAATTCTAAACTAAAATATACATACCACCAATAGGGAGACAAGTCCGCCGCGACGAAAAGGACTAGGAGTGCCATCTGCAATAAGTAAATAATCGAACGAAAAAAACATGAATTCACGTAATTGCTTTTATGAGGTCAAACTTAATTCACGTAATTGGGACTTTTCGATCTGGTCCTCTTGGTATGCTGGGTCTCCAACGTTGAATGTATTTCTAGATTTAATCTTGCATACTGCCCACCAGTCAAATCGATCTCTACGACGCCTTGGGTAGCTTTTATAGTAGACTTGAACAGCCTGATTTGCTATCGCAAATGTATCGGACCCTCTATACCTCCTGCGATGATTTATATCGACAAATCCAAATTGTTTATCGATTCTCCAACCGATATTTGGTGTCGTATCGAACCACTCACATTTGAACATCACAATATGCATATCATATGGGCTAGTATATTGTAAATCTACAATATCCCGAAGCACTCCATAATAGTCAAAGTTCGGTTCGTCGTCATAGATGGTGCCTCTTATGCAAACACCGGAATCCTTGGTACTGATGTCGTCATTGATAAATTTGACATTTATAGCATTCTGAGTTGCCTTAAACCTGAAGCCATTAACGACATAGCCTGGCCAAGTCTTTGTTTGCCTCTTCGGTTCCAATGCCAGATAACAAACACTCTCATTAGTGAGTGTTGTTTCAGGCAATAAAACCTGTAAATAAATATTTATAATTTAAATATTTTAGATTATATATTTCTAATCTCAGTAACTTACGTATTTTATAAGAATATATAAAATCAACCTCAATTATAATCTCAGTTACTTATGTATTTGCGAAACTATGACGAAAATATACAATCAACCTCTCTTTGAAGTCCCTCATCGGTAATATCGGGTGTCCTCATTTTGACTTCATCTCTAAATACACTATTAGAGAAAATATGAATATATAAGTGTAGTCACTTACTTCATCAAATTTGAGATTATAACGAGTGCAAGTGTACTGACTTACTTCTCCAAATCTCTCACTTCTTGTATGTCACAGTTTAACAAGACATATCAGTGAGCGGCATCATACTCGTCGTCAGTCAACCACCATTTTTTACTAGCCCCAACAGGCTTATCCCTTACATTGAATATACCTCCATCCTCAACGTCATCGTCATTCCTTTGAGGTCTATTTCGATTTGTCTTAATTAACATGAGTATCAAAATAAATGGAGCAGAAGTTTGACACCTCTTCGATAAGATATGCTTCGCATATCGAAGCCTCTATATGAGCCTTGTTGCCAACTTTCTTCTTTAGATGGTGTAGGTATCTAGAGAGATAAATTATCTTGAGAATTAAGAATGAATTTTAAAACCCACTAAAATTCAACTTAAATTATATCAATTTTTATGTACCTTTCAAATGGGTACATCCATCAATAATGAACAGATGTACTGACACGGGCTTCGTATGCTAGTTGAATCGGTAGATGCTCCATGCTGTCGAAGAAGCCAGGAGGAAATATTTTTTCCAACTTACAAATTGTTAAGATAATCTTCTCCTCAAGTTCAACCATGTGTTGCACAGTCAACTTAGTTGAACAAATATCCCTAAAGAATATAGATAGTTCGGCCAACGGAACCCATACAGCAGAAGGCAACAACTCTTTCAAAGCAATGGGCAGTAATCTTTCCATAAACACGTGGCAGTCATGACTCTTCATTTCCGTTAGCTTGCGTTCATTGAGATCAACGCATCTAGACAAATTCGACACATAGCCGTCGGAAAATCTTAAAGTAGATACCCACTTGCAGATTATTAATCTATTTTCCTTGCTCAATGTGTATTGTGCTATCGGCTTAGTTATTTGTCCACCAGCTCCCCTTTGTATCAAGTTTAGATAAGGACGCTTGCATATCTCGGCAATGTCTTGTCTTGCTTTTGGATTGTCCTTCGTCTTTCCTTTAATATCCATGACGGTATTGAAGACATTATCGAACACATTCTTTTCGATATGCATAACATCAAGATTATGTCTTATAAGATTATCTTTCCAATAAGACAAGTCCCAGAAGATACTCCGTTTGGTCCAGTTATGGGTTTGTCCGAACCCATCGACACGATTGTTCGATGGATCTTCCATTACAGTGGACAAATCCTTTACATCTTTCCAAATATCGTATCCCGACAATCTGGCAGGCGGATGAGAAAATTCTTGTTTTCCAGCTCTGAACGCGTCCTTGTTCTTTCTCCAAGGATGACTCGCGGGCAGAAATTGACGATGACAATCAAAGAAAGAAGTTTTTCCTCCATGCTTAAGGCGGAACACCTTACTATTTTGCATGCATATCGGACAAGACATGGTTCCGTGAGTACTCCATCCCGACAGCATATCGTATGCAGGAAAATCATTGATTGTCCACATCAGTGAAGCTCTCATCTGAAAGTTCTGTTTCCTAAAAATATCATAGGTCGCGACGCCGATCTCCCACAGATGTTTCAGCTCATCCACTAATGGCTGTAAATATATATCGATATTCTTCGTCAGATTTTTGGGACCCGGTATGATAGCTATCAAGAACATATAAGGAGTCTTCATACACATCCATGGTGGCAGATTGTAAGGGGTCAGAATGACCGGCCAGCAGGAGTATTGAGATCCCGACTGTCCGAAAGGGGCGAAGCCATCAGAACATAGCCCCATGCGTACATTTCTAGGCTCTGCAGCATAATCTGGATGACGAAAATTGAAATATTTCCACGCCTCTCCATCTGAAGGATATGACAATTCTCCATCGTCCTTTGTGCGTTCTTCGTTGTGCTACGTCATGTGTTCTGCTGTATTCTGAGACATATACATCCTCTGCAAGCGCTTCGTGATCGACAAGTAATGTATATATTTGTAAGGACGTCGTTTTCTAGTTGACTTTCCTTTTTCCCTGACTGGCTTGTAACGATCCGCATTACAGAAGCTGCAACTTTTTATATCCTCATTCTCCTTGTAGTACAACATGCATCCGTTGTGACAACAATCTATCTTCTCGTACCCCAGTCCCAGTTGTCGGACCATCATCTTCGACTTGTAGAAGTTTTTTGGAAGCTCTTTTGATTCCTACGGTAACACCTCCTTGATTAGTTGTATAATCCGATCATAGTAAGTTTGTGGCAAGTTAAAATCGAACTTTATGTTCAACAACCGCATCGTCACTGACAGTACGGAATGTGGCTCACAACTAGGATATAAAGAAGTTTCAGCATCCTGAAACATATTATAGAACTCCTTCACCTCGGGATTAGGATCCTCCGGATCAAAATTAGGCCCTGTCGCGTCGTACACCATATCTCGTGCAAGGTTCTGCAGGTCTCCATAATCAACAGAGCATTCGTCGTCTTCGACGACAAAATCCGTTGCAGCATTATCATCAAAAGCATAAGTAGCAGCATTCACAACCTGTCTTTCCGCATATAGTTCACCTTGCGATGACCATAGACCGTAATCACGTACGAAATCCTTACGGGTCAAATGATCTCTTACACTCACCACTTCTTCGTAACGTCTATTACGAAAATTACAACATGGACACTTGATTTTGTTACCGTCCATATACTGAGCTTTGCTCATGGCATACTTAAGAAACACTTCCACGCCTGCCTAAAAATCGTCACTCACACCTATTCTACTCTCGTGTTGTCATTTGTACATCCATGTATGATCAACGAAATAACGATCCATCACAGATTGGATGTGAAAATCTGTATAGTAAGACAAACTAAAAAAAATTAGTATATAATCATGTAACTGGTGGATCCGCTGGTATATAGGCCGGATGTACTTGGTATCGACCGCATCAGACTAGTATCAGTCTATAGGTTTGGTATAGGCCGATAGTGCGATACCGATACCGAAGTCCGATACCGATAGTGCGATACCGATACCGATAGTACGATAGCGATAGTTCGATACCGATACCGATAGTTCGATACCGATACCGATAGTCCGATAGTCCGCTAGCGATACCGATAGTTCGATACCGATACCGATAGTTCGATACCGATACCACTAAGTCCAAATGATTCCTCTTAAGCGTCGAGCATGTTATACACAGTTCAACTTGACGAGTCAGTATATATATATATATATATATATATATATATATATCATGGTTTAAAGTATCGGCCGATACCGATCCGATACGGCCGATACCGATACGGTTTGGCATGTTCCGATCCGATACCGACCGATACCAAATATTGACCGATGCCGACAATGGGGGTCTTTGTTCCGGTCAATTCGACAAAGAAAATTAAACAGCATAGGAATAGTCCGATACCGATTCCGATACCGATATTGTGAACCTAGGTTGAAAGCATAATAAGGTTGTAAAAGCATGTAAAAGAATCCGATACTACCGATAATTATTTGTTTCCCAATACCAAAAAATCCGATACTCCGATCTGAAACTGCCGATACTACCGATATCGCCGATACCAATACTCATAGGAAAAGTCCGATACCGATTCCGATTCCGATACTTTGAACCTTGATAGATATATATATATATATATATATATATATATATATATATATATATATATATATATATATAGCTAAAATTAACTAACTAACATTTACTAGTTAAATAGCAAAATGCTAACTTGATAGTAACGAGATAGAGAGATCCAACCTAACCCTACGCTCATTTCCAATTCCGATTCCGATACCTAACTCTCTCTCTCTCACCACTCATTTCCTTACAGTCGCACAAGAAATCCAACCTAACCCTACGCTTCTTCTCCACCGCTCCTAGTAAACCCTAACCCTAATATTTTTATATAATTTCTAAATAAATAATACTATTAATAACGATAATACTAATAATAATAATACAAATGCATATGCATTTATATACATATTATAAACAAAACTCAAATATACATTATATTGAAAATATGTATACAGATATACATATCATAAACAACACTCAACACCCTCCCACCCCCCGCCGCCCCTCCCACCACCCGCTGCCCCCTAGCCCCGTGCTGCCCCGCGCGCGCCACCCCCACCGTCCCCTGCTGTCCCGGAGCGCGCTGCCCCCCCCCCCCCCCCGCCGCCCGTCGCAGCCCCGCGCGTGACCGCCGCAGCCCCGCGCTGCCCCGCGCGCCACCTCCACAGTCTCCGCCGCCCCCACAGCCCACGATGCCCCCGCCAGCCCACGACACCCACGACCACCGAGAGAGAGAGAGAGAGAGAGAGATTACCTTTGGAAGAGAGAGAGAGAAGAGGTCGTCGATCACCGTCGCGGGAGAGAGAGAGAGAGAGGAGAGTGAAGTCGCCGACCGCCGTGGGAGAGAGAGAGAGAGGAGAGAGAATAAAATTTGGGGGGAATGAAAAGTTCCCCCCGTCGTTTCAATTTAAGTCTGGGCCCTTTATTTAGCGACGGACTAGCGTCGAATTTTATCCGTCGCTAATCCGTCGCTCTATTTGATACTTGATGATGGACTATCCGTCGCTACGTAGTCGAAGAATTGTCCCGCCACTTCTCCCAACAATTTATGCCAAATAATCTACTGCATAGCGACGGCTGTGTATCCGTCGCTATATCTCCGACGACCTAGCGACGGATGAGCGACCTTTTCTCTCCCTTAAAATAAAATAAAAAATGTATCGGCATGTCGTCGGTATTCCGTCGGCTATTTGCCGCAAATCCGTCGCTAACGCAGACGAAAATTTTTTGTCGCTAACAATCCGTCGCTAATTGACTGTATTTTGGTAGTGGCCAGAACTCTGTCCTGGCACAGAGTTCCAGAACTCTGTGTTCTGGCAACAGAACAGTTCTGGAACTGGGAGACAGAGTTCGGCCCGAACTCTCCCTTGGGGCAGAGTTCGGCCCGATCTCTGCCCCCTCTCTCCAGCAGCTCCTCTGGCAGCTCCCGAGCTTCTTCGTCTTCTCCGACTGGCCTCGTCATCTCCCCGAGCTTCTCTGACACACAGATGGTGCTCGTCGCACTCCGGGATCTTCTCCACATAGGTTGGGAACCCTACCCACTCCAACAAATCTTCCCCTTCACAACTATGTGGAGGAGGTCGTCATTTCGATGATATGCCTGTAGTACTCAAACTTCTCCCTCGGTAGAACCTTCGTGAGCATGTCCGCTCCATTGTCATCAGTATGAACCTTCTCAAGCGCTGCGTCCTTCTTCTCAACTACATCCCGTATCCAATAATACCGAGTCTCGATGTGCTTGGACCGACTATGAAATGTCTGGTTCTTCACAAGGTGAATAGCACTCTGATTGTCACAAAGCAAAGTATACTGATCTTACTTCAGCCTCATTTCCTGCAACAGTTTCTTCATCCACAACAGCTCCTTGCAAGCCTCTGTTGTCGTAATGTATTCCGCCTCCGTCGTCGACAAGGCAACACACTTCTGCAACCGCGACTGCCACGATACCGCTCCTCCGACAAACATCATCACCTAGCCCGAAGTCGATCGTCTAGTGTCTACATCTCCAGCCATATCAGCGTCGGTATACCCAACCAGCTTCGGCTCGTCACCACCAAAAGAAAGTCTCAAATCGGCAGTGCCCTGAAGATATCGTAGAATCCACTTGACCGTACTCTAATGTACCCTTCCATGATTTGAAATATACCTGCTAACTATGCCAACTGCATGAGCGATATCTGGCCTCGTACACACCATAGCATACATAAGGCTCCCCACAGCTGAAGCATATGGAACCCACTCCATATCTTTCTTTTCGTCCTCGGTAGATGGACACTGCTCCTCAGTGAACTTAAAGTGGGCCGCAAGGGGGCAACTCACTTTCTTCGACCCGTCCATACTGAAATGCTGAAGTACCCAGTGAATGTACTTCTTTTGGGATAAATGTAGCAGCTTAGACTCTCTCTCGGCTGATCTCCATCCCAAGAATAGTCTTTGCTGTGCCTAAATCCTTCATAGAGAAGGCCGCGCCCTGTTGGCGCTTCAACTCCGCTATCCTAGTGGCATTCCGATCCAATAATAGCATGTCATCTATATAGAGCAATAAAATAATAAAATCATCATCGGCAAAATACCTCACAAATACATAGTGATCCGACGTCGTTCGTGCATAACCATGCTCTCCCATAAACGACTCGAACTTTCTGTACTACTGTCTCGGATCGAGCCTGCTTCAGACCATATAAGATCTTCCTCAACCGACAAACCAAATGTGACTTGCCCTTCTCACAGAATCCCTCTGGCTGCTCCATGTAGAACTCCTCCTCAAGATCACCATGGAGGAATATCGTCTTCATGTCCATCTGCTCGACCTCCAAGTCGAGACTGGCTGTTAATGCTAGCACCACCCGAATAGACGAATGCTTGACGACAGGCGAAAAGATCTCATCATATATAATCTATGCCTTTCCGCTGACCGTAGCCTTTAACTACCAGCCTCGCTTTGTATCGAGGGCGAGTAGCATCATCCGTCTGCTTCACTCTAAACACACATCGATTCTTCAAAGCCTTCTTGCCCTTTGGCAACCGCACCAGCTCATAAGTGGAATTGGCGTGTAAGGAACTCATCTCCTCCTGCATAGCCTGTATCCACTCCTGCCTTTGTTCGTCTTCCATAGCCTCTGCAAAGCTTTCGGGCTCTCATCCGTCAGTCAATAGCACATACTCACCCGGTGAGTATCTCGTAGATGGTCGACGATCTCTGTCGCTCCTCCTCAGTGGAGCCACTGGTGCTGGCTGTATACCAACAACCTTTTCCTCTTCAGGAACTGCCTCCCTGACATGCTCATCCTTCTGAGGGACACCCTGACCCCATCAGCAGGCTGATGATCAAGGTTGGGAGCAACTCCATGTACTGGCTCTCCCATAATTGGATCCTCTGCGATGTCCTCCGAAAACTGTTCAAAGCGAAATGACTCTAACTCAGGCAATTCTCAGCCTCAGAAGGCGTCTCGGAATCCTGAGTGTTGGTCATGGTCTGATCCTCGACGAATACGACGTCCTTGCTTCCGTAGAGCTTTTTTCCCACCAGATCGTAGAGTTTATAGCCAAACTCATCCCGACCGTAGCCGACAAAGACGTATCGCCTCGTCTTCGGCTCAAGTTTGGTCCTCTCGTCCTTCGGTATATGCACGAAGGCCTTACATCTAAACTCGTAGGTGATTGTATGATGGCTCTTTGCCGTACCATACTTTATCAGGTACTTCACCCTATAAAGGAGCACTAGGAGACAAATTAATAAAATAAGTAGCTGTGAGAAGAGCCTCACCCCAATAACTGCCCGACAAGTTTGCTTCTGACAGCAAACACTGCACCCTCTCCATCAGTGTCCTGTTCACGCGCTCCGCTACACCATTGAGCTGAGGTGTCTTGGGCGGAGTCTTCTGGTGTCATATCCCTTGCTCTCTATAATAAGCATCAAAGGGACCGATATATTTACCGCCGTTGTCGGACCGAACACATAATAACTTCTTGTCTGTCTCTCTTTCAACAGAGGCCTAAAACTCTTTGAAAGTAGGCAACACCTGATCCTTGGTCTTTAAGGCATAGACCCAAACCTTCCTGGAATAGTCATCAATAAAAGTTACAAAGTAAGAAGCACCACCAATAGATTTTACCTTCATAGGACCGCAGACATCCGAGTGAATCAACTCGAGCAACGTCGGCTTCCTTGAACTTGGATGACTTTAGAAAGACACCCTATTTTGCTTCCCAGCTAAGCAGTACGTGCACTTCTCCAACTTTGTAGACTTGAGCCCTGGAATCACCTTCATGTTCACCAAGTAGCTCATCCCCTTCTCGCTGATATGGTCGAGCCGCCTGTGCCACAACTCGGTAGACGCATCACTGACTGAGTTCACCTCCTGTGTTCCCTATGCACTCCCCTCCATATAGTAGAGACCGGACTTCTTGCTTCTTCTGACAATCACCATCGAACCTCTGGAAAGTTTCCACTGACTATTCCCGAACAGACTGAAGAATCCCTCGTCATCCAACCTTCCAACCAGCACCAGATTGAAACGGATATCAGGGATATGACGAACATCTTTGAGAACAAGAACAACACCCGTCTTTGTTCTCAAATGCACATCTCCAACGACAACCGCCTTCGACATATCTCTATTGTCCATCTTTAACACTCCACTGTCGCCTGTCGTGTAAGTGGCAAATAGTGCCCTGTTGTGAGATACATGCACCGAAGCTCCTGAGTCAACCATCCAAGAATTGTCATCGCAGGCGAGGTTTGTGATAACCTCATCACCTACGACGATCACATCGCCTCCATGTATCGAGGCCACCGCTGTAGTGTTCTCATCTTGCTTTCCCTTGTCGCCCTTCTTCTCTCGCTTCCAAGCGAAACAGTTCCGCTTGATGTGGCCCTTCTTGCTACAGTGATAACACTCCGAGTCCTTGTACCGACCCTTGGACTTTCTCCTGCTCTTGTCTCTGCCACCACCTGGACCCCTGCTTTTGCCCCTTCTGTGGCTCTCTGAAACAAATGCCTCTAAGTGGTGGGATGTGGATGAAGTGCCCTGTGAACGTCTCCGCATCTCTTCATTCAGCATCCCATTCTTGGCAAACTCCAGACTGACCACGCCCTCTGGAGCAGAAGCGATCATAGATACTCGTACGGTCTCCCACGAGTCTAGCAATGTACACAGCAGCCATAGTCCTTAAACCTCGTCGTCGAACTTGACTCCCATTGAAGATAGTTGGTCAACCACGTCTTGGAAATCACTCAAGTGATCCGTAATTGTCACCCCCATTTCTCGTATTTCGTATTTTGTGCGTATTTTGATTTTATCATGTATTTTAATTTTCTGTACTTGCAGTATTCCTGGCTTCTCGTATTTTGCTCGGTTTTATTTTGGAGGAGACTTGGCTTGGTTTGACTTGGTTTAGCATGGTTTGGTTCTATTTTGGTTTATTGTTGGACCACCCTAACCTATACTACCCCTCAAGCTCACCCCACCACCACCATTTAATACCATTCCCCTCTCTCTCTCCTCACATTTACTTTCATTTATTTCCCCCCACCAAGAAACCCCCTTCTTCCTCCATCCTCCAAACCCTAGTGGAAGAGAGGCAAGTTGCATCTTGCCAAACATGAGAATCCACTTTCATGAGTTCATCACTTAGCTTAGCTTATTGGGAGTAACTTTAGTTCTTTGTATTTTCGGATTTGGGGTTTTGTGGAGCTTGAATCTTGTACTTTACATTTTCGGATTTTACATGTTTTGATGTGTTTTGGCCGATCTTGGGTGGGATTTGATGTGCTCATGTGGTAGAGAATCAAATTTCACCCAAGATGGACCCTTGGAAGTTTGGATTTGGAGCTCGGATGGCCGAGTTGTGATGTTGCTAAGTTTTCGGCCATGGTGTTCTTCCTTGGGAAGAAGATGACTCTGTGGTAGCCGATGGCGCCTATTTCCCCTGCGTAGGTCCGATGGCGCCTACTTTGGCCGCTTGCCCTTGCAAGTGCGCCTCTTGGCCGTACGCTCCTTAGCGCTGCGCGCCTCTTCCAAACAGAACGCTTCATAGCGCCTGTTCTCCTTGACTTGGCCGATGGCGCCTATTCTGTGAACTAGGCGCGGTTGGCCAATGGCGCCTACTTCTCCTTTGATTAGGCGCAGTTGGCCGGCCATCCTCGACTAGGCGCCATCTGTCCCATCAGACTAGGCGCCATCTGTCCCATCAGACTGGGCGCCAAACTGTCCCATCAGTGGTAGGCGCAGTTCATTCTATGGACTAGGCGCAGTTCATTCTATGAACTAGGCGCAGTTCATTCCCCATGACCTAGGCGCACTTGGGCCGGCCTTATTCTAGGCGCACTTCAGTGAGCATGGTAGGCGCACTTTAGGGTGCTGCCTACTAGGCGCCCTCTAGTGCCCTCAACCTAGGCACACTCTAGAGTGTTGTCAACCCCCCCCCTTTTTGGCACACTCTAGTGTGTTGCCACCCTGGCCTGCCCTGGTGTACCTGCATCCCTTGTGCCCCCAGAATCTGCTTATTTCTGGGTTTTATTTTAATGAATTGGAGCTTCAAGGATTTTGTTGCCCACGTCACGACTTGGCTCGACTTGGCACTTTTGACACAACTTGGAGTTTTGCCATTTTCTTGATCTTGACGTGATTTGAGTTGACTTTTCATAAATTGTGACTAGAACTATATAACTGGAACCTGTTAACTTGACAACTTGCTAGTGGCCCGCGGCGGCGCACTTCCTTGTAACATGACATGATAATATGATAACTTGACAACTTGAGCTGCTGAGGCAGGCTTACTTGACTTGCTACGTGACTTGACACCGTGGGTGTGCATCTTGTGCTTGATTAATCTACTGGTCCAGTCTTGCATCATGTCTAGGACGTGAACCTCTGGGTACCACGGCCAGAGGTTCACATGAATTCGGACTAGGTAAATGATTAGTTCACAAAACTAGAACATGGAGATTTCCCGGCTACAGGCAATCCCGTTACCTGGGCGGCCTTGGGAATTGATGCTTGCCGACGAGTAGGGCACAATTCCAGCACACTGTTAGGTGTTGCACCCCTTGATGGTACTTGAGGGTACACTTGTCTCTCGGACAATGTACCCACCTGTACCCAGCTCCTTGCTTGCGTTCTGGGTAGCCTGGATAGTCTGCAGGGCCTGTGGCTGATAGGAACATCTCATTGCATCTTGCTAGTAACTAGGTTGTGACAACCCTAGTTAGTTAATTTATCAAGCCGTAGGACTTGCTTGGTCGTTGTGAAATGGTTGGCGTCTGGTCTTGTCTAGCCTTGTCTTGCTTGCCTAGTCTTGCCTAGGCCTGATCTAGTCCCTGTACCTGGCTCTCATCCCGAGCATGCTTGTCTTTATTTTATTTTTTTTTGATAAATGGTCTAGCGCATGCGTTATTCAGGCGAAGGGTCACACCCCGGTCCTTGTTTGGTTTAAGGGTTGTAACCTGGGAGACCGGAATATTCTCATGTTATGACCAGTTATCGCCCTATTGCATGTATTTCTTTCTTGTACCTTTATTTTCATTCCGACTTGATATGCCGGTTTTAGTTCTTGTGCATGGCCTCCTTTGTGGCACTTGCTCTTTCTGGGGTCTGACCCAGCTGGTTTTGTATGGCCAGATTTCGGAGCAGCTACCGAGGATCTACCGCAGTTCCAGCCCGATGGTGTCAACTAGAAGAAACCGGGGCCAAGAGTGGGTTTCTATTTTTGTACCGCTCACTCATATGTAAATTAAATATTCTTTTGAGGCGTTTGCCGGCGAGCACCTGTTAGCTCGTATGTACATTTTCTTGATGCTGTAAACATGATGAACAGATCCTAGGGTTGATCATGTATGATGTACTCTTTGCTAGTCCTGACATTTTGTAAGACTAGCTGCTTGATCATCCAATATGTAATATTTGGGACGCCTTGTATTTATATATTTGATGCTCAGACATCTTGTAATCTTAACACTTGCTTGAGATTGAGACAATAGGCTTGCTAATGACCATAGGAGACTGATGGCTTGTAGTTAACCCTCATATTTCTAGACAGCCGTGACCGTATACCGAGGTGTTTTCCATTTTGATATACGTAGCTGGCTGTGTATGCCCCCGCTCTCCAGTATTCTGGTTCTGGGGCGTTACACGGTTTAAGTGGTGGCCCATGCAGGTCTTGAAAATTCAAGAAATGTGAGGGTTACCGGTAGATGTCTCAATCAGTAATCTCCCTTGATCTCTGCTCGTACTCTCTATTCCCTGGGAATCTTGATTCGGTCACTTGCATGCATCCTTGCTCTTTCACTGTCCTTCCTTATCGTTTCCCCCTGTCGTCTTCTTCAGCGGCACTGTTCCCGGACGTGCCGATCAGCCAGGAGAAGCCCAGCATGAACCCCAGCAATAAGAGGAGCAGTCTCAGGACTCTGGAGCGGCCTCTAGAGTTGTACCTTCTGGAGGTCAGGAACCTCGCGTTCATGAAGCTCAGCCCGTTCCGCCTGTGAGACAAGAGGAGGGAGCCTTGGTAGGGCTTATCAGAGATTTGCTTGCAGCCCAGGATCGTCGAGGCGACGCCCTGCACCAGGAAGTTCATGAAGCACTGAATAGAGGAGGTCACCAAGGGAACCAGGCGGCCAACAGTTTCAAGCGCTTGAACCCTCCGTTCTTCGATGGCAGCGAAGACGCAATCGCCGCGGATGCATGGCTTCAGGATACCGAGGTAGTTCTGGAAGCGGCGAGGACTCCAGAGAATGAGAAGGTAGCGGTGGTCCGCCTACAGTTGTTGGATCTTGCCCGCAATTGGTGGGCAGCTCAGGCCATGGGATTGGCAGCGCCAGTCCCTTGGGCAGTATTTAGGGAGAGGTTCCAGACGAAGTACTTCGATGCCGTGGCACGGTACGATTTGCAGACTAGATTCACCAACCTGAAGCAAGGAGGCAGGACGGTCGATGGCTATGCGACCGAGTTTTCGAGGCTGAGTAGGTTTGCCCCCACCTTGGTGGCAACCGAGTATGATCGGGCCCAGCGTTTCCAGCAAGGGCTCCACTTGGAGATTTTGTTAGCAGTTGAGCAGTTCGAGCACCAGACGTTCGACGCCGTGTTGAGGGCAGCCAGGAGGCATGAATACACCTCCCAGAGGATTATGGATAGGACCGGAAGTAGGAAGCGGTCCCACAGCCAGTCGCACCAGTCGTCAGCACCAGCCCCGGCAGCTAGGGGTATTACGATTGGAGCTCCGAGGCGGACGGCCTCAGTAACGTCGGACCGGCATTCGACCCCGACGTTTCCTCAGCAGCAGCAGAAGCAGAAATCTTCTTCCACAGTAGGATGTTCATACTGTGGGAAGCCGGGCCATGTGGTGGCAGAGTGTCGGAGGGCACAGGGATTGTGCCTAGCTTGTGGGGCGGCGGACCATAGGATAGGGTCGTGCCCAAATCGAGGGAGTTCATCCTCGTCCAACCTTACTAGTCCTTCAGTTAGGGGACCAGCACCAGTACAGCAGCAGCACCCGAGGCCGATGTTGCCTCAGAATCAAGCTTTTCAGCAGCAGAGTCCCCAGCAGTATGCTCAGGCCCAGGCTCAGATTCAGGCCAGGCAGAGAGGTAATCAGCAGAGAGGACAGGCACCCAGAGGTCAAGTGATGGCAATGACCACAGCAGAAGAGGTAGCGCCAGGTGAGGTTGTGGCAGGTACAATTCTCGTCAACTCTACCCCAGCATCAGCATTATTTGATTCTGGTGCATCTCATTCATTTATGTCTGCACGATTCGCGACACGGATAGGATTGGAGCCCGAGTCATTATCAGTGAGGCTTAATGTGCTTACTGGTAATGGTCTTGTGGGAGTAGAGCGAGTGTTTTCCTCGTGTCGGATCGTGGTTAGCGGTAGGGAGTTCCCCGCTAGATTGGTAGAGTTTCCCCTGGCAGATTATGATGTAGTCCTAGGTATGGACTGGTTGAGAGATCATTATGCTAGGATAGACTGCCACATTGGCAGAGTTATTTTTAGTATCCCCGGAGAGCCAGAGTTTTCATTTTCCAGAGGCGCAGTAGAGCCTTCTTCCCCGGTATTGCGGATGGCAGTAGCAGCAGTGCAGTTGCCCAGGATTGTGGACGAGTTTCCAGATGTCTTCCCAGAGGAGCTTCCAGGTATGCCGCCAGAGAGGGAGATCGAGTTCACCATAGACTTGATTCCCGGAACCGCACCAGTGTCAGAGCGAGTCTACAGGATGGCGCCTTCAGAACTAGAGATTTTGTATAAGATGATTGAAGACTTGAGAACCAAGGGATTCATCCGTGCTAGTGGATCACCTTGGGGAGCCCCTATGCTTCTTGTGAAGAAGAAAGATGGTACGTCCAGGCTATGTGTTGATTACCGTACCTTGAACTCAGTGACGATCAAGAACAGATACCCTCTCCCGAGGATTGATGACTTGTTCGACCAGCTTAAAGGGGCTTCAGTATTCTCGAAGATAGACTTGAGGTCAGGCTACCATCAGATCAGGGTCAGAGAGCAAGACATCCCGAAGACGGCGTTCAGATCAAGGTACGGGCATTGGGAGTTCCTAGTTATGCCCTTTGGAGCAACCAATGCGCCGGCAGTGTTCATGGATCTCATGAACCGTATCTTCATGCCTTACTTGGACCAGTTTGTGATCGTATTTATTGATGACATCCTGGTCTACAGCAAGAGTGAAGCAGAGCACGATCAGCATCTCAGAGTTGTCCTTCAGACACTTAGAGAACATCAGTTGTACGCCAAGTTCAGCAAATGCGAGTTCTGGCTCGATCGCATTTCGTACTTGGGTCATATCATTACCCGCGGAGGAGTGGAAGTGGATCCTCAGAAGATTGTGGCCATTGAGTCATGGCCAGTTCCTAGATCAGTAGCAGAGGTTCGCAGCTTTCTTGGATTGGCCGGCTATTACCGGCGATTTGTTTCAGATTTTGCTAGAATTTCAGCGCCGATGACCCAGTTGACCAGGAAGGATGTGCCATTTGTTTGGACAGCAGAGTGTCAGGAATCCTTTGAGAAATTGAAGCGAGGTTTGATGACGGCTCCCATTCTCACTCTTCCGGATGGGACCGGTGGATTCACAGTGTATTGTGATGCTTCAGGGAAGGGATTAGGATGTGTTCTGATGCAGCATGGGAAGGTAATTGCTTATGCTTCGCGGCAACTTCGCGATCATGAGAAGAATTACCCAACCCATGATTTGGAGCTAGCAGCAGTTATCTTTGCATTGAAGCTTTGGAGGCACTACTTGTATGGTGATAGAGTTGAGATTTTCACGGATCATAAGAGCCTGAAGTATGTATTTACCCAGAAGGACTTGAATATGCGGCAGAGAAGATGGCTAGAATTATTGGTGGATTATGATGTCAACTTGCGGTATCATCCAGGGAAGGCTAATGTTGTAGCAGACGCCTTGAGCAGACGAGCAGGAGTCTATCTCCTGACAGCGCAACCAGAATTATTGTCAGATCTTCAGAAGATGGGTATTGAAGTAATTCTTCCTTCCAGCGTGGCTTTGATGGCTAGTATTCAAGTTCAGTCCAGCATAGTTGAGAGGATCAAGGCAGCGCAGTCGGCAGACCAGAAGCTTCAGCGGCTCAGAGCAGAATGTGAGGCAGGACGCAGACCAGAGTTAAACATTCATGAGGATGGTACACTTAGATATGGCTCGCGTCTTTGTGTGCCCAGTGGAGATATCAGACAGGAAGTCATGGCAGAAGCTCACAGTTCGCAGTATTCCATTCACCCAGGTGGCACGAAGATGTACAGAGATATCCGTCAGCACTTTTGGTGGAATGGCATGAAGCGAGAGATAGCCCGATTTGTCTCGCGGTGTTTGGTTTGCCAACAGGTTAAAGCTGAACATCAGAGGCCAGCCGGACTACTTCAACCTTTGCCTATCCCAGAATGGAAATGGGAGCATATTACCATAGATTTCGTCACAGGATTGCCGAGATCTCCAGCAGGCAAGGATGCTATTTGGGTTATCGTGGACAGGCTCACCAAGGTTGCGCACTTTCTCCCTTTCAGAGTTGGGCAGTCAACGGCACAACTGGCAGACAGGTACCTCAAGCAGATTGTCAGGCTTCATGGAGTGCCAGTCAGCATAGTGTCAGACAGAGATTCGAGATTCACTTCTCACTTTTGGCGTAGTCTTCATCAGAGTTTGGGGACTCGTCTCAAGTTCACTTCAGCATATCATCCGCAGACAGATGGTCAGTCGGAGCGCACGATTCAGACTTTGGAAGATATGCTAAGAGCTTGTATGCTAGACTTCGGTGGTTCGTGGGAGGATCACCTACACTTGGTGGAGTTCTCGTACAACAACAGCTACCAGGCCAGTATCCGGATGGCACCCTTCGAGGCCTTGTATGGCAGGAAGTGTAGGTCCCCGCTAGCATGGGACGATGTCGGAGAAAGGCAGATGCTCGGTCCGGAGATGATTTCTCAGACTGTCGAGGTAGTCAGGAGAGTCAGAGATCACATCCGAGTTGCTCAAGATCGCCAGCGCCGTTGGGCAGACTTGCATCGGCGTCCCGTAGAGTTTTCTGTAAACGACCATGTGTTCCTTAGGATCTCGCCCAACCGTGGCGTCATTCGCTTTGGCACACGGAGAAAGCTTAGTCCTAGGTATATAGGGCCGTTTAGTATCCTGGAGCGAGTAGGAGATGTGTCCTATCGTCTCGCTCTTCCACCGTCGCTAAGCGAGGTGCATGATGTCTTCCATGTATCTCAATTACGACAGTACATCCCGGACACGAACCATATCCTGGATCATTCGAATTTGGTCGTTGGTACCGACCTTTCGTATGAGGAAAAGCCCGTGTCTATATTGGACCGGAGAGAGAAGATCCTCAAGAACAAGACTATTAATCTAGTCCGTGTTGCTTGGGGTCATCACTCTCTGGGAGAGTCAACGTGGGAGCGTGAGGACGACATCCGATCGCGTTATCCCTATTTGTTTGACTCGTAAGGTATAATGTCTTCCTTGTGCCTTACACCCGTTCCATCCTTGATTGAATGCATGATTGTATGGCTGCCTGCTTAGCGTAACTTGCCTGTGATTAGTCTAGCCTGTCGTGGCAATCTCTAGCTCCTTGATTAAATTCCGAGGACGGAATTCTTTTAAGGTGGGTAGAGTTGTCACCCCCATTTCTCGTATTTCGTATTTTGTGCGTATTTTGATTTTATCATGTATTTTAATTTTCTGTACTTGCAGTATTCCTGGCTTCTCGTATTTTGCTCGGTTTTATTTTGGAGGAGACTTGGCTTGGTTTGACTTGGTTTAGCATGGTTTGGTTCTATTTTGGTTTATTGTTGGACCACCCTAACCTATACTACCCCTCAAGCTCACCCCACCACCACCATTTAATACCATTCCCCTCTCTCTCTCCTCACATTTACTTTCATTTATTTCCCCCCACCAAGAAACCCCCTTCTTCCTCCATCCTCCAAACCCTAGTGGAAGAGAGGCAAGTTGCATCTTGCCAAACATGAGAATCCACTTTCATGAGTTCATCACTTAGCTTAGCTCATTGGGAGTAACTTTAGTTCTTTGTATTTTTGGATTTGGGGTTTTGTGGAGCTTGAATCTTGTACTTTACATTTTCGGATTTTACATGTTTTGATGTGTTTTGGCCGATCTTGGGTGGGATTTGATGTGCTCATGTGGTAGAGAATCAAATTTCACCCAAGATGGACCCTTGGAAGTTTGGATTTGGAGCTCGGATGGCCGAGTTGTGATGTTGCTAAGTTTTCGGCCATGGTGTTCTTCCTTGGGAAGAAGATGACTCTGTGGTAGCCGATGGCGCCTATTTCCCCTGCATAGGTCCGATGGCGCCTACTTTGGCCGCTTGCCCTTGCAAGTGCGCCTCTTGGCCGCACGCTCCTTAGCGCTGCGCGCCTCTTCCAAACAGAACGCTTCATAGCGCCTGTTCTCCTTGACTTGGCCGATGGCGCCTATTCTGTGAACTAGGCGCGGTTGGCCAATGGCGCCTACTTCTCCTTTGATTAGGCGCAGTTGGCCGGCCATCCTCGACTAGGCGCCATCTGTCCCATCAGACTAGGCGCCATCTGTCCCATCAGACTGGGCGCCAAACTGTCCCATCAGTGGTAGGCGCAGTTCATTCTATGGACTAGGCGCAGTTCATTCTATGAACTAGGCGCAGTTCATTCCCCATGACCTAGGCGCACTTGGGCCGGCCTTATTCTAGGCGCACTTCAGTGAGCATGGTAGGCGCACTTTAGGGTGCTGCCTACTAGGCGCCCTCTAGTGCCCTCAACCTAGGCACACTCTAGAGTGTTGTCAACCCCCCCCCCCCCCCTTTTTGGCACACTCTAGTGTGTTGCCACCCTGGCCTGCCCTGGTGTACCCGCATCCCTTGTGCCCCCAGAATCTGCTTATTTCTGGGTTTTATTTTAATGAATTGGAGCTTCAAGGATTTTGTTGCCCACGTCACGACTTGGCTCGACTTGGCACTTTTGACACAACTTGGAGTTTTGCCATTTTCTTGATCTTGACGTGATTTGAGTTGACTTTTCATAAATTGTGACTAGAACTATATAACTGGAACCTGTTAACTTGACAACTTGCTAGTGGCCCGCGGCGGCGCACTTCCTTGTAACATGACATGATAATATGATAACTTGACAACTTGAGCTGCTGAGGCAGGCTTACTTGACTTGCTACGTGACTTGACACCGTGGGTGTGCATCTTGTGCTTGATTAATCTACTGGTCCAGTCTTGCATCATGTCTAGGACGTGAACCTCTGGGTACCACGGCCAGAGGTTCACATGAATTCGGACTAGGTAAATGATTAGTTCACAAAACTAGAACATGGAGATTTCCCGGCTACAGGCAATCCCGTTACCTGGGCGGCCTTGGGAATTGATGCTTGCCGACGAGTAGGGCACAATTCCAGCACACTGTTAGGTGTTGCACCCCTTGATGGTACTTGAGGGTACACTTGTCTCTCGGACAATGTACCCACCTGTACCCAGCTCCTTGCTTGCGTTCTGGGTAGCCTGGATAGTCTGCAGGGCCTGTGGCTGATAGGAACATCTCATTGCATCTTGCTAGTAACTAGGTTGTGACAACCCTAGTTAGTTAATTTATCAAGCCGTAGGACTTGCTTGGTCGTTGTGAAATGGTTGGCGTCTGGTCTTGTCTAGCCTTGTCTTGCTTGCCTAGTCTTGCCTAGGCCTGATCTAGTCCCTGTACCTGGCTCTCATCCCGAGCATGCTTGTCTTTATTTTATTTTTTTTTGATAAATGGTCTAGCGCATGCGTTATTCAGGCGAAGGGTCACAACCCCGGTCCTTGTTTGGTTTAAGGGTTGTAACCTGGGAGACCGGAATATTCTCATGTTATGACCAGTTATCGCCCTATTGCATGTATTTCTTTCTTGTACCTTTATTTTCATTCCGACTTGATATGCCGGTTTTAGTTCTTGTGCATGGCCTCCTTTGTGGCACTTGCTCTTTCTGGGGTCTGACCCAGCTGGTTTTGTATGGCCAGATTTCGGAGCAGCTACCGAGGATCTACCGCAGTTCCAGCCCGATGGTGTCAACTAGAAGAAACCGGGGCCAAGAGTGGGTTTCTATTTTTGTACCGCTCACTCATATGTAAATTAAATATTCTTTTGAGGCGTTTGCCGGCGAGCACCTGTTAGCTCGTATGTACATTTTCTTGATGCTGTAAACATGATGAACAGATCCTAGGGTTGATCATGTATGATGTACTCTTTGCTAGTCCTGACATTTTGTAAGACTAGCTGCTTGATCATCCAATATGTAATATTTGGGACGCCTTGTATTTATATATTTGATGCTCAGACATCTTGTAATCTTAACACTTGCTTGAGATTGAGACAATAGGCTTGCTAATGACCATAGGAGACTGATGGCTTGTAGTTAACCCTCATATTTCTAGACAGCCGTGACCGTATACCGAGGTGTTTTCCATTTCGATATACGTAGCTGGCTGTGTATGCCCCCGCTCTCCAGTATTCTGGTTCTGGGGCGTTACAGTAATAGACGCCCAATCTTTGTACCACAGACCCATCATCGTCCGGATTAGGAACAACTTGTTTACCCCGGTCTTCTTCGCGTACAAAGATTCCAGCTTATCCCATAACGTCTTCGCGTGCTCAATATTGGCAATGTGGTTGTACACGTTCTCGTCAACAAACTACCTGATATATCCGCACACCTATATATGCTCAAACTTCCAGTCCTCCTTGGATTTATCACTGGACTTCTCGGATGCAAATACTGGAAGATGCAGCTTCTTGACGAACATCAAATCTTTTATCTTGCTCCGCCAATAGTGATAGTTGGTGCCGTTCAGGTTCACCATGTGCACCGGCTTTGCGTCCATCTCCCCTCTCTAGTTTTCTTGTCAACTCCTGACACCCTTCTGAATTCCAGAACCTGGCTCTGATACCACTTTGTTAGAAAAGAAACGCGAAAACCGTTCCCCAAACTAGAAAGCACCTGCGAGAGAACCGAACAATACAATACACGAACCAAAAACACCAAAATAAACCACGCAGACACAGAGAATTTTTGACATGGAAAACCCTTGCGGAAAAAAACTACGGGACGATCAGAGTCCAACCCTGAGAAGCCTTCACTAATAAAATAAAGGATTACACCCTCTACAAACTTCTTCCGATCCAAATCGGATTCCCACAACACTTAGGAGCATGAATAATGATTACAAAGCTACGAAGAACAAAGACGACGAGTAGATATTACCCGAACATGATTCTTCTTCAAAATTGGCCTTCAACCCTCCTTCTTCTCTCCCAAAGTTGCAATGGCACTCTTGTCTCTTTTTACTCTCTTGTTCTTTAATGTTGTGTTGTAATTAGGGTTAGGAATAACCATGTATAAATCCCCTAATCCGCAGCGAAACCTGGACCGTAGGATACGATCCAACGGTGATTAAATCACCCTGAAAAATGATTCATCTCCGACACACAGAGTTCAGCCAGAACTCTGTCCTGGCACAGAGTTCGGCCAGAACTCTGTGTTCTGGCAACAGAACAGTTCTGGAACTGGGAGGCAGAGTTCGGCCAAAACTCTCCCCTAGGGCAGAGTTCGGCCCGAACTCTGTCCCCCTCTCTCCAGCAGCTCCTCTGGCATCTCCCGAGCTTCTTCGTCTTCTCCGATTGGCCTCGTCACCTCCTCGAGCTTCTCGGACACACAGATGGCACTCGTCGCACTCAGGGGTCTTCTCCATATAGGTTTGGAACCCCACCCACTCCAATATATGGGACTTTGTGTAGTGCCCCGCTCCCGTTGGGGCGAAGCACTATGTAATAGGCTCGTGGCAAGTCAGACATGGTCGAAAACATAGATGGCTAGGCTGACTCGACGACGAGTTTGGTACACAAAAACCATGGCATCAATAAAATCGATTTGGACGAGTGATATGAATACCGTTCCAACTAATGGATCGGCTACTGTTGGAATAAGTCCTAGATACAGTAGGCTATGTCTTGGCGAATGAACTCTAAAGAGAGCGACGCAACCAGTCTGCTGTTGGTTTTATTGGTTTTCTTGGTTTCTGAATGAATTATTGCGTGGATTTGATAAGTGTGCTTTTGCGTCGATTTCTGAATGCGTCTTTGGGAATTTCGAAGGAAGGGTTCTAATTCGATGCTCGTGCCATTGCAGAAGTTCGTGTAACTGACGCTTGACCGTCGCGAAGCGTTCTCCTACTCTCGGCACAATCTCTCTAGGTGGGTGGTTCTTCGGCCCCTTCTTTTCTACTTCTTCCCGCCAACTAAATTCTTAAAGTTCAACGTTCAAATCGATGATGCTAACGGAATGTATACTTTGCCACTAAGATCAAGAACTTGGGATAATATAGCAACCTAGAGAAGTTAACTCCGAATCTATAAGTTCACACTAAGTAGAAAAAAAGATAAAGTTCTAGAAAAGAGAGAGAATTTATTTCATGCTCTGTAAAACACAACGAAGAAACCTTGGTTGCGGTATGTCACGCCTCGGAGAATTTTGTGCCTACGGGATGCTAAATCAGAACGTACGACTTCAGGGAAAAGGACCCTCGGCACGAGGCATTGCGAGACCTCCAGTTAGGCTCGTAACCTGAACTGGTAGGACGCACCGCAATGCTACATAATTATCCTTCATTGTCACGCCCCAGAACCAGAATACTGGAGAGCGGGGGAATGAATCAGCCAGCTACGTATTACGGGTAGATGAATACCGTATAATACGATCAATGCTGTCTAAAAGACGAGGGGGTGCATACTACATGAAAGTCTCACTATGGTCACTTCACATCTATTGTCTCAATCATTCAAACAAGAAACAACAAATAGAGAACATGTGAGATAAAGCAGTAAGGCATCCCAAACGCTCAATCAAAATGTTCTTGATATCTGACTTTACAGAACATAGTCAGATGATGTAGCAAGGTATACACAATTGTTTATCAGCTGCAGCCTGACTTAGTTACAATTATATAAAAGTAAGTACAAGACGGTCTGACTAACATGTCGGTACCAAACGGCAAGGTATAAAGTAAATAACAAAATGAGCGGGGAGGTAAGGAACCCACTCGAGTCCTCCTGCGATCATTCCTCTAGTATTGACAATCTTGGAGGTGGAAGTAAGCTGAGTCCTCGGGAACCGGCTCTAGATCTGGCCATGCAAAACCAGAGAGGTTAGACCTCTAATAGCAAGTACCACAAGGAAGCACGACATGAGAATTAAAAACCAGTGATAAGAGTTAAGAATAAATCGATCTCTGCTTGCTACTGGGATTCACATAACATCACGACACTTCGAACCAACTTCCCAACCAAACAAGGACAGAAGTTGTTCCGTCATGTCCTGACATTCTGATCATCTCAGTAGTTAATAGAGTGGGTACATTACACAAACAAATCAATTTAAACGACCATTCAACTACTACGGCTTGCTACTGTAAGTCCCAAGTTACCTTGGTATTATGCAATAAGGATTCCTCAGTTCTTACTATGCGCAAACAAGGCTAGTTTACCCAATCAATCAATTACACCAATCATGTATTTAGACGAGTCCCTGAGGGACGCCCGTCGTTAATATACAATGTACAATAAATAATATAAGCAGATACCGCTTCCTGTCCATGTGGCAGATTTGTAGTATCTGTGGGGACCAGCCGGCCTGTCGGGCACTAATAGTCCCAAGGAGGGCTGCCATGTAAGAACTCGGAAATCTATTCTCTCCATGCAATCATTATTTTATTTAACTTAATAGTCTCTATGTTAAGTGAAATCCCATGCCGTGGATCATGGTCATTCAGAATGAGTACCTTTGTACGGGGTACGATATGCACAACTCTACAACGATACCCGTGCGGTTAGGTTGTAGGTCTTACATAGCGTAATGCAACAATCAAAACTAACCACGAAATAATCATGCCTTGACCATAAAGTACACATGCTACTTTTGTAGAAAAATAAATTGAAGCCTGCACGTGCCCGTATGCCAATATTCAGAATCGGCCAGTCGATTACAATAGTTCATAGTTCATATGAACGTGTCTCATTCATTCAATTCAATAAGACGACTAGCCAGTCTCTTAGTTCCAGCTAGGAACGCATGATCAATTATTAGTCAAGTTAACAATCAATGTCAATTCGTAACAAGGCATGAAAGTCAAACTATTATTTAGTATGGTCGAGTCTACAACTCTCAGGGTTAAATTCCAGTCATTCGGGGTATCTATAACCCAAATCAAGACATATGGTACAATCCACATAACAATCTATATTGAAGAAAATATTAACATATCATGATTATATCAAGTTCATGCCAAAAAGGCGTAAGGATATAATAGGAGAATTATCATGCCGACATAAAGTGAATAAAGTATAAAGTAATGGGAACACCATAGTTAGATTACGCCAAGGTTAACTTATACCATGCTTAGTCTACGCCAAAGTTATACGCTAAGGCCACCGGGTTACTCCAAGCTTATACGCTAAAGCAAATACGCGCGTAAAAGTAAGCATAAAAAGTAACGTTACGCGTAAAGGAAGTACAAAATAAAGGAACGAGGTTGAGCGTAAAAACTCGTTTTACGCCGAGCCAAGGAGTACGCGTAAAAAGAGCTATGCGTAAAAAGAGCTACGCGTAAAAAGTCAAGTTTTACGCCTGAAACACCGTGCGCGTAAAAGGAATACGCCAAGTCAAGGAGACTTGCGTAAAAACAGTTTTACGCTGACACGAGTGATCGTGGGCGTAAAGCTAGGCACTACGCAGACACGCATAACGTGAGCGTAAAACGTGAGCGTAAAGTCAATACTACGCTGGCACGTATAACGTGAGCGTAAAGTCAATACTACGCTGGTACGTATAACGTGAGCGAAAACTCAATACTACGCTGGCACGTATAACGTGAGCGTAAACTCAATACTACGCTGGCACGTATAACGTGAGCATAAAGTTCCTCCCGAACTCTAATTCCCATGGAACCTTCGTTCCAAGCCAAAAATGGAGTTTCCATGGTTCAGAATGGCGTATAACACAACCTCAACAAGTCTGGAATGAACAAAACTTGGAAATGAGGAAGTTTGACAGATCAAAACCACTAAAATCCAGAAAAATAGTAATTTCTAGATCTACTAAAAATAGGACTTCAAAATGTAAAATGCCAAGTTCTAAACTCTCTTAGGATCACGAAAGGGAGATAAATGAACCATAAAAATATGGGTTCTCATGTGGAGCAAGATGTACTTGCCTACGATTTGGTAGGTGGAGAGAGTGATGAGGAAGAAGAAGAGTAATGAAGAGAGAGAAAAGGTTTGGGGGCTTTAAATGAAATGGTGTTGGGTTCGATTCATGATGAACCACCATAAACCCGAAAATAAACCAACCTAGGCCGAACCTAAAGCAAAGCTAAAGCAGAGAATAAAGGCAGAAAGTAAAATGCAGAAAATTAATTAGCACAAAATTAAAGGAATTTAAATACAGAATAATACATGATAATTATTAAATAAATTTATGCAAGCAGTATATGTATAAAAATACGCATTCTGGGAACGAGAAGTGACATTCATGGTGTCGATATCACCAATGACCGCATATAAGATAGATTGCATGCTCACCTATTGTCTTGTGCATGTGGTAAGTATTATGTATATTTTGTGCAGGAAAGGAGCACGGCCGTGGTAAGAATAGTTGAATTGGTTATGTTGTTATCGTTTAAAAATGTGCCTTCAATATGAACTGTAAATCATATAGTTCTAAATAGAAAGATCACTTCGTATGCTAAAATCCTTAATAAGCAGTGTCGGTTTAGACGAGTGGGTTCGTCCCATCCACTAGCAAGTGTGCTAACCCCCAACTCCCCAGGTAACGAGCGCGCTGCGGGAGCTCGAGACTAGACTAAAGCTGAAGTATGGGAGGCGGCTCGAAGCTCTCCTATTTTGAAGTATTTTGAAGCCCAATTCAGATCGAAGGCTTTTGTTCAAATGTATAAAGGAGCATGAATGTATGGAACGCCGAGGATTATTTTACAGCAAGCTTGTCGAAAGTTTTCTTTTGTGTTTCAAGATGTAGCCGCAATGGCATATGAAATATAAAAATGACCTTGCACATACTTTACAAGTTTTATGAATGAAAAGCTAAATTTCTTCCTATTCTATGTCTTCAACTCTCTGTACTGTTTAATTTCAACACGTCGTGTCAAAGGAAATTCTAAGTGCACATTCTTGCCTTGTGCAAGTCCAATAAAGACTTGCACGGCATCACGTCCCGGCTCGTGGGATCGATTTATCTCGAGTCAAGGCGAGGATGACCGATTCGGCGAGTCGGGGCATGACAAGTTGGTATCAGAGCACGGTTCACACCTCGGACCTTTTAAAATACTTTATTTTAGATGTCGTTGCAATTTTTCAAAAACTATGCTTTTCGACATGTGCGACCTGGAATAATCATTCCATACATATAAGTCCGTAGATATTTTGAGAATACTAACGGATTTGCTCAATTTTGTAGGAATGCCAAAAATACCGGGTATCCCCGCTGTCAACGCCACGTTTGTCACCCCCAGTTTTCGAATTAGGGGTATTTTTGTCATTTTCCAAGTTTTGTAATTTTTGGGAATTTTATTTGATTTTATAGGATTTTTAGGGATTTGTTTGATTTAGTTTGAATTTTATCCAATTTGGACTTAAGTTGGAGACCCGGGTAGCCTGGACACTAGTGGGACCCACATACTAGCTGGGCTTGGCCCACATGCCAACCTAACTAGGCTAGAAACCAATAAACCATACTCATATGGCTTAACTAGTCATTAGAGGCTTAATTAGTCAAATTAGAGTTAAACCGAAACAAACCGAACCAAACCAAACCCAAACCGAACCAAACTAAGTCTAATGGATTGGAGGCTTAATGGGTCTCCACCCAAACCCACCAAGCCCCCTTGGCCGGCCATGAATAGGCCACTCCCCCTCTCTCTTTCTTCACTCCTAAGTAAACTCACTCTCTCCATTTCCTTTTCTTTTTGAAGCTTCTTCTCCAAGAGACCAATTCTAGGTAAGCTCTTAATCCCTCATTTATTTCTCTTTAGCAATTATTTCCTTCACAATAAATGTGGAGGAGATCATTCTCCCCATTTTGACCATAGCTTTATAGGTTTCCCCTAAAATCTAGTTTAAGGACTTAATTGGGGGTTTTATTTATTATATATATATATATATATATATATATATATATATATATATATATATATATATATATATATATATATATATATATATATATATATATATATGTGTGTGTGTGTGTGTGTGTGTGTGTGTGTGTGTGTGAGTGTCATGAGAGAGAGTGGTGGTGATAGTGTGTTTGTGTGAGAGTGTGTGTGTGAGATTGTGTGTGTGTGAGTGTGTTATATATATATATATATATTATATATATATATATATATATATATATATATATATATATATATATATATATATTTATGTGTGTGTGTGTGTATGTATTTATATATATATATATATATATGTGTGTGTGTGTGTTTGTGAGTTTATATATATATATATAGATATGGATATGTGTGTGTGTGTATGTATTTACATATATAGAGTATATATATATGTATATATATATAGATAGATGGTTAGATAGATAGCTATATATGTATAGATATATATATATATATAGAGTAGAAGAAGTAGGAAGAGAAGGAGAATAAGAAACAGCAGTGCAGCAGCAGCAGGAAGCACTGTAGCAGCAGCAGGAAGCATTGGCAACAGCAACATAGGTAGCAGCAGCAGCAGTGGCTTGTAGCAGCAGCAGTAGCCCCCTAGAAACCCCATTTTTAACCCCCTATATACCCCCCTATGACATATTTTATCATATCACAGGCGAGTACATTCTCTGATAACTTTTTCCCAATTTATGATAACTGTTATGATTCATGTACTTAGTGTAGATATGCTTATTCCTGACACATGGTTCTCACGGATTGGTATTCTTGGATCTCGACGAGAGATGTTTCTTCTTGTTAGCTTGGGATGTATTGTGCAAGCTCCCTTGTAGCTCTTGCGCAATATGTGGTCACTGATTCTAGAGAAGACTTGCTCCCTTCTCATTAGAATCCCGTGCAGTGATGTGTCCTGTTTGGATCCATTCTACCAGTTGGAGTTGGGGGAGTAGTAGCGTATACCTGTGATCAGATCCATCTTGCATTCTTGAATAGTGTTAGTCATATACCGCACTTATGACTAGCCAGGCCAGTTCTTACAGGTACCCAAGCCGATCACAAGTTGAAACTACTACTCACACACATTGGATATATGGCTTACCTTGATTTGTGTACATACCATGATTCAGTTCTACTTTTCTGTTCTAGCTCTAGCTCTACAGCTTACCATGCCATGATACATATATGTACACTCCATGATTTCATTGTATATGCTCTATTTACAGTCTTATGGCTTTTATTCTATCTTGAGATCTCTTATAAGATATATGTACTCGTTCCATCCTGACCGGATATGTTAAAAATATTACAGATGCAGAGGAGGACTATTATTGCACTTACTACGGCCCATCGGACGTAGTAGGTTTAGAGACAGATACCCTAGATCCGCAGGGTGCAGTACCGCAGGGCAAGACACCGCCTGTCCTGTAGATAGAGTAGGTCCTTTGTACTGGACCTTGTCTCCAGTTACTCTTGGGACTGTTATTATTTTGGCTTGTATTAGAGACTTTGGACTTAGACTTGTATATTCTTTGTGTTTGGACTTGACAGGTTATATTTTATTGTCATGTTGTCTTTATCTTTCAGTCTTTACTTATCATCTTAGAGTTATGATTGAGCACTCATATATTATCATTGCTTGTCCTCCATTCGGAGTTAACCATATTCTCGACAGGTTTTTGATATTATATAAACTGTTGTTAGAGTAGAAAACCTACAGCATTCCACGTCGTTTTTACGGTGTGGGCTGGGCGTTGTTACGCACACGTGCCCCTACAGCGGGTGCGGGTCGTGACAACGTTGATTAGCACGGATAGTACCGAAGACGCGACGCCTAGCGAATCCGCCATGGAGCGATTACTGCGCCTCATGGAAGTCCAACAGCGCCAGACGGAGATGCAGCAACGACAGCTGCAAGAACAGATCCAGGCCCAAATCAGCGTCCAACAAAAGCAGATGGAGGCCCTGACCCGGATCGTGAGCACCATAGCGACCCAACAGAATTCGACGACCGCCATATCAGAAGAAGAAGTGCAACCCGTAACGACGAAGCATATGTCTTCCTTCTCCCTGCTCAAGGCGACCAAATTCAAGAAGATGAACCCGCCTGAATTCAACGGCCGAGCAGAGCCTGACGAAGTCATGGGGTGGCTAGTAAAGATTGAGGGTCTGTTCAATCTCCTCAACATCAAGGTGTCACGACCCGCACCCTAGAGTAAGGGCACGAGAAGTGGGTACGTCCAACCTACGCAGCAGTATCGGCGGTAGAACGCTGTCCTAGGTCACAACAACTAACAATATAATACTAAACAGTTTATACTCCCCGAATGTGGGTGACATAGCAGAAAGTAAACTCAATCACAACTAAGGCAGAAGATAAGATAGAAAGATAATACTGCTGAAAAGAAAGGAAATCCACAAGTACAAATAGAGAGTCTAGTATCTAAGATAAGTACATATCCCAAGTACCAAGTATATATACAACCATCCAGAGAGTAATGTAAATGAAAAACATCCTAGTCTAGAGGTGTGTTATCCACTGCTAGTGAGACCTGCTGCTGGTCCAGGTCCAGGCACTCATCTAAGGTAGCACCGTAATAGGTATCCACACAGGCCTCCTCCTCATCCTTTGTAATATTTTCAACATGTCCAGTCAGGACAGGAGCGAGTACAATACATCTCAACAGTTCATAGCAGGTTAGAAAATATAATCGTGCTGTAAAGTAAGATACAAGAACTGAAAGAAAGTACAGGATGTAAACAGAGAAAGCTGTAATAAAAATATATATACTGTAAATAGAGAGCTATCAGTGGCTAGTGAGTCAGAGTACAATATAAACATGTGAATGGCATAGGAGATTCTGATGAGACACTAAGGAGGTGATCAGGTGAGATACTACTTGGATATTATTCACATGTCTACTTCTACTCCCCCGTACCCCAATCAATACACAAGGATCCAACCAGGTTATGTTATGATTCCATGCAAAGGCCTACAAGGGGTGATACATGGAGGGCCCATAAATGGGTGATCTGGAAATGCCCATAAAATGGGTGATTCAAAGAAGACTCTATGATCATGAGAGTACATGTCACAAGTGATCAATGAACCGTGAAGCATAGTAATACACCATGTAAGTGAAACGCACAGAACTTGTAGTATATGATGCTCCCTGAGGGGATAACATCTCAAGAAGGGATCCATATAGTACTAATCCGTGTGACCAACGTGACAGTATCAAGTAAAGTAATTTAAAGCAGGAAAATAATTGTAAACATGATATGAAATGATCAGAGAATGTACTCGCCTGGTATCTGAGTGTCCAAGATGAAAGTACTGTCCGAGGAGTGGTGTCTGGCTCCTATTTAGAACAGCATAAGTCACAACAAGTCCAGAATGGTAAAATGAAGCACTACAATGCATTCTACATGAATCTAGGTCAATCTAGGCCAAAGTCAACTCTTGGTCAACCCTGGTCAACCAAGAAGTCAAACCTAAGTCAACCATGGTCAAACTAGGTCAAACAAGTCATTCTAGGTCTAACTAGTCCATACTAGTCTAAACAAGGCTAAACAAATCTAATCTAGACTCACTAGTCAAGCAGACACACACAGGCCATAGGCTATATCATGCCTATAAGCCAACCCATAATACATGACAATATTTATATCTAAACATGATACACTCTTGATATATTTATATAATCTAATACATAACATATATATATATATATATATATATATATATATATATATATATATATACATATATACTAGTACACACACAAGTTATATATATATGATACTTATATATATACTTAATATAATCTATACATCCATTGCATGTATCTATACTAGATACATATACATTACACAAATTTATATTATATATATAGATACACATTTTACCTATATATACATTACATATATACATTCAATATCCCTTAGACACATACATACATATATATAATAGAGAGGGATAGAAAATAGAGAGTGTGTCTAAGTGACATGAGTGTGTGAAGAGTGCGTGAGAGGGAACAACATGTGTGTGACAGAAATTGAGTGAACTGTGAGTATATCATGATTTGTGTGTGTGTGTAATGGTGTGTGGAGTCTGGGATAGGAAGAGAGTGAAAGGGTGTGAGTGACAGTGAGTTAGGAAGGAAGGAAAGGAAACAATTTCCTGAACATTTCAGTTTTCCTGAAATTGAAAGAAATCCCAACCAACTCCCAAATCACCAACCCCATCTCAGTTCACTTCAATTCATGACAGTTTAATAGATCATGTAGGAATGAACCCACATATCTCAGGTTAGCATAATCTCAGGAAATCAATTCTAGACTTTTGAAAAAACAGTCCAACTCTTTCAATCCAATTTTGAATCCCAACATTCAATGAAACCACTTCAAATTTAGCATACAGTTAGATTACATATGAGAGAAAAATATTAGGGACTTAAACATGTGACTTAACAGTATTTAACTAATCAAAATGAATGCTAAAAATCAAATCAAAAACTGGAAAACTGTGAATAGGCATGTATCAGGAAATTTAGGGAATTTGGAAATTGATGATTAAAAACATGTTAAAATATACAATAAATGGTTGGTAATGAAAACCCAACATGTGTTCGTGTCTCAGAGAGTGTCTCGTGTCCACTACAATGTGACACGACGTGTCCACATACAAACAAACACAAAACGAGCACACAGACACTGCACAGTGCACTGTCTCGTGCACAAGTGCACGTATGTCGTGCACCTGACACGACCCGAATGGGGTCGTGTCCTCGAGCAGGGTGGTTTGCCTAGTGTCCACCTAGGTTTGTGTGTCCCTGAATTAGGTCCACGTGTCGCCGTGTCCAACATTTAAAGCCGTATCAGTGGCCTAAATTAAACTGTGCGCAGACAGTGCAATTCCAGTACACGACGGATTTCTCCCTAACCACTACACAAGATCCAACGAAACTTTGGGGGCATGATGTCAGTGCATGCCCCCTCGTGTCCACCAAATTTTGTATCAAATGAACCCGTGTCGTGTCCTACAGGGGGCCCGAGTAGCAGGGGAAGCGCACAGGCCGCGCGCGCGTGTCCAACCGCGTATGCACATGTGTCAAAACGACACGACACGACCTCAAAATCGACTCAGACACTTGGGATCATGAAAGCCACATCAAAACGACATTTTCCATTCAAAAACTTTCACGAAAACAAATCGAAATGCCCATTGGGGTATTTCATCAAACACTTGCACACGTCACTGATACGTGTCCGATACGGACACGTACATGACACGAAAATTCACAAACCCTATACCTACAGTACCAGGACACCTAGGGCTAGGCATTTATGCAATTAAAACCTAATTTTAATGGGTGGATTGGAAAATACATATGTGTGTTCTTCAACACAAAAGCTCCTTGAATGAGGATCCCCCAAAAGCCACCCAAATCCTTCAAATTGCTATGAAACTGAGATTAACAAATTTCAACAGCAAGAAAACACTAATTAGAACCTATTGCAATTTGTTTGGATTAAAAAGGAATTTATTTGGAATTTCTATGAATTAAAGAAGTTGTACATACCTCTCTTTCTAAATGAGACTTTCCTAAAGAGGCTAGCCCTAATGGAAGATGATATTTATAGGTGGGAATCCCTATGTGGGTGTGGTGGCCGACCACTAGAGATTAGGGTTAGGGTTAGCTAGTGGTTTGGCTTTGGGCTCCTATGTAACAAGTTATTGATTAATGGTTCAACCACAAGTCATGGCTTGTGACTTAATATTCTAACTTGAGTCAAATAACTAAACCATAGGTCAACTCTAGTCTAACTAGGGTTGCATGACCTAACCAAGTCCAACTCAACTAGGGTTAGCTCCTAGGTTAGTCTACCAAGGTCATTGCTAGTCAAAGTCAACCTAGTCAACCATCATTCAAATAATTCCAAAATAAATTCTAAAAATTCCCATAAATTCAAATAAATTATAATAAAATCAAATAACCTCAAAAATGACAAAAATACCCTCAAACTAGAAATGATAAATGAAATACCCTAATCACAAGTCATGATTTAAAATAGTTTAAAAAGATTAAAAATTACCAAGAATCATAATATGAATTAAATATAATAAATAATAATTATAATTACAAAATTTTAAAATTACCCTCATCTGGAAAACTGGGTGTTACAATCCTACCCACCTTATAAAAATTTTGTCCTCGAAATTAAGATGATCGCACCCCCTTCTAGGTCAAACATAGTCAAGGGTCAATCACTAGTCAATTCCTCAACATCCTAGTGCTTGGTCATCAGCTGGTCAACTTCTTAGGACTTTACCTCTGCCAGCTACCTAAGTGTTGGCAACTAGAATTTAGCAAAAGAGAACTCTATAATAGGCTAGCTCTTAACTTCCCAATCCTATCAAGTCACCCATAACTAAGTACCTACCAACTAAGCACACCAATCCCAAATACCACATATATATATGCTGAAGAATAACAACCCACCACATATATCCTAAGTATATCATCTATATATATATATATATATGACTGATCAACCAAGGGTTAAGGCAGACTAAACTTATAAGGGACTGAAACAAATGCTTAGAACTAGGCTAAGGATGAATGGTCTGAAACATCAATATAGGCAAAAGGGAATGATGCCAAGGGGACTGAGATTATGAGCTAAAAGATAGAACATTTGGGTCCACTTGTAAGGTCAAAGTGAAGGGAAACCTACACATGGAAAAATGAACTAATGCTCAGGTAGAGGCTTAGAAGACTGAACCAACAATGAAGGAATGGGTTGGACATGTATCTGGACAGATGGGCTAACCAGGTATCATCTGTTTCTAAGAATGAAAGGGGACAGAATAATGATCAAGGGAGAACTCTTATTAACAACCCACATTATATCCCATTGTATACAACTGTCCAAGTGAACTGAACAATCATGCCCAAGAAAAGTTTAAACTCCACTATAGGGCAGGTACTGCAGGTTATAATGAAGGGTATTGCAAGGCTATCAATAAGTAAAATGCTAAGAGATGCAGTATGTCACCATATACAGAAGTAAGGATGAGTGCAGACCTCTAATATGCATGATACTAACTCTCCAGATATGCAGAATATGATAAGGGGTTGATGGTTATATTGGTGAGTCAATAATTGGGTCTGAACTATGGTCCAGTGAAACCTATGATGCAACACGGTGGGTAATGAATTTTGAGTGCAGTGAACAACTTGTACAAGTCTGAACCAAGGGAACAGGGTATCTAGTGAAGGGTCTGCACACTGCCTATAAAGGTTGATCAACATGACTAAACTCAACACAAGGAGAACTTAACTAAAATAGGAAGTGAATAGGCTAACAACATGTCAATAATCCTATACATCAATGACCTATAGGTACCAACCAAACCCATATCCCATATGCCAATATCATCTGTAACCTTTCTATACATAGACCTCTCTGTCTTAGGTGAAACTACAACTATACTCAAGGATAGGCTCTGGTCATGGGTGTCTCACTGGAAAAGGTAAGGGAAAATAATATCAATCATCAAGGCTGTAAGGCATACTAACATCCTATATGTAATTAGCTGATATTAAAAAAAATAGCAAGGAAATTATCTACAATGGTTTACTATTCTAATACTAATACTAACTATCATCTCTAGAGTACAGACACTCTACAAGTCATTACCTCATTACACTATGAAAGAACTACATATGAATAAGCTCTACAAAACTAAATATCCCTACTCCTAAGTTATTGATGAAATACAATTTTTAAAAACAACAGAAGGGTATGATAGAGATGATATGTTGAAACCTTCTCAAGATAAAATCTGATAATCATATGCGTCTGTCCAAAATCATGTTACTCAGAGTCTTCGTCATGTTAGTGAGCAAGGCTACGATAATCACAGAGTCCTTGACCAAGGCACATACTTCTAGAATCATGGTATTTAAAATTTTTGCATTGCCGCATGCTTGGCAGCGAAAACCTTAAATTTCCATATCCGAGAAATACGTGCTAAATCTGACTATATGTCCTCACTATGCCAGTTAACACGACTATCGAAGATTCTGGATTCCATAACGGGGTGACCTAGCCTATATGATTCATCTCAGAAAAAAATCAAACATAACACAAGAACAACAGGACAAAATTGATCAATCAACAAAGAACAGAGGGAATCGAAATTCAAGACAGCTATAAGAGGCAATTGCGGAAATGGAATCAAAAGAACGGAACCTGCAACTAGATCTCCAACGGCCTAAGCATCCTCGACTGTCCTGGCAAAAGATCGCTCCTGCTGGCCTCCCCTGGCCTGCTGCTGATGCTGTATGTACCTCTGCTGCTGAGTCGGTAAGGGTAATCCCTTCTGCTGGCCTATCGGAGTCCTCGCTCCTGCTCTCTGAGCTGTCCGTTTAGGTAACTTGGGACACTCTCTTAACGGGTGATATGATGCTCTGCAAAGTAGGCACTTGCCTATCCTCATTCGGCATTCGCCCTAATCGTGCCCTGGTTCCCTACAAGAAGGGCAACTGGTAATCTGCTGCTGTCTAGGGGTCTGCTACGTCTGTAACGATGGTCCCCTCGGCTGCTCTGTCGGAGCCCTAGCTCCCGCTCCTGGTGCTGCTCCCTGAACTACTCTGTCTATGTTCTGGGAACACTCCCTCAGCTGGGGGTCCGCTGCTCCACCCCTCTAGTGCTGAGCTACAGGTGGCCTAGCTCCCTCAAAAGGAGGTACAATGGGACAATCTATCTTCTGGTGGGCACCTAACCCACAGAAATAGCAAACCTTCAACCTCTTCCTGCACTGCTCCCAGATGTGTCCCGGCTTCTTGCAGTAGGGACAACTGATCGCCTTCGGGTCCTGACCCCGATACTGATACTGCGCCTGCTGAATCTGCACATGGGGCCTCTTGGCCTGGCCTCCGCTGCTGCTGGTACCGTGAGCTTCCCGTCCCCTCTTGAACAACTGTTGCCGCTGAGTTTCTACTATCTGCTGGAAGAAGGAGAACAACCGCGCCACGTCCTCTGATTCTGATGGCGACTGCTGCTGAAGAACGTTCGGGACGACAGGAAAAAGTCACGGAGTAGAAAGATGTGCACTCCCATAAGCTGTAGATATCCCAGCCTGAGCTGGCATAACAGGAACTGCAGTCTCGGGGCCCTGCTGATCAGGACGAGGAGTGGTAGACCCCTCAGTGGTATCTTCCTGATCGAGACGATGAGATCGTGTCTCCATTACCATCCTGAAGACAGATCAAACAAGGAATCAATACTGAGATAGAAATAATAATTCAAGGGAGGACAGTTATTCAAGGAAGTATCAGGAATTTAGATGGCAGGGATCCAGTTAAGAGTTTTTCCTAATGTGATTGAGTACTTCAAAAATAATCCTAATCCTACTGTAGGCTGTAGTGATACTCTAGTTCGAATACCACTACATAAACTCGACCTGTATGGGCCACCACTAAAAACGTGTCACGACCCGCACCCTAGAGTAAGGGCACGAGAAGTGGGTACGTCCAGCCTACGCTGCAGTGTCGGTGGTAGAACGCTGTCCTAGGTCACAACAACTAACAATATAATACTAAACAGTTTATACTCCCCGAATGGGGGTGACATAGCAGAAAGTAAACTCAATCACAACTAAGGCAGAAGATAAGATAGAAAGATAGATAGATAATACTGCTAAAAAGAAAGGAAATCCACAAGTACAAACAGAGAGTCTAGTGTCTAAGATAAGTACATATCCCAAGTACCAAGTATATATACAACCATCCAGAGAGTAATGTAAATGAAAAACATCCTAGTCTAGAGGTGTGTCATCCACTGCTAATGGGACCTGCTGCTGGTCCAGGTCCAGACACTCATCTAAGGTAGCACCGTAATAGGTATCCACACAGGCCTCCTCCTCGTCCTCTGTAATATTTTCAACAGGTCCAGTCAGGACAGGAGCGAGTACAATACATCTCAACAGTTCATAGTAGGTTAGAAAATATAATCGTACAGTAAAGTAAGATACAAGAACTGAAAAAAAGTACAGGATGTAAACAGAGAAAGCTGTAATGAAAATATATATGTAGGAGCGTAAAAAGTGCTTCAAAGAAAGAGTCAAAGTGATAGATCATTCCACTCAAATTGATCTACTTTACGCCGCAGAGAGGCTAAATACTTTACGCCCAAGACAAGGCTAATCACTTTACGCCTAAAGCAAGCAGATCATTTTACGCTCGGGTCTACACCCATGGTTTTACGCCAAGGACAGATCAGCCACTTTTACGCTGGATAAAGCTGTCAAGTCTCGCATTTAATGCAAACTCTGACATGGAGATATTAATGATGGCATATATCACAAAATTCAAAGGGATTTGTTTTTACACAAAGACCAATGTTGTCGTTTAGTATGTGGATTGAGCTACTTTACGCTCACACTATGGCTTCTTTTATGCATGAAGACTATACGAGCTTTTACGCTCAACAGTTGACGTGTGCGTAAAGTCTATTTGAGCTACTTTTACGCTCAAGGTTATTTAACAACCACTTTACGCGGAAAGTCTATGTCAGGGCTATTTTACGCCTAGTCTACTACTTTACGCTCAGAGTACATTGGGGCTATTTTTACGCCCTATTCTTTCTGACCAGCTTGGAACGTGGTTTGTCTACATGGCTTTCATGCCACACATCCCGAAGAACGTGTGTACGTGCATCCTATTCTTAATGAAATGATGGGACACGTGTCAACGTATACAGAGGATGACTTTGGTCGTGGGTGGCGGTCATTGGCGTAAAGACAGAACTTTTACTGAGTTTTTACGCACAAGAGCCCAAGTCTATAAATAGACTTATTTTTCTCAAAGCAAGAGACACAGACAGAGACAGGAGAGAATACAGAGATCAGAACTTAGAGATTTTGATTCTCCAGAGCATTCTTCTTCAACCTTTCTTTCAGAACAGAGTAAAGCAAAGCAGGAAAGCATTCGGCCTCGCCATCAGTGCCCAAGTGCGTCGATACCTTTCTGGTGACTTAGTTCTTCCGGTTGTTCAACTTCAAGCAGCGATCTTCATCATCATCATATGGTCCAAGGAACAAAGTGATCATTTACAGATCAGACTTCCATAGCAATACTTTCCCAGAATCAAACTTGTACTTCTTGTATCAAGCAGCGATCTTCATCATCATCATATGGTCCAAGGAACAAAGTGATCATTTACAGATCAGACTTCCATAGCAATACTTTCCCAGAATCAAACTTGTACTTCTTGTACTTTTTTTGTTTTATTTTCAAAAGCCAATTTTCTCTGGCATTTTGTTAAGTGAAACAAAATGGCGACTCTGCTGGAGAACACCTTCTCCTCTGACGAGAAGGCAATTGCTCAATATGATGATATTTCGGTCGGTTCGACCAAGAAGACTCTGGTTGTGCACTTCGACCAGACTGCCTATGAAGAAATGCTCCGAACTGGGGGTGGTTCTCGCTGCTCCAATGTTCAAAAGTCTCGCAAAGCACGAAAAGTTTGGATTCCTAAATCCAAAGTGGCTTCTGATCTCTCTGTTGTTTCTGAGGACAAGGGAATTCTTCCCACTCCTGTCGTAGGGACTCCCGTTCGTAACAAGGCAGTTCTTACTTCAGAGTTGCACTCTAAGTGTGACAACTTATCTCCCGTCTATCACGGTGAAGATAATCAGGTTTCACGCCCACTGCGTAAGAACCAGTTTTTACGCCCAGTGGGTAAAAACCATGTTTTACGCTCAACGCATAAGTATAAGTCTCCCATTTGTAATACGGCAGATTCTAATATTAATGCTTCTGAGGGTAAGAATCAGTCTCCCGTCGGTGACGTGGTAGGCCCAAATAAATTACGCTCCTCGCGTAAAACAAAATCTCCCGTCGGTGACGTGGTAGATAACCAATTTTTACGCTCTACGTGTAAAGGTAAGTTTCCTGTCTTTGACAGTGTAGATAAAATTCACAACGATGTTTTTACATCTAATGTGAATATACCTAAACGTGTACAGCATAAAAATATTGTTGGTAAGGCTTCTGTCCTACACCAACAACCTTCTTATACTGCTTTACGCAAAGTACCAAACTTACACATTACACGCCATAAAAATGGAGTCCTTCGTGCTCAAAAATCTCAAGATTTACGTACACAACTCCAAACGCGTAAAAATGTACAGTTTGGTTTTGCGAATGCAGCCAGTAATCTTCTTTATACACAAGGGACTAAACGTTTTTCTATCCTAAATGTAATAAAGAAGAATACTCCATCTGTTCCTTCTGACTTACGTGAATTGCTAATGCAAAAGCGTAAGAACAGACAATCTCCGGTGACACTCTCCCAAGAAAAACATCATTGTGAATATCACCAGGTTGTGATCAACTGTTGTTGTTCGGCTTCAAAACGGTCAGTTTTTGATCGATTAAGTTTTAACTCGCCTCAACATCAAGCTGAAGACCAAGAGCATGAGCTGTCATATGCATCAGTCAACATGGTATCTCATACTAACAGAGGACGACATCCAAGACGGAATATGTCCCAAACTCCAGGTCAACAACAGTTCAACAGACTTTTTGATTCCTTTGAAGGAGTATATCAGAATACTCGATCAAGAAGACAAAGACAATTGCAGGCTTCTGATTCAGAAGCTGGGGGTACTCAATCTTTTGAGTCTGATACCGATAGTGTGGATTCATACTTCTATACTAATCCCTCTATATCTTTATGAGAGGTTGAATCCTACGCTGTTGGAGATGAACCAGAGACGTCATCTGTTAATACAGAATAACGTCTCACTGCCGTGGAGCAATCATTGAAAGACATGCTTAACATGGTGCAAAGCATGCATCAGATAATTTTGAATCAGCAAACTGCTCAGCCGGCAGTAGTAACACCGGTACCAGTAGCCGTACAAACTCAAGATAGTCAAGGGGCTAAAATACCTTTGAATATTCAAGAGCCTGCTGTTAATCAAAATTCTACATCTCCAGATCCTATCATTCCTGAAGACGTACCACCTCCAGTGGGGGTTACGGTACATCTAACTATTCAATCAAATGTGCTTCCTCAAACCAGTGAAGCCATTCAAGCAGTGCGTGAGCTCAAAGCACAGTTTGAAGTTTTGAAGCACAAAGATCAGCTCCAAAGGTTAGGGATTAAGCAACCCTATCCTCCTCATTGGAATGATGTACCCTTCCTACCGAAATTCAAGCCACAATCTATGGTTTTGTTCGATGGAAAAGCATCTCCCAGTCAATATATCAATTACTTCGATATTATGACTGTGCACTTGCAGAAAAATGATGCTCTTCTCACTCGAGTGTTCATCGGGTGCCTGACGGGTTCAGCTTACGACTAGTATTGTAGCTTATCCGATAATTCTATTTCGTCTTTTGACGAATTCAAGGCAATGTTTCTCTCCCGCTTCTATGAAGGAGGTATGGACATGAACATGTCCTCCATGATAGAAATCAAACAAAAGGAGAAAGAAGATACTCGGACGTTCATCGAACGTTTCCGACAGGCTACTCTAAAGATGCCTCCTGGTATGCCAGATTCAGCGTTGATTGATACATGCAAGATGAATCTGCAACCATCCATTGCTGTCTTCACGGGTTCCCAATTCACAGATTGGGCTTCGTTTATCATAGCAGCAGTTTCTGCCGAGACCAATGGTAGGTTGGCTCGTGAGCATGGAATGATTTTCGCTTCAGAAGATAAAGGGAAGAAAAGTAATCCTGGTAATAATTCTGGCAATCGTAATGTGAAAGGAAAAGATACTCTTATGGTCAATCTTTCCAAGAACAAAACGACGCCGAATAATCAAGAATCTTCCAGGCCAAAAGAAGAATACTCTTTTGACGAAAGTGATATCCCAAGGATATTCCAATGTCTGGTGAAAAGTGGCAAACTTCAGATTTCGGAGCCAAAGAGACCTAATGAGGTGAATCTGACTGATAATCCCAAATATTGTATCTATCATAGATACATTAATCATCCTACCAATGCTTGCTATGTCTTGAAAAAGAAAATCCAAGAGCTGATAAATGGTGGTGCTATTGCTTTAACCAATGATGACCATACGGTTACGACCAATATGGTTTCTCTTCAGTTCAAAGATTTTCCTCCACAGCAAGTCCCAGATAGAATTATCCCAATTCCGAAGACGACGATGAAGATCGTGAATATCCCGCCTGCCAGAGAAGAAAATACAGGATTGCTGCCACTCACACTAAAGAATGGCGAAATCATGTGGGTACATCCTGACTTAGTGCCTGAGTTGGAAAATGAAGGTAAAACTTCAAAATTCAAGAAGGGTAAGAAAGTCAAAACCTGCAATATGATTTCTCATGTTATCTCAGATCCTGATGATTTGGAGCATCTATGGGATGGCCTTCCTTTAGAAGATAGACTGAGAGGACTGAACATCTGTCCTCCAAGTCTAGCTCCTCCTACCAAGCTCAAGCTTACTCATCAACAGTGGCTAGTCATGAACAGTGTTCCCTTATACCGGGCACAACAAGTCTTTGCTGCTTATGAAAAAGCTCCGACAGGGATTTTTCCTCGAAACCTCAATCATTCTCCTATAGCTACAGAGATTTCTATTCCTCATTCTTCTGTAGTTACAGAGATTTCTTCTTCTTCTTCTGTTGAACCACTTGTTAAAAGTCTGCTGCCAACTCACTTGTATAGTCAGCAATCTGTCCTTCTCATGAAAAAGATGGGTTATGACTTTCAAAAGGTAGAAGGTTTGAATTACGATAAAGGAATACGACTTCCTTTACAAATTCAAAATCAAAATTCTACTGTTGGATTGGATTCTGAAGCTCCTTACAAGAAGAAGACTAAGGGAGGGAAGACTAAATCCTGTAATATGGTACTTCCTTCTCCTGAGTCCGAAGAAAAAACTTTTGCTGGTATAAGATCTGGGAAAGAGTACTACAAAGATTATGAAGGATCCTCCAAAGAAGCAGAAGACGCAGTGGAGACACTACCAACTCAACCTTCTCCTGTTCCGGTTAAACCTTCTGTGGTTGAAAAGGGGAAACAGAAAGCAGTACGCTTTGACGTCCCATTGAAGTCTGCTTCCAGTCAGGGGGTAGTGATGAAACCCTACAAGTTTGATATTCTAGCTCAGTTGGCCGATACTCCGGCTAGACTATCTATATTTGAACTGCTTCGCCTTTTCAGAGAGACTTTGAGTGAAGCCTTACTTCAAGCAGATTCATGCTTGGCTCAACTCAAGAGTCCTGATAATACTCCAGTTTCATGTCCGCAATGTCATAGTGTGATGGAAGCAATTCCTAACATCACCTTTACGCAAGAAGATATACTGTTGAAGCATAACAAACATGACAGGCCTCTGTGCTATACTGGGTATATCGGATCCACTGAAATTGACAGGATTTATATTGATTCTGGGTCCTCAATTAGCATAATTCTTCAGAGTATGCTAAGACCCCTGAGGATTCCTACTAGTGATCTGACTTACACTAGTACTACGATAGTCGGTTTTAACTCTGGCAAGAGCAAACCACTGGGGAAGATTCGTCTGCAGATTCAGATTGGTGATCTTCGAACCATGGTAACTTTCTATGTTATCAACTCAGACATCTCCTATAATATCCTTTTGGGGAGACCATGGTTACATGAGCATAATATCGTGCCTTCAACTCTCCACCAATGCTTCAAGTATGTGGATTCCCAAGGAGTTATGAAGACTGAGTTTGCTGATATCAATCCTTTCAAGGGTGTCGAAGCTTATTTTTCTGATTCAAGGCTTTATAAACAAGAGCATATGAAAGAGATATCAGACATAGCTAAGGATCAATTATCTACTGAGGATCAGTCTCTTAATGAAGATCCGCCAGAAAAACAACCTTTGAAGATCATAGTCAAGGGACGAATCCAATCCCAACCTGTCAATGATCAACCTTTGATAATCAAGGTTAAAGGAAGAACTCAAACTTCATCGGAGGAATCAATAAATATTCTTGCTAAGAACCAAGTTCAACCCTTTATGATCAAGGTCAGAGGGCGTACTTCTTGTACGAATGATCCAGAACCACCATTGATTGTCAATCTTGGCAAATCTACGCAGAAGATGGATAATGGTCCACTGTTGATTAATCCGAAGCGTAGTAATCAGATTGTAAATGATATAAATATTGATCATTCTGTACTTTTTGACATCAATGAAGATTTCCTTTTCGAGTATATGGCTGTCAAGTTTATCGAAAGAATGACTTTATCTTCGGATAAGCAAAGTCATCAATATAAAGGCGACATAGAGCCAGAAGAAACTTTATACATTGATCATAAAGAAAATTCTTTTCCTCCTCACATAGATGTTGGACCTTATGCTCAAAGGTTTCTGACATCTTCTCCCTATCTTCTACCTGTAGCCGCTTTATCACAAGCTTGCATAACTTTTAGACGTCACGAAGAATCTTATTTCGTGGTTCCGTCCAATAAAAAAAACAAGCGCCAAATCGTGTTTGGTCAGGCTAGAAATATCCCTGTTGCTCAGGCAGATGAGCTGAAAGATAAAGACAAAGGAAGAATCCGAATTGACAAGTATAGTCAACAATCTATCAAGATTATCCAGAACATGGGATATGATTTGAAGACTATACAAGGTCTCAATCAAGGCAAGGGTAGACGGCTACCATTATGTGGTGATCCGTTTTACCAGAAGACTCGTCATGGGTTGGGATATGATCCGTCTCACATGTTTAATGACAATATACAAGAAGAATTCTCTTCTAGCTCTTCGCAATCATCGGATTCAGAAGAAGTCCAATTCATTGAATCTGATATGTCTCGTTCCTCGTATGATGAATCTGAACAAGTATTCTCAATCAATATGGTTCAAATTGATGGTGAATCAGAGCCATTTGAGAATGATCCTTGGGCTCAACAGATGGATACTCAGTGAAAACTCCATTTTGAACAGCGAAAACCACCTACAGAAGATGAGGTTATCCAGATTGATGTTGGAGATGGAACTACGTGTCCAAACCAATATTCATCAGTAAGTATATGTCCGAAGTTGAAAAGGAAGAGTTGATAAAACTTATCAAAGAATATCTTGACATCTTTGTATGGAGTTATGAGGATATGCTAGGGTTAGATCCTAAAGTTGCTACTCATAAACTCAACATTTTGCCCAATATCAAGCCTGTAAAACAACAGCAACGGCGCTTTAGACCAGATATGATGGATACAATTGAAGCAGAAGTAAAAAAGTTGATTATATGTGGGTTTGTTCGTGAAGAGCAACACCCGGATTGGGTTGCCAATATTGTTCCTGTTATGAAGAAGAACGGAAAAGTCCGAGTTTGTATAGAGTATCGAGATCTTAATACAGCTTGTCCAAAGGACGAATTTCCACTTCCAATTACTGATGTCATGATAGACAATACGGTGGTTTTGAACGCATGTCTTTCATGGACGGATTCTTAGGATACAATCAGATCAAAATGCATCCAGAAGATGAGAAGCATACTGCTTTTCGTACACCCCTTGGGGTTTATTGCTATACAGTTATGCCGTTTGGCCTTAAAAATGCCGACGCTACGTATCAACGGGCTATGAACAATATCTTTCAAGAACATCTACGGAAAATAGTTGAATGCTAGTAGATGACATTGCTGTTAAAAGTCGGTCAAAGAATGATCACATCCAGGACTTGAAGACAGTATTTGAATTGATGCGCCAGCATCAATTGAAAATGAACCCTACTAAGTCTTTCTTAGGGGTTTCTAGTGGCAAGTTTTTAGGATTTGTCATTACCTCTCAGGGTATCCATGTTGATCCTGATAAGGTTAAAGCAATTCTTGAAATGCGTCCTCCTCGTAATCTGAAAGAACTCCATGGCTTTCAGGGTCATATTGCTTATATCAGAAGATTTATATCCAATCTCTCTGAGAGATGCCAACCTTTCTCCCGTTTATTGAAGAAAAGTGTATCATTTGTTTGGGATGAAGCGTGTCAGAAAGCCTTCAATGATATTAAACAATACCTTACAAATCCACCTGTTCTGGTACCTCCAGTGGTAGGAAAACCATTTTTACTATATGTTCGAGCCTTGGATCATTCACTTGACGCTCTTCTCGCACAGAAAAGCGATATGGGTCATGAACAGGCAATATATTATCTGAGCAGAATGATGGTCGGAGCTGAACACATGTATACTCCTGTAGAAAAGGAATGTCTAGCCTTGGTTTTTGCCATCCAAAAGACAAGACATTATGTGACAGGACAGACTATTCATGTCATCTCCAGAATAAATCCCATTCGGGTATTGATGAGAAAACCAAGCATTCTTAACTCCAGGTTAGCCACCTGGGCGATGTTGCTTACTCCTTATGACATGGTTTATATACCTCAAAAATCAGTAAATGGTCAAGCATTAGCTGATTTCTTAGCTGCTCACCCTATACCGGAAACATCGAAGTTATATGAGGATTCTAGATGAAGTCGTGGATTGTAACATGACTTTGAAGAATGACATATGGCAATTATATTTTGATGGAGCGTCACGAGTGGGACCTAAAGGCAATATTGTCTCTGGGGTAGGAATCGTCTTGGTTTCTTCTGACAAAATGGTTATATACCGTGCCTATTCTCTCAATGAACCATGCTCCAATAATGTAGCAGAATATAATGCTCTATTAATTGGTCTCCAAGTACCAAAACAGTTGGATATTGAGTTCTTAGAAGCTTATGGAGATTCTCAACTAATTGTTAATCAAGTTAGAGGGACTTATGAAGTCAGAAATCCTGATCTCATTCCTTATCATCAGGTGGTAGTCGAGTTGGTCCTTTCATTCAAAGGATTCTTTATTGAATTTATACCACGTTCTCAGAATGTGGAGGCTGATGCTCTTGCTAGCTTAGCTGCAGATTTGGCTGTCCCAATCCGAAGGCAAAATATAATTACTTTGTTGGACCGAGACTTGTTCTGTGTGAAGAATAATATGCATATTGAACAAAGTTATGTCACAGAGTCAAGTTCCCAGCAGAAGGATTGGAGAACTCCATTCATTGATTATGCAGTTCATGAAATTTTGCCTGAAGATCCTAAAGAAGCTGCATCAATCAAGAGACGATCATTTAGATTCTATTATGATTCGTCTTTGCATATGCTATACCGTCGTTCATATGATGGACTCTTGCTGCGCTGTCTCTCAAAAAGTGAAGCCAAACAAACACTGCGGGAAGCTCATGATGGTATTTGTGGTGCTCATCAAACAGGTCCTAAATTACAAGACCGCATTCGAAGAATGGGGTATTATTGGCCCTCTATGATAGCAGATGCTGTAGACTATGCCAGAAGATGTAAAGCATGTCAGATTCATGCTGATTTTATTCATCAGCCGTCTGAATTTCTATACCCTACAACAGCCTCTTGGCCCTTCGAAGCTTGGGGTATGGATATCATTCGTCCTATTAACCCTCCTTCTGTCAAGGGACATCGATTCATATTAGCTATAACCGATTACTTTTCTAAGTGGGCAGAAGCAGTTTCCCTTGCTGAAGTGAAAACATCTAATGTGATCAGCTTCATCAAGCACCATGTCATTTATCGCTTCGGGATTCCTCGACGAATAATTCATGACAATGGTCCGCAATTTGCCAGTCAGGCATTTTATCGGTTCTGTGATAAGAACCGAATTCAGAATCTGGCTTCTACGGCTTATAATCCAGCTGCTAATGGTTTAGCCGAAGCTTTCAATAAGACGATCATCAAACTTCTCAAAAAGTTTGTCTCTTCTAATAAACGTGATTGGAATGAGAAACTTGGAGAATGTTTATGGGCTTATCGAACAACAGTCCGAACTCCTACTGGATTTACACCATTTTTATTGGTTTATGGATGTGAGGCTGTTCTTCCCTTGGAAATCCAGATCCCATCTCTACGAATAGCTATTGCTAATGAGCTAACTACAGAGAATAATGATCGCTTACGACTCCAAGAACTTGAAGGATTGGATGAGAAGCGTCTTCAAGCACAACAGCATATTGAGCTATATCAAGCCCGTATATCTCGAACTTTTAATCGTAAAGTTAAAGAGAGGGTATTCAAGATTGGCGAACTGGTATTAGCTGTTCGAAGGCCGATGGTGATGACTCATAAAAGCAAAAGGAAATTTCAAGCAAAAATAGAAAGGCCCTTATGTAATTGAGTCCGTATTTTTTAATGGCGCCTATCGGTTATCAAAGCCCAATGGAGATCTACTCATGATGCCAATCAATGGCAAATTTCTTAAGAAATACTATGTTTAAAAAAAAGAGACAGAATGAAAATAAAATTTCTTTTATTATTATTTTTGTTCAAGACAGAACATTAAGGACGAGGACCACTACCTTCGCCTTCCTATTGAATACATAGTCAGCCAATGCATAGAAGGCATCGTTGCCTGAGTTCATAAAAAACTTGCAGGCAGCCATCCTCAGCGCTTCTTCTTCAGGAGTTTTCCCTGGCTCTACTAAGAAAGCAAGGATGTCTTGGGGTGGCTTGAGCATAGAAGAGCTGTTGTTTACTTCAGTCGGGCCTGTCGCTATTGGCTCAGCGGGGCATGTCTCAATGACGTCCTCAATGTTCCTGAAGACTTCATTCTTTTGCTGTACATCCTCGGAAGACATTTCCAATAGAGGAATGGAAATAAGAATGAAATGATTACAGAGAGTTCTCACTTATTTATAGAGGAGGATTATTAATGAACCGGTCTTTGAAATTGAAAACAACCTTTCATTTCCGAAAAGGCCTGTCCGTTCGTTTTATCAGGTTCATCCATTTAATTATGGAATTGAATCAATGTTTTCTTTTCCCGAAAGTTATGTTGATTTATTCATACATTAATATGGACCTATATACTCATGACATCTGTCTCTCTATTCCCCAGCTACCAAGGTTTGGTTAAGCTGATTTCTTGTCTCCTGGGAGAGGGATTTTATATCTTCTATTTTATCAATTGATTAGAAAGTGGGATTCGTTATTTATCATGTTTCCATGACCTCTGGATAAATACTAAATCTACTTACCTTTCCTATCTATTATTTCTATTTGGCCTCTGCATAGATATTAATCTAATTTTCTTTTGAGTTCATATATACTGTTATGTCCATATTACCTCTGATAGTATTATATACTCTAAAAACAGAAAACAAGATTTCATTTATCTATCATGTCCATATTACATCCAGATAGATACAAATCATTGAGCATGGAAGAATTATCATTTCCATTCTCATATCATAAAAAGTCTATTACATTTCTTAGACTTTCTTACAAATCATAATGGAAATCTATTACATTCTTGGATTTTCATTCTATACACACAACAATAGCCTAATGGAGATCTATCTCTTCTTTGGATCTTCTTCATCGGATTCGTTGTTGGTGTCAATTCCTTGCTGTCTGAGCCTTTGTGGCGACCAGAGCAGTAGGAATCAAACTCTGGTCTTCTCTCTCATACGAGAGGAGAATCCCAGAGTATGGCAGCCCAAAGACGTGTTGCTGCCAATACAACTGGTGGAGTAGGGGCGGCCTTTCAGAGAAGATGGGAATGTATCCAGCATTGGGATACGATTCCTAGTTCTGCCGTGAAAGGAACTCTACTACCCAATTTCTTGGGTTAGAGTTTACTCCACCATCCAACTCTACGTGTATAAAGGCTCTTCCTACCAACAGAGGAAGACCCTTCTATCCCACGAAGAGTTCTGAGTTGATTGATTTGCGCGTCAAAAGCGCATGAGCTCCCTGATGTTGATGTCAGAAGAACGCTCCTCACGGCCTTCAAGTCGCCAATACCGGTTCTGGAAAAGCTCTTCAGCCAAACTTCTGCAGAAAACAACAGAAGTATCATCAGATGCGTATTAAACGCTAACTAAAAATAGATGACAAGACTTTTTACGCCAGTGCTTCAAGTGTATCACTGTTCAGCAAGGCTTTTACGCCAGTGCTTCAGGTGTATCACTATTCAGCAAGGCTTTTACGCCAGTGCTTCAGGTGTACCACCATTCAACAAGGCTTCTACGCCGTTGCTTCATATGTACTTCATTAGCAAGGTTTTTTACGCTCGTCAAGAATTTACACTCATGAGCAGCTGTTTTCAAATTCGAAGGCAGATAATTGCTTACGATCGGACTTACCACTTAAGTCAAATAGTTTTGCTCTAATAGTGGTTGAATCTACATCTGATGATTGGGCGTACAAAGGAACGCCATTGCAAAGCATCGCCATTGTCACTTGTTGGAGAATGCCATTGCAAAAAGTTATCTTCAGAGGAATGAGAATGAGAATATATGAAACATTCTCGGCTATTTATAAAGATTGAAGAAACTGTTGGTGTGAGTTTATTTCGGGAGAAGATCCTATTAAAAGGCTCTCGTAACCATAAGACAGATGCCACGTGTTGGTTTGTTTCTTGGGAATTAACAACCATAGAAGCAGTCAAAAGAAGTGATTAAACAATTCTGTACATCAACAGATGAGATCAACATCAAAATTTTATTTATAAGGGGGGAGTGGCCCCTACAGATAAAAGAGTCGCAATACATAAAACATTATTTTTTGTCTCCTTCGCTGGGCTGACGAAGGGAGGCACCTAACTCGCGCATATTGCGAATCCCGGAGCGACGCATCAGATTAAGAAATGCCTCTGCATCTCCTGCTCCCTCATACGCAATTGAATGACCGCCATCGATGCGACTGAAGACTGCTGGAGTCAGTCCAAAGCACTCTAAAAGATTGTATGCTCTCTCAAAATCAAGCCTGGAGCTCGAAGCCTCTTTGTTGGTAATCTCGTTCTTAGGCGCCATGTCACTATGAGGATGAATGACGAGAGTGAAGAATTTCTTCTTATTTATACAATTAAATCAACTCTTCATATTCCTCGTTGGAAACTACTCATTATTAATGCAAACTCGGGGAAGCAAAAAGGCATTTGAAAGTTTCGAGAAAGAAATTCATCGTGACGGTTAAGTGTTGACCGACACTATTGAAAATTACGCTGACTGTTGGATATCTCCGCTTTTACGCGGATGACTGTTGCGTATCCCGAATTTTATGCTGATTGGTCAAAACTTAATTTTTACGCTTCTGTTCAAAGTGTTCCAAATTTTGGAGATATTTGAAAACTTTGAAGGGGGTCTTGTAGGAGCGTAAAAAGTGCTTCAAAGAAAGAGTCAAAGTGATAGATCATTCCACTCAAATTGATCTACTTTACGCCGCAGAGAGGCTAAATACTTTACGTCCAAGACAAGGCTAATCACTTTACGCCTAAAGCAAGCAGATCATTTTACGCTCGGGTCTACACCCATGGTTTTACGCCAATGACAGATCAGCCACTTTTACGCTGGACAAAGCTGTCAAGTCTCGCATTTAATGCAAACTCTGACATGGAGATATTAATGATGGCATATATCACAGAATTCAAAGGGATTTATTTTTACACAGAGACCAATGTTGTCGTTTAGTATGTGGATTGAGCTACTTTACGCTCACACTATGGCTTCTTTTACGTATGAAGACTATACGAGCTTTTACGCTCAACAGTTGACGTGTGCGTAAAGTCTATTTGAGCTACTTTTACGCTCAAGGTTATTTAACAACCACTTTACGCGGGAAGTCTATGTCAGGGCTATTTTACGCCTAGTCTACTACTTTACGCTCAGAGTACATTGGGACTATTTTTACGCCCTATTCTTTCTGACCAGCTTGGAACGTGGTTTGCCTACATGGCTTTCATGCCACACATCCCGAAGAACGTGTGTACGTGCATCCTATTCTTAATGAAATGATGGGACACGTGTCAACGTATACAGAGGATGACTTTGGTCGTGGGTGGCGGTCGTTGGCGTAAAGACGGAACTTTCGCTGAGTTTTTACGC